>CM028913.1:24242564-24842564 GCA_016801845.1 Polydactylus sextarius
TCCCAGAGGACGATGGGAAACGTGCAGCGCTCCGCCAGTTTTAGTCAAACACAGGAGCACAACTCAAGAGGCCTCTCATCTACAGTTATAGTGCTTCAAAGCAATGACACTGAAGATTAAATATGATGAGAGGAAGAGAGAGAGGAAAGGCTTTACTTCTGTATGTCAATAATCCGGGAGAGGAAAAGATGAAGGAGGAGAGGAAGAAGAGGAGAAATAAAGGGGATAGAAGGAAGAAAGGCAATAAAGAGCAAGAGGAAGAAGAGAGGAAATTAAGGAAGGAAGTGGAGGAGAAAAAAAGAGCGATGGGAAGAAAGAGAGGGGAAATAATGAGGAAGAAGAAATAACAAGGAGAGAAAGAGAAGACGAAGAAAATAAGAAGAGAGGGGAAGAGGAAGAAAAGAGAGGAAATAAAGAGGAGAAAGAGAGGGAATTAGGAGGCAGAGGAAGAAAAGTTGAGTGGAAATTAAAGGGAAGAGGAAGAAGAAGAGAGGCAATAAAGAAAACGAGGAAGAAGAGGAGAAATAAAGGGGAAAGAAGGAAGAGAGAAGAAACAGGAAGAGGAGGAGAAAAGGAGAGATGGGAAGGGAGGAAGAGGAAGAAAAAAGGAAGTATTAAGGAGAGGAAATAAAAAGGAAGAAAGGAGCCATCCCAGTGGTCCGAGGTGGTTTGTAGAAGTCCTCCTCCGGCTTCACTGGACGTCTCCTCTCCGACATGTTGGCCGTCGTCCACAGCGAGCGACGCCTCCCGGGGTCAGAGGAAGTGAGGTCACGTGAATCATAGAAGCAGTTACAGCGAATTCACCACTGAAGGTCGGACATATATCAACCTAACAGAGGGAGGTGTGACACAGATAGGGAGGAAGAGAAGGGGTGAGACGGGGGAGAGACGAGGGACAAAGATAAACATCTTCCATCTTTCACTCTATTGTTAGTTTTTTAAAACAGAGCAGGATATAGGAGCCGTCAGTAACGTATAACACCAGTGGAGCTTTATAGTCCTGTTCTGCTGCTTGTGCTTGAAAAGCAGAGATGCCACGTAGATAAACAGCAGGTGCTCCTCTATTCATTTCATCCAGCCACACACACACACACACACACCTTTTAATCTCAACAAAAGAGTCGTATTTCCCAGAGAATTAAGCACCGAGCCTCTCCTCGGTGGTGGGAGCCTCTGGACCAGGACCAGGTGACCCGTGTCAGGCTGCTTTAATCAAATCAGTCTCTTCAACTTCCTAATAAGCCGGTTTCCCAACAGTCAGCTCCGCTGGGACACTGCTGCTTCTATCTGTTGTGTAGCTGTTTACTGATTAGAGGTCAGGAAGCTGCTTCGTTCTCTGAACAAGAAACCAACGCTACATCACAGCACATTACATCCAGACTCACTGTGATTAATGTGCTGGGGTATCCACTTTTGTGTTTATTCCATGCACACACAAGTGTGTGTTTGTGTTTGTCTTTGTGTGTGTGTGTGTGTGTGTGTGTTTTAATGTGCTTGGCTGGGTCTATCAGCTCGACTTTAATCTAATCTGGTAGCCAGGCCCGCCATAGTGACCTGTAATGATTTAGAGCTGACCTCAGCTCTCTAACTCAATACACCCTTTCACACTCAGCTGCAGCATGCATATGTGTGTGTGTGTGTGTGTGTGTAGATGAGTGTGTAAGAGCAAGTTGCTTATATGTCAATACAGACCTATTAACATATAGACAATGACTGCATATGCATGTGTGTGTGTATATGTTTGTGTATATGTTTGTGTCATGATGCCACCTTGACTTTGCAGTGAAAGACACTCATGACACACACACACACACACACACACACTTGTCGATGTTTTTCTCTTTTTCTTTTTCTCTTTGACCTTCAGTTTGAGTTTATGGGAGTAACCTCCAATCCCATAAACAGGCCACACACACACACACACACACACACACACACACACACACACAGCGCAATGGTTATTGGATTCATAACAGGGAGACTCCTATCCTCCTGCTCTCTGTGTAAGATGAGAGGTGTTGAAATGAAATTCTCCCACAGAAAAGCTCTGCTCTTACCTGGGATTTAGAAAAGCTCTAGCAGGGCTCTCTCTCTCTCTCTCACACACACACACACACACACACACACACACACACACACACACACACACACTCATGCACCCAAAGGCTGTATCAAGAGGCTGTACACAGAAAGAGAGAGTGAAAAATAAGCAGCGTGATCCAATGAGAGTTGGAGAGAGACAGTGAGGGATTAGACGCGGCTGCTGCAGCGAACGGTCGCGGGATGACAAGAAGAGGAAGAGGAGCGATGAAGGTGCTCAAAAAGACACGGAGGACGCTGAGTTTCAGACAAAATTGATCTGTCTATCTCAGAGGCTGAAGAGAGACGGAGGAGGAGGAGGTGACCAGGAGCAGTAGACGGGTTTAAAGGAAGAAAGAGGAAGAGACGAGGAACCGAGCACCGACTTGTTCCCGTGGTAGAGACTCACTGTGGTTTGTCAACAGGTCCAGGTGCAGGCCAGGGTCGTGTTTGACCTTTGACCTGCGGCCGATAAAATCTAGATACTTCCTGTTTGAGTCCAATGAAGACTTGTGCAAAAGCAAAACTAGGAGACGTTCAGATCTTTTATTAATGAGGCCAAAGACGATGTGATGTTTTCAACAGTTTCCTAAATGTGATCAGTTCATCTTCTGCACATTTGAGCAAAATTTGAAGGTGTTATGGAAACGAACAAGCAAAAATGGTTCGTTTCTATTATATGTTACGTTGCCAAAAGCAGCTTGTTGCTCAGGTTTCATCCTGTTTTTGTTTGTCTTTGTCCTTCGCTGCACAGTTTGTAAATCTCTTTATGGAAATGTTATTATTTTCTGCATAAACACGGATAAAAGAAAGTCCCAAAAGGCGGCTTTGAGATGTTTTGTGAGATCATAGTGACCTTTGACCTGTCGCCAACAAAATCTAGATGAAATCTAGACATTCAGATGTTTTATCAATGAGGCCAAAGACGATGTGATGTTTTGTGAGATGATAGTGACCGCTCATCTTTGATTATCAACATTTAACACGCGTTACTGAGTAAATGAACAATTTCTATTATATTTTATGTTATGTTGCCAAAAGCAACGTGTTGCTCACGTTTCATCCTGTTTTTATCCTGTTTTTGTTCATCTTTGCTGCACAGTTTGTAAATCTTTTTGTGGAAACGTTATCATTTTCTGCATAAACGCGGATAAAACTGACTCACGAAGCCGCTACTTTCTGTCGACCACGAGAGGGAACCGGGTTGTTCAGTTGATCATCCTCATCTTTTATTAATTGAACAATAACTTATGGTCAGATGATGAGTAATAGTCCGTTTTATTCTTCGCGGTGGTCGTATCTCTCACTTTGAGGACGGAGACGAGATGCACGGAGCCGTTAAATCTCGTTGAACTACAGGGACACAAATATAACGAGAATTTAATTAAAGAAATTTCACCCGACATGAAGTTAAATGTAAAGGTAATATCATAGCGAAACAGACCAGAATATTATTGTTATTATGATGATTATTTCTGTGGAAACATGCAAACACACACAGCCTCTGCGGTCATCGTAATTAAGGCAGTAACAATAAATAAAGCAGAGTAACGACTCCCGGGAGGAGCTTTTGCTTTGGTTACACTGAGACCACGATAACACTGTGAACCTCTGGATTCACAGCCCGGAGCAATTAAACGGCTCTTGCGATCGTGAGCCATAAAACATCCCGTGTCTTTAACAGGTCCGTCTTTTTCTGTGTTGTTAAGCAGAGTCATTATGTCCGGAAATGATTCTCTTTTCCTTTTCTTTTCTTTTTTTTTTTTTGTGTGTGTTAGTTGAGTATGAGTAAGATGATGAAGTGCAGGGTTTTGGACGTATCTCCTGAACATTTTCACCAAGTCTATATTTTAATTATGTCAGACCGGGGGTGAACGGAGAGTCTCGACGGTCCTCTTGCTCTCCTGCGCTATCAGTCGATCTTTTAATTATCCACCAGTCCTTTATGGAAAGCAGGAGGTTGTGTGGAAAGACGGAGATAGCGTGGGCTCATGTTCCCCTCATCAGCTGTCGGCTGGAAGTGTATGATGATGATGATGATTTGATGATTGAGTTCCTTCTCTTTTTTTCTCATGTGTAGTCATTTTTAAAACCGTCTCCATCTCTTAACCTACTCCAGACTTTCACTTTCATCGTAGAAAAAAAGGTAAAAGAACGTGACTTGAATCTTTGTCACAGACGAGAAGATATTAGCGGAAGAATAATGAAAACGATTCGGACGCATGAAAAATGTTGAATGTGACTTCAAAAAGCAATCTCCAGGAGCTTGAATCTCCGTTACAAGGATACGTTGAAGGAAACTATTATCAAGTGTGTCACTATGTCATGAATCACTCTCAATAGCTGAAGTGTTTACCTTGACCTTACGAGGTCTGTAGCTTGTTCACTCAGCTCCATAAAAAAAAAAAATCACGTCTGTTGAAGCTGGTTTTTATGTATAAATCATATGAATGTTAACAGTTAATATCACGTTGTAGTTTCAACCATCTTCGGTAAAAGTTTAGTATAAAAACATCGACTTGGACTAAAGGATTAGCTTGTTTTAGTGAAGGTATCCAACCTAGTTTCTCTTATTTTAAGGACTTTTCTGTTCCTTACATTTCTGTGTAATCTATCAAATGAATGAGAAAACTTTTTCTTAAAAAAAAAAAAAAAAAAGTCAAATCTATCACAGTGAAAAACACAAACTTTTATCAAAGTCGACTTGATTTTTACTGCTCTGAAATTAATTATCAATAATATCTGTGGCTTGAGTTGGTGATGACAAGTTTCAAGAATTCGCTAATTAACTGTCAAGAAGTTGAAGCTGAAATTTTCACAACTTGAACAAGCAGCAAATAGTTTCTGATAATTTAGTTTCTGGGGCAAAATAAGTTGGTGTTAAAACAAGGATGATGTTGGTTTTATTCAGACTGAGGAAGAGTCACGTTATAGAGACTGAACAGGAAAAATGAAACATCAGAGAAGCATCTTCAGGTACGATCTGAACCTCTGGATCTGTTCCAGCTGTTTGTTTGGACATAGCGTTAGCACTAGCGTTAGCAGCCTTGCTCAGTTAGTCGACTCCCATTGGTTGTCAGAGGCCGTCGGGACCTGGTCTGAGACCGGGACTGGATCTGTCATGTTAGAAAACTGGAGGAGTCTGAAGAGACTGACAAAGAGCGACAGCCAATCACAGGAGGGATGTGAGATAAATGCTGCTGCTGTCTCACTGATTCACTCACAACCACGTTTAAAAGTCTGACGTTTTAACGCTTTTTCTTTCATTTTCACTTTCTACAAACTCCCCGCGTCTGATCCAGATGTTACCCGGTACCGGGGAGGTCTGCCGCTGATTTCAGCTCCACCGTGAAAACCAGCGTGTTGCCATGGTGATGTTTACACGCCGGTTTAGAGGTTTAGTAACAGTTTCCATCATAACATTATTTTTTAATGTCCAGTCTCCTCGACTGCTGCTATAGGTAGTCACGAGTCAAAGACCTCAGGAATATCCTCAGTGACTGGTTGAATTTGTGTTGTTAGTTGTGATTGTAACATTATTAAATCCTGGAGGATCTGATCAATGAGGAAGAAGATTGTTTTCATGTGTTTTCTCATCTAAACGTCTCTACTTCCTGTTTTCTCTGCAACGTTCTCAGCGTCCAGATGTTACCCGGTACCGGGGAGGTCTGCCGCTGATTTCAGCTCCACCGTGAAAACCAGCGTGTTGCCATGGTGATGTTTACACGCCGGTTTAGCGGTTTAGTCTGTGTCGGAGGCAGCGTCTTCACCGGTGCTCGTCAACAATAAACGGCTGTAAATCACGGTGAGAAGCAGCGGCTACATCCTGTCTAGTTCACGTGACCAGACGTAGAGTTTGGTGACGTCACGGTGTGATCGGGAGTCAATCACTGACAAGTCTTGTAGTGTGAACACTACAGGTCTCAGACCAGTTGTTGAGACTCCACATCATGGGAACAACTAGAGATTCTCCTGATGTCAGCGGGAATTAAACATGGAGGCGGAGCAGCTAATTGTGATCAGGTGAGATCTGAACATCTGGATCTGATCCAGCTGTTTGTTTAGACTTTTACATTGAGCCTTGTTAGCACTAGCATTAGCCGCCTTCCTCAGTCAGTTATTATTTGTTCAATATTTGCAGATTGTCCAAAAACGTCCAACTATGATTTGGTGAAAATGAAATATTTGTTAAAGTTAAAGACAGACAATAATGCACAAGATCTTATTTTGATAATTCTGTCATATTTTCCAGTTGCTCCAGTTTAACTTTGTGTAAATATAAAAAACTAATCTCCCTCATGTCGTATTCAGACGCTGCAGAGCTGCTGAACGTCCTCTACTGTACCATGACAAGAGGCTTTTCACAGACTCCAACAGGCATTCAGCTTGTTGTGTATCTTGGAGGAATTGTGTGTGTGTGTGTGTTAGTGCACATATGTGCGCTCATGTTTACTGTAATCTCTATAATTAATCATTGTCACTGTTCCAGAATCTGGGCTTTTTGTCTCACAAATGTGAATCTCTACTCCACCGCGTCTCTCTCTTCCTTTTTTTTTTCCCGTGGGGAGCGTCTATTTTAGGAAGCCGATGTTCTCTGACAGCTTTCACACATTTCTCCACGGCATTAACGCTGAGCGACACACACACGCACACACACACACGGTAACACACACATTATAAAGGGAAAGCAGCTACACCTACATAAAGGAGTATTGAGTCTCTTTAACGTTAACATTTACAGACAGTCCTCAGGACACGTCAGCTGCACTCGGGTAAATTGGCCTCAGGACAGACTCAATGAAATAACAACACAATACAGAACCATCTCCCAGAAGGCTCAGCGCACATTAGCGTGCACAGTGCCTGACATTAGCATACAATACAACTCCGCTCAATACCGAACATCACAATGAGACACGCTGCATAATGTATACATCCTCATCCGTTTAGTATCGAGTGCAGCTGACTCGTCTCTGTCAGACACGATCATGTGACATCACATCGCTGTCGATGTCGTAACTTGTTAAGTAAGATTATGACCAGAGAGCACACACACACACACACACACACACACACCTAGACAGACAGACAGAGGAGGAGTGTGAATGACACTTAAATGTCAATCTATAGCTCAGAAGTCAGAGACTAATTACGTCCTGACACACACGTTCCATTGCTTCTTTCCTTGAATCTCCATGGAGACCTGACAGGATGCGTGACCTGGACGGAGCCGGAGGGATTAGTGTCGTCAACGACACACACACACACACACACACACACACACACACTCTAGAGAACTAACTTGCACAACACAAACTTGTGTAGTTGTGATCTTGCTCTGCTGTGAGTGAACGTCCACACGGTGGTGTTGTCCCACATCAAACACGACCTCAACGGTCGCCATCTTGGCTGTGATGGCGTCTGTTGAAGTAGAGCAGGTTCAAACATGAGCTGAGACGTTCTCTGTGGCGTTTACATGTTGAACGCACAAGTTGTTTATACCAGTTTTTATACCAGTTCATCCTGTTTTTATTTTTGTTGTGAATTTTCTGGTTTAAATCTCCTTAGCAACGTTGTGATGAACGTGTCGGCACCAGAACAGCTGTGTTAGTGGAGGTGTTGAGGTGAAAATGGACAAAGAAAGTTGCGAAACTAAAGCTGCAGCAGATTATGAAGTTAAACAAGACGACACAAAAAAACTTTAGTCTATAATTTCTGGACATACTTTGGTTTTTAAAGGTCCAGAACAACTATTTACTCTAAATAAAGTTGCTGCATCACATTAATCCTAGTTCACATGAGTCAACTCATGGACTTGGTCCTCTGATGGTTGGTGAATCATCAGTTAATGATCATAATGTGTGAACAGCCCTAACGACTCCATCAGAGGCCGTCGGGACCTGGTCTGAGACCGGGACTGGATCTGTCATAGACATCTGTTAGAAAACTGGAGGAGTCTGAAGAGACTGACAAAGAGCGACAGCCAATCAGAGGAGGGATGTGAGATAAATGCTGCTGCTGTCTCACTGATTCACTCACAACCACGTTTAAAAGTCTGACGTTTTAACGCTTTTTCTTTCATTTTTACACTTTCTACAAACTCCCCACGTCTGATCCAAAAACATGATTTGGACCAGGAACGTATGAAACTAAAATTAAGAAAAAATATACCATGAAATTGATCTGATTTTGAAAAATACAACGACAGAGAGTTTGGTCGACACTAGTTTTGTTCATGTTAATGTAAGGAGAAACTGTGTGAACATCAATGTTCATTTAAAAGTGTGGTTGTCTGAGAAGTTTGCAACACTGCTTTGTTTATGACTCTGACTGTCCATATATCTGTGTGTGTGTGTGTGTGTGTGTGTGTGTGTCTGCTGAGCACAAAGGTCGTCAGCAAGGGCATCCTGAGTAATTATACATTTTCTCCTCTGCAAACCAATCAGAAAAGACCATGACTGACCTCCTGACAGGTCAGAGTTCACTGCTCTCAGCGTGGTCACACAGCAATTAACCTACACATACTGTACAAACTGTCTCTCTTCCTCACCCTCTGTCTCTCTGCCTTTACTACACACACACACACACACACACACACACACACACACACACACACACACATTTATGCACACATGCAACTGAAGCAGATTTAAGCCTCGTGCGTCGCCGTTGGCTTCTTTTCCATCTGCATCCTCCGAAACGCGGTCGGTCATTTGCAGGTAAAATTGAATGTAAACTAGTGTGTACAGCAAGTTTACCATGCACACACACACACACACACACACACACACTTGCTGCATCCTTCACAGTCTCTCTCTCTCTCACACACACACGTAAATGCACAACACATCATCCAGTGTGTGATTTTCACCTGTTCTTGCCGACACCTGCCATTTTAACTTTGCATGCGTTGCATTTTTCAGGCGAGCAAGGACGCTCACACACACACACACAAACGTGCACACACACACACATATGCACACACACACACACACACATATGTACACACACATTGTCTGCGCTTGAATTCTCCACAAGTGATCGCTGCATGTCATTAATTATTTGTGTGTCTCAAAATATATTTTCCTGTATGACAAGGACATACAACGCTTTCATTCACTGTGTGTTGTTCACACACACACACACACACACACACACACACACACACACACACATCTACACACACACACTCTTTCAAACAGCTGTGTCTGAAGCATCCAGCCTTGACAGTCATTGAATCCTTGACAAACTCTAACATGCTGTAATTGCTATAATTATAAAATAATTGTAATCATTTGACCTTTTATTGCTTTTTAAAGACTTTTTAAAAACATATATGACATGTAACATATGTACGTTTCAAAATGGAAGAATAAGACATGCTTCACACACACACACACACACAGAAACAGAGTGTATGAATCAGACACAGTTGTGTTTTTACAGCAGCTTGTATATGAATATTAGATATTACACCCAATCATCATTTTTATTTATTCATTTATCTGCTAAATGTCTGTTTCTTATCGCTGCTAGCAAGACATCTGCTATTTGGAAACACAATGTATGAACGTTGAGCACAATGGAGCATAATAGAATCACAACGAACGGCAAACAGGAGCGGGGTTTTTATATAGACACACAGATTAGTGCAGGAGACAATGAATAATTCTCTTTCTCTATTAAAAACCTACACGAGACGACAGAAAGCACGAGGATCTGCTGGCGTCTTATCAGCGCTGACAGTCTGCGCTGTTGTGTTTCCTCCAGAGGGAGGAGGCAGAACAAGAAACAGAAACACTGAATTACTGACAGTCTATTTTTTATTTTTTTTTTGCAATTATGGAGAAATTTAAGAAACAAAGCCTCGACATTAACATCACAATACGTTACGATTCAAAGCAAATCCCCGGAAGTCATGTTTTGTTTTGTTTTTGTTTTGTTTTGTTTCTTTCTGCCTCTGAATGACCACGTCCACTTGCGACACAGAGATAACAGTTACGCAAATATATTTTCACATCACACGTGTCTCAAGTCATTTAGTTTGTTTAATTACTCGTAGTTTGGTTCATCGTCGAAATGGACGAGGGACAGAAAAGAAAATACCGGTTTTATCACAGTTTTATGGGAATTAACGAACTAACAGGTACTCGTATTAAACGAGCCACAGTCTGTTCACATGCATATTTCATAGATTCATATTACTTCATGTATTCTTAAAACCAGAGGTAAATTGCAGGCAAGACCATCATTTCTTCGCTATAGTTAAAGGCGCTGCGTTGAGATTTGCAACATGTAAAAAGGTTTTTATAAAACCATATAAAACATATTTAAAACCTTTTTTTTTCAGACTCAGGTTGGAGACGAGGACAAGTCGAGGAGTTTAAGTATCTCAGCTCTTGTTCTCGACTGAGGGAGCAGGAGTTTGTGAAGCCAGAAGGAGAAACTTTTGATTTTTCCGCTCGATCTCTGTCCCGGCTCTCACCCGTGGTCATGAGCTTTGGGTAGTGACCGAAAGAGCTAAATCGTGGATGAACGAGGCTGAGATGAGTTTCCTCCGTGGGGGTTGTCTGAGCTCGGCCTCGGTGGAGCCGCTCGAATGTCGGATCAGGTGGTTCATGCGATCAGGACACCTCCTGTTCAACGGGTAGAAGAGCTCAGACAAGATGGAGAGATTATTTATCTCTTCTAACCAGGTGTGGTTGGTTCCTAAAGGCAGGTGGGGGAGTGTCTTTCTGGGAAATAACACCAAAAATAGCTCCTCCTAATAAATAACTTAATTTATTTATTACTCAGTCACATGTGAGCCTATATCCTACTGTTAGAGTCTTTGATTTAATGTCAGAAACAAACAGTGTCTACGTTAGTGTAGATGTGGTGGTAGCGGTGAGTCCGACCAGGCAGCTGATAAACTAAGTGATTGGTGCAGTTTTCTCAAAAACATCAAAGTAAACAGTGATGTTGTGTCACTAAAGAGGCTGAACATCTTTCAACATCAGCCAGGAGCCTCACCAACATAACACTACGTCTGTTTAACTCAGTAGTAAAGAAACGGTAGAAAACAAGAGTTTAATCAACTGTCTCACACCTCTGTTGGTTTCTGAAAGTCCAAAATAGTCGATTGTCGAACTGGTTAAAGAGACAAAGACAGGATGTTTCCATGTTGTTTCACACTTATTTGTTATATCATAATGACTAAAATGCTCAAACATACAGTGGAGAGTTTCTGTTGTAGTTAATTTAACATTAACGTATTCATCAGTAGCTACATAAGCTAAATGTTGCTGCTTGCAAACATGTTTATATTAAAGACCCACTCAGCCTAATTATTATATTAATGAGGCTTTTGAATGTAGTTAGCCTAGGAGCTGGAGGAGGAGCTGGACACGTACGAGGTAAAACTTACACGTTCTTTAAACTTTCCTAAACTAAACAACACATAGGCTGCATCTAAACACTCCTACTAGTCTACTATGTAGTAGAAAAATGAGTAAGACTTGATCTAGTACGTCTGAATACTTTAGTGTGTTTTCAGTAGTAGGTGAAAGAATTTTGCAGTATAGAAGTGATGTACGCTACGTTATCCCAGAAGTCACCGGGAGGTTGAAAATCATAGAAGAAGAAACTATGTCTGCTAAAAGTGACATCTGATACTTTTTATGTAGCTTGTTCACATTTCACCCAGTCGGTCAAGGCAGACGACTGAGTCTAGTTCTGATGGAAGTTTCTTCCTGTTAAAAGAGTTTTTCCTCCATTGTCGCCAAGCGCTGCTCATTGTGGAAATGTTGGGTTTCTCTATGTAAAGAGCCTTGAGATAAATGTTTTTATGATGTGCCGCTAAATAAATAAAACTGAATTGAATTGAATCTTCTCTGACACCAGAGACCTGAGAGATGCGACGGCGACACAGAGACTCACTAGAAAACGACTCAAACGTTGAGAAGTTAACAAACATCAGAGGAGACAGTGTTTCTAGACGTTGACCAGACTGTGGCGACGTCATAGTTTCAAAATTAGGCCGCTGATAATTGTCCTCTCTGTGTTACAGCTACAGTTACAGCTAGCCGTAATGCTAATGCTAACACTTGCACAAATTAGATACTGCTCCTTGTGGCTGTGCAGCTGTTCATGAGTTCGAATCCTCATCTAGACTAACTTCCCTCCATGTTCTCCTCCATTCATGTCTGTCTACACTGTCTCTGTCATTAAAGACAAAAATCCCAACAAATAATGATAAATAATAATAATAATAAATCTACTCCTAGATGTATCCTTGTTACTACAGGTCATGTCAGGCTCACTGACTAATTTTACCAAAAATGTGTCTTGAAAAAGAGGAGTCGTCTTAAATTTAGGGTCAATATGGTAAAAAAGTGATCAACAACCACATCTAATGAATGGAAATGGAGACAGAGATTATTTTGATATTTTTACAGTTTTATTCAAAGGAAAGGGTCAGATGTCCTGTGATGTATAATTACTTTTACCACCGTTTCTATACAGACTTTGCATTAAAACACAAATACAGACTGTTCAGTAAATAAAACATGTCCATAGTCGTCACGTCACCAATGTCAGTAAAAACTGCAGCTATGACTGAGATGCTAACTAGCCGTGGTAGCTAACCCTCCGCTTCAAGCTGCAAAATCAAGATGTTAATGTAAACATCCTGGTCACATGACAGGAAAGATGGTGGTGTTGTTGTACGTCCACATTGTGCCTCCTACTGGCTGGTTGATGTGTAGCAGCTACTACTGAGTATTCGGACGCAGCCCTGATGTTTGTAACTGTTCTGTAAGTCCAGACCTACTCAATAATAAATATTCCTGGATCTGATGACGGAGTTTGAGTTAAAATTACTTCAAAAGTGTTTCTGCTGCAGAAATAACATTTCATTCAGTTCATCTTCAGGGAGAGAAGACGTCATTGTTAATTCTCATTAGGAAACAATGAAAGACCAACAGCCTCTCGAGCGAAGTCTGCTCTAGTTTTTATTATTATTATCATTATTATTATCATTATTATTATTATATTGATAATGACTTGACCTAGTCCTCTGACTGATGTAGAGTTGTAACTCTTGTTGGTGTGAAGGAAACGTTTCAGTCTTTACACACACACACACAACGTCTGTACACGTTTCAGCTGCTGTTTAATCCGACTCTTACTGACGTTTACAGTTCTTTTATTAATGAGTTAAACGACTTCAGTCTTTGTAATCAGATACAGACTCGGATGCAGATGTTCAACCAGACTGACGTGACAGACGAGGCCTCAATTAAACCCAGTAACCTGATCTAACAGGCCTCTGGGCTCATAATTATTTTTTCACCAATCACTGCTTCGCGTGCGTTGTCTCCGCCGGCCGTCGCGTCCCAGAAGGCAGTTTGACGTGAATGAGAACAAATGGCACATTTGCTTGTTAGTGGGTGTTTTTTTTTTTTTTTCCTCCTTGTTAACTTTAGATTTGGTGCAAAACTCCACATAGAAACTACAATTTACCTAATCACCATTAATCACCACGCTGCTCATTAAATCTGAGCAAAGCTCTGCTGCCGTCCCACCTCAGGAAAAAAAAAAAAAAAACACAAAGCAGTGAGAATAGCACCTCTGATGAGTACGAGGTTTTCATCAGAATAGAATTAGGCTTGTGTGTCAGCTGTTTCCTACCTTGTCAGCGCTTTCACTTGGCTCGGAGGTACGGCCGAGGAGATGAGGCGAAAAATTCTTCAGGCCTATTTCAGCCTCGGTAATGGGCTGCCGATTTCCCTGCAGCCATGAAAGAGGAGCCGTGTGGATTCATGCTATTTGCAGACCACAGCTGTTTGTCAAAGATATGATTGTATAGAGTGACACAGATACATCAGAGATTTTAATCTGAACTCTCACGGCGCAGGAAAAAAACAAAAAAAACAATGTTGGCTCCATTGGGTTTCATTTGTCTTTGATAATATGAAGAGAGGCCTTTAGGTGGAAGGAGAGAAGAAAAAATTAGATGAAGCAAAAGAGATTATCAGAGCTTTGTTTTCTAAGACGAAGATGAAACAGTTAAATGGAAACAGCCTGAAGTCCGAAATCAGAAATAAGCAAAACGGTATAATTGAGCGTCGCGTCGAGCAGGTTCACGCGGCTCCTCTTCCTCTTTCATTTCTGATCTCTGCTCCTCAGATAAGATTCAGACTCGTGGTCGGTGTTCGTCCTGTCGAAGCGGAGATAAAAAAAACAAACAAATGTGCAGACACACGTGTGCACTACAGGAAGAGGAAAATCTTCATTTATCTCATCAGGCCTGAAGCAGAAATAGGTTACGCTTTCATCCAAACTGCTTCTGATTCTCCTTAAACCTATTTTAAGCGTTTCATAATGAACATCCCAAGTGTGTCTGTCTGAAAAGCTGCTAATGGAATATTTATAGAACAATTCTACTTGTGGGAAACTCTGGATGTAACAAGCATCGTTATTGTTGCACTGAAAGAGTTTCTTCCTCTTCCTCTGCTTTCTATTTTCCTTCTTCTTTCATGTGGTGATCGTCAACCTCAGAAACCTCGAAGCTCAGTCAGAACCTCAACGTGAACCTCAGACCTGAAGCGTTTCTGCAGCATCATCATCGTCATCGTCATCATCATCGCTCTGAACTCATCTCATCCTGCAACCGTTTCCTTTGTCCACTGGTACAGTACGTACGCTCCAACGACAAAACTGCCTTTTAATAACCAGCGTGTCTCACATCACATCACATCACATCAGTCTGTGTTTTCCTCCTGACAGCAGGAAACATCCAGACACTCCCCAAATAAATCCACTTGGGAATTGAGGCTGCAGCTCGTGGTGAAGTGTTGTCAGCAAACATTTTGTCCATTAAGCTGCAAAAAACGACACAGAACAAAGAATAAAATTTGAACTGTTTTCTTCTTCTTCTACTTGTTCTTCTTCTTTATTTCCACATTAGCTGCAAACTGCAACTCCAAACCTGACATTTATAAAACTGGTGCTTCAGCATGTGTTTGATGTAAACATGTCCCAGAGCGTCGTCATTGTTAAATGTCACAAGATGTTTTTTGGATAAGCAACAAAATACTCACATGGTTTCTAATCCTCTCTGGACTTTCTGGGGGAAACCTTGAAGGGACGCAAGACTAGAAGACCCTGTTACAGATAGTGTGTGTGTCTGTGTGTGTGTTATGCCACATTTGGAGACGAATTTTTGGAAATACACACTGGTTGGTTGGTTGGTGAGATCGAGGCCCTGAGGCGATGTCTCATCCTGAGCAACAACTTCCACCGGTCAAATCAATTTGTTCATTTTAGGTTACGGCTGCATTTAAAGGTTGATTTGTGTTGGTGTCACTTCCGTTTCTAATCATCAAACCTGCTTTAATGAAATGTGTGTGTGTGTGTGTGTGTGTGTGTGTGTGTGTGTGTATGTGTGTGTATCATCACCTGACATCCCGCGGTGCCTTTTAACTTATCGTTTTTAGTTTTATGACTCACACTATTTCCGACTGGCTCACTACAAAGCCGGATATTTCCCTCAGGAAGTGAACGAATAAAGGGCAAAACACGGCTAAAGGGACAGCGGACGCTGGACGTGCAGACATCAGACGGACAGAAACACAACTTCTAATGAGCGCCGTCGCTGTCGGCTCTGGCTTTAAATAAGCTGCTGTTTTCCTGCTGTAATAACTTTTTAAGGTAATGATATGTAAATGTGGTCTTTACAGCTTGTTGTCGTGCAGCTAAAGTGGCCAAGGAATCAATTAATGCAGGTTTTGATAATATTTATTGTCGGCGACAGGCGCTGGGTTTATTTGGCTCGTGTGTGAAATGGATTCGAGGGAAGAATGAATAAAAATAGATGACGTGACGCAGGAGACAGAAGACGACGTTAACTGTTTGATTAAAAAACTTCAAAGAAAAAGGTCACGAAGTCAAAGAACGGTACGGAGGAGACTTCACGAGGACTTCGACCCGTCCGTTCTTACCGTGTTGTTTCCGACAAGGAGGCGACCTGGTTGGAAATGTTGCTTCGTTACCGACGTTGGAATTTAAATGATAAAAAGACACAAAGTGTCTGAGACACAGAGGTGAAAGGAAATGATTGTCACAGCTGGAACGCTGATAATTCACTGTAACATGCTGCGTCCGTCGTCTCTTCGTGATGAGTCGCTGCCGTAAACACCTGAACGATGCGTCACTGCTGCCCCGAGGAATTGTGGGATATATTTTTTTTTTATCTACTTTATGTGAAAGGAGATAAAATAGAAAGCATTTTAAAGAATTTAACCAGCTTCTGTGAAAGCTGCAGCTTAAATACCTCAGAGTTTAAAGACTTACTGTGTTTACCGCTGATACGAGACTCGTTTCATGTGGAAACTTTATTATTAAATCCAGAGGCAGTTCAGAAAAAGAGACGCTGCACTTAAAGTCATTTCCTGTGATCTGTGTCATGTGGATCCAGAGTCTGTTCACAACATCAGAGGTGAAGACAACATGAGCTCAGATTACAACCGAGACTTTTATTAGACAGATACGACCCTGCTCTGTGTTGATATCAGATATTAAACCAGCAGTAAATTTGTTTTGTATCCGATGTTGTTGTTGTTGTTGTTGTTGCCAATGTAACATTTTACACAACGAACAAAACACGTAACGTGACTGGAAACTAACGACAAACACCAAATCTACTGGGAAGAGATGCACCAGTCGACTTTGACGGTAAAACCATTTACCCAAGAGAGAAGAAGGAAGAAGGAAGGAGGTGATAACGTTGGCAGCAATGAGCTTCTCTTTTCTTTTTAGTTTAACTTTGTCTCTTTACACAGACAAGACAGACAGAGGATGTGGCCATTGCAGTCGGTTTTAACTCAATTCAGCGAGAAGAGAAGAGAAGAGAAAGAGAAAGAGACAGTGGAGGAGAGTGATGATGTGAAGCCACAGAGAGAGAACAAGAGAGAGAGGAGAGAGAAGAAAAGAGGAAGATGTCCTGGAGGCACAGCTAGTAAATGAGTCATCGGAGTGGATCTGCTATCAGGTCTATTCTAACAGCGCCACAAGTGAATGGATGCCTTAAAGGTTAGGCATAAAATGACTTCTCATTTTGCTGCGATATCCCCCCAGGTAGACATTAATGCTTTAGTTATGGACTTGACTGTAAAAAGATCCCGAGGTAACGTGTTGCCTGTCTGCCATAAATATCTGTATATGCACGTTGTGATTTCAATGGGGTCGTGTTTTTTAATGGTGAAAAGGAGGAGGGAAGGTTTTTTTTTTTTTTTGCAAATAGTCAGTAAAGTTGATGTGATGCTATGTGTCATTTCTACAGCCGAAGGTAGTCACCCTGTCTGCAGAGCCAGCTCCCCAGGTGCTGCACATCACAGCTGAGACTCGCTACTCAGCTCTGATCGTCCTGACCCATTTCAACACACACACACACACACACACACACACACACGTTCATACAAGGTGAGGCAGCCAAACACAAAACACTTCCACATGTGCCAGGCTTCACTTCTGCTCCGCTGAGTCTGTTCATGTCACAGCTCTGCAGATGTTTTTAGCCACAGAGACATGAAAACTAAATCTGCACTAACTCTCTCTCTCTCTCTCCCAGTCGTTGGGTTTTGAAATGATAATGAATCTGTGGGCCGGGATCTCCCACATGGCATCATGTCTAGTGTGGAAACAGAAGAAATAGAATAAGGCAACCCTGGAAAGAAGCAGCAGCAGCAGCAGCAGAACATTTCTTTTTTTTTTTCTGTTCCTCCATCAGATGTGAGTCAAACTTTGGCTGAACTAGATTTCAGCTTTAAAGCTGTTTGTGTTTCTAAGAACAGTAAAGAAAAGCGTGTGTGTGTGTGTGTGTGTGTGAGGTTAATGTTACATCCACACATGACTGACTTACAGTTCAAAGTCCTGTGGCGTTAATCAATCTCTGCAAAAGAGCTCAAGCAATAAAAAAATGACCGTATGACCTGACTTCATCAGCTGAAGTGATGACTCACTCACAAACACATCATCCACTGATACACACTCCTACACATGTGACTCCAGGTGACTTTAACAAATACATCTCACACACACATACACAATCATATAGCGGTTTAAACTCCCAGCTTGTTGTGTACACTCAAGATAAAAGCATAAATAGCAGATAAAAGCAGGGCAGGGCTGTGCACAGGTCAGATTTTACAGCAGCGTTGCAGCTCAGCAGGAGGCTGGAAACACACTTAGTGTGTGAACATGACTGTGACGAGCAGCAGCAGCTCAGCTGAGGAGATGATGACGATGCATCCATCAGGCTGCGCGGCGGCCGCAGGGACGCTGTGTATCTTCGGGACCGGAGACCTGGGACGCTCGCTGGGCCTCCGGCTGCTGCAGAGCGGATACACGGTGGTGTACGGCAGCCGGAGACCACACAGCTGTGGACCTCTACCGCACGGAGCTCAGGTACAGAACATGGTCTAAAGTTTGTTAAAATATGTGTTTACGCAGCTCAAACATGCTGACCTCTCCTCAACGTGTCTGTTTGTTTCTGTGTGTGTGTGTGTGTGTGTGTGTTACGCAGGTGATGAGCCACTCTGCAGCAGCTCAATCAGCTCATCTCATCTTTGTTTGTGTTCACAGAGAACACTACGACTTCCTGGAGACAATGACACCAGATCTGAAAGGAAAGGTGAAGAATAGATCAGTTCGTCCTTGAGGCCTCATTTCTTTGATTTTGCTGCAGTTTTTCTAAAAAAAGAAATTGTGATGAAATTCGTGGTGTTTTCAGGTGTTTTGTTACGAGTCAAAGTTGCGTTTTTTTCCCTTCATAGTGACTAATTCTCCGTGTTGTTTCTCGGTGATAAAGTTGTTTCTCAATAGTCGACTTCCTCTTGTTGATCCACAACAATATAAAATAGTTTCCTCCTCTTTCATGAACTCTGCCCGGATACTGTTTCTCTTGGTTCTTAGCAGTGATGCTGAAGGTAAATGTTTCCTGCGTCTTCTAAAAGAAACTAAATTCACTGACGTTTGGATCAACGATGACGATGATGATGGTCGGTTGAATTTGCGTTAATAGCTGAGATGGTAACATCGTTAAATCCCGGAGGATCTGACAGATTGATGTCAAAGCGATTGTCGTGTTTGTCATCGACGTTTTGTTCTGGTAAACACTGAATTAATCTCTAGAGAAAACAGTAATTAACCAGATTGAAGCCATGAAAGTTCCTATTTGTTTTCTGTCTTCATCCTGTAAATCACGGTTGTGAGACAAAGATTTTTTCTTTTCTTTTTGTTTCCTGTTTGTTTTGGTGAAAAGATTTTGGTCGACCTAAGCAACAACCTGAAGAAAGGCATGTACCCAGAGCCCAACGCCGTCTACCTACAAAGGTAACAGACTCCTGAGAGGAAAAAGAAGAAACAGGAAATTTCCAATTATTTTTACAGAACAAATGTGATGACTTTCTTTCCCCCCCAAAAAAATCATTTTTGTAGTAGTAGCTTTTTTGGCAGCTGGATGTTTTATCTGTGAGAATAACATTTTTTTTGTTTTTTTGGGAAAAATATTTGTAAATACCATTTAAGGCTTCTCTTGCTGAATCCAAAGAAAATGAAAAAGCGTGCAGCTTCCTTGGCCAGGATGGCCCGCTGTGTTTCCACTCAGCTGAAGAGGAAACATTGATTTCTAACTATTTTGAGACCTTTTTCCTTCCCGCTTGGTGTGTTTGTGAACGGAAACAATGGTGGACTAAAAAGTCCTGTTTTTTTTTTTTTTTGGTTTTGTTTGTTTCTTTACAGACTGGTCCCTGGAGCTGCTGTGGTGAAAGGCCTCAACACGTTGTCGGCCTGGGTTCTGCAGAACGGACCACTGGCAGGACAACAGGTGAGCTGCTGCCAAACGTTAACGTTAACGAAGACTTCAGCTGAAAAGAACAAAAACACAAAGACAGAGAGTTAACAGGAGGAGGAGGAGAGATTACAGACTTAATCTGTTCATGATGAGACACGTTTGACTTCAAACCTGATGAAAATAATCACTTTTTACTCTTTTCCTGGAATGAATCTTAGAAAGCGTTTATGGACGCAATCGATTTCATTTGTGTCACTGCAGATTATTAATGTCGCTGTCGTTTCTTACCGTGGGCTGATAATGCAGGAGGAGAGGGAAAATGAGGACATGCAGACAAACAAATAAACAAACAAACAGACAGACAGACGTATACTTTATGATGTTACAAGGTCGAAAGAGTCGATGTTTATTGCAGCTTCCGTTTTCACAGCTACAAAGAGAAACACAAACACGCTGGAACCTCAGGAGACTAAACCTGAATCTGCCTCCAATCCTCTTCAACACAAACAACCACACACACACACACACACACACACACACACACACACTGCAGTGCTCTATTTTCTCTGAAAAAACAGACAGAGTTTGTGTGTTTGTGTGTGTTCATCAGTGCACGTGCAGGTACAGTACGTATATAAAAACCAACTTGTTTGTGCTTTTTTTTTTCCCCGACCAGCAATTTGATCAGATCCACCGTGGGAGCCGCAGCTCCGCCACATTTACATTCAGATGGAGATTTAGTCTGTCGGCCGTCCCCTGCTGTTACTGGTGCAGTAATGTAGGGAGACATGGCTGGCTGCCCGGTCCACTTATACACACACCTGGGGGAAAACTGCTCCATCCTACCGACTCCACACTCTCCGCCTGTCAAACTACTCCCTCCCTCTTTCTCTCTCTCATTTTTCTCTCTCCCCCCTACACACCCCTCCTCCTCACCTCACCCCTCTTTTACAAACAACTTAATCGTCTTATCGCAGCGCTGTGAGTGTGGTAATAAGTCTCAGCGTGGTGAGATCTGGAAATGGGATTACATATTGAGCAGCATGCGTATTTATAGAATTCATATGTCTTAACATAGATGCACAGACACTTTCACACACACAAAAAAAGTGCAGCAGCACCGGGGCGATCAACAAAACAAAGGTAATTTTGTCGACAGACGCTGTAGGTGTGTTCACGGCGCGTCGCATCCACGCGTTACATCTTCCAAACACTGTGAGTCACCCAACAATCACCTCAGAGTAATTATTAGACACTGGAAAACAAAAACTTATTAGCATGCAGCATGAGGAAACATATTTATTCATCTCTGAGGGAAAAAAAAAAGAGTTGTTTGGGTTTTTATGAATTTAGTGACTGATGGTTTCAATAATTACACTTAACGGTATGAAAAGGAAAAAAGAAAATACGTGCTGGGGAGGTTCGTTACAACTAAATCTGGTGGTTTAAAAAGGTTTAGTTGCACAATTGCCTAATGCATAATTGAAGAGGACGGGATGGAGTAAACGGAGGAAGAGGAAGTGTTAAGTGTTTAAACGAGAGCAGGCGAGTTTGACTGAAAGCAACAATGAGCTTATCACAGTTACAAGTCTTTGTGTCGTCTTCCTGCTTCTTCTTCTTGTAAATTAAACAGCTGTCAGAGCTGAGACATCCTCCTGCTGCTGCTGAAGGCCTCAACAAAAGCTTTACTTTTTTATTTTCTCCAGTGGTTTTGAGGCACAGTGAAGATCAGAGAGTTTTAAATAACCCAACCTCCTCTTCCTTCTCCTCCTCCTCCGTGTCCAGGTGTATCTGTGTGGGAACAGCGTTGAGGCGAAGCAGGCGGTGGCAGAGACGGCCACCAAGCTGGGTCTCAGCGTCCTGGATCGAGGGTCTTTGTCTGCAGCCGGAGAGTTGGAGGATTTCCCCCTGCGGTTGTTTCCTGAGTGGAGGCTGCCGCTGCTGGTGGCCGTCGGCCTCACCGCCTTCTTCTTCTTCTATCTGCTCATCAGAGACGTCATCTACGCTCGAGTCGAGAAGGAGAAAGACATCTCCTACAGGATCATGGTGTCCCTGGCCAACAAGGTAAAGATTGCCCTCCCTCCCTCCGCCCTCTTGTTTAGATAGGACTGCTCGTTTTTCTTCCCTTTGTCATGTTTCATCTTCTTCTTTCAGGTGTTTCCTATAGTGTCGCTCATCATGTTGTCTCTGTGTTACTTCCCTGGTGTCATCGCCGCCTTCATCCAGCTCTACAGAGGAACCAAGTACAGGTCAGACACTGTGAATCCTGTCATTTTGCTGTGAAAAGATCTATCATTTTATATCATTTTTTTTTTTTTGTGCAGTGTAAATTGCTCAGCTTGCTTTCACACACTGCAGGCGTTTCCCTGATTGGTTGGACCGCTGGATGCTGTGCAGGAAGCAGATGGGTCTGGTGGCGCTGGCATTCGCTTTTCTTCACGCCATCTACACGTTTGTTATCCCTATTCGCTACGCGGCCAGACACAAACTCATCTCACTCGTGGTGGATGAGGTACGATGCAGTGTAGAGAGTAGAAGAAGAAGTAGAGACACTAGAGTAGAAGTAGAGACACTAGAGTAGAATAAAATAACTTTGGTAGAAGTTCAAGTCGTCACTAGAATGATTCTCCAGTAAAAGTCTTAAAGTATCTAGTATTTACTGTACTTCAGTATGACAGTAATCTATAAGTAAATGTAGTTAAGTGTAGAAAGTAAAAGTACAAGTACATGTTAATAAAACAGAAGAATATTATGAAGTTTATCCAGCACTTTAAAACATGGAGCTACAACAATCTTCATAGACAATGAATGAGTCTGAACTAAAGAACTAAAGTTGTTCTTTTTTCACTAAATGTAAATTAGTGTTTGATATTGATATTGTTGAAGTTTCTCCATCATCCACCTTTAAGATGGAGCCTCCATCAACCCTCAGACATGGTGTTGATGGTCTAAACAGTCACAGGTCGACTTAGAGTCAAAACACCACATTTACTGAGTCACTCAACACTGACGATGGATCAGAGGAAAAGTGTCATTAAGTCAGGAAATGTACAGAACATACTGAAGTACAGTAGTGTTCAAGTATTATTACTCACTATACAACACTGGTACAGTGGACGTGCTTTTAAACACAAAAAAACGTATAAAACTTTCATAAGAAGTAACTCTACCATTGTCTTTCTCTGTGTGTGTCTTTGTGTGTCTCTGGTTCAGATGAAGAACAATAAAACGACACCGTTTTACTTTGATAACATCGAGGCCTGGGGCACGGACTCGTTCTACGTGCTGGGAATCCTGGGTTTCTTTCTTTACGTCCTGCTAGGCCTGACATCGCTGCCCTCAGTGGGAGGTTCGCTCAGCTGGAGAGAGTTCAGCTTCATTCAGGTCAGAGCGCAGCTGGAAATGTACACCACTTTATTATGTGCTTGTGCTCGAGTGTGTGTTCACCTTTATCAGACACATGCTTACTATCAGTCTTTTGATAATCTATCTTAAGGCTTTCCAAGTTTTTATCAGAGTTATTAAAGTGCTGTAGAAGCAATATGTCACCTCCACCCGCCCCTCGTCCTCCTCCTCTGGAGTCTAGTTAACCGACTGGCGAACACAGTCACACAGAGCGGGAGCCTGGGCTGACTTTAGCTCAGGATTTTAAATGTTAAGTTATTCATTAAATAGAATTATGATACGTGGTATAATCCCCAGCGAGGAGATTGTTGAAACAGGTCACAGGTCCATTTGTGTAAAGGTCACATCCACTGTTAGACCTTGGAGACGCAGAGATAGCGGCGTAGGTCAAGACGACCCTGTGATCCTCCGAGACGCGTGAAATAACAGGTGTCACTTTAACATTCATTGTTGTTGTTATTGTTGTTGTTGCTCTAAGAGTTTTTGAATATACATGTTAATGTTCGTAGCAGAGGGATTTGCTCTTCTAAATTAGCTAAATAAGATCCCTGATTATCATCATAAGGGCACAGTTCATTACTGCACCGCATTAATATGAATGTTTCTGTATTGTGCTGTTTGCGCTTAACTGCTGTGGAGTCGCTGTGGATGAGAAGAACATCAGCAGCCAAATACTAAAAATGTAAATGAAAGCACATTATCCAAGTAATTAACAATAACTGAGCCTCAAAGGCCACTGGCGCTACAAAACCAATTATTCTGGAGCGGCTGAGAAACTATTTGTATTTTTAGCTTGTTGCGATGATGCTTCTGGATTCAACAAGCAGAGGAAATATCCAGACGTTCATCTTCACATTCAGAGGAACAACAACACAGATGAAGCTCACGTCCGTGTGTGTTTCATCTGTAAACACGTATGTCTGATAATCTATAGCACGTTTTATTTTACCGTTAACGACCAAACCCAGGATGTCACGATGTTGTCTTTGTTGATCTTTAACCAATCATCATTGTTTCTAATAAAACGTTGAGCGTAATGTCAGTGAACTCACTTCCTTGTGTCTTTTAGAAGAAGCAGGAAACATGAGAGATTAAAAAACATCACTCATAAGGATCAAGAGAAATAGTATCCAGGCGGATTTCACCAAAAAAAAAAAAAAAAAAAGAGAGAACTTCTGCAACTTTATTGCAACAAAACGTCTAAAAACACAATTTTATCACGTTTTTTTTTTTTTTTTTTTTTTTACAAAACTTGCTGTGAAATCAGGCAAATCAGGCCTCAACAATCTGAAAAAACGGATGTCAAATCCTGGAGGAACTGTCATTTTCTACAGGTTAAAAAATGTCATGTACATTTATTGTTTCTGGTTAAACTACCACTAGTGAGAGAAGTAAAACCACCATCTCCTCCTGTCTTGATGTCCAAATAACATTTACTTACAGTTGAAATGATATTAATTGACCATCACAGTATAGCGTTTTTGATTCTAGAGGAAATGGAAACAATCGCAGAGGTTGTTTGATGATCTGTTGTGATTAAATGTCTTTTTTTTCTCTCTCCAGTCTAAACTGGGCTTCTTGACTTTGACCATTTGCACGGCGCACGGTTACGTTTACGGCTGGAACAAATTTCTTCGCGCCTCCACCTACAAGTGGTTCACTCCTCCGGGCTACATGCTCTGCCTGATCGTACCGTCCGTGGTTCTGGCGCTCAAGCTGCTGCTCCTCCTTCCCTGCGTCGACCGCGCCCTCACTCGTATCCGTCAAGGCTGGGAGAGGACGGAGGAGACGGGCGGAGACAAGGCCACCAACCTTTGAACCTCCTCTGACCTCCAATCTGAGTCAAACACCTGCACATAACGACACGTCTCAAGAACAGAAATGTGTGTAAAATAGATGATCTAATATGTAAATAATCATAAAACTGACTAACAGATTAACGTTGTTTGATTTTCTGATAATTTCCGCTGTTTTTATATTCACGCTGGGACGTAGAATGAATTATACTTCATCCAAAGATAATCCCGTCGAGTGTGATTGTGGCCTTTGATCCGTCAACGCTGCTTCTCTTCTCAACTGTGCAACAGCCAAACAAAAAAAAAAAAGGGAGAAAAAAAAAAAAAAAAAAACCCAAAAACGGATAGTTGATTTCAGCCAAAAGGACAAGTCTCTGCAGGGAGACATATTTTTAATGCCTAGTTTATTTGAGCTTTAGAAAAAAAAAAAAGAAAAAAATAGATTTCATACTTGCGCTATTTCTCTTTCACAGAATGTGTTGAATGTGGGTAGATTGATATCCCCCGCTGAAATCCGTTGTTTTGATAAACACAGGCGATAGTTTCCTGTTCTCCTCTCTCCCTCCCAGCGCTGCCATCGTATCCCTCAGGTTGCTCTCGTCTCAGGATGTTATTGATCTCCCTGTTTTCTAACACAAACACCCTGCTGCCCAAAACCTGCTGCCTGCCTCTCAAGGGCACACAAAAGCATGTACACACACATACACACACGCATATGGTTATATATGCACATACACAACAGGAGGAGCAGAGTAAGGTTAAACTAATTATATTATCACATGCAGAGTCAACACACAGATGCGCACACACACACGGATGCCAACAGCAGAGTTTATTCTAGTGGAAAAAACAGGCAAACAGCAGAACAAGTGTGATAGATAGATTTAAAACAGTTACAGTCAGCAACGATCTCAGAGGCATGAAGCAGCGAGACGACGGTCATCAGAGCATGAACGAGGAGGCAGACGACTCAGAGGAAACTCAGAGGCTGTGATTCTCTACCAGAAAGGAAAAGAGGTGGATGAAGTGATATCTCAGAGCAGGAAGGTTGGTAGATGATAGATCCTTGTGACGTAGTGTTGGAGCTGAGTCGATCTATCTTCTGACCTTCAGCTGTTAGTCGTGACCTTTGGGTAAAAACCAAAAGAACAAGATTAAAGACGATAGCAGCTGAAATGAGGAGTCAGGTGAGGTGTTTCTTCAGGATCCGGATCAGGACGACGGGATAGAAGATCCTCCAGGAGGAGATGGGAAACTTTGCTGGGGAGAGGAACATCTGCATTACATGGATGGATGATGGATGGATGGATGGATGGATGGATGATGGATGGATGGATGGATGGATGGATGGATGATGGATGATGGATGATGGATGATGGATGGATGGATGGATGGATGGATGGATGGATGGATGGATGGATGGATGGATGGATGGATGGATGGATGGATGGATGGATGGATGGATGATGGATGGATGGATGGATGGATGGATGGATGGATGGATGGATGGATGGATGGATGGATGGATGGATGGATGGATGGATGGATGGATGGATGATGGATGGATGGATGGATGGATGGATGGATGGATGGATGGATGGATGGATGATGGATGGATGATGGATGGATGGATGGATGATGGATGGATGATGGATGGATGGATGATGGATGGATGGATGGATGGATGGATGATGATGGATGATGGATGGATGGATGATGGATGGATGGATGGATGGATGATGATGGATGGATGGATGGATGGATGATGGATGATGGATGGATGATGGATGGATGGATGATGGATGGATGATGGATGGATGGATGGATGGATGATGGATGGATGATGGATGATGATGATGGATGGATGATGGATGATGATGGATGGATGGATGATGATGATGGATGGATGGATGGATGATGGATGGATGGATGGATGATGGATGGATGGATGATGGATGGATGGATGATGGATGATGGATGGATGGATGATGGATGATGGATGATGGATGATGATGGATGGATGGATGGATGATGGATGGATGATGGATGGATGGATGGATGGGATGGATGATGGATGGATGGATGATGGATGATGGATGATGGATGGATGATGGATGATGGATGGATGATGGATGATGATGATGATGGATGGATGATGGATGGATGATGGATGATGGATGATGGATGATGGATGATGGATGGATGGATGGATGGATGGATGATGGATGATGGATGATGGATGGATGGATGATGGATGATGGATGGATGATGGATGGATGATGGATGATGGATGGATGATGGATGATGGATGATGATGGATGGATGATGGATGGATGATGGATGGATGGATGGATGGATGATGGATGGATGATGGATGGATGATGATGATGGATGATGGATGGATGATGGATGGATGATGGATGATGGATGATGGATGGATGGATGATGGATGATGATGATGGATGATGGATGATGGATGGATGGATGGATGGATGATGGATGGATGATGGATGGATGGATGGATGGATGGATGGATGGATGGATGATGGATGGATGATGGATGGATGGATGATGGATGGATGATGGATCAATATGTGAGATGTTTTCTCCTGTTGGGTTGAGATCTTCCAACTGCAAATGGACACACACACACACACACACACACACACACACACACACACATATATATATATATATATATATATATATATAAAAATCTAAATATGTGGATAAATTGTTTTGTCCTAAAGATAATGATAATATTATTATCAGGCCATAACTCTTAACTGTATTATCATTATACTCTAATGTTTGTGACTGAAAGTCTTTTCCTGATCCTGGTCATTACAGACAAAACAAAAAAAAACAAAAAACAAAACAAATGTTCAAAAGTTTCATTGGCAAAATGTACAGTTGTTTTTTTTTTTATCAATGGTGAATCTGTCTGAGAAACTTACGACAGGGATAAACATCATTTATCATTTTAAAATGAGTTTTTTTTTATCTTTCAGTGGAACAGGTAGAGTGAAGTATCTGCTTCTTCTGATTATCATCTGTCTGGATTATTATTATTATTATTATTGTTATTATTATTGTGCAGCTTCGAGCTGCGACATCGTGTAGCTTCTCTCTTCTGGTTTCCTGATTTATTCTTGATGACTGATAAAAAACTGAGTGAACCTGAAGCAACATAAACAGTTTTAAAGTGTATATGAAGATGGATGACATGACAAAACATCTAGATCGTCCCCCGGTGGCTGGATTTAGCAGCAGTTATAAACCCAACCCTCCCTCCCATGTTGTCACATGGGACATGGGTCAAACTATGCAAGTTAAAGATGCACAGAACTTAACAAGATGTTTTATTCAGCAGAGCCAGAGGTGCGTTGAACGCCCTGCTGCACAATGACATGACTTTAAACACCAGTTTGATAGGTGCACAGTAAAGTAAGCATTACAAAGGCAGAACAAAATCAACACATTAAATGAGCCTAACTTATGTACATAAGCTTAAATGGTTCCTTGCTTTTTTGTGAAACTCATTAAAAATATCACAAATGTGTCTCCTAACATCCTCCACCGAGGCAAAGACAAAACCACGATGGTCACATTTATAAACGACTCGGCTACAACTTATTATGCACTGGTTTCTTAAATGGGTGGGGTTTATATACAGGTTGGTGCTGATTAAATCCTACCAAACGAGAGAAAATGACCTCGAAAGTCTCTTGCAAATCACTTTCACAACCAAATATGTTGTTCTGACATTAGGATTAACAGATGAGATCGCTGCCTCAACCAATCGCGACAGATCATGATTGTTGAGGAAGGTGTATCACTCCTAATGATTGCTCCTGCAACTTTATTGCAACAAAACACCAAAATTTATTTAGTTTTTTAGAAAAGCTGCCACGAAATTTGGCAAATTAGACTCCAACAATCTGACAAAGAAGCCAGTGAAATCCTGGAGGGAGTTCAGTTTGCACTGGGTAAGAAATCTGACTGTACGTTTGTGTGGTCTGGGAATAATAATTATTATTTTATCAGCATTTTATTCACCTCATAGCACAGCGTGGTGCTTATATTTCTATAGGCACTTTACCTAAAGCAACCAGAAGTCCATTGCCTCTGCTTTCAACCGTCTTTTGGTTCAGAAGAGTTTGCCGCAGACCTCGACCGACCACCTAGTGCCAAATTGAACGTGTCTTCATGCTCCCTCTCCAGATAACATGAGCGGCGTTCTTATTAAGGATATTTTGGCTTCTCTTCTTTCAGTGGGAGGATGTGTGAGTGTGTTGGCCAACTTTGTAAACAGTCTAGCAGCAGGTGATGAGCAGAGGCGGGAAACCCGACCCTGACGGCTGGTGGACAGGTGCAGAACGGCAGGTGTGGCACAGCTGGAGATGGAGGTTTGTACGACACTAATCAGATGATGAAGCAGTTGGGGGGTGGAGGGTGGAGCAGCTGTCGCCATGACAGCGTCTGGATGTTACAAAATAAATATACATGTAGAACATTTAGTCAGAGACATTGTGTTATCTCACATCTCAGAACATTATCTGAACACACCGTCAGAAATCACTTACAAGTTCACTCTCATGTTGTCTCCTGTTAACAAAGAGCTGCTGCTGATTTCTGCCGTTTCCTGCTGCTGGGGAAGGTCAAGCTCAGTGTGTGTGTGTGTGTGTGTGTGTGTGTGTTGCCTTGAGTAAGAATTAAGATGTAGCAAGATACTTAGAATTATCATTTCCACTTCCACTTAATTTCACGCCCTGAGACAACCTTGACCACCCTCCCACCCCCCGACCATAATAAGATTATGTGTATCCGGCCATAACAGCTGAAGACGCAGGTTGAAGATCACGTTCATCCTTCAAATATCTGTGAAATGAAGGAAATGTTTGGACATAGCTCGAGTTTGTCCAACTGCTACAAAAGCTGTTTCTGTTTTTGTAAAAGTAAAAGTAAAAGAAATCACAGCGCCATCAAGGGGTGGGAAGGTCGACCGACACGTATCGATACGTTGATTGGTATAAAGGCTGAAGAGCTGGAAATACAAATCTAGATACATCAGTTATTAAAAGGTTGCATTGCTAAAATTCAATATTTTTTTTTATCATTTAGTGTTTTCTGATTTTATTTGCGCATGTAAGCGAAAAACTAAGTTGTTATTTTTGTTATTTTTACTCCACAACCTGGTCGGGAAAATACAAACTTACCTGCAAATTCTAGATAAAGTTGGGAAAAGTATGAGTTTTACAACAAAAACGAGGAACTTGAGTGTGCTGAACTGCTGTATAAAGAGTGCTAATATTGCATTTAATTGTCCTTGTAAATAATGAGCATCCTTAATTCTGGGAGCTATAGGTGTAGATGTATTAAAATTAAGGATGTCAGCGTTAACACGTCCAGTCATTGTGATGAATATGGCTGAGATTAACGCCATAAAATAATTTTGTTTACTTCTGGCGTGCGTTGACCTCTGACCGGTGGAAATTATCCACACAAAACTGTTACTGACCTGAAGATGGAGGGAGCAGTCACTCACCCTTATTCCCTTATTCGAAGACTGTGGCTCCACATCAAAGTCCAGTTTGTTCCACCAGAGTTTCAACATTGGGCCGGTGATAATTATCCTCCACACATTATGGCACTTGGTAGCTGTAATGCTAATGTTAAAGGAGAACTTTGGTGTAAAACATGATAACGAGTTGTTATTGTTATTATTGTTAAAACTACACTAGCCTGCTGCATTATGAATATTTTTATTTTTATCGTTTTTGTCTAAAAGACTCACCATGCTAGTTATTAGGACACTAAGGTCGCTTGAAACCATTAAAACATCTCAAAGTAGCTTCACACTTCCTTGCTGGTATAACAAGGATCCTGACGTTTAAAACGAAGTGTTGACAACTTTGTAAGTGAACACATTGTTTATTAAAAAGACTTTTTTACAGGTCAGACCTAGCAGTTGTTTCCATCGCCGCCATGTTGAAAGTTAAGTCCTACAAGTTGATTGACGAACACGAACCAATGAACAGAACAGGAGGAGACATAGTACAAATAAATTAATTCGCTTGTAGACAAAGACCAGATGTTGTCAACAACAGATGAAATCCATCGACCCATAGGACTTAACTTTCAACATGGTAACTTTCAACAAGCGACCTTGGTGCCCCAGTAACTTAGCCTGGACCCGTCCATCCTGCCTGTGACACTACACTGAATTTTACGTTCAGGTCAGTCTGGACAACCTGCCTCTTCTCTGTTCTTCCTGATCTTGAAAACTCAGGAACCAATGAAAATTTAGTTTTTATGCCGGTACAGGTTTAACACGATGATGCACTAGTTGAACAACCTCAAACACATGTGTTTACATCCAACATGGCGGCTGTGGAGGAGGTGTTTGATAGACGCTCATTGATCCCGTCTCTGAGAACTTCCTGTCTATGGGATCTTTGCCAGACCGAGCTACGTCTACGAGCTTGGTGCAACAGCCAGACTAATAATCATTAGCATGGCAACAAAACAATAAAATAACATTGGTAATGCAACAGGCTAGCATACTTTTCTCCTCAGCAAACATAACAACTTGTTATCAGGTTTTAACAAGTTAATTTTACTCTAAAGTTCTCCTTTAATATTGATGTGCTGGAGCATGCACTCGCTACTACAGGGCTTATGTAGGTACATGTGTGATTAATCTAGATAAATGAGTTTTAAAATGTGAGATTAATTGCTTAATGTTTTAAATCTACTGACAACACTAATTACAATTGATGAAATATTGAAATATATACACAGAACTTGCGAAAGTTGCATCGTCTAAGTCTGTATTGTACAATCACATCATACCACGTTGAATCACACTTTGTTGAATCAGATTGTGTTGATTGTTGTTGCATCAGTGCTGCATGTTTATCTTAAACACATCAGATTGTTGATGTATCGAGATGAGTGTTGTATCAGCTTCATGCCAGAGATGTCCAACCCTCGCGCCAACATACAAACAACCATTCATTCTCTTTTTTCTGCAGGTTGTAGGTACAAGTTGATGACATTTCTCCAATCAAACTTATTAGATATGATATGATGACACAGATGCATGTTCCATTCAGACTGTTTACAAGAGAAATTATATTTATTTTTTTCAAAAACAAATAAATACAGATGAAAAATCACTGAGCTTTTTAGTTTTTAGTCTAGAAATGCTGTTCCACGAAATCATTTCAATCTACTGTTAAATTAATTTCTAAATTACGTTTTTCTGTCGTCTGTAAACTCAGTTTCAGAGGAAAAAAAATGTTGCCTGAAATAAATTAAAATCCAAAGTTTTTTTTAACCATTTGGTGAATGTTGACTTAATATTTTATTCACACAGATACAAAAAGCCCAATCCTACAAGCCTCAAGTTTGCATTCAAGACTGTATATTTGAAGATAACGTCGACCACATGTGGCGTGGCCTCGGATGTGGCGGCAGCTACGACGTTCCTCATCGGTGGTTTAGACTTTTTACAATATCCTCAGACTGTGAGTCTTCCTCAGTCTGCTGAGCTAAAAAAGTTGCCCTCCATTACATCAGGAAGCAGCCAACATACCACAAGGGGCTCTGAGTTCTCACAGAGAACGTGATGCTTAATTGATTCAGCAGGAAATGTCAAAAGTGAGGTGTTGGGGCTGAGTGGAGTTGGTGCTGCAGCTCTTATCGTGCAGCCTAATTTATTGTGGAAGACCCTGGAGGTTTTTTTTTTTTTTTTTTTTTTGTGAGTATCCTGCAGCATCACTGGTACCACGTAGTTTGAGCATCTCTGCAGAGACGAAAAAACTTTTAATGAATCAAACCATCCACTACACATATCAGTGATAATGATAAGGCAACATTTATCCTTAGCAGATATTTGAAGGCTTGGATTACAACTACAAGGAAAAGTTATTGAAGCACAGCAACAAACATTTGTAGTTTCATTTTTTCTTTTGCTGAGTTCTGCTATGAAAAAATCATCATCAGTGAGACCAATAAGAAATATTACCATATAAAACACTCAGGCGAAAAATGATCTTCATTCATAAAATGTAGGAATGAATGTAGGACGTAGTGAGGAGAAATATTCACTAAGTCATGACTCATTACTCTTCATATCCAGTCCAAGTCACATCGAGGCTAATACAAACTCTAAAATCATAAACCATCATCTGGATTAATGGTTGTGAAGACTGTGGAAACCTTACACATGTAGAAATGATTATTTATTGACAAGGAATGTCAAGATTACATTGATCACTAACTATATTTTCTGACAGAGGGGGATAACTACCTCTAATGCAGAATTTAAAGTATGATTCAGAGAGTTTCAGAGAATATGCTGCAAAGCAGGAACTCAAGCTGTGCTGCTGCATTTCATGGACTCAAGTCAAATGAAGCAAAATTCACTTAATTCACACTAACAGATGTGTTAGAGGAGCAAGGGAATTACAGTAAAAAAATAGGTTGTATGCTTCTGCCAACCAGGCCATTTTAAATTATGGCCAAACACATGTTTTGTGACGTCATTGTGACCGTTTACTTTTGACCCTTTTGACCCAAAATGTTATAAGTTCATCCTTGAATCCACATGAGGATTTGCTCCAAATGCAAAGACATTCCTGCAAGATGTTACTGAGCTATCACATTTACGAGGACAGTAGAGACAGACACGAGAACAGCCCTGAAGAGGTCAATAACATACATTTAATCAGAGTCAGATTATAAATAAGGTTTTAATTAGTAGAAACTGCAGAGTTTTTTTCACTTGGAAACTGAAGCTAATTAATGTCACCTACTCTTCCCAGAGACTGAGCTTCAAACTTTTTTTACGCTGCTGTTGAAGCCTGAAGGATTGTGAGTGTCTCGTACTCAGAGGAAAAGACCTTCTGTGGAGCATCACTTGAGGTCTTGTTTCAGAGTGACAAGTCATTTGTTTATCTCCTGAGCGCCTTTCCTGTGGTTAGTATCTCCAGCGAGTGCCCTCCAGTTGCAGCACATTCCCCTCGGTTGATGTCTCGATCACCCACATAGCGCTGCGAGGAAGCAGTCCCACGTGTGGACGCCACGCCAGCAAAACACTGGTTAATGTCGCCTAAATCTTGCTCCCGTAGAGACTCCAGAGAGTTGAGTTTGTTGTACGTATTTTCATGAATACTTCTAACATTTAGAAATTTCACCACATCTGCCTGGTGCTAGCAATCATTTTCCCAAAGCTTTGAAGCGTTCCATTTAACCACAGGTGCACCAGTCTGGATGTGAAACAAACAGAGCGCCACATGTTCAGCTTGAAATCCCATCCCAACTTCTGCTGCACAGATCAATCATGTCACTCGCTTCACCCTTGAATATCAGGAAGATATTGATGGTGGAGGCGGTGTATGTCCAGAGAGAAGAGGAAGTCGTTTACAGACAGGCACTGATACTACTGGCCTCTGCTCTTTCCAAACAAACTGGACAAACGGCTTCATCATTATTTGGATATTTTACAGTCCAACTTAATGCCTTTGTCACTAGATTTACAACTTCTCAAATCTCCATCTTTTCATAATTTCTCTAAACATTCTCTAACTCTTGGCAGTAAATAATTATTCCATCATTTGATCACTATGTGTTTGATTAGACAGTGTTTTCCCACCTACGCAACAATCATCTTGTCTCAAAAATGATGCTGAAAAGATAATTGATGCATTTGTTAATTGTGTTCCAGTAACTCCATGAAAAACCTCCAGTTAATCCAAAAATGTTGCAGCACGAGTACTGACAGGAAGCACGCCCAGAGATCATACTTCTCCTGTACTGGCTTCTCTTCCTTCCTGTAAAATCCAGAGCAGAATTCAAAATCCTCCCGCTTACATATAAAACCCTTAATGACCGGGCTCCATCAGATCTTAAAGAGCTCATATTATTCCAAAAGATCACTTCGATCACAACCGATTGCAATTTAACACGTGGTTCCTAGAGTCCCACAAGTCAGCTTCAAACAACACAGTACAATTATTGTCCTGAAGTCTACACACTGGAGACTTCACAGGATCGTACAAAGCGTTAACTATGAAACTCTACCCGTCCTAAAACGATTGATTAAGTTCCTTTGATGCCAGATACAGAGCAGCAGTATTTCCTAGTGGAAGATTTTCCATTAAACCACAGCTGCACCAGTCCAAAGACCAACATTGTGCAAATACAGGACCACATGTTCAAGTTGCACAATCCCGCCCCCCAGATGTTACAGGAATATTCTTAAAATAGATAAAATAAAATGTCCTTTTCTATTTCCCTCCAGAAAGTCACGACCTCATTAACGTCGTAGGATGAAGAGAAAGAGAACAAGATGTGGTTTCTTTAAATGTGACAGAGAAGGGTTGAACGGGGTTTTGATCCTTGTTCTGTGATGTGACATATACACAATAAAATGTTGGTTGGATGTGTAACGTTTCAGAAGCTTCATAAAAACCTCTCAGAAAGATATTTTATGGTGGGGATTTTAAATGCGTGGTTTTGCACCTATTTGGCATCTTTTCAGGCTTAACTGGCAACCTCATTATGAAATACAAGCACTTGACACTGATTGGCTCCTTCACTGTCATTCAAAATGTGTGTAACTTTGCCAGCTTCGTAACTTGGACAGATTGTCTTTTTACAGCTGATCACCTTTAAAGGGGAAGGAATGGAGTCAGAGTCACATAAATTGAAGGACTGATAACTTAGTAAGTGAACCCAGAGTTTATTAAAAACACTGTTTTACAAGACTTACCCAACGTCTGGTTTTATAACATCAGCAGATTCATCCTTTTCCGAATCTGAGAAATCTGCTGATCTGGACCACCCTTCATCACCAGTTGTTATAAAAACAAAACAACCCTAATGATGCTACTGCTGAAGTGAAGTGATATTTTGAGCTTTATTAGTGGTTAAAAAAAGACAATTTAGATACGTTTGGCTGACTGCCCCATTTACTTTTATTGTTAACTATTTGGTTGTGAAAACAAAAGACGGTCAAACTGGATATTACTTCAACCAACGTAAAATATCTGTTGAGGGGAAGTTTGACTCGTATTCACGGTGAAATAGACTCTGGGTTCATGTCACTTTAAGGTCTGTGATGGACCTGCAGGTGTTACAGAGCCATAATTATGCCCTGTATTTTTCACAGTTAAGGTTTCAGTTGGTTCTTTAATGTATTTGTGTTTTTTACTTTTTGTGTTACCTTTGACAGACAGTTACATAATGGAAACTATTGATCTCAGATGGAGTCAAATTCACATGATCTGTGTTGGTTTTTATCAGACATTTGAACATTTTATCTGACAGATCTGAAAAACAGACACAAAGTCAAATTTAGATGTAAAATATGAATTATTTAATACACAGATTAATAACCAGGAGTGCAGCTAAAATGAATCAATCAAAAATAAATTTATAACATCACAACATCACTGTTTCACACCTGACCCACATTCAATGTGTTTCAATATTTGCTGTCTGGTTTAAATATTTGCTATAATTTGGTTGGATCTGGCCAGTTTATGGACTTTGCTTCTTTATTTCTGGACGTCAGTAACTTGACCAAGTGAAATCAGAATTTATCAATCGTTGCAAAACTGATGGTGCAAAACTTCTGTAGCTGTAATAAATTTTTCTGCTGATGTTACTGCTAATGTTTATCTCTATATTTCTTTGATTCTATTACATTAGAGGAAAATGTTTAAATGTGTATATTTAAATGGGTTTTATGTAATTTTGACTCTCCCTCCTTTTTAAATGAATAAATTTGTTTTTAGAGGAGAAGTAGAGGAAAGAGAAGAAAGTAATGTAGCAAAGTGAAATTAATCTGTTGAACAGTGAAGACCAAACCAGGATCTGACCTGAACTTCTATGCCAGGATGTTGTGTTTAACAGTGTCTGAGACTTTGAGCTTCACTGGCTTGAGTTTTACCATGTGAACATGCACCTGACAATATGAATATCACTCAGTATTACACTGATCACACAGGTTTACAGGCAACATTTCCTGGATTGTGTTGGCTGAGGTAAGCTGATTTGGAAATAACTGAGTGAACTGAGAAAAAAAGATATACTTGAGTTTGTCTTATATTTGTAGCCTTTTTATAGGTTCAGGGAAATTTGTTTTATTTGTTTGATTGATTGATTGTTTCTATTTGACTTAATGGCTTTCTTTAGGCATTGGGATATTTGAGCTGGATGAAGTTTGGTTAAATATGTTGAATTAACTGTAATAAATGAACTAAAACATAATTGTTTAAAATGTATAGCCTCTATGGTATGGTCATTAGGCAACATGGACTATTTTACCTTATTTTAAGAAAATGAGATGTTCTTTACATTGGATTGTGACATAGTTTCTCTGACAAACTGCAAATTTTCATCCAGTTCTTTAGAAAAACATTTGTGACATTTCAACAGTTCAAGGTGGAAGTTGGAATGAAGATGGAGTTACATTAATATATAAAATCTATAAACAATAAAGGAGCTCTTTACTGTTTCTAATTTCATCCAATTTTATCCATACAATAATTTAAAGGTGTAATGATTTTGGGTATGTTTGTATTCCATGGTTAACAGTTAAATCTGTTTGTTCAAGTGTTTGGTTAAAGAAATATATGTTATGAATAAAACAAACAAATGTTTAGTTGTATCCTTTAAGGTAGAATGTTACTTTGTGATGCAACACATTTTTTTGAATTAGTGCTCAGTTAAATGATTTCAATGTATTTCTATATAAATGTATTTGTTTGTGCATTTTTTCAGCTCCAAGCTAAAGCATAACATGACTTGTTACAACATTTTAAAAACTCCTCAGTTGCGTCATCAAACCAAACCTCAAATGCCCAACACAAGACAAACATGACCAATGATCACAGTGGTGAAACAACCAAAGAATAAATTGTGCAGTCTCACTCACTGTTGAACACAACGTCCTGACACCGGATTCAAGGTAAGATCCAGGTCTGGTTCTTGTTGTTTCACACATTAACTTTACTTTACTTTACTACATTACTTTCCTCTCTGTATTGTATATTCAGTGACACTAGATTTATTTGTAGTCGATCAAGTTCTGCTAAAAACATCATCAACACCAACATGTCTGATTTATTCCTTTGTGTATGTTGTGTCTGTGTCCTTGTCTTAGATGAAGTTGCTGCTTCTGCTGGTGATGGTGACAGTATGTGCTGCTGCACCTCAAGGTAAAAAAAATCTTTCTGTTCTTATTTAACAAAAGAAAAAAAAATTATACTCATTTGGACATGTACCAAACAAATCAAACAAATATACTGTATTGACCTGGATATAAAATGACCCATCATTTTCAAGACCCTAAAAAAAAAAAAAAAAAAAAAATACTGAGACAAAGTCTAAGACAAAAAAAGACAAAAATGAATCTTTTTTTTTTTAAATTCATGTTTATTTTCAATATCAAACAAGTAAGTAAGTAAATTGCAATAAAACATCAGTGAAATAAAACAGTTTCCTTATTACATTAAATAAATTATAACAAAAAAATATACAAATGAATAATAATAATTAGACAATTCCCCTGCAGGAGATTGTGAGAGCGATGCAGTGTGCATCCTCATCCAATTGTTTTTCTATAATGAATAGAAAGAGATGAAATGATGATGAAATTTACTTTTTCACCTTGTTTTATCCTTTTTCCATGACTCACCTTGTCCTTGTCGTTTTGGAGAAAAAAAAGTAATAACAAAGTTTTGCTGTATAATGTTTCTCAGTGCGATCAACAGTCATACTGTAATTAACATTCAAAATTTTTAACGAGATATTTTATTTTGGCCATTTTGCCTTTATCAATAGGTAAATGAAGGTAGACAGGAAGATGGGGAGAAGAGTGAGGGAATGAAGCGCAAAAAAATGATCATCCCATCGAGCTGGCGGTTGCTGCGCGGCTCATGTGCCAAGGTGGTGTGCTCTAACCACTTGTCTACCTGGGTGCTCCTTTAATAGGAAAATTACAAAAACAATACAGTCAGCGACAGGTGTGTGGATCTTGTCACAGCACTCAAACTAGCAGGAAATCTCGCTCTGCCAAGGTCTCAAACTACTGGTCTTTATTCAAAAAGTAAAGCAGATATCGCCACAATTTCTTCACCATCAGAGCTACAAGTCTTTAGTGATCACAATGATCTATCTTTTTAATTCCTAGTGTCAAAAATGTGGACAACACAGCGAGTTAAAAAAAAGATCCTGTTTTTTTTTTTTGTAAAAATCCCTCTCTGGAGTAACATTAGAGTGAATAAAGCGATTGGGCTGTAATTTAGAAGCTGCTAATTCAAAAACCGTAAGTCCTATTCTTTAGGAAGACACATTGTGTGAAACAGGACAAGTGTGACTCTAACTCTGGAGAAAATCATACATGTAGAGTGAAATTTGTGGCTGTGAGCACCGTGTAAAGAATTTTTTTCAGACAATCTTCTGAAACTCTGTCCTCTCTAGTTGATGACATCACCCACTGACACACCCTTTATTTACTCTGAATTTCTCTAAAATTGATCATGGTCAATGATCTGTGACTGGTCAAAAAGCATACAACCTATCAAAAAAGTTGAATCCCACATCAATAACCAGACTTGTGTCTACATTTTAAAGTTTTAATGATGTCTCTAGGTGAAAGTGTGCCAGAGTAGTAGAAGTTTGCAAAACCATGAAAATTTGCAATGTTTTTTACTTTGTCACGTTTATTCTCTATGAGAAATTGGTCACAGTTTTTGTACATCAAAAGTAAAAGCACACTGAGTCTGATCAAGCCGCACATCTTGGTGTATCAGAAGAAAGAAGAAACATGCATAATAGTTTGCAGTAACGAGGTGGAGCTACACAAAATAATTCAACACAATTCAAAGTCAAACACAAATGATTTGACTTGTTGCTTCAGTTATATCTCATCAAATCATCACTTTATAACTTTTTATTTGATCCCTACTGCTATTACATAATGAGTTTGTTTATTGTATTGTTTACATTTAACTATTTTTTTCCAGATCTGTTGGGATATATGTTCACCTTTCCACATATCAGCACAGATCACGTGAAGCTGAAAGCATCTGCACAAAATTTCAATGCTGTAACCGTGTGTCACAGGTAGCACCGAACTAAAATAAACATACACACAAGGACGCTCTATAACCTCAACTGTGAACGGTACCATGTACAATCATGTCTCTGTAACACCTGCAGGTCCTTCACAGACCTCCAGCGAGATCACGCCCTCTTCTCTATGTCCACACCTTCTTCAGACAAAGAGGTCCTAATTTCCTGGGAACACAGATTTAAACAGTTTAAGCTGCATTTCAGAGGTCAACATGTGACAAGTTTTGGATGGGATTACAAGCCGAACAAGTGGCACTCTATCTGCACCACATGGGATTCTACGACGGGTTTGGTGCAGATGTGGTTTGATGGAAAACCATCTGTTAGACAAATTATCAGCCCTGGATCGAAAATTAGTGGAACTCCAACCATCATTTTAGGACAGGTACAGTTTCATCATTGACTGTCTTTTCGATCAATGATTTAATGTGTTTTATTGTGTTGTCTCAAACCTCTGTGATGTTTACAGGACCAAAATAACAACAGTAAAGAGTTTGACACTGGCTTGTCTTTTGTCGGCGTTATGTCTGATGTCAACATGTGGAACCACGTCCTTTCTGTCACTGAGATCGTGCTCTACTCACTCAATATGACCCTCTCTTGGAATGAGAATACGACAATTGGGAATGTGATAAACTGGAGAGCACTTGACTACCAGATTGTAGGAAAAGTGTTTCTAGAAGATAACTCATACTGTCCGTGAATCTTTAAAAAGAAAAGAAAGTCCAGATATGATGAAATGTAAATAAGATAGTCAATTCCTTCTTGTATTGTAAATTCAATTACATCAGATACATTTGTTGTCTATCATGCTCCAATAAAAGCATCAGCAACACCAACATGTCTCATTTATTCCTTTGTGTATCTTGTTTTCTTTGGAAATGTTTTTTATGTTGCTGTTTATTCCTGAGTGTCATTGATGGTCTAGTTTTTGAGTCTCCAAATAGGGCATAAAACAACTATTTTATCACACTAATAAATCATGTGGATCTAGCCAAAGTATCCTAAATAGACAATAATAAGTGTAATAATGTTTTACACCAACAGGTCCCTGCACACCTCCACCAACCAAACAGAACCAATGACCACTATTGTATTATAGTATAAAGTTCACAGTAAAAACCGACTTTGTAGTTGTTCCAGCTACAATGTTTGTGCGTCATCACTTTTATAATGATGTATAATTTCTGATTAAAATAATTAATCAGAAAATTCTTTAAAAATTAACAGAAGTAAACAAGTTCAAGGTGCAAAATCAGCAAATCTATAAATACGTACGAGCTAAGATGATGTTAAACGCAACGATCTGACACAGGATTCAAGGTAAGATCCATGTCCAGTCCTTGTTGTTACACAGACAAATCTTATGTTATTGCATTATTTTTCCTCCTGTATTGTAAATTTACTGTGTCTGTGTCTTCATGTTAGATGGCGTTCCTGCTGCTGCTGGCGATGGTGACAGTATGTGCTGCTGAACCGCATGGTAAAAATGAATTTCTTTATTTAACAGAAAAGAAAAGAAAAACTTCAGTCCCAATTTTAACCATTTTTTCCAAATGTACTATATTTTTGTTTCTTGCTCTATAAATGTAAAACAAGTACAATCAGAAGTTCTGATCTGGACTAATGACCATCTTGTTTTCAGATCACACGAGTCAGTTGGTTTCATAACAGAAAGACTGATCCACCAAAATACTTAAAACTGCCTCAGGGTTTTAGACTTGCTATGCTTGTGAGAACCAGTTTGAGTTTTAAACCTTTAAAAGTGACGACATTTTCAAGTCTTCAAGTCCTAACAGCTACAAATGGCAGTGGACTTGAGATTTGGTAATGGATGGAGAATGCATCATATCATTGAGTATCTTTACAAAGATAGAAGTGTGAGGATATGTGTGTTAACCATGTTGTTTTCCATCGATGTATAAATTCTGTTTACAACAAGATAAACTTGGTTTGGACATTCACTTACACTCAGCAACAAGAGGAAGCAGGAAGTTGTAATTTCCCCGACAGCATCAATAATGTACATATTTATGTAGACAAGTCCATGGTGCAAAAGATGTAAAAACCATAATTTCAATTCACATTCCTTTGTTTGTCTCATAGTGGAGAATCTGCACTGTTGCAGCAGCATGGGGATTAATAATCATTAATAATATTGTTTATTGCATTGTTTACATTAAACTTTGTTCTTTCCTTTTTCAGATCTAACAGGTAAAATGTTCACCTTTCTTCAAGAAAGCAACAAAGATCACGTAAGACTGAATACATTTCCACAGGAACTGAGCGCTGTAACCGTCTGTCACAGGTAGAACTTATGAAACAAGAAAGTATAAAACAAACATAAGAATCCTCTGTAACCTCTACTGTGAAAAGTACCATAAATAATTATGTCTCTTATTATTAACACTTGCAGGTCCATTACAGACCTTCAGAGAGATCACGCATTGTTCTCTATGTCCTCACCCTCTTCTGAAAAACGAGGTCCTGATTTACTGGACTGGATCATCCAAAGAATTTCAGCCTACATTCAGGGGTGTTTGGCCAGGATTTAAAGGGTGGGACTACCAGCCAAACACGTGGCACTCAATTTGCACCACATGGGACTCTGCAACTGGACTGGTGCAGATGTGGGTTGATGGAAAACAATCTCTTAAAAAAAAATCACCACGGCTCGATCAAGAATCACAGGATCCACTATCACCGTTCTAGGACAGGTACGGTTTCATGATTTATATGATACTGTGTTTTATTGTGTCTTCAGTGTGTAGACTTCACAACAATGATTGTTGTTGTTTCTCTCTGTGATGTTTACAGGATCAAGATAACCATGGTGGTGCGTTTGACATTAACCAGTCTTTTGTTGGCATGATGTCTGATGTCCACATGTGGAACCGAGTCCTTTCTCCCTGTGAGATCCAGAGCTACACCAATAATATGAACTTCTCTCCAGGGAATGTAATAAACTGGAAGGAGCTGGACTACCAGATTATAGGAAACGTGTTGCTTGAAGAAAAATACTTCTGTTTATTAAACTGATGTAAAAAAGACTGCAAATATCTCTAAAATCAAAATATAATAGAACATTTTTTAAATGAATCAAAATGGACTTAAATTTCCTAAAACTTTATTTGTAACATCACAGTGAAATAGTGATTTTATTTTTCTTTAAACTTGATCAGTACCTTCTTCTTGTGAGAATAAATGTGATTCCATATAAACATGTCTCCTGGTTTCTCCATGGTTTTTTGTTTACTTTGGAAATTCAAGTTCATTAAAGCCACTTATAAACCCATCAACTGAGCTTCAAACCTTCTATGTTTCTGTTCATTCCAGGAACATCTGTACTATAATATATAACCATCATATATTATGAGAAGTGTAATAAAGATTTACAATGGCAGGTGTGTGCACACAGAAAAACCTCCACCAACACAAACAGAAACAATGACCACTATTGTGGTATAGTTTAAAGTTCACAGTGAAAACCACCTTTGTAGTTGTTCCAGCTACAATGTTTGTGCGTCATCACTTTTATAATGATGTATAATTTCTGATTAAAATAATTAATCAGAAAATTCTTTAAAAATTAACAGAAGTAAACAAGTTCAAGGTGCAAAATCAGCAAATCTATAAATACGTACGAGCTAAGATGATGTTAAACGCAACGATCTGACACAGGATTCAAGGTAAGATCCATGTCCAGTCCTTGTTGTTACACAGACAAATCTTATGTTATTGCATTATTTTTCCTCCTGTATTGTAAATTTACTGTGTCTGTGTCTTCATGTTAGATGGCGTTCCTGCTGCTGCTGGCGATGGTGACAGTATGTGCTGCTGAACCGCATGGTAAAAATGAATTTCTTTATTTAACAGAAAAGAAAAGAAAAACTTCAGTCCCAATTTTAACCATTTTTTCCAAATGTACTATATTTTTGTTTCTTGCTCTATAAATGTAAAACAAGTACAATCAGAAGTTCTGATCTGGACTAATGACCATCTTGTTTTCAGATCACACGAGTCAGTTGGTTTCATAACAGAAAGACTGATCCACCAAAATACTTAAAACTGCCTCAGGGTTTTAGACTTGCTATGCTTGTGAGAACCAGTTTGAGTTTTAAACCTTTAAAAGTGACGACATTTTCAAGTCTTCAAGTCCTAACAGCTACAAATGGCAGTGGACTTGAGATTTGGTAATGGATGGAGAATGCATCATATCATTGAGTATCTTTACAAAGATAGAAGTGTGAGGATATGTGTGTTAACCATGTTGTTTTCCATCGATGTATAAATTCTGTTTACAACAAGATAAACTTGGTTTGGACATTCACTTACACTCAGCAACAAGAGGAAGCAGGAAGTTGTAATTTCCCCGACAGCATCAATAATGTACATATTTATGTAGACAAGTCCATGGTGCAAAAGATGTAAAAACCATAATTTCAATTCACATTCCTTTGTTTGTCTCATAGTGGAGAATCTGCACTGTTGCAGCAGCATGGGGATTAATAATCATTAATAATATTGTTTATTGCATTGTTTACATTAAACTTTGTTCTTTCCTTTTTCAGATCTAACAGGTAAAATGTTCACCTTTCTTCAAGAAAGCAACAAAGATCACGTAAGACTGAATACATTTCCACAGGAACTGAGCGCTGTAACCGTCTGTCACAGGTAGAACTTATGAAACAAGAAAGTATAAAACAAACATAAGAATCCTCTGTAACCTCTACTGTGAAAAGTACCATAAATAATTATGTCTCTTATTATTAACACTTGCAGGTCCATTACAGACCTTCAGAGAGATCACGCATTGTTCTCTATGTCCTCACCCTCTTCTGAAAACGAGGTCCTGATTTACTGGACTGGATCATCCAAAGAATTTCAGCCTACATTCAGGGGTGTTTGGCCAGGATTTAAAGGGTGGGACTACCAGCCAAACACGTGGCACTCAATTTGCACCACATGGGACTCTGCAACTGGACTGGTGCAGATGTGGGTTGATGGAAAACAATCTCTTAAAAAAATCACCACGGCTCGATCAAGAATCACAGGATCCACTATCACCGTTCTAGGACAGGTACGGTTTCATGATTTATATGATACTGTGTTTTATTGTGTCTTCAGTGTGTAGACTTCACAACAATGATTGTTGTTGTTTCTCTCTGTGATGTTTACAGGATCAAGATAACCATGGTGGTGCGTTTGACATTAACCAGTCTTTTGTTGGCATGATGTCTGATGTCCACATGTGGAACCGAGTCCTTTCTCCCTGTGAGATCCAGAGCTACACCAATAATATGAACTTCTCTCCAGGGAATGTAATAAACTGGAAGGAGCTGGACTACCAGATTGTAGGAAACGTGTTGCTTGAAGAAAAATACTTCTGTTTATTAAACTGATGTAAAAAAGACTGCAAATATCTCTAAAATCAAAATATAATAGAACATTTTTTAAATGAATCAAAATGGACTTAAATTTCCTAAAACTTTATTTGTAACATCACAGTGAAATAGTGATTTTATTTTTCTTTAAACTTGATCAGTACCTTCTTCTTGTGAGAATAAATGTGATTCCATATAAACATGTCTCCTGGTTTCTCCATGGTTTTTTGTTTACTTTGGAAATTCAAGTTCATTAAAGCCACTTATAAACCCATCAACTGAGCTTCAAACCTTCTATGTTTCTGTTCATTCCAGGAACATCTGTACTATAATATATAACCATCATATATTATGAGAAGTGTAATAAAGATTTACAATGGCAGGTGTGTGCACACAGAAAAACCTCCACCAACACAAACAGAAACAATGACCACTATTGTGGTATAGTTTAAAGTTCACAGTGAAAACCACCTTTGTAGTTGTTCCAGCTACAGTAGGTGTTTGTGTTTGAGTGTCATCACTTTTACAATGACGTCTAAGTTCAAATTAAGATAATTAATCAGATTTCCTGACAGTTTTCCCATAAAGCAACAGAAGTAAACAAGTTCAAGGTGCAAAATCAGCAAATCTATAAATACATACGTATGAGCTAAGATGATGTTAAACGCAACGATCTGACACAGGATTCAAGGTAAGATCCATGTCCAGTCTTTGTTCTTACACAGACAAATCTTATGTTATAGCATTATTTTTCCTCCTGTATTGTATATTTACTGTGTCTGTGTCTTCATGTTAGATGGCGTTCCTGCTGCTGCTGGCGATGGTGACAGTATGTGCTGCTGCACCACGTGGTAAAAATGAATTTCTTTATTTAACAGAAGAGAAAAGAGTGGACGTCACACTCATTTAAATATGTAAGAAACTGCCCTAAATTGATATAATCAAACAAATATAGCAAAAGATAAATATTCATAACAACTTGGAAAAGTTCACTCTCAATTTTAACCATTTTTTTCCCTAAATGTGCCATATTTCTGTCACTTGCTCTATTAATTCAAAACCTATAAGTTCAGAAGTTCTGATCTGGACTGAAGACCATCTTGTTTTCAGATCACATATGTGATGATGGTGCTCGTCATGGCAACAGACAGACTGATGCACCAAAATACACCAAAACAGGGTTTTAGACCAACTTTACTTGTGAGAACCAGTTTGAGTTTTAAACCTTTGGAAGTGAAGACACATTTTGAGAAGGTGAAGACATTTTCCCAAGTCCTAACGCTAACAGCTTCAAATGGCAGTAGACTTGAGATCTGGTCTAAGGGTTAGGTTTAGACATGAAGTTGTAATCAGGCGGTTGTGACTCAGGTGATACAGCAGGTTGTCCACTAATGGGAAGGTTGGTGGCTCCTCCAGTCATGACTCCTATGTTAAAGTATAACTGGGCAAAATACTGATCCAGTGGTTGTTCAATCAGTGTGTTAATATGACAGAAAAAGAACAGAGTATAGAGGTCCTATGTGAAATCACAGTGTTATAATGTTATAAACCATTTTGAGTGGTTATAAGAAAATTAGAAAAGCATTACATAAATGCAGCCCATTTACATTTAGGGTGAAGGATGGAGAACTACTTGTCCAAGATAGAAGTGTGAGGATATGTGTGTTAACCATGTTGTTTTCCATCGACAGAAAAATTCTGTTTACAACAAGATTAACTTGATTAGGACAATCACTTTCTCAGCAACAAGAGGAAGCAGGAAGTTGTAATTTCCCCGACAGGATCAATAAAGTACATATCTATGTAGACAAGTCCAAGGTGCAAAAGATGTAAAAACCATAATTTCATAGTGGAGAATCTGCACTGTTGCAGCAGCATGGGGATTAATAATCATTAATAATATTGTTTGTAATTGCATTGTTTACATTACACTTTGTTCGTTCCTTTTTTCAGATCTAACAGGTAAAATGTTCACCTTTCCACAAGAAACCAACACAGCTCATGTAAGACTGAATACATTTCCACAGGAACTGAGCACTGTAACCGTCTGTCACAGGTAGAACTTATCAAACAAGAAAGTATAAAACAAACATAGGAATCCTCTGTAACCTCGACTGTGAAAAGTACCATAAATAATTATGTCTCTTATTATTAACACTTGCAGGTCCATTACAGACCTTCAGAGAGATCACGCATTGTTCTCTATGTCCTCACCCTCTTCTGACAACGAGGTCCTGATTTACTGGAGTGAATCAGGTAAACAGTTGCAACCTTTTTTTAGAGGTACAGTCACAGGACTTCAAGGCTTGGATTATAAAATAAACACGTGGCACTCGATTTGCACCACTTGGGACTTTGCAACTGGACTGGTGCAGATGTGGGTTGATGGTAAACCAACTATCAAAAAATTCAGCCGATCTGGATCAAGAATCACAGGGTCCACTCTCACCGTTTTAGGACAGGTACGGTTTCATGATTTATATGATACTGTGTTTTATTGTGTCTTCAGTGTGTAGACTTCAGAACAATGATTGTTGTTGTTTCTCTCTGTGATGTTTACAGGATCAAGATAACCATGGTGGTGCGTTTGACATTAAACAGTCTTTTGTTGGCATGATGTCTGATGTCCACATGTGGAACCGAGTCCTTTCTCCCTGTGAGATCCAGAGCTACACCAGTAATATGAACTTCTCTCCAGGGAACGTGATAAACTGGAAGGCGCTGGACTACCAGATTATAGGAAACGTGTTGCTTGAAGAAAAATATTTCTCTTTCTAAACTGATGTAAAAAAGACTGCAAATATCTCTAAAATCAAAATATAATAGAACATTTTTTAAACGAATCAAAATGGACTTAAATTTCCTAAAACTTTAAAACTTTGTAACATCAAAGTGAAGTAGTGATTTTATTTTTCCTAAAACTTGATCAGTGGTTGCTTGAAGTTCATTGATTGTGCTCACTTTATTCATAAAGTCAAACTTCATCACAACTAATGTAAAAAGGTAAAAAAAAAAAGTTTTTCAGTATCTTACACATTCACTGTCTTTATTGTCTGTATCCTTAATATCTTATGACCTTGATTAAAATGTTGTAAGTAATGAAATAAAAAATACATTTGGTTCCATATAAATGTTTCTCTTGGTTTGGCAGACAAATATGACCTTGATTATCTGTTGGTTAGTATTGATTGTTCACTGTTATTGGCTTTTAGCTATTTCACAAAAATCACTTCTCTTCAACAACAACAAGTGGAGATGTTTCTGTAAAACATTATCAGACCAGACGTCACTTTTACCATAAGCTGGTGTATTTGTAATGAAAGTTCAGTCAGGAGGATATATCTTTCATATCTTTACACATGAAGTCTGAACCACCCACTTTTTTATCCAGTCATCACCTGACATGGCCACAAAGATTTAACAGTGTCATTTCTCTCTGCTCTCATTCAGCTGTCATTTCAACATCATGCATTGGCAAGAGTTGCCATTCAAGTACCACGTTAACCTCAAACCTTGCTCTCTTACCTTCACATGCATGGCACCTGCTCAATTTTCTTTTCTCTGCAGCATCCTTGTTTGACTAGGCACGCCAGTTTCCTGCATTTGATCCTCCAAGGCTCTAACCAAGCTCTTCCCGGGTGCAGCTCAGTCTTTTCGCAATTGTCTGCATTGCTTCCACCAGATCAGCTTCGGGACAAGAAAACAAGCTATACAGACCTAGTTTCAGCCTCAGACGTGTCCAGCCTGGACTCCATTGGTTTCGATTACACAAGCTGGTGAGCGATTTACCTGACTGACGTTGCTCCTGTTGCTCAGCCACTACAGCTGCACTCAATGTGCAGTCACCTCTGCCACATCGCCCACTGATCACCGCTGGTCACAACCTCCTCATCTCTGTACATTTTACCCCATAAGCAGTAGCTTGTCCTCATGAAAACATACAGCAGCGCATCGCATCTCAGTCCAACGCAACATTAAGCAGCTGCATCATCATTATCAAAGCCGCTCATCTGCTGCAAAGATCATGCAATCATGAGACAAATTACACAGCTATCGGTTACAAGCACTTTAATCATAACTCATCACATCATATTAACCAAATCACTATTGTTTACATCAGGGCTTTCAAGTTCAACTTGGATGAGACTGAAGGCTTGTTATGCAATGTTATTTCATTGGCTACGGTGAAACTTGGTGGGTGCCATCCTAGTAAGTTCTCTGTGTGAGAAATCATGGCGTGTGAATCCGATGCCTTAATGGGTCGTGTAAACAGGTTGACATATTTGCATGTTACTGACAGCCCTGTTTCCCTTTTTCAGTTTTCAGATGTCAGATCTCTCAGTCCTCTGTCAATTACCCTCTAGACTCTTTATACAATTCTACAATACATGATCAATGAATGTTGGAATTCATTTGCTCACTTTGGTTTCTTAATCTGCCGCTCAAACCAGTGTCTGTCAGAACTTTCTGAGTACTCATTCTTCCCTGCACAGATGATTTCAAACCTCATATCAGAGGTCTGCTAGCTGGCATTCAGTATTAACGCTAGATGCAATGATCCACCTTCCCAAGCAATTTCTATACAGTTAATCTTTCCTTTACAAGCTTTCTAAGGTTTCCCTGCATTATTGCATCAAATCCCCATTACTCCAGATATACTGCTCAAATGCTATCAGTTCTACACCAAGGTTGTTTTTCCCCCTACACCAGCTCTTAGATAATGTTTTCTTCCAACTTTCTAAGGAGTAGAGAATTTGCCATTCTCCTAATTTTCTCAATTCTGCAAGATGTCACCTTTTAGATTTGCCTTTCACCACTATACCAATATTAGCCATAGCTGGCTCTTGACATTCATGTATCATTAGCCATAGTTTGATCATAGTAGTCACGTAGCATTAGCCTTAGCTGGCTCATAGCATTCATGTAGTATTAGCCATAGCTGGATCTTAGCATCCATGCAGGAATAGCCATGTCTGACTTCTAACATTCATGCAGCATTATCTGCTTGGAAGGCATTCTTAATGTTTCCCTTTCATGCCTGACTCTAACTCTCCTTCACTCTGCCTATTTTACATAAATGATTTCTGTCTTTAAAGGAGATTTATTCCTCTTACATTGCCTCACTTCTAATTAGTGCATTTTATCTAGCTGTCATGGGTTCCATAGTTCAGGAATTCAATCCCATCTAATTTATGTTATCCAGATAAGAATATCTTACTGGGTGACCTTTCTTCCACCCTGGTCACTACAGTTTACTCATTAAACACCCAAGGGCAAGAGGCTCGTACCATTACTTGCCTGCATGGATTCCCCCTTGTCCTTCTAAAGTCATCTAAACCCGCCTCAGACCTTTTACTATTTCTTCATCCTCTGTTTTCTTACTCTTGGCAAAAACCCCATGGAAAAGTATTGATATATTATCATTTTAAAGGTTCTCCTTAAATGCAACTTGTGCCCTAAGCAGTACTCATGCAATTGATTTAGTATAGAGGCTACCACTTCAGCTGCCGGCCGCTGATCTTCTTCCACCCACCCCTCCTACATTCTTCCTGACCTTGTTTCAATGTTGACTGCTCAAGATCTCTCAAATCCTGATAATAAAATAAACCATGCATTTCCTAGTGGTGGTGTGTCTCAAATCTCCTGTATCATAGCAGTTTCATTGGTCTCTCCCATTCCTGAATTATAGCTTTCTCCTGCAACATCATCATGATTTCCCTGCATCACAGTGGTATTGCCAGCCTCTCCTGTACACGTGTTTTCATCTCCCATGCATCATCACATCACTTCCATTGCATCATAGCTCGGTTGTCGAGATTGACCAATATTCTTTTTTTTGTTTGCTGTCCTGTTAAATCAGACAAAGATTTAATAAAAATACAGGTTTTCTTCTAGTGCCATTTTTTATTTCAACTAAGTGATAGAAAATGTTAACTATTTACAACAACACAATATTTTATGTGCATCTAATGTTTTTTCCAATTTTTAAATCAAGAAATGGTTGAAGAGAGATTGTTTCATTTATTATGTTTCAACTGACATTTATTTTCTGTATCCTTAGTATCTTATGAGCTTAATTAAAATGTTGTTAGTAATGAAATAAAAAATAAAAATTTGGTTCCATATAAATGTTTCTCTTGGTTTGGCAGACAAATATGACCTTGATTATCTGTTGGTTAGTATTGATTGTTCACTGTTATTGGCTTTTAGCTATTTCACAAAAATCACTTCTCTTCAACAACCACAAGTGGAGATGTTTCTGTAAAACGTTATCAGACCAGACATCAGTTTTACCCTCAACTGGTGCATTTGTAATAAAACTTAGTGAAAGTTCAGTCAGGAGGAACTGAACCACCCACCCACGCACACAGAACCACCCACTTCTTTATCCAGTCATCACCTGACATGGCGATCAATCAATGTCAAGCCACCCCATGTAAACCCTATGTCATCCTTCTCATCGTGATTCAATGATTTACTAAGATGATTTCTTTCTTTCTTTTCCTATGTTGTAGTTTTTTTAAAGTAACCCTTTCATGCATGAGCTTTGAAATCAAGTCAAGTTTTTATTTTAAATTTACACTGTAAAATGAATTTGATCCAGCTCAAGTATCCCAGTCCCCAAAGATGTTGAAATAAAACTTTATATCCAAAATAAATAAAGGGAAGTTTCACAATGTTTTTTTGCATGTACAAATGGTCAAAACAAGACAAACATGACCAATGATCACAGTGATGAAACAACAAAAGTATAAATTGTGCAGTCTCACTCACTGTTGAACACAACGTCCTGACACAGGATTCAAGGTAAGATCCAGGTCTGGTTCTTGTTGTTTCACACATTAACTTTACTTTACTACATTACTTTCCTCTCCGTATTATATATTTAGTGACACTAGATTTATTTGTAGTCGATTATGTTCTGCTAAAAACATCATCAACACCAACATGTCTGATTTATTCCTTTGTGTATGTTGTGTCTGTGTCCTTGTCTTAGATGAAGTTGCTGCTTCTGCTGGTGATGGTGACAGTATGTGCTGCTGCACCTGAAGGTAAAAAGTCAATTTCATGTAAGATACAGTCATGAGACTGGCTCAGTAGTAAGTGAGTGAGTGAGTGTGTGTGTGTGTGTGTGTGTGTGTGTGTGTGTGTGTGTGTGTGTGTGTGTGTGTGTGTGTGTGTGTGTTATATAAATTCTGATTAAGATTTTGCTATAAAGTGGGATCCATTTTTTGGTATTACATATTTAACTGTTTGATAATTACCAGTCAGATTTGACTTTCTGTTTCTTATTTTCTTTGTGATTAACAGTTTTTACACAATTAACTGAAAACTTGTGTCTCTACACTATATACCCCCTTTCAGGGGCCTCTTAAAACGTTAAGTATTTGCCCCACTTTGCTTCATATAGATCCAGTCTACCCAGTTGTTTATATGACATTTTTGCAAAGGCTGCAACTCGTGCCATCTCTACAGTCCACTCTTGCAGAGAGGGTAACCCCTCCTTCTTCCATCCTCTGACAAGTATTTGTCTGTCAATCATAATACTGGTTTGGACAAAGCTTTTAATATGTTTATCTTGTCCTGTCAGAACTGAATTATAACTCCAAACAAATAATCTAGGACTAAATGGAATTTGCATCTCTGTAATCTCACATTGATTATCAGAAATATTGGTCCAGAATTGTTGGACTTTGTGACATGACCATAAAACATGAATTAAAGTACCTTCCTCAGACTTGCATCACCAACAACTGGATGTGGATAATAACCCTAATCTAAATAGTCTGGAGGGAGTCCAATAAAAACAATGCATAAGTTTGAACTGAATAAGGCGTATTGTTGCATCCCATGAGACTACTTTAATGTTTTTACAAATCCTGTTCCAATCCTCACCACTGAATGTCAGGTTCAGGTCCCTTTCCCATGTCTCCCGCAGAGCTGCAATGGTCTTATTACCCAGAGTCTGAATCAACATTGAATAATAAAATCCTGCCTCGTGTCCTTTTCAATAACTCTTTAAAATTTTATCTAGGAGCTCTGCATTGTGGGGAACTGATGCAGCGGACCCAACCCACCCCCTAAGGACCCCTAACATATGTTGGAGTTGCAGGTACCTAAAAAAGTGGGATACCTGCACCAATTTCCCAAAAGATTTTAAAGAACCATCACAATACAGATTCCCCAATGTGACCACTCCCTTCTCCTGCCACATCTTCCAATAAATGGGAAATTTACCAATTTGTAATTTAAGATTTAACCAAATGCTTGAAGAGGCATTTACATAGGGATTGAATTTAAATATTCGAGCCGCTCTAGTCCAAATTAATTTAAGATGAGTGAATATTGGATGTGCTTTTTTACTTAATTTAGTAGTCAAAACTTGCATTGGTGACAGAGAGGCCACCACAGCTTGTTCCAAACTGTACCACAGAGGCTCTTTCAGGAGGGAGAGACCAATGGGCCAGGTGTCTTAAGTTAAAAGCATAATAGTAAATTACCCGTTTGATAGCCCTAAGCCTCCTTTATCAGCTGGTCTTTGTAACTTGCTGTGGTACCATTCCAAATAAATATCCTGGATATTCTGTCGAACCTTTTTAAGTAATAGTGGGGAATTTCTAAGGGGAGGGACTGGATAAGATAATTAGCTTTGGGAACACAGTTCATTTTCAAAACATTAACTTTACTTTGCTGTGGACAGATCAAGAGTTGCCCATCTTTCAACATCACAAGAATTTTTTTTGTAATAATGGGTCCAAATTGACTTACCCAAATACATGATACCTTGCTGAGGCCACCGAAATGCACCTGGATGGAAGACAGTGGAGGGGCAATAAGCTGTGAAGGGGAGTGCCTCAGACCTGGACCAGTTCACTCTGTATCCAGAGAATTTTGAAAATAAGTCTATAATTCCAAAGAGACATGGTACAGATCTGCTAGGGTTGGAGACCAGTAATAAGTTGTCATCGGCGTAAAACATCAGTTTATGTACCATCCTACCCACAGTGACCCCTGGTAAATCAGTCGCTGCTCGTATTGCTGCTGCAAGAGGCTCAATGGCTAAGCAGAAGAGCAAAGGGGATAAGGGTGATCCCTGCCTGGTTCCTCTCCCCAACATAAAACAAGCCCATTGGTCTAGACTGCTGCTTCTGGGTGCTTATATAATACATGAATCCATCTTATAAAGGTACTACCAAATCCAAATTCTTCTAAAATTTTGAATAAGTACTTCCATTTGACCATTTTAAACGCCTCTTCGGTGTCTAGAGAGACAGCCTGGATGGCGCCGGGGAGCGTGTGTGGGGACGGGACCTTGCTCAGGGGTACCTCAGTGGGACCTGGTAGCTTGGTGGATTCGAACCCGCTCCCTTAGCCACCAGGCCACCACTGCCCCAAATTCAACCTTTTGGGATAGTATGTTATTATACCAATATTTTAACTTGGTCAGTTTTTCCAATTCTAGCAACTCCTGTGATTTAATTTTCTTACGGTATGATGTGCGTTGGATAATACGTCCCCTATTCACAGCCTTTAGGGCCTCCTACGCGACACCTGCCGATGATACCGACTGACGATTAATCTTCAAATAATTCTTTAGTTCTGTCCTTAGCCACTCAATATTTACTGGGTCCTGAAGAAGGGACGAGTTTAAACGCCATCTGTAAGACTTTCTTCTCTCACTCTGGTGTAATAGGTCCAAGCCGACCCAAGCATGGTCCAAAATAAGAATATTCCCTATTTCACAACCCATAGCAGAGGAGGTGAATGCTTTGGAAATTAGGAAAAAATCTATTCGACTATAGGTCTTGTGTATTGGTGAAAGAAAAGTCTAATCCCTACCAGAGGGGTTCATGATCCTCCAAATATCTATTAATCCTAAAGATGTGCAAATTCTCTGTAATGTTATAGCAGCCCTTGGCACTTTACGCAACACTGCCCCATTGTGGTCGAGAGCTGGATCCATTAAAAGATTAAAATCCCTTCCCAAAACAACAGCATCATTCCCAGTGATTTGTAATTTCCTTTCAAGATCAGTGAAAAAAATTGGATCAACCAGGTTAGGTGCATATATGTTAGCCAAGATCAGCTTCTGAGTCGGTATTTCATCCTTCCCAAATTATCCTTAATTCGCTTGAGACATTTAAACTGTAAATATTTACTTAGTAAAGTTATAACACCCTTGCTGTTGCTAGAGCCTATGCTATAAAAAACATGTCCAACCTATCCTGCACAAAGTTTCTCAGACTCCTCTTTTGACGTGTGTTTCTTGAAGAAGTACCACGTCATAGTTTTTGTTTTTAAGTCTCGTCATGACCTTTTTTCTCTTAACAGGGTTCCCAACCCTATTTACATTCCAAGTGGCAAGAGGCATTAAACCTATTTATGAGGACATATCTGCTCACACATTGATAACATACAACCATTTATCAAAAGCAATACCATTACACAGTGGTAGTAACAAAACACAATCCCAATAAAACTAACTAAACAAAGAGTGTGCAACTGAACCTGAACTTTGCACATTTTAACACCCACAGAAGTCCCTTTAACAAAGGTCCGATGGTCCATGCCCGGTCCGCGACTCCACTCATCATGACACCAGTGTCTTTAACTGAACATTTGGGTGCGTGGGATGAGAATGGAAACTAATCCTTCATTCAGTACTTACTGCATAGTGTCTATGAAAGCCATGGCTTTTTGGGGACAATCAAACGCCCTCGCAGGTCTCGATTCTCACCTTAGCTGGGAACAGCATCATAAAGTGCACCTCACGTTCATGCAGCTTTTTCTTGAATTCCTTGAACTTGTCACGTTTCATCTGGGTAGCTCTGGATTAGTCGGGGAAAAGCAGAATAGTGGTGTTTTCTTATCTCAGCTTGCCTTTGTTCCTCACTGCCCGCAACACTGCATCACAGTCTGATGATCTCAAAAACCTGGCCAGTATTGGTCTGGGTCTGTCGCCCGGTATGGTTTGCTGGCGAGCAATCCGATGTGTCTGTTCAATCTCCGGTCTCTTTTCTATGTTCAGCAAATTTGGCAACAGCTCCTCCAAAAATTTCGCCACCCTCGTCTCCCCCCTCTTTTCCCTTCAGAAAGCCAACAGGGCAAATATTATTGTGTGGTGAACGGTTCTCCATGTCTTCTAATTTATCACATATCTGCCCTTCATCTGTCTTGCTAGCTGGCAGGTTAGCTTTCCATTCCCGCTCGGTCATTTCCAAGGATTCCACTCGATTCTCCATGTCGTCCATTCTTGTAATTAGGGATGAGAGTTTAGTCTCTACTGACACAGTGGTGCGGCATATTTCTGGCAGCCCCCCAGATCTTCGGATATTTTTGTTAGTGCCGAGTAAATATTACTGATATCCTGAGTTACATCGTTAGCCCATTGCCGGTCGGGTTCGTTAGCTCCATCTTGGTCTTGCATCATGGCGTCAGCCCTGTGCGATCGTAAATGTCTTTTAATATCTCCACAAGCCGAAGTCTCAGCAGGTTTCGACCTTTTTGATTAATGGCAAGTATACTGGATGCTACTATCTCTGGTGTAAATGTTTTAAAGGATAAAGGCAGCGATGCAGCACGGAGCTCACTACTCCGTGGCTTCTTCTCGCATCACATCACGTGAATCCCTCTGTTTCTTATTTTCAGATCTGACAGGTAAAATGTTCACCTTTCTTCAAGAAACCAACACAGATCATGTCAGATTTAATGTATCTGCAAAGGATCTGAGTGCTCTAACCGTCTGTCACAGGTAGAACTGAACATACAAAAAAAAACCAACACAACATAAGAATCCTCTGTAACCTCGACTGTGAAAAGTACCATATATAATCATGTCTCTGTAACACCTGCAGATCCTTTACAGACCTTCAGAGAGATCACGCCCTCCTCTCTATAGCCTCACCCTCTCACCACAATGAGGTCCTGACTTACTGGAATGAATCATCTAAAGAATTTCAGCCTACATTCAGGGGTGTTTGGCCAGGATTTAAAGGGTGGGACTACAAGCCAAACACGTGGCACTCAATTTGCACCACATGGGACTCTGTCTCTGGACTGGTGCAGATGTGGTTTAATGGAAGACCATCTCTTAAAAAAATCACCACGGCTCGATCAAAGATCACAGAATCACTTATCGTTGTTCTAGGACAGGTACGGTTTCATGATTTATATGTTACTGTGATTTATTGTGTCTTCAGTGTGTAGACTTCACAACAATGATTGTTGTTGTTTCAAACCTCTGTGATGTTTACAGGATCAAGATAACCATGGTGGAGGGTTTTACTCTGAGCAATCTTTTGTTGGCATGATTTCTGATGTCCATATGTGGAACCAAGTCCTTTCTCCATGTGAGATCCAAAACTACATGGATGATATGAACCTCCCTCCAGGGAACGTGATAAACTGGGGAGCACTGGACTACCAGATTACAGGGAATGTGTTGCTAGAAGATAAACCGATATGTCCATAAACAAATGAAATATGAAAAATGAGTAAAGTGTCCAAAGACACTTTTCTGTTTTGTTTCTTTACTTAAGAGATCGTTGCAACACCTTCTTTTAAACTTCATCAATGAGTGTGTATCTTGTGATGTTGTTTGAAATGTAGGTAGGCCTAATGTTTTTTATTCATTAGACCTTCATGAGCTGGAAGCTTCTTTAGAAACAAAATGTTTTAATGAGAGTCCATGGACATGAATCCTAAACCCCATGTCGTCCTTCTCATCATGATTCAGTGTTTTACTGACTGAGAGACCAGGAGCATCAAGCAAGAACTGCTTTTCCTCTGCGTTTGTACCTTGGACTGTTTACTGGTTCTGATCATCTACCTAACACAATTCTACAAATTGTTGTAGTTTTTTAAAGTAACCCTTTCATGCATGAGTTTTGAAATCAAAAGTCAAGTTTTTATTTTAAAATTAACACTGTAAAATGAATTTGATCCAGCTCAAGTATCCCAGTCCCTACAGGTGTTGAAATAAAACTTTATGTCCAAACAAGAGGAAGTTTCACAATGTATTTTGCATGTGCAAATGCCCAACACAAGACAAACATGACCAATGATCACAGTGGTGAAACAACCAAAGTATAAATTGTGCAGTCTCACTCACTGTTGAACACAACGTCCTGACACAGGATTCAAGGTAAGATCCAGGTCTGGCTCTTGTTGTTTCACACGTTAACTTTACTTTACTACATTACTTTCCTCTCTGTATTGTATATTCAGTGACACTAGATTTATTTGTAGTCGATTATGTTCTGCTAAAAACATCATCAACACCAACATGTCTGATTTATTCCTTTGTGTATGTTGTGTCTGTGTCCTTGTCTTAGATGAAGTTGCTGCTTCTGCTGGTGATGGTGACAGTATGTGCTGCTGCACCTCAAGGTGAAAACTTAATTTCATTTATATGTGTGTGTATTATATACATTCTGATTAAGAATTTGCTATAAACTAGGATTAATTTTCTGGTATTACATATTTAACTTTTTGTTTATTACCAGTCAAATTTGACTTTCTGTTTCTTATTTTCAGATCTGACAGATAAAACGTTCACCTTTCTTCAAGAAACCAACACAGCTCATGTCAGACTGAATATATCTCCACAGGACCTGAGTGCTCTAACCATCTGTCACAGGTAGAACTGAACATACAAAACAAACAAACATAAGAATCCTCTGTAACCTCGACTGTGAAAAGTACCATATATAATCATGTCTCTGTAACACCTGCAGGTCTTTTACAGACCTTCAGAGAGATCACGCCCTCCTCTCTATAGCCTCACCCTCTTCTGATAACGAGGTCCTGATTTACTGGAGTGAATCATCTAAAGAATTTCAGCCTACATTCAGGGGTGTTTGGACAGGATTTAAAGGGTGGGACTACCAGCGAAACAGGTGGGTCTCTATTTGCATCACATGGGACTCTGTCTCTGGACTGGTGCAGATGTGGTTTAATGGAAGACCATCTCTTAAAAAAATCACCACGGCTCGATCAAGCATCACAGGATCACTTATCGTTGTTCTAGGACAGGTACGGTTTCATGATTTATATGTTACTGTGATTTATTGTGTCTTCAGTGTGTAGACTTCACAACAATGATTGTTGTTGTTTCAAACCTCTGTGATGTTTACAGGATCAAGATAACTATGGTGGAGGGTTTGACTCTTCGCAATCTTTTGTTGGCTCGATGTCTGATGTCCACATGTGGAACCAAGTCCTTTCTCCATGTGACATCTCGCGCTACATGGAAGATATGTACTATCCTCCAGGGAACGTGACAAACTGGGGAGCACTGGACTACCAGATTACAGGGAATGTGTTGCTAGAAGATAAATCACCATGTTCATGAACAAATGAAATGTGAAAAAAGAGTAAAATGTCTAAAGATACTTTTCTGTTTTGTTTCTTTACTTAAGAGATCGTTGTAACTCCTTCTTTTAAACTTCATCAATGAGTGTGTCTCTAAGTTTCTGGCCACCTGTTGCTTGAAGATGACTGATGGTGCTCACTGTGTTCAGAAGATTGAAAGATTTAACACATTTACACATACTTTTCATACAGTGGCTTACTCCCAAGTATCTTGTGATGTTGTTTGAAATGTAGGTAGGCCTAATGTTTTTTATTCATTAGACCTTCATGAGCTGGAAGCTTCTTTAGAAACAAAATGTTTTAATGAGAGTCCATGGACATGAATCCTAAACCCCATGTCGTCCTTCTCATCATGATTCAGTGTTTTACTGACTGAGAGACCAGGAGCATCAAGCAAGAACTGCTTTTCCTCTGCCTTTGTACCTTGGACTGTTTACTGTTCTGACCATCTACTTGTTACCTAACACAATTCTACAAATTGTTGTAGTTTTTTAAAGTAACCCTTTCATGCATGAGTTTTGAAATCAAAAGTCAAGTTTTTATTTTAAATTAACACTGTAAAATGAATTTGATCCAGCTCAAGTATCCCAGTCCCTACAGGTGTTGAAATAAAACTTTATGTCCAAACAAGAGGAAGTTTCACAATGTATTTTGCATGTGCAATTACCCAACACAAGACAAACATGACCAATGATCACAGTGGTGAAACAACAAAAGTATAAATTGTGCAGTCTCACTCACTGTTGAACACAACGTCCTGACACAGGATTCAAGGTAAGATCCAGGTCTGGCTCTTGTTGTTTCACACATTAACTTTACTTTACTACATTACTTTCCTCTCTGTATTGTATATTCAGTGACACTAGATTTATTTGTAGTCGATTATGTTCTGCTAAAAACATCATCAACACCAACATGTCTGATTTATTCCTTTGTGTATGTTGTGTCTGTGTCCTTGTCTTAGATGAAGTTGCTGCTTCTGCTGGTGATGGTGACAGTATGTGCTGCTGCACCTCAAGGTGAAAACTTAATTTCATTTATATGTGTGTGTATTATATACATTCTGATTAAGATTTTGCTATAAACTAGGATTAATTTTCTGGTATTACATATTTAACTTTTTGTTTATTACCAGTCAAATTTGACTTTCTGTTTCTTATTTTCAGATCTGACAGATAAAACGTTCACCTTTCTTCAAGAAACCAACACAGCTCATGTCAGACTGAATATATCTCCACAGGACCTGAGTGCTCTAACCATCTGTCACAGGTAGAACTGAACATACAAAACAAACAAACATAAGAATCCTCTGTAACCTCGACTGTGAAAAGTACCATATATAATCATGTCTCTGTAACACCTGCAGGTCTTTTACAGACCTTCAGAGAGATCACGCCCTCCTCTCTATAGCCTCACCCTCTTCTGATAACGAGGTCCTGATTTACTGGAGTGAATCATCTAAAGAATTTCAGCCTACATTCAGGGGTGTTTGGACAGGATTTAAAGGGTGGGACTACAAGCCAAACAGGTGGGTCTCTATTTGCACCACATGGGACTCTGTCTCTGGACTGGTGCAGATGTGGTTTAATGGAAGACCATCTCTTAAAAAAATCACCACGGCTCGATCAAGCATCACAGGATCACTTATCGTTGTTCTAGGACAGGTACGGTTTCATGATTTATATGTTACTGTGATTTATTGTGTCTTCAGTGTGTAGACTTCACAACAATGATTGTTGTTGTTTCAAACCTCTGTGATGTTTACAGGATCAAGATAACTATGGTGGAGGGTTTGACTCTAAGCAATCTTTTGTTGGCATGATTTCTGATGTCCACATGTGGAACCAAGTCCTTTCTCCATGTGACATCTTGCGCTACATGGAAGATATGTACTATCCTCCAGGGAACGTGACAAACTGGGGAGCACTGGACTACCAGGTTATAGGAAACGTGTTGCTAGAAGATAAATCACCATGTTCATGAACAAATGAAACATGAAAAAAGAGTAAAATGTCTAAAAATTCTTTTCTTTTTGTTTCTTTACTTAAGAGATCGTTGTAACTCCTTCTTTTAAACTTCATCAATGAGTGTGTCTCTAAGTTTCTGGCCACCTGTTGCTTGAAGATGACTGATGGTGCTCACTGTGTTCAGAAGATTGAAAGATTTAACACATTTACACATACTTTTCATACAGTGGCTTACTCCCAAGTATCTTGTGATGTTGTTTGAAATGTAGGTAGGCCTAATGTTTTTTATTCATTAGACCTTCATGAGCTGGAAGCTTCTTTAGAAACAAAATGTTTTAATGAGAGTCCATGGACATGAATCCTAAACCCCATGTCGTCCTTCTCATCATGATTCAGTGTTTTACTGACTGAGAGACCAGGAGCATCAAGCAAGAACTGCTTTTCCTCTGCCTTTGTACCTTGGACTGTTTACTGTTCTGACCATCTACTTGTTACCTAACACAATTCTACAAATTGTTGTAGTTTTTTAAAGTAACCCTTTCATGCATGAGTTTTGAAATCAAAAGTCAAGTTTTTATTTTAAATTAACACTGTAAAATGAATTTGATCCAGCTCAAGTATCCCAGTCCCTACAGGTGTTGAAATAAAACTTTATGTCCAAACAAGAGGAAGTTTCACAATGTATTTTGCATGTGCAAATGCCCAACACAAGACAAACATGACCAATGATCACAGTGGTGAAACAACAAAAGTATAAATTGTGCAGTCTCACTCACTGTTGAACACAACGTCCTGACACAGGATTCAAGGTAAGATCCAGGTCTGGCTCTTGTTGTTTCACACATTAACTTTACTTTACTACATTACTTTCCTCTCTGTATTGTATATTCAGTGACACTAGATTTATTTGTAGTCGATTATGTTCTGCTAAAAACATCATCAACACCAACATGTCTGATTTATTCCTTTGTGTATGTTGTGTCTGTGTCCTTGTCTTAGATGAAGTTGCTGCTTCTGCTGGTGATGGTGACAGTATGTGCTGCTGCACCTCAAGGTGAAAACTTAATTTCATGTAAGATACAGTCATAAGACTGGCTCAGTAGCGAGTGTGTGTATTTGGGATTAATTTTCTGGTATTACATATTTAACTTATTTGTTAATTTGTGATACAGTGCCTCATATTGCAAACTTTTTGACCATTAATGCAAACAAAACAACTAGCGGCACACAGACTAATAATACACCAAAATGCGTGGCTTGATTCAGACTCAGTGTGCTATTATCTTTTTGTATCGAATATGATTTATGAATATGGATATATGAATAAATTAGACTAATTTTAAAAAATGCAAATTATCATGGTTTTTCAAACATCTACTACTCTGGCATGCTTTCACCTAGAGACATCATTAAAACTTTAAAATGTAGACACAAGTTTGGTGTATTGATGTGGCATTCAACTTTTTGATAGGTTGTGTACTTTTTGATCAGTCACAGATCAATAACCATGATCAATTTTAGAGAAGTTCAGAGTTTATAAAGGGTGTGTATTGTGTGGACTGTTCAGGACAGAGTGGGTGATGTCGTCATCTACAGTGTAGAGACTTTCACAAAATGCTCTGAAAATTTTTCTTTACTTGGTGCTCACAGCCACAAGTTTTGCTCTACATGTATGATTTTCTCCAAAGTTGTAGTAACACTTGTCATTTTTCAGACAATGTGTTTAACTGAACAACAAGATTTACAGTTTTTGAATTAGCAGCCTCCAAGTTACGATTGTACAACTCAACCATCTCATTCACTCCAATGTTAATCCAGAGAGGCATTTTATGAAAAAGGAGAACTTACTGTTTTTTTTTTTTTTTTTTAACTCGCTGTGTTGTCCACATTTTTAACACAAGGAACAAAAAAATGACATCAATGTGTTCAGTAAAGCCTTGTAGCTCTGTTGGTGAATACATTTTGTCAATATCTTCTTTAATTTTATTATAAAAAAAAAAATTATAAAACAAAATATATAATCATTTAATTTTTTTTCTGTGCATTATAGAAAAAGGATTGGATGAGGTGAAAAATTCATCATAGCATTGTAGCATCGTAGCACACGGCATCACTCTCACGATTTCCTGCAGGGGAATTGTGTAGTTACTTTACAAGTTACCAGTCAGATTTAACTTTCTGTTACTTATTTTCAGATCTGACAGGTAAAACGTTCACCTTTCTACAAGAAACCAACACAGATCATGTCAGACTGAATATATCTCCACAGGACCTGAGTGCTCTAACCATCTGTCACAGGTGGAATTGAACGTGCAAAACAAACATAAGAACCTTCTGTAACCTCGACCTCCTGTAAAAGTACTGTGTATAATTATGTCTTTGAAACACCTGCAGGTCCATTACAGACCTTAGGAGAGATCACACCTTGTTCTCTATGTCCACACTTTCTAATGTCAATGAGATCCTGATTTACTGGGAAGAAAACAGTAACGAGTTACAACCGCATTTTAACGGTCAACATGTACCATTTCATTGGTGGGACTACAAACCAAACACGTGGCACTCGATTTGCACTACATGGGACACGGCAACAAGACAAACGCAGATGTGGTTTGATGGAAAACCATTTGTTAAAAAAATCAGCAGGACTGGATCAAGAATCATAGGATCCACTATCACCGTTCTAGGACAGGTACAGTTTCATGATTTATATGTTACTGTGATTTATTGTGTCTTCAGTGTGTAGACTTCACAACAATGATTGTTGTTGTTTCAAACCTCTGTGATGTTTACAGGATCAGGATAACTATGGTGGAGGGTTTGATGCTAAACAGTCTTTTGTTGGCATGATGTCTGATGTCCACATGTGGAACCGAGTCCTTTCTCCCTGTGAGATCCAGAACTACATGGATGATATAAACTTCCCTCCAGGGAACGTGATAAACTGGAAGGCGCTGGACTACCAGATTATAGGAAACATATTGCTAGAAGACCAACCGATATGTACATGAACAAATGAAACGTAAAAGAGTAAAATGTTCAGAGATACTTTTCTGTTTTGTTTCTTTACTTAAAAGATCATTGTACTACCTTCTTTTAAACTTCATCAGTGAGTTTCTGGTCACCTGTTACTTGAAGATGATTAATGGTTTTCACTGTGTTCAGAAGATTGAAAAATTTGACACATTTACTTGTCCATTTTCTTCAGAACCTCAATCCCAAATATCTTGTGATATTGTTTAAAATGTTAATTTTTTAATGTCCTTTTCTTCAGTATCTTCTGAGATTGACTGAAATGTTGTAACTAATGAAATAAATAATAAATTTGATCTCACATGAATTAACTTCTCTGTGTTTCTCATGTAACAACAAGATTTATTATCGGTTGGTTGGAAGAATTCAGTTTGTAACATTACAAAACTCACCGATTGATGAATTTTGTAATGTTCCATAATTGACTGATGAACTCTGGTTAACGTTGAGAACGTGAACACAATATGTCCATCATATTGTATGTGTTCAAATATGTTCATCAACAACCTTTTTTCTCATGACTAAGACGAGACTATGACGAGACGGCACCAATGCTCTAAAAACACTGACTAAAACTGGGTCAATGTGCGTTATTGTTGATGAATAAAAACAAGACTAAAATGTTATGCAAGAAATAAAAACAAAAACTCTCTCTTCCTTTTTGTCTACTACACAAGAAGAAACAGTCCAGCCAGAAACCGTCCAGTCCAGCTGTCATACGTTTGTGCTAGCACTTCTTCTACTCTAGGCTACGTTACGTCTGCCCTTTTGGCTTCAAAACAAAACTGCAGGAGGAACATGAACGCGTCATGCTGGAGAGGAAGAAGCGACAGGACGTTTGGTCATATTTCCAGTATTTAGAATCTGAAAAAAGTCACAATGCCTCGTTTTGACAGATGGGAATATGTATGGGAAAAAATTGTCTGGAAAAAATACCACCAACCTGAAAAGGCATTTAACCCCTTAGCCACCCAAATATTAAGGTAAGCTAACTGGCACATATCTGCACACACTGGTTGATTAAGCTAGTCCTAGCAGCTAGCATCCATGCAAACAGCCTCTCAACACTGATAGTTTTAGTTTAACATATTATGGCTACGATAAACTAGTTTTATAACACGTGCTCTACCTGTAACATGTTATACTTTTAGTAGATGCAACTGGCATAAAAACAATTTATTTATATTGAAAATTAACAATTGTATGTAGAAGATGGCTCAACAGATCACAGCAGATCATCAAGCAGTAAAAAGTAATGCTGGAGTGATGATTTTGTGTTATGTCAGCGTTATCAGTGAACATTACTGACCACTCGGTGAGTTTCACGTCTTTACAAACTAATTTTTAATGTGTTTTGGGAGCGATTGCTCCAGTGCACCTATGCTACCATTCTGAAGGTGGAGGGAGTTGCAGCAACAACAACAATATGTTGGCTGTGGAACACAAGTCAACTGAAATGAAAAGACAAAAATTATCTCTGAAATAAACAGAAAAAGACTAAAATGTTGAGACTTTCAGTCGACTAAAACATGACTAACAAAAAAATCATGTGACTGACTAAATGTGACTAAGACTAAAAATAAACTTTGACACAAGACTAAGACTAAATTGAAAAATGGGTGACAAAATTAACAGTTATGAGTTATGTAACGTTACATAATTCACCGATGAGTTACACCTCTTTATAGTACAAATACTAGTCTTTACACAATTGGTTCCAAAATCTTCTACACATCTTCACAAACATTCAGGTGCATGCATAGAAATGTTTATCACAAGTGACCAAGAAGGTAACGTACAACCAGCCACTCCTTTCTTACCAATCAGGGTTTTACATTTTTTATCTTCAAAAAAGATCTTTATTGATTCGTTCTGCCAAAGAAAAACAGATCAGGGAATAAATTTCAATCGACAACACGACAATCAATTGAAAACAAAGATTTCAACTACAGCTACAGACCATGATGGTGGCTTATTATAGCTTCAACTGAGACAACGTCTTATTAGAGTATAATCGTGTTAAAAAGTAAACAATCAGGGTGTTTGACATAAGTCAAAATAAGTTGATATGATTATTGTACTGAGAATTATTCTTTAACAAACAAAAGGTAACGCTAACTGTGGCAATTCATTTTAAATTACACACATAATAAAAGCACCAAAAATTTGTATTGATTATGATTTGTGATCTTTTAAAGTAAAGTATCACAGACGATTCAGTGACACATCATTTGTTTATCTTCTATGAGCACTCGGCCTGTGATCTGGAAGTCCAGTGCTGCCCAGTTCACCACGTTTCCTGGAGTGAAGTTTTGTTCATCCACATATTTTTGTATCTCACAGGCAGAAAGGATGTAGTCCCACATGTGGACGTCAGACATCATGCCAGTAAAACACTGGTTAATGTCAAAGCCGCCACCATGGTTGTCCTGCTCCTGTAAACATCACAGAGGTTTGAAACAGTAAAATCATTACCACACACAATAAATTACTTCAACACACAAATCATTTGTTGAAAGGCCATAAACTATGAAACTGTACCTGTCCTAAAAGGATCATAAGAGATCCTCTGATGTTTGATCCAGAGCTGATGTATTTTCTAACTGATGGTTGTCCGTCAAACCACAACTGAGCCAGTCCAGACGCAGAGTCCCACGTGGTGCAAACAGAGTGCCACATGTTGGGCTTGTAGTCCAACTTTGGATTTTCAGCCTTTCCGTCGATGACGTGCTGCTCCATCTCCTTGTTCGCATTATCCCAGAAAATCAGGAAGGCGTTAGCCTTAGTGGGTGTGGCCAAAGAGAAAAGGACGTGGTCTCTTTGGAGGTCTGTGTAGGACCTGCACACATTACAGAGACATGACTATTATTAGTACTTTGCACAGACGAGGATACAGCGTGTTGTTTTTATACATTTTGTGCAGTTTATTTTTACCTGTGACAGACGGTCAAAGCACTAAATTCCTGATTAGACGCCGTCAACTGAACTCGAGCTGTGTTGGTTTTTTGTGGAAAAGTGAACATTTTACCTGAAAGATCTGAAAAGACAGTGGAAAGTTTTTAGTATGATGTTTAGTATCTAGTATCATGTATCATGTTATTGTTTGAGGTTGATAGATATATAGATAGATAGATAGATAGATAGATAGATAGATAGATAGATAGATAGATAGATAGATAGATAGATAGATAGATAGATAGATAGATAGATAGATAGATAGATAGATAGATAGATAGATAGATAGATAGATAGATAGATAGATAGATAGATAGATAGATAGATAGATAGATAGATAGATAGATTTTTTTACCTTGAGGAGCTGCAGCACATGTCGTCAGCTTCACCAACAAAACCAAAAAGATCATCTAATATAAAGACAAAAAACATAACAACTGATTTGATTCGTTTCATCCAATGTCTTTTAGGTGCTACTCAACATTTCTAACTAATCACATTTAATAAAACAGTTGAAAATCTCTACATTACATTGATGATCTTACCGTGAAATCCATGTCAGAGTTTTGTGTGCGGCAGCGACCTGCGTTGGGTTTTGTGCCTCCCTGTTTCTGTCTACGTTTCCTTCCTAAATTTACTTCTACATTTTTCTGTAAATGTCGTCCTTGAAGAGTTTTTTTTTTGTCTAATACGGGGATTTCTGTTGAATCGACAGAATTGTTCTTGTGTTGAAATCGCAGTTGTCTTGCAGATGTTCAGCCTCGTATCCTCACGTGATCCACTGACTCTGAGTCTGTGTAACTGAAGTTTTATTGCTCAAATCTATGAAATGAATTATGCCAAATGAATATTGCTTGTGATAAATATCAATAGACTAATCAAAACAAAGGTTCAGTGATTAGAACAATTAGTGGTTTGACTTTGTTGAAGTTTGTCTTCCTTTGGATTTAAACAAAAACAAAAAAGTCCTGTATTTCACAATATCTGGATCTGGATCATGAAAACCACATTTCCCCTACAGTTAATAAATTAGTCAACCCCCCTTTTTTATCCATAAATTCATAATCATTAACCAGATCAGATGTTTCTTTTATAAAGTTGCTTTAATGCACAAATTATCTACAGTTTTAAAGAAACAGAAAAGTCATTCTTAATCCACCTCTTTAATTGCATCTGCTTAAAGAAAATACACGAATTCCTTGACGGAGGTAATTTCACTTTTATTACATCTTAATAAAAGATGTTGTTTGTCTGAGTAATCAGGTAAGTTTGTCAGTTTTAGAACTAATACTCATGAGCTCCTTTGACTGTTTTCATACATTCACACATCTTAAGATGCTGATGATCCAGTGCTCCGTCTTGTGGCAACGAATATCACGTACACAACCTCAGGACGGTTAAATACATATTGTAATTAAAGATGGACCAGAACCTCCAGGATTTAGTGACGTTACGATCGCGACTATTAACATAAATTCAACCAATATCCATGCAATCTGTGCAACCTTTCAGTTTTAACCAATTATCATCATCATCGTCGTCATCGTTTCCAGTCAAACGTTGATCCATACGTCGCTTGTTGAGAAGAGAAGACCCTGGAGGAGGAAGGAAGCAGGAAGTAGGAGGAGTCTGGCTTGATAAGAGACTATATATATATATATATACACACACACACACACATATATATATATATATATATATATATATATATATATATATATATATATATATATATATATATACCTGTGCAGGTGTGTGGTCCTTTTGAAACCCTGCAGCAAACCCTTGGGCTCTCTCCTTGCAGCAGTTGTTTGTCTGAGTAAAATGTGAGTTCTTTTTTACTTAAAGTTGATTTTATATGATAACACTTCATGTTGGTTATAGTTAAAAGAGAATGATAGATTTTTATATTTTTGTATTTAGCGTCATTTCAATGGTTCCTATTTTCCCTCCATCCTCACCAGAAATAAATCCAGTTAAAACCAGATCTTCCAGCGTCTCATTGTGCCTGACCCCGACCCTACTGCTCCCAGCTCAAACAACACTTCAAGTCCAAGACGAGCTACATTACATCACTTCCTTGTTTTAGAAGACACAGGAAACATGTGAGATAAAAATTCTCACATTTACCTTCAACATCACTGCTGAGGACCAAGAGAAACAGTCTGCGGGCAGATTTCACCACAGAGGAGGAAACTATTTTATATTGTTGTGGATCAACAAGAGGAAGTCGACTACTGAGAAACAACTTTGTCACCGAGAAACAGACGGAGAAAGTTATAAACACAGGGAGGATGTGAGACCAGACACGTCACTGACACACTGGTTTATACCTTCACTTTGATTATTTATTAAAATAGAAGTATAAAGCTTTGAGAATTATACTGCAAATTTGATCACAATGTTGTTTAAAGAAAATCAGACAAATTAGATCTCAACAAACTCAAACAAAAGGCCGGAGATCCTGGAGGTTTTCTCTTCTCTGCTAAGATGAAGTGGGAACATGTACATCGCCCCCTGGTGGCTGGATGCAGCATAAATGATTGAACATTAGTCAAATTGTAAAAAAATACATTTTTATTTCATGATAAAAACACAAAAGTCTGTAAACCGCCTTCCCAGAATTCTCTAGAAATGAGTCGTGAACCACTGTGGCGCAGCTGGACTCATTTCTCAGTTTTACCAAATCAACCAGTAACAACCGGAACAAAAGTGTCTGCAGATGATAAAAGACACAGCTGGTGTCAGGATCTTAATGAAGAAATCAGTGAAGAAGAATGGAAGGATATATGTTTACAGAGTCAAGTCCAAACAAGAAATACACGGTTCAGGTTCAGGTTACTTCAGTACAAATGGTTGATGAGAGTGTATATTACCCCTGAGGTGCTACATCGTATTTACCCTAATACACCTGATCTCTGCATCAAATGTGGTAAACATAAAGTTACCTGTGTCACTGTCTTTGGAGATGCTCCATCATCCAAGAGTTGTGGAAGGAGATAATTACAATTTTATCTACAATTACTAATCAACATCTTTTATTATGTCCTAAACTCTGTATATTTGGACTTTTTCCAGAAAATTCTTCACTTTTGGAGACAAATTTACAAAACAGATGTGGTCATATATTGTCTACTTGAGGCCAAACATAAAATTACAATATCATGGAAATCTGTTTATAGACCAAGCAGGCAAAGCTGGATTGAAGGTCTCCTGCTTCGTATTGCCATGGAAAAATTAATGTACATGGTCAAAGGGAAATATAAAGATATGGGGCTCATTTAGGAGGAGAATAAACATTGTAGATTTAAATAAGAACAAGCCACAGTCACAGACTGTTTTCTTTGATTGATGAGCCTATTTTATCCTGTTATATTTATGTGTGTATTGTAATAAAATAAAATAACATGTCAAAAAAAAAAAAAAAAACCCAACTATTTTCTCAAAGATATTTTCTGTCAAGTTTGGTTTTATTTATTTCTTTGATTTTACAAAAACAGTCTGAGACGTCGTGATTGACAGTTGACATCGATCGGGGCTGATCTCCACATACATCTGGGATGTTTTTGTTTTGAGAGAAATTTAGCAACTGGTTCTCAAATTTAACAAACATAGCACAACCATTCTTGAGATTATTCTACTCGTTTTTCCTTTTCTCTTCCTGTGTTTGTGTCCGTGTTTATAGATTAATACCTGATCATCTGAATTCCTCGTTTTCGTCTCCGTCTCCAACATCAACAGTAATTACAGCTGCTGCGTAGCAATCGTTGGGGCTGAGCAATTTTAGGCAAAAACATGGAAATGATGCACAATCTGAGGCTTGAACTCACAATCTTCAACAACAAGAACCATCTTCTACCTTAATCAGCTAATAGACAAGTGGAAATGTCACATGTAGCTTCACAAATTGACTAATCCAGTCAGTCACTTGTGTGATGACAGCAGCTGTTAGCGAGTAAAGGCAGATTTTAAACAGCTGTCAGAAAATCAGTTATTAAGGCAAAAATCCCAAATAAACGAATTGCATCTAGACATAATGAAGATGTTGGTAATTAATTTTTAAAAATGATTTATTGGCTCCATAAGTGAAAAACTGATGTTTGAAAATGACATTTTTGCATCAACTCTAATTGTTCACAAGAGCAAAATTCAAAATGTAAAAAATTCAGCTTTTGAGATAAAATTCTGATATTTTTTTCAAATGTCATCTTCAAGTTTATGTTTAAAATACAGTTTACAGTCAAACATTTTGATGCACCGTAGGATCAGTTTTCCATTTACAGTTTTTGAAAATAATGAGTGTTGGACTTAATAATTTGCAATAGGTTTAAATGTACAAAAGTTTCTTCAGTATTGGGGACTATGTTTTGGTTAAAGTTGCAAATCTGTAGCACATGTGGTTGATTTGTTATGAACTGTCAAACTTTTGAACATCTTGCTGTAGCGCCACCTTCAGGACGATTGATCTGTTTTTGCAGCTGAGGAAGCTTGAGACTGGACCTTTGTGCAAAGTTTGGTCATTTTTCACGCACGAGCAGGAGGAAGAAGAAGGTGAGGGGTATGGGGGGTGAGGGGCTTTAAACGAAGGGGTATGGGAAAATACCCAGCATGCACCAGGACAAGGATGCAGTTGTCAAAAAACTTATTAAGTAAATTTATTTCTAACTGCTAATCAGCAACGTCAGTTAGCGCTAGCTAGTGATCACTAGTTGTCACTTTGCTAATGTTTTTTTTTATCCGTCACCAACTCGATCGTCACAAATGACGCCATCTTTGTTTGTTGTCATTTGGTCGTCATGGAGACTTGACGCATCTTCTTAACGTAGCAACAAGCGAAGACTCCTGATGACGTGTAACGGTGAAGTAGAGGAACGTTTTCACCTCAACACTTTGTTTCAAGGGACACGGAGTAAAACAGAGATGGGATTGGCCCGTTCTCTGCAGAAGACTTTAGTGACGGAGGAGTTTCTGCCAACGTGATGTGATCCAGTGGATGTTTTGCTGGAGAACAGCATCAGATGAGCTGGAGGGATGAACCTCGGAGACGTATCAGACCGAGAACACTCGATTCAGCAGGGAAGGAAAAACAAACAAACAAAAAAGAAATGCTCTGATTGTGTCTGAGCCTTCATACAGGATGAAGTACGACGGCTCTGCTGAGTAATACTGAAGTTTATTCTGAAGAGTATTTCACAGCAGTAACAGTGGAGTAAGCAAATTAAAAGATCAAACTATAAAGAAAATAAAAAATACAAAGTTAATCACATAAACGTACACATGTGATATGGTCGTGCTGCTGCTGCTGCGGCAGGTGAAGATAAAATACAACCAGTCTGTTTGAGTATATAGCTGTTATTACCATAAGTCTTTGTCTGGCGTGTTTGACCTATGTGAGCAGTGATCTCTCGCTGTCGTCGTGCGGATGCGACCTCTCCCAGCCACGACGGATACGGATCAGGCTTCGGTCGACGCAGGGAAGGAGAAGCAGCAGCTTGAGCACCAGAACCACCGACGGTAACACCAGACTGAGCATGTAGGCCGGAGGAGTGAACCATTTATAGTAGGAGGGATTAAGGAATTTGTTCCAGCCGTACAGGTAGGTGTGAAGGGTGCAGAGGAACAACGTCACGTAGCCCAGCTTGGACTGGAAAGAGTGGAAAACAAGAGTTACAAAACTTCTACCTTGTGTGAAGACTCACACATTCACAGATCCAGTCCACACACATGAACAAAGCCTAAAGGCTGCAGCCAAGGATAATGTATGCCCCCATCCAAATTACATTTGATGAATAACTTAACATTTAAAGCGCTGCTCTAATTTGGGGCTGGAGTAAAGGGGAGGAAGGGGTTGGATGGAGGTGGGGAGGGGGGGGTGCAGAATGAGAAAATGAGCCCGACGTGACCCAGTTACATTTATGAATGAGTATGTTCCCTGCAGTGAGTCCTATTTCATTTGTGATTTGGTCAAAATATAGGAAAATAAATAAATAAATAAAAAACAGGTAAACACTCGAGTCTGCCTAAGTGAAAACAATCACAGAGATAGATTTTTAGTAAAACTGATTATTTTTGATGTGAATATCGGAGTAAAAACTGTTCTCAAGTATCTGGAAAATTTCATAATGCATTTTAAAATATCTCCAGCAGAGACACATTAAGAGTGGATGTTTAAGTGTGACCCTGTTAAATACTGTGAGTGTGTGTCAGTGCGTTGAGTGAATCATCAATCCAGTTGTCACTCCCAAGGCTGCGGTGAAGAGGTGAGATAATCAACTGTTCCAAATGAAATTTCACAAAGAGCTTGTTTGTATTCATTTTTTTATTATTATTAGATGCTGGCTCATGAAAATATCAGAGAAATAACAAGCAGTTTTGCCAAATCTAACAAAAAAATCTGTCTCTTCTTGTAACATGTGCATAAGGGCGCATTTGTTGAACAGATTGCTTGGACTTGGAAATGTTGTTAAAAATTTCCACAGTCTCATTCCTCCAGTTGTGAGTGCCAGTGTTGCACTATGTAAACAGGATCCAAGAAGGATTTGGCCAAAGTTGTTGGAAAAAAAAAAAAAAAAAAACCCACCACAGCTCCAACTGGACTTCTCTGTCCATGATGCATCACTGTGAATGTGTGGACTCACGCCAAAGCTCGCGCATCCAAGATAAGCGAGTATATCGCACGATTCAGACACTCACCTGCACGAAGCTGAACTCTCTCCAGCTGAGAGCGTTGCTGACGGAGGGAGGGAGGTGATTCCCAACAGGACGTACATGGCAAATCCCAGAATCCCTATAGAGAGGTAAGAGTCGCCTCGCCACGCGATGGTGTTGTCAAACAGGTCCGTTCGGTTCTCCCTGATCTTTAAAGTGACAGGAAGTGACGTTAAACTCATCTATTGTGATTATAAATGAATAAATAGGTGTTTAGGTGTTTGTCCTTCTTACCTGTGCGACCGGGTTGGCAGCAGCTTTGAATCTCACATAATATCTGGGGATGAAAATGACAAAATAATTCAGAAACAAATCAAACTACTACCAAACCTGCAACACCAAGTTACTAGAGGTGTAACGATCCATGGAGGTAGATCAATGTGATTGAATGTTATTGATACAAACTGAAAACATGGATCCATATCATCATATTTAAAATCTGTTATTGTTTCTGTCCAAGCTCCACCTCCTACTGCTCCTTCATAAACATTCAAACAATGCTAGTAGCCTAGCGCCAGGCAGGTCACATCACGAATTAAACTTCGTAAACCTTTAATGCTAATGTTAGCATAAAGTTCAATCCTGCTTTTTAGTCAAAATAATAGGCTGAATCATACAATTTCTTAAAATACTCTCACTACAATTTAACATCAGCATTTTAAACAAGTTTGTGTTTCTGTGTTCACACTTAAAAAAGCTAATTTCAGCTCATTTTTAATGCTAATGTTAGCATGAGAGTAGATTCCTAATGACAGCTAGTGATGAACCAAGCTAATGTTAGCTAGTTAAAAACAAGCTAATGTTTGCTAGTTATAAAGCAAGCTAATGCTAACTAGTTATAAAGCAAGCTAATGTTAGCTAGTTAAAAACAAGCTAATGTTTGCTAGTTATTAAGCAAGCTAATGTTACTTAGTTAAAAACAAGTTAATGCTAGCTAGTTATAAAACAAGCTAATGCTAACTAGTTATAAAGCAAGCTAATGTTACTTAGTTAAAGAACAAGCTAATGGTAGTTATAAACAAGCTAATGTTAGTTATAAAACAAGCTAATGTTAGCTCACCAGCTCTGACCAGTTATTTTCCACTAAAACTGAGCTACAACTCTAAAAGACTCTGAGTATCACAGCTGATCAACAACACAACGTCTAGTTTGAGTCTTTTTTTAGTTAAAACTACAGATTTGTTTTCACTTAGAATCTGGAAGAGCTCAGAAATGTGTGTTAAATCAAGTCTAATCAAATGTAAATCAAACAAAGAATTGATCATATCATAAAGAAACTTGTGATTTACATCTCAACTAGTTTCCAGGCTGAATCATAACAGAAGCATCCTAACAACCGTCCCTGTTTTTTATGTGACAGGCTCCGTGTAAACTGGAGAACTGTAATTTTGATGAATTTTTCATCAAAACCTATTGCACCACACTGGTGCAAGCAGTCACTTCCTCTTACAAAATAAAATACTCCAGAGACAATACTGCATCTCTCAGTTCCCAGAAGACGGATCCAAATGGAAGAAGATCCAGGAAAGATCCTTGGCAATAAACACCAGGAAAGACAACGAGCCAGAGAATTAGGTTTCGATTTGGGCAATAAACTGAAGAATAATGTCCCATGGCTGCTGTTGATCTTGGAATAAATAGTAACGATGGAAACATCTGGTGACACAAATATAAAATCCTCTGCAGACCTGCAGGTCAGAGGAGATTCTCACCACAGCTTCATCTTTTGTTTTAGCAACCGCCTCCATTTTCTTCTTCTGTTGCAGCTCAACTAATAACAATAACATCTGGTTGCATTTGCTGTAAACACTCAGACCTGCAACTCCAATTATACTAATGAGAGCACAATAAAATATTAATGATAAAATACAATTCAACAGCAGCACAAACTGTGGAGTCAGAACAGATGCTTCCAACACAAACTAAACATTAAAACCATCATTGCATTGGGACTCGGATCAGGGCCGTGCTGGTATTATGCAGCTGTGATAAAAGGATGTGAGCACCTGTTACTCACCTTATGGGGATGATGAGGGTGTAGAGCACATGCAGACAGGCGAAGGCGAATGCCAGCAGTCCCAGCTGTTTCCTGCACAACATCCAGCGATCCAACCAGTCGGGGAAACGCCTGATACGACAAAATGCTCCGACTCAAATACGATGCAAGTATTTAAAAACCGTGGTGTGAAATTATAACGTCATCACATGTCTGTGCTGTTACGGGGTCTGACTTGTATTTGGTTCCTCTGTAGAGCTGGAGGAAGGCGGCGATGACACCGGGCAGGTAACACAGAGACAACATGGTGAGAGACACGATGGGAAATGCCTGAAAGACACAAGTGTTGGGCCTTGATGCTGCTGAACAATAAGAAGGTATCAAGCATTAGTCCCGTGGTACGACGGACTAACAGGTCACAGAAAGTTTCACAATAGCTTGGGAGTCACTCAGTATTAGATACATGAAGGATGCATGTACAACGTGTCCTAAAAGTAACACGCTCAGTTTTAGATACATGTCCTGATTACTAACTAATCAGCCTTGAAGCAGAAGCTGCAGCTGTGGAGGTTTCTCTCTACAGGATGATGTCTGCGAGGATTGACTGGAGCAAACGTCAAGAGGCCAGTGCACCAACGAAGGGAGGAATAAGTTCTGAGTCAATAACATTACCTCTCATTTGCATATTACATATCACAAATAGTGTTTGTAACCTATCCTTCTCTGGGCGGTTGATTACAGAGTAACAGCAGACTGTGTTTTTTCAAACATATGTTATCTTAAAGATCCAGCATCAATAAAAAGCTAAAACACAACCTCATAGTCTGTCAACAGAAGGAAGAATGAATGAACACAGATGTAAAGTATCACAGTGTTGCTATGGCAACTAGTAACATAAATTTGATCAAAACTGAATTATGCATGACGATGATGATGATGATCATCATCACTGTTTCCAGTCAAACACTGATCCATACGTCAGTGAATCACTTCCTTGTTTCTTTTAGAAGAGGCAGGAAATATATGAGATAAAAAGTCTCACATTTACCTTCAACATCACTAAGGACCAAGAGAAACAGTATCCGGGCAGATTTCACCACAGAGGAGGAAACTATTTAATACTGTTGTGGAGCAACAAGAGGAAGTCGTCTATTGACGCACTACTAACACACTGGTTTATCACTACTCTGTTAATCAACTGTTATTAACTTTGCTCCTCCAACTTGCAACTTGCAATTTTTTTTTCAAGAAAAGCTGCTGTGAAATCAGACAAATTGGGGGCAGTGGTGGCTAAGAAAGCGGACTTGGGTCCGGAAGGATCGAATCCACCAGCTGCCGGGTCCCACTGAGCTACCCTTGAGCAAGGTACCTACACACACTCCCCAGGCGTTGTCTAGGCTGCCCCCTGCTCACTTAGGTGACGGGTTAAATGCAGAAGGTTAATTTCATTGTGTGCTGTGTGCTCAATGATCACTATAATTGTCATCATTGAGGATTATAACTTAGAGGTCACTGTCCTCACCTTGTTGGCCAGAGACACCATCATCCTGAAGGAGATGTCTTTCCCCTTCACAACTTGAGAGAAGACGACATCCCTGATGGCGACGTAGATGTAGAAGAAGGCGGTGAGGCCGATGGCAAGGCGCAGCGGCAGCCTCCACTCTGGAAACAACCTGAGGGAGAAATCCTCCAACTCTCTGGCTGCAGACAAAGACCCTCGATCCAGAACGGTGAAGCCCAGCTTGGTGGTCGCCTCTGCCACCGCCTGCTTCGCTTCAAAGCTGTTCCCACACAGATACACCTGGAGAAGGAAAAACACGTGTAGTTTTTCTTTTAAAAGAGCTCGAGATGCCAGAGAAGAACATGTCATCATTATTTTATATTCATGCATTTATGTTTGTACACAGGATGATGAAAGAGCGGGTTTGACTCCAGAGGATTGAACATGAAAGAACCTGGAGATCCTGTGGTTTCTACTAAATTTAGTCGAAATAATCAAGTAAAAAACTAACAACAATGCTCAGTCAACATGTGTGAGGTTGCTGATGATGTTTCAAGTACACCAACATATAAACACACACACACACACACACACACACACACACACTCCTGTGTGGTTTTATGATCCTCTGGGATTGTTATTTTATTTATTTATTCTGCATAACTAGATCAAAATGAAGGAAAAAAATACATATACAGCAGCTTTGCAGTTGAGTAGAGCAGGCGAGGAGGCTCAGATCTGACAGACACTGTGGAGTTAATTGATTCAAGGACACATCAGAGATTGGCATTCGCAGCAAAGACGAGACATGAGGCCGACTTCCTCAGATTTTGGCTTCTCTCGCTCAGATTTGGTTTGATCTAAACTTCAAATGACTTCATAATATTAATTTTGGACTGAAATGTTTTCTTTTCTGAGAGTAAGAGACTATTATTTTTAAGTTGACGGTCGACGTCCCGCTGTGTGATCACACTGGCAAACAGTCAACTGCTTGAAGAAGAAATCTGACATGTTTAAACAACAAGTTTCATTTCAAATCAGATCAGATCAGTAAAAAAACACTTTCGTAAACAGAAAAATATGACCCCAATTTAGTTCATTTTAACTTTTTAGCAAAATATCAAATAGGTTTCAACCATTTCTTTTGTTAAAATATCAACTGCAATAGACATTAGAGCTACTTTCTTAGATGTTAGATATTTCTAGTCGAGATGTCAATAGATTAAAAAAACAACTAATTAATTCATTTATCTATATTAATCGTGATTAAAAGTTTGCTTTTCTTCTAATGACTAAATTAATGAGTAATCAGACAGTGTGTATTTCTGTGTAATGAATGTAAACTGTAGCAGCGAATGCGCTGCATGTCCTCCATTAGCATTAGCATTAGCATTACAGCTACCAAGTGCCGACAGCTGCCGACACCTCAATTTGGAAACTATGGTGGAGCAAAGTAGACCATGGCGCCCCACCTTAGTCTCGTCAGTGTTTGGGAAACGCCACTTTGAGTCACACAAATTAGAGTCACCTCAGTTAGTCACTGAACAATCTTCAGCTACCGTGTCTTCGTCTCTCCTCCCTGACTGAGTTTCAGACGGATAATCGCCGGCTGTCGTGTCAAAGGTCAGTGCGCGGAGCAAGTAAACAAACTTACGTTAACTGATTTAATTATTTTATTGTGTTAGTCGCAACTTTCACATGATGGAACGAGGGAAATAAAAGAACCACTTGTGTAATGACTGTTTCTATTAAATGTTAAAGTTTAGCCAACATTCATAGTGTTTCTCTATTCAGATACTTCCATGTAGTAAACTATGTTTTTACTTCTGTAGTGTGTGAATGTCAACATGGTAGTTTTGTCTCAAATGGTTGTTCACTGACCAGAAATGAAGATCAACTTCTTCTTCTTCTTCTATTTAACGGTGAATCATCACATGACAGAACGTTAACCACTGATCTGGACCGTGATCGTCTCCACCAACATATCTGTCGGCTTGTTTTCAATTCTAATCAATAATCAAAGTCTTACTACTGATGTTTGCTTGTGTGGCTCCATGTTTCATGTGAGGTGAAGATTACGCCATCGCCGCCGTCCCTCCTCTTCTGCTACGTTGCCAAGATGGCGTCACTGAGGCTGAGAAGTGTCCATCGTTTCAAACTGTTTGACCGTGATGAGTGAAACCATCCGGGGATTATCACTGTGTTTTACCATGAACACACTTACGCATGAAAGTATAAAGGTAAGTGAATTGAGACACACCGCTTGTCAACATCAGAAACATCTGCCCTGAACTTCTACAGAAAAACATTTACAGGAGACACGACCCATCACTTCCGATGTCCCTCAGTATTTCTGTTGAGGGCCATCTGGAGTCAGAGCTCGGTCCCTATTGCTGGTAGTAAGTTGGACTCGTTCCCACTGGGAGCTGGACTTCACCAGGCCTGCCCTTTGTCACCGGCCCTGTTCATAATTTTTATGGACAAGATTTCTAGGCGCAGCCAAGGGGCGGAGGGTGTCGTGTTCAGTGGCCTTTTGCAGATAATGTGGTTCTGTTGGCATCATCGAGCACCGACCTTCAGCACTGGGGCCGTTTGCAACCGAGTGTGAAGCGGCCGGGATGAGGATCAGCACCTCCAAGTCCGAGGCCATGGTTCATGACCGGAAAAGGGTGAAGCGCCCTCTCCAGGTCAGGGAGGAGTTGCTGCCTCAAGTGGAGGAGTTTAAGTATCTCGGGGTCTTTTTCACGAGTGATGGGAAATCAGAGCGGGAGATGGACAGATGGATCAGGGCGGCATCTGCAGTGATGCGGATGCTGCTCTGGTCCATTGTGGTGAACAGGGAGCTGAGCTGTAAGACGACGCTTGCAATTTACCGGTACATCTACGTTCCGACCCTCACCGATGGTTCACGGGCTGCGGGTAGTGACCAAAAGAACGAGATCGCGGATACAAGCGGCCGAAATGAGTTTTCTGCGCAGAATGGCCGGGCTCAGACTCAGAGACAGGGTGAGGAGCTCAGACATCAGGGAGGGACTCAGGGTAGAGCCGCTGCTCCTCCATGCCTGGGCCAACTGAGGTGGCTCGGGCATCTAATCAGGATGCCCCCTGGACGTCTCCTGAGGGAGGTGTTCTGGGCATGCCCATCCAGGAGGAGGCACCGGGGCAGACCCAGGACACAATGTAGAGGTTGTGTTGTCCCCACCAGAGGAGTTAGAGGAGGGTCTGGGCCTCCCTCCTGAAGCTGCTGCCCTTGTGACCTGCTCCCTCAGGATAAGATAAGACGAAACGACCCATCACTGATTAAAACTGATGTCTCCCATTTCCTGTGTGATCTGAGGTCAGAGGTTCATCTTGGAAAACAAACACCCTGTTTGTTTTTAACCAACAACTTAAACAATGTATGATTGATTAAACCCTACAAAGCTTTTTCCACATTAAACACTTTTTTTTTCAATCAATATTTCATGTTTCATGTCATGACTTCACATTGACTGGATAAAAACATGATGTCCAGCAGACTGGACACTTCACTCAGACTCGGTACCTGTCTGTTGGCGTCTGACGGTCCGTTCTGCAGCGTCCAGGCAGACAAAGTGTTAAAAGCTTTCACCACATGAGCTCCAGGAACCAGCCTGAAAACAAACACAACAACAGACATCTCAGCAGCTGTCGTTGATTCAAACCACATGGTTCATGACTGATGTCTGGATGTCTGGATTACTGGATTACCGACCTCTGCAGATACTCAGCGTTGGACTCTGGATACAGATTCTTCTTGATGTTGTTGCTGACGTCCACCAGCACCTTTTTTTGTTTTTGTCAATGAAATCAGCAAAGTGGATAAAAAGTTTTTTTTAATGAACCGACTGTTATCGTTACACACAAAAGCATCAGTTGTGTGACTAATACCTTCCCCTTGAGCTGCGGCGCCAACGTCTGCAGGAAGTCGTAGTTTTCTCTGTGAATACAAATAAAGAGCAGGTTGGCAGACTGGGCTGCTGCCGCGTGGTTCATCACCTGCACAAACACAGACATGCTCTAGTTCACTAGTTAAACACACGTTACATGAAAAGTCCAAGTGAAACACAGTTGAATATAGAACAGAAACCCACACAGACAGATGGGATCCTTGACCTTGTTTGGCTCGGTTAGAGTTTGACCTTTGATCTCATAGATAACAGCTGCTTCATCACATGTTCTGACATATCAGCTGTCGATCGTAGTGACAGAGATGCTGTTACCTGAGTTCCCGGGGGCAAAGGGCCACAGCTGTGAGGTCTGCGGCTGCCGTACACGACCTTGTATCCGCTCTGGAGCAGCCTCTGACCCAGAGAGCGACCCATGTCGCCGGTGCCGAAGATACACAGCAGCTCTGGTTCAGAAGCAGCGGCTGACGTGTCCACGGGATACAACATCACGCTCTCTGGTTTCACCTCCTTCCATTCACCTTTCACTCCCTCGGCCGACATCACGCAAACAAGGAAATCCAAGAGGTTTGAAATGAAACAAAATAACGTGGAACAAAATCACAAAGTCGACAAAGTTACAGCTCCTCCGTGTTTGTAGGAAGAAAAAGCTGCACTTGGCTGCACCAGCCCACGTGTCTCCTCCTCTAACGCGTTACTCTGTGGACTGACAGACTTTTCAGCCTTCAGTGAGGTTTTGTGTCAGTTCGTCTCCTCCCATTTTTTTTTAGGACGAGTTCAAAGTGAATTGTGTCAACAGTGGGAAACTCCACGGCTGAATGTGGAAGAGTGTGTGTTCTGTGACATTCTGTCCATGTCTGTGTGTTTTGGTGTTAAATACTGTGGCAACGTTTCAAATACACCCTTCTGAGGAAAAACCCAACAGATCATCTGTGCCAGATTATGCAACTTTGGAAAACAGGCACCTAATTCATAATTATAGTCTGCCAAGAGATCCTGTGGTTTTTCTGGTTTTACTTCATCACTGTTAGAAGAAGGAACACAAACACACACACAGTGAAGTGAAGTCATTTGAGGACAAAAAGAAAACAAACATCTTTGACACAGAAACAAAACCTAGTAAATCTTAAACGGGTCTCCCACACTTGTCAGACTTTGAGATTAGTGATGTTTTAGTCTTTTGCAGCTGCAGAGTTGAAACACTGAACTCTTGACAAACAAACCAGTGTGGGTCACAGTGTGACACAACACACAGGAATGTCCTGCGACCCTCGTACAGTCCTGCAGTACATGACCATAACATTCACACGCTCCAATAAGCACATTATTACTTCATCATGTGCAGAACAAAACAACAAAAACACTGACAAACTACATTTACTTGAGGATCTTTTTTAAAAAGATTTTCACTTTCACTTCAGTACATTTCTATCGTCAGTGATCAGTAGGTGACGTCACGTCTGTAACTGTAACTATAAAACCACGTCAGCTCAGGTTGTTACAATAAACTAATGTTGTGAATCTGTTTCGGTTGATGTCAGATCATCTTGTTTCAAACGCTGTTGTTGTTGTAAAGTGATGAAGTTAGAGGTGTTAGACGGTGTTAGATGATGAACATACAACATACATGTCACAACACTAACATGATGTTTAGTTACGGTTCATTAAAAATTTGGGTGTTGAAGTTGTTGTGGCAACAATGTAACAATGTGATGAAAGAAAACGGACTTTTAATTCTTATGTATTTGGACATTATTACGTAAAAATGTGACTTTCACTTGTGTCAGAGAAACATTTGACCTTTGGATCTGGACTTAGACTGAAGTGATGAATTGGGGATTTTGTTCACAAACAAAAATAAGTGAAAAAAAAAATTTTGAAAGAAAGAAAGAAAGAAGATCCTGATAATCAGTTGCTGATGTGATGTCAGAGACACGTGATAATTCACAGAATTTACGAGCAAAACTGTCAATTACAGTATAATCTCTCGCTCTTTTATTGTCCTGTGAGTGATTAATGTTTGTAGCTGAAGTCAGTATGTCAGTGCAGCCCCCTCCCTCCCTCCCTCCCTCCCTCCCCTCCCCAGGTCCAGAATAACTCCAGTGTTCAGGGTTGAGGTGAACCACAGGCTCAGTGACCTGCCCCACACTGTCATTACTCCCTCTGCCCTGCTGCTTCATTAACTGACTGGTGTGTGTGTGTGTGTGTGTGTGACGCAAATATAATGGTTTCCTAGCATGCACACACACACACACACACTCAGGAGATAATGTAATGAAATTTGTCGCTGATCTGGTTTCTTGGGCGGTAATTAGCCTGAGACCTTTGCAGTAATTAATCTGCTGTTTAGTAAATAATTAGTCTCTTAGTCTTCTTCCCATAAGATCTAAAAGCCTGAAGAAGAGTTGGTGCTCATTGGATGAGATGGGTGGTGGGGTGGGGGGTGGGGTCAGGCTTGATAAATAAAGAAAAATCACCAGCGTTACATCAGTAAATAAGGACAAAAAAGCCTGATGGGAAATGCGACAGAGTTGAATGTAAATGCAGCAGCTCAGAGTTGCTCAGCTGCTCTGTGCTCTTGCTGGTGGAGTGTTTTTATTTTTATTTTTTTTATTTTTGCTTCTTCTTCTATATCAAGTGGTCGGTAATAACTGACCCAGAGTTCGTTGCCCTGTGAAGCCGAGAGCTCAAAGATCAACCAGAAACAGCCGGAGCGTTGGAGAAGCAGAGCTCGACCTCGATGAACAAAAGGCAAAACAAGTGGGTGTTGAGTTTCTTTTTCTTTTCTTTTTTTCTTTTTCTGATGATCAAAACAAAAACTGACTAGAAGCAGCAATCACATATCAAATGTCAAGTCTGGGGAAAAAACAACACACTCACATGCTGAGGGTGATGATTGGACTGTCCAGTATTCCCAGGCTACAGCCATTACCATGATTGCCTTTGCACCGCAATATCTGACTGTCTAAGCAAAACACAGAGGCTGCATTAGAGCCACGAGTCTATGCTAATGAATTCTGCTGCATGAAACCAGGCTCACTGATAAAGTAACATCCTGCTTTCTAGATCATTGTGCTACATAATCAAAATGATTGATTTTAAGTTGCACCACCAGGTTTGAATGCAGAGCTGCTATTTTTACAGCAGCTTTAATAAATGTGTAATTGTGATCATGGTGGAGTTTTACCTTCATTCCTCAGGGACACACAGAGAGAAAGAGAGAGACATCAGAGTATATACTCCTCTAATAATACAATAGGAAAGAGGTGTGTTAGATAATGTTGCAGAGGAGCGCAGGGCGGAGGTGTTGGCAGGTGGAGCAGCTGGATGTGAGGTGCGACGGAGCCGAGGAGCTGCCGCGCCGCAGGGCAAAACCAAGACAGAAGAAGAGGCTGCTGAACCGACGCTGGTCTGAGGCCGACGGCGGCCGCTGTGACTTCTACTGCTGCTCATGTTTCCCTCGAGGCTCCTTCAGTGTCCTCACCTCACCACCACCCGCCTCCACCTCCAGCTGGGTTATAGAGGCTCTGTGTTTTTCAAGGTTGTAGTTCGTGACCCGACAGAGCCGGAGGACATGTTTAAAAAAATAAAACAAAAAAAAAAAAACACACAGAAACATGAGTGGAACAGGCTCCGAACCCTCCAGGATTTTATGAACCTTTGTTGAGATTGTTGAGGTCTAATTGATTTCTGACTTTCTGATTTCACAGAAACTTTTCTTCTTTTTTTTTTTTTTTTTCCACAATATTTTTTTGGACATTTTTTATTGAAAGGTAAATGAAGGTAGAGAGAAGAGTGGGGCAATGATAAATTATCGTCACAGTCGGGATTCAAACTGGCAGTCGCTGCACAGTTTATGTGCCAAAGCGATGCGCCCAAACCACACAAGCTGAGAAAATGCACCTGAAGCTTTTCTATAAAAAATAAAATTGTGATGAAATTTGCAGTGTTGGTCAACAAGGTGATGACAGCGGCATCCAGGTGAAACCATGATCCTCATTTTAGATTGTTGAGGCCTAATTTGCCTGATCTCTTAACAGCTTTTCTAAACAAAAGTTGCAGTGTTTATAGTTGTTTTGTTGCATAAAGTTGCAGGAGCAAATTAAAGTCAATAACAGTCTAATTCAGCTTTACCAGGTAATTAAAGTGAAGGTATAAACAGCATGTTAAGTGACGTGTCTGGTCTGTTTTCTAATATTCTCCACGTGTTTCTCGTTGACCGACTTGAGCAGGAAGTGGACGGACCTCGACCTCGTTGAACAGTTCAACACCTACGAGGTCAGAGAGACATTATCACATGACAAAACGCTTCAGTGTCAAAGGTCAAATGACGTCTGACAAGTTCTGACACCAGCCAGAGATTAAGTGTCAGTCCCTCCAGGATTTCAGGCCTTTTTTTTTTTGTTTGTTTTAGGTCTAATTTGTCTGATTTCATGGCAGCTTTTCCAAAAAAAATAAAAAAAATGACAAAGGTGACAAGTTGTTTCTCAACAGACGACTTCCTCTTGTTGATCCACAACAATATAAAATAGTTTCCTCCTCGGTGGTGAAATCTGCCCGGAGACTGTTTTTCTTGGTCCTCAGCAGTGATGTTGAAGGTAAATGTGAGACTTTTATCACACGTTTAGTGTGTTTTCTAAAAGAAACAAGGATGTGAGTTCATTGACATTTGGATCAATGTTTGACAGGAAACTATGATGATTTTGTGAAAATTGCAAGATCGCACAGAATGTACAGGGATTTGATGAGTTTGTATTTATGCAGATTATGTAGATTTATGTAGAGTTCTTCAACAAGTAACAGAAAAATAAAGTCCAGCTCGTTGGCAGACGATGTCGTCCTCAGTGGAACTTGTCTTGGCTTCAGTCAGAGTTTTTCTCTCTGTCTTTGCTTCATCATCATGGATCGTTGTAGAGATTTACAGTGAAATCTCCCTACTGACCCCTGCTGCACCGGAGCTCAATGAGTGCCCTGTAAAGTTAATGGGTCAGATCCAATCTTTCCTTGTAACACACCTCACTCCACACACACTCACACACACTCTCACTTCATTTCTTTCTGTCTCTTACACAATGCAGAGCAGAAGCAGAAAATGGTCTCGACTTTATATGAGTCTTAATCACCGTGGTTATAAAACCTGAGTGATTGAGCACAAGTCTGGCGGTAACGTCGACTGGATGGTGTCGTCTCAAATCAAAGCGCTGCTGTGCACGATCGCTGTTGTCATCCATCAAAATATCTGAAGCCTTCTTCGCTCACTTGACTTGAAAATGAAGCTTATACGTTTAATCACAAAACATCAGCCATCCTTCATCTTCTGCTGTGTGGCCAAAATGGCGACTAACGTCCACAACTCAACAGTTATGCTAGTGGTGGTTTTATTTTGCGGATTCAAAAAGTTTCACCTCCGTACATGTATTGTTTCAGGAAATATCTGCATCTAGATAGAAAATGGGAAAACTGTGTAATACGTATTAACACAAGAAGAAGAAGAAGAATTATGAGATTTTGTTGTAATAGTGCAAATAAACTTAGCAGCAGCTGCAGCTCTAATCCACCATTGATGTTGATGTTGTTAAATGCAGGTTCTTCCTAACTCTGTGACAAAGACTCCTTGTCACCTTGTGATGAGAACGTCGAAAAGGTTCACGGCTGCACTGATACGACTTTGTGGCTGCGAAGTACAAAGTCAGAGAAGGATAACAAGTGATGGTCCAGAGTAACATGAACCAGAGTCTATTTCACCATGAATACGAGTCAAACTCCTTCCTCAACAGATATGTTACGTTGGTTGAAGTAATATCCAGTTTGACCGTCTTTTGTTTTCACAACCAAATAGTTAACAATGAAAGTAAATGGGGCAGTCAGCCAAATTTAATCCTTCAGATGTACTTTTATCTACCATGACAAATTAAACAGACATATAGTAAAGTAAATAGTAAAGCCACAGTCCACACGAGAAAGTTATGTTTTTTTTATTTGAGTTTTCTTGCTTTTTATTAGAGAATGGAAAGTGTTTGTGCTTTTATTTTGAAAACTCTAGTAAATGTGACAGGAAACGAGGGAATGAAGACTGAAGAATAAGTTAAAAAGTTTAAAAAATACAAAGAAAAACAAGTTTTTTATTTGTCTAATTCTTCAGAAGCACTCGTATCTAATGACGCAACAATTTATCAATAAAATATTGATTGAATATTAATATTGACAACAAGAGTAACAATGTACAAATAAAATATCAGACATATTTTTTTCTTAAAAAATGTTGCTTTCAAACTTTTATTAAGATATAAACACTTGAAAGTTCGACCACCAGATGCTGAGCTGATGCCCAGTGAAGGTTAATAAATATTGATTTATTTTAAAGTGACAGTTCAAAGTAACATGAACCAGAGTCTATTTCACCATGAATACGAGTCAAACTCCCTTCAACAGATATGTTACGTTGGTTGAAGTAATATCCAGTTTGACCGTCTTTTGTTTTCACAACCAAATAGTTAACAATGAAAGTAAATGGGGCAGTCAGCCAAACGTATCTAAATTGTCATTTTTTAACCACTAATAAAGCTCAAAATATCACTTCACTTCAGCAGTAGCATGAATAGGGTCCCTACACATAAACTGAAGTACTGATAACTTAGTAAGTGAACCCAGAGTTTATTAAAAACACTGTTTTACAAGACTTACCCAACGTCTGGTTTTATAACAACTGGTGATGAAGGTTGTTCCACATCAGCAGATTCATCATTTTTCCTGAACAACAGGTCGATGTGTCTGTGAAGAACGAGAAAAATGATGAATCTGATCTGGAACAACATGAACACTGGTCCAGATCAACAGATTCATCATATTTTCAGATTCAATCAGATATTTTTTTTTTTTTTGCTTTTCACCGAAACATTGTTTGTCTGACTGCCCCATTTACTTTCATTGTTAACAATTTGGTTGTGAAAACAACTCGATATTACTTCAACCAACGTAAAACATCTCTTGAGGGGGAGTTTGACTTGTGTTCATGGTGAAATAGACTCTGGTTCATGTTTCTCTGGACCGTTACTTTAAGTGTTCAGTATGTAGGTACATACATTGTACATGGCAGCATAATTACATCCACCTGTGTCCACACTGACCCCACAAAACTAAAATTATAAAACAGTGTTTAAAAATAGCTCTGTAAACCAACCGTCCGTCAACACCGGTGTTTATACTCATGCGGTGTGATTATACGTCCTGTCAGGACTGTGAGGGCGTTGCAGCAAAACGAGGTTTCACCCTGTTATCATTCATATTAGCAGATAAAGTTTAGGGGGAACACCCCCTAAATTACAGCTGACAGGAGCGTGTGATTGAAAACATGTGGTTGTGAGCGTGTTGGACCTGCAGGAAAAATGCTTAAAGTTTTATGTTTTTATGCCGAGTAAAAATTTCTCCACATATATACATCCACTTTGTGTTTTATTATTCTGCATGTGTCAGCTTCCATATGACCGTTTCAGGAGACATCTCAAAGCCCCTGAGAGGAGGAATATCTATCATGTGAAAGCTCCCGTGTGCAGAGGTCAGACAGCAGCTGGTGATGAACAGCAGCAGCAGCAGCGACGGCTGCATCCTGAACTATAAAGCAGCTTCTCTGGCAACAAGCAGCAGCAGTAACTGAGGCTTTTTGACAACTTAAACACATCGACTTATTACAGCCACAGTGTGAGACGCACGTGTCACGTGTGAGGAAGCCAGTATGTGATTTATAAAGAAAAAACACTTCTTGCTAAATGCACAAAAACAAGAAGTGAAACTAAATAAGAAACGGAAGCAGCAGCTTGTTCACTTCAGCACTTTTACACGTGAATCATCACATTTTGGTGAATCATCAGTGACCTGCACCAACCAGACAGAACATATTAAGTGGAGTTATTGAATATGTGCTGAAGATGTATGAATAATATGTCTAATTAAAGAAAAAAGAAAAGCAAAATACATCTCTCTCCATCTCTCTCATGCACCTGACGTCGCAGAAATCAGCAAGCTTCTTAGTAAAACCTGCCTTCCTCCGTGTCGAATCTGATCTGCTCCGCCGTCTCATCCGTAATCTCTACATTTATCCTCCTCTCCCGTGTTTTTACGCTCCGTTTTACGCCGTACATGAAGTCCGTTCAGACCTCAACGACATCAAATCCCACTCTGGAACAGAACTCCTGACAGTAGTGAATATATAATTCATCCACATGACCACACGCTGCTGAATATTTCACTCTGGCAGTCATGTATAATTATAGTTGACTCTGTGTCAAGCTGTCACTCTAGTGCCCCCTCTCTGGTCGTCTATTCCACACATTTTCCCCTTCAGCCATCAAAAAAAAAAAAGCTGTTTCCTCCGCACTGTAGGCCGCCTTTTTTCGTCTTTTCGTAGTCAGTGGATTGGTCAATTACTGTCAATCGTTTCAGTTGTGAAAAGGCAGCGTTCACACTTGACCCCACCTTCGATGAAACACATAATGACTTGAAATTAAGGAGTAAAAGAAATAGAAAAAAGAAAAGGAAAGACTGAACGGAGAGGAGTGAATCTGCAGAATGCATACCGCGGTGTGTTTAGGAAACGAGATAAAGCGAGTTGTAACAATCCTCACGAGGATGGTAATGAGACTTAATGGGAGTTAATGGGGTTACACTGATTGGGGGAGCGGAGGGACCTCGGGTTAATACAGCTACTAACAGGACAGAGCGAGGAGGAGGAGGAAGAGGAGGAGGATGCACACGTACACACACCGAGCCAACGTCGATGTTCGTTCCATCGCCTGAGATCATTAGATCGTTACAACTCTTCAGTTTAAGAATAATACATGAGCTTTCTGGAAGGTTCCTGTCTTTGATTCTCTTGTCCTGTGCCACTGTTTGACTTACACAAGCTTTGTGTGTGTGTGTGTGTGTGTGTACCGGTTAGAGACAGTGTGTTCTTTCAAGTCTTGTGCGCTTAGCAGCAGTTAATGAGATCAGGGTGAGTGTTACCTGTGAGAAGGCCTTTGATGAAATATGTTCAGAAGGAGAGGGAGAGTGAAGAGGAGGGGGTTGTAGAGAATGAGATGGGAGGTGTGTGTGTGTGTGTGTGTGTGTGTGTGTGTGTGGACAGGTAGGGAGCAGGGAGGTGATATATAGAGATGGCTTGAAGAAAATAGAGAGGATATAGGAGGGAGGAAGAAAGAGAGGGAGCGAGGAAAGTGACATAGCGATGGAGAGGCGGGAGGGGGTGGGGGATGTAAGGGTGAATTCATTTTTAATCGAGAAGAAAAATCTGCATCGCCACAGAGAAGAGGAAGGAGATAGATGAAGCACAACACGATGCAGACACACCTGCACCGTGTTCACCTGAGACAAACACGGCCACATACGTTCACTGTAACCGCACGAAGCAACAAACGTTTGGTCCGTTTGTGGCTTTTGTTTGAACTGAGCTGCTGACTCATTTTTTTTTTTTTTACAAAACCCATGAGAGAGTATTTGGATTATAGTTTTTTCCACCTTCATCATAATCAGACTCAAATCCTCCTTTTTAACTCTAATACTTTAATTCTAATTACTTCACACACAAGCTTCAGTGAGCTGAAGAAGAGAGAGGTTTTTATCCCCCAGGAGGGAAAGAAAGAACAAAAAAAAAAAAAAAAAAAGGGAAGAGAAAGAGGAAGGTAAAGGTGGAACAAAATAAGTAACAACAGTATTTTATTAGGGCTGAATATCATGTTTGTAAATCTCCAGCTACTAGATGGCAGTGTTGTCATGTTAGACAGGAAGTCTGAAGAGTGACTGAATGTGAAAACATTCGACCGACCGAAGAAGATTTAAGGAGATCAACAGGTATATGCAGCTAACAGCTAGCATGCTAATGTGCTAATATTAAAAATAAACATAAAATGCAACTGAGGATGAAATATTTTTAAAAATATTCAGCAGGAAGTGGTTTAGACGTTTCTTCACCATTAACCAATGAGTATTTTATCTTATTTTATTTATGGACGAGTTGACAGCTTCTAAAACACCTAGATCGCCCTCTAGTGGCACAAAGAAGTACAACTACGTCCATCTACGGTGGTTCAAAGCTATACGTTACCACCGATCGGTGAATTTGAAGGAATTAACTTCACTCTTGTCGTGCACAGAGCTGACGTGTGAAAACTAAAGAAAATTCCCAAAACTGAAGCCAAAACAACTATTTCAGACGTTGACGAAGGCGTCAGACATTTGATTAAACTCTTGTTTTCTACCGTTTCTTTACTACTGAGGTAAACAGACGTAGTGTTATGTTGGTGAGGCTCCTCGTGATGTTGAAAGATGTTCAGCCTCTTTAGTGACACAACAACACTGTTTACTTTGACGTCAGAAATCTGCTCTGATCACTTAGTTTATCAGCTGCCTGGTCAGACTCACCACTACCACCACATCTACACTAACGTAGACACTGTTTGTTTCATTTATTAACAAGTGACATTAATCAAAGACTCTAACAGTAGGATGTAGGTTCACATGTGATGAAGTTCAACTCTGACTTTCAAACAGAGGTTTCATTTGTGTCCGACCTTCATGGTCGGCTCGTGTCGGCCCGAAAGGACCAAACGAGCACCAGCCTCGGGGTTTATCCTCCGAATGGCCTGGTAGAGTCGCTGGGTCGGGCTTGTGTTTAACTCAGTGCTGATTGGTTGAAACTCATTGACATCAGCGGACGTCAACAACAACAACAAACGACAAGAAGATTTATGTTACTAGCGCAAGACGGAAAACAAAGACGACATGTTGACGACGATCTGTTCGTTGTTATTTCACCTCGACTGTAGTTATACTTGAAAACGGGGCTGGTGTTTCATATTCGGTTGTAATTAAACCTCCTGACCACTAGATGGACGTGTTGCTATTAAGACAGGAAGTAGCATGAGGGCGCACTGCTAGTTACGTTAGCTCTGATCTGGCTGAATCTGGAGGAGTTGAATCATGTGCATCGCCCCCTGGTGGCTGGTGAGAGGCACAATCAAGGCTGATAATACATACAAAGGTTCGTTTAAACCTCTGGTTGCTAGTGGCAACGCTCGGTGACCAATAACGATAATTAAATCTAAAACACACGTCGACGGTCAACGTGTTGTTTGTGGTTAATTTCCTCATTTCAGGTTATTTTTTAACATAACTTTATTTTGTAAAATGACTCAACTGAACAAGCTTTATTTACTACGAACCAGCAGCTTTCACACACAGCAATGAGTATGACACATGAAACAATAAAAATGTAAATGACACAGGAACAAATGGGCCCGCAGAGTTTTTATTTCACCAGGTATGTGGCAGCAAAATTACACACGTGTCAGTTTAGAAAAAAACAGGTTGGATTGAGCAGAGTCAAAGAAGCTGGTCAGAGACTGTGCTGCTCTGTGACCTATATGCACCGAAGAAATCTATATTTATATGTGTTAAAATATGCAGAACAAAATGATCTCTCATTCTTCCCCAAAGCAGCACCTGAAGTCAGGTTTTGTAACAAACTCCTGCAGGGGTTTTTTTTTTCTAAAACATTATTTTTTTCCTACTGTCTGATCATGATATTGTATTTTAATGAGTATTGGTGAATAAACAGTGAGTTGAATTAATTCTATATTTTACAGGCATTGTTAAAAAGAGTAGATTTGCATTTATGTGCTGTGATCACAGCCACTGCAATATTCTCCTGCACCCAAAGGATGTATTGTTGTTTTTCCTTTTTTTTTTTCTTCTTTTCTTCACGAAAAAACGCAGCATCACAATGACCCACAATGCTCCTGCTGCGCCGGAGCCCACGAAATGAGAAAACATACACTTAAATACTAAACGTTTACAGCTCCGTGTACACCTACAGCTGCAGCAACATTTAAATGATTTTCACCCTTAGGTATTTTCTCAAACCTGTGCAAAGCGCCAACATCTGCTCTGCAGGATCTAATAACACTTTACTGACATACTGACCACTGGGACCAACGGGATTCTGGTTCAATCCAGATCTGAACATAAAAACGAAACAGGAAGGATGTTTCATTTTCCCAGAGGGCTCTCTCTCTCTCTCTCTCTCTCCATCTCTATCTCTTCCTCGTCTTTCACTCATTCCCTACTGTTATCTCTATCTCTCTGCACATTGGCTGATTCTTTCATCCAGCTCCCAAAGCTGAAGAAGAAACACACACACAAACACACACAAGTTTTAAGAAAGAAAACACACACAGTCTCACAAAGAGAGAAAAAGGGAGAAGGAAACACATACAAAAAAGAAGAAATGCACCGTTTCCACACACACACACACACACACACACACACGGGTATATATACAGACACATTGAGCCCTATTTCAGGAGGCTGTCAGCAGGAGGACAGAGGCTACAGGAAACACAGGATGAATTCTCCTCTGCTTCATTCCATCACACTGCCATGACACCCCTATTTACCTCCCCCATCTATCTCCACGCTGACTGTCTACCACCTTGTCTTGCCTGTCTGTGTGTGTGTGTGTGTGTGTGTGTGTGTGTTTATGTCTGCACACACATGTGCAAGCTTAAGGATGTAAGCCGGACACAACGTGCCGTGCACTGCTCTTTGATGTCGTTACAACAAGCAGCTCGTTGTGTTTTTTGTGTTTTTTAACTTTGGTTTGGAAAAAAGAAAACAGGAAAAAAAAAAAACGCCTCAGGAAGTTTGTTCTTTAAAGTTTACAACGTTGCCAGGTTTTACTGAGCTCTGATCTCTGCAACTGATTTCCATCTCTTTTTTTTTTTCCTCTCTTTGTTATCTCTTCAAGCTTGCTAGTGTTCCTCTCTCGACCCCGTCGTCAATCCGATAGCTTCGCTTCACACCCCATACGTCGCCGCCCGCGACGATGAGAGAGCCACTTTCATTGAGGAGAACGAATAGTGTTCTGTCCAATTCCCCGACCTCATTTTGGCTCTGAGAGAAATGGTCCCTTTTCTTTATGTCTCCCACACATGTACACACACACACACACACACACACGAAAATGGATTCCCCACCCTGCTGTCCTTCTGATCCCCACGGCAATGATCATGCATTTTCTCTTCATATTAAATTTTTTTTTTCCTGTTTGTTCTTTGTGGCCTTCTGTGATCCATGACCATGAAGAAAAGGAGAGAGCACACACAGGGAGAGCAAACACAACGAATATCAGCAGTTCAGATGTGCCGTATTGAGCTGTCCGCTGGTTTTTATCCTTCACTAAAATGCTCGCTAGCACTTCACAAAGCAAACACACACACACACACAAAAAAACACCTAATTCCTCCTCTATGAAGACACGCGAACGGATCCATCAAACACAGAATCATGAAGAAAATCTGCTCCGCAGAGAATCAATGAAATCAAGCAGCAATTGACGGATGTCATCAACTCTGATTGTCCATTAGAGCCTTTTATAACCGACAAGGAGACCATTCTTCATTTCTATGGAGAGGTGGCAAAGATCACATCCTCCCAGATGTCATTATTATTCCAGCGAGCCGCTCATGCAACAATTATTATTCTCTCGCTTCCTCTATTTAATTCTCACATGGTCACAACCAAACTTGGCGCAAATTTCACTTCAATTTAACTATTTGGTGACAGCAGAATGATCCACGTTTAAAATCTAATTTCTCTTTCTCCATCCATCCAGCTTCACTTTCCTCCTCAATTCTGAGCTGAGTCCTTTTTTTTTTTTCTCACGTGCTACAACGCTGAACATGTCCTCCTAACCTGCTCGGCTCCCAACACCTCATTTACCAAAACCTGGTGTCCAACCCCGCAGGTGGTGCATCCGATCGGACTCTGTGGGTAAAGACCAGCTCTCACACCACTGAGCCTCCTTCCTGTATCTCACTCCTGGGGGGGGCTGGTACATCTGCTTTCTGAGGCTTCCCTGGGGTTTTACTTTGCAGTTGAATTGGTTTCTGTCACTGATCAGGATGAATCCAACTGGTATGAGGCATCAGGAGAAAGACTCAGAACAAGCTGAGAATGTTTGTTTGAACAACTATGTGATTATGTAACAATAACTGAGAAATTAGTTAAATTCATAATTAAAAAGTCTTAATCATCTATTGATCTTACATTATGTTGATAAGTTATTAAGTTAAAACTTCAGTTTCCCAATATGCCAGTGGAGTTCCTCAAGGCTCCATCATGGTCCCATTATAGTTTTCCTACTCGGATCTTTGGAGGGATTCGGATCATTTGAGTCACTAAAATGAACCAGGCTGTGTGAGTCTCTTGAGAAAGAACCTTGTTACATTCACTCAAGAGCATATCCACTTATATTATTATTATTATTATTATTAAGAAGAAGGTCTAGTGCGATAGCATAAAAACTTACCAATAGTCTCTCATTAAAAATCAAGTAGCATAAGACTAAACCTAAAGCTCTAAATTAGGCTGTACAAAAAATGGATGAGGTCAGTGTCACCACTAAGATAAAAATATTTTAATTTCTTGTTGTCTAAATGTTTGTGGAGTGAATCAGCAAACAAGATCATACAGCAGCCATAGAAGTCAACAACAGACGAACTCATCGTCATCGTCGAACTCATCAACTCATTGAGTCACTCACTCAACAGAGAAATGAAACTTACACGACTGACGACTCAGAGTCGGGTAAGTCTATCAGGTGATTGTTTCTGTAAGTCTCATGAGTCGTCACTTGGCAACTCGTGAATGAAACTTATCCAACTGACAACTCGGAGTCAGAGTGAGTGAATGAGAGAGTGTCTACAGTCAGTAGAGTCAGTACGTTGCGTTTCTCTACTGAGTGAGATGTAAGATGTTTGAACGGTGCCGTTTATTGATTAGATCAATAAAGTGGTAGGACTCAAGTGACTCAGTTAAATAGGGAGTCTCTCTACTAAGAGGGAGTTGGGTTAATGATTCGGATCCCGAATCTTTTCTCTACTACTATTTATAAGTTGTCCTCAGGTCAGATCATCACACAAACAACATTTCACTGTTATGCTGACGACATCCAGCTATAATCTACTGACACATCTCACCAGTCCTGGTTCTTCCAGTTTCCAGTTTGCCAGTTGAGTTGAGAGAGCGTCAAAAAAATAATCAAGCTCCATTTTTAAACAGGACAAGAGTGATAGCCATCGTCGTAGCTACCTGGTCGTAAGCTAACCCAGCAACAAGTACAGCATCTCCTCCATGTCCATTAATGTTTACTGATGTTTTAGTGTCGTGACGTCGCAGCAGTTTGACTCCACTCACCACATTCATGTGGAGGAGGAACCAAACTGTGATGGAAAACAACGTGTCTGCTACCAGACTGAGTAGAGTCCAGTAGAGTCCAGTAGAGTCCAGTAGAGTCCAGTAGAGTAGAGACACAACCACGTCTCCAACTGGTCTAAAGTGGTATTATCCATCTATCTATGTCTCTATCTGCCTCTGTCTCTGGTCTGACACCAGTTTTCCAGGAGCCATCAGGACCTGACCCTGGGCGGATGGACAACACTGAACAGCTGCGTGAAATCACATCACATGTACGACTCATGACTGATTTAAAAAACGCCTGGCGCCACTTCAGAGATTAAGTTTAACATCCTCATCTCCTCTACAACAAACACGCTGAGATGTTTCCTGTAAATGTGCACCGATGCCAGTTACTATTTTCATCATTAAACATTCATTAACACGTGATATTCAAATACCTCTAGGACACATGGCGTATATATGAATTTCTCTAAAAAGTGCTTACTCGCTGTAATGTGGTTTAAGCAGTGATTCTCGCTGGGTTTGCAGCAGATAATTTGATTAAATTCATGCGGTGCACAAATGCAGTACATAATATTCACACTCTGTTCATCGTGACAGCTTAAACACTACAGGGTGACAAATTGTTGCTCATATGAAAACGGCTTACATCAGGCTGTACTCATCTGTTTACTGTTTATGCGTTGAATGGGATACATCGGGAGTGGTGGCGACCACTGGAGCAAAAAATAAAAAAAAACCCATCCCCTTCTCAGTATTAGTAAGTAGTTGATGGCTGTATTTTATTCTAGTGTGCAATTGTGTGTGTGAGAAACAAAAATGAATAAATAAAAAAAAATGTGTGTGTGGTTGGTTGACAGTCTGCTGATGGGCTAACACCTCTTTTCCAGACAGCCCATCCTGCTATCGTCTCGCCAGAACAGAGTCCTCCTCAGCATGAGAAATGATGCACATCCAGACAAAGGCACAAACACACACACACACACACACACACACACGTAGACTCACAAACATAATCATACTCAATCCTTATTTAACACATCGCTTTGTTACATGTTGCTCCACGGTAGCAGCTCAGTGTTCCCAAGGCAAGGTCAGAAAATATTACTAAACAATATAAATCCAACACTAAAATAAACTGAAGAGGCAGAGAGAGCCGGGTGGAGGTGGAGGTGGGATATATATTACATACTTGTATGACTGTGGTAAGTTATTTTCAGAAGCAATAATTAACATCATTAGTGTCAAGATTTCTCTGGTTCTGCAAATAACACTTGACGACTATTAAATAATATTAATCAGCTTGAAAAGCTCATTAGTGATATTAACTGGATGAAGTGGAGTTTTTTTGTTTGTTTTTTGTTACAAGATGTAAAAAAAACAGTGTAAACTGAGACAGAAAGGAGAATAAAAGAGACAAGCGGCAGATATGAAACGTCAGGGGCAGATATGTCAAGTTCACAGAGAAGTCCAAGGATATTCTACAGTGATTTGATTTCCTCAATGGAACCTCAATGGAAGTAATAATGTAACAATATCTGCGAAAACAGTTGAATTCCTCAACGCTCCATTATTGGCCCATCTTAGTTTACAATTTATAAGTTGCAATTAAAGTGACGGTTCAGAGCAACATGAACCAGAGTCTATTTCACCATGAATACGAGTCAAACTTCCCCTCAACAGATATGTTACGTTGGTTGAAGTAATATCCAGTTTGACCGTCTTTTGTTTTCACAACCAAATAGTTAACAATGAAAGTAAATGGGGCAGTCAGCCAAACGTATCTAAATTGTCATTTTTTAACCACTAATAAAGCTCAAAATATCACTTCACTTCAGCAGTAGCATGAATAGGGTCCCTACACATAAACTGAAGTACTGATAACTTAGTAAGTGAACCCAGAGTTTATTAAAAACACTGTTTTACAAGACTTACCCAACGTCTGGTTTCATAACAACTGGTGATAAAGGTTGTTCCACATCAGCAGATTCATCAATGTGTCCATGGTCCAGGTCAATGTGTCCATGAAGAGACAAGGAAAAATCCTCGTCTCTTCATGGACACATTGACCTGTTGTTCTGGAAAATGATGAATCTGCTGATCAGAAGACAGTGTCCTTATCTAAAAACCTTTATATCAATTCTTATTCACACACCAATGAAGCACTTTGGGGTTCAGTATCTTGCCCAAGGACACCATGTGGACTGGAGGAACCAGGAGTCAAACTACCAACTCATTTACTGGACGATCAGGTCCGGTCGACCTCCTGAACCACCCAGATATCTGGTGTTGTTACCTGCTCGCTCTTCACAGACACATCGACCTGATGTTTAGGAAAAATGATGAATCTGCTGATGTGGAATAACCTTCATCACCAGTTGTTATAAAACCAGACGTTGGGTAAGTCTTGTAAAACAGTGTTTTAATAAACTCTGGGTTCACTTACTAAGTTATCAGTACTTCAGTTTATGTGTAGGGACCCTATTCATGCTACTGCTGAAGTGAAGTGATATTTTGAGCTTTATTAGTGGTTAAAAAATGACAATTTAGATACGTTTGGCTGACTGCCCCATTTACTTTCATTGTTAACTATATGGTTGTGAAAACAAAAGACGGTCAAACTGGATATTACTTCAACCATTGAACATATCTGTTGAGGGGAGTTTGATTCGTATTCATGGTGAAATAGACTCTGGTTCATGTTACTCTGGACGTCACTTTAACTGTGACAGAAACTCAGTTTTAAGCCTCAAGTCTCCATCATAGTCCTGCCACCAGATCATCACAAACCACATTTCACTGTTACACTGACAATATCCAGCTATAAACCACCAACACAACCCATTCAAACATGTATTGTTTACTTTACTTTTTTTTAGAAACGTTACCACATCCACCTCTGTTGAATCCTCTGACTGAATTGATTGACTCTGGTTTGACACCAGTTTCCAGAAAAATTTCAACAACTTTTACACCCACACTATATATATATATATATATATACACATATATATCAGCCTTAAAATAAACTGTTTCCTAAAATATTTAGACTGTGTCAGAGACTTGTCTTGTTATAACAGCCATCATAACACAACACATCAATCAATGTCAAGGTTAAACAAGACTGGTGCTGTTACCTTTACTGAGATCCCACATCGACATCATCAATCTTTCACTCACGTGTTTTTTTGTTGCTCTCTTCTTCTGTCGGGTCAGAATATCATCACACACACTGTTCAAACACTTCCTGTAAACATGCATAAATGCATATACACACACAACTGTGAGTGTGTGTGTTTATGAGAATGAGGATGTGAGGATAATTTAATTATGGACCAGATAGAGCAGGTTACTAAGGTTAATATCCTGCATGCACTCTGCCCCTCTCCGGACACAGTAATTACTTTAAGCACATTAGGAACTTTATTGACTGCGATGGCCTTTTAAGACATTACATTTCTGCTGCTTAGTGTCAGACAGGAGTCGTCCAACCCTCTGTTCACCGTCTCCGTCTCCCTCCATCCTCTTTCTTCCCTCCTCCAGCTCCAGCTCACCCTGTCACTCTCACCTCCCTGCATGTGTCTCCTCTGCCTCTGCCTGCTTTAATTGAAGGCTCCCTAAAATATGCTGAGGTTTTTTTTTTTTTTTTGTTCCGCTCCTCATCCACAGAGGCAGCTTGATGAGGTTTGATTGGCAGGTGATTAACTCCTCTTAACCCGCACAATCTTCTGTCCTCGGTGGAACAGTTGCACTAATGACACCATAAAAGGCGTCTTGATGTGTCAAACTCAGGAGCGGAGAAGATGTGGTGAGAGAGAAAGAAAGGTTGCAACAACATCTTCCAAAAAAGAAAAAAGAGAAAGAAAAGGAGAAAAAGTGCAGCCCCATCATTTCTTCTTCTTCTCTCAGATCAATCCTCTCAACACCCTCTCAGTAGATCTCTACATTTTCACTCAAATAGACCTCTTAATGAGGATGGAGGTGAATGGAAGGAGTTATTAAAAAGTCCTCACCTTCCTCCTGGGACCACTAAAGAGGAATTATATGCAACTAAGTGCACTTACAGCCCCAGTTGGAGTTATTTCACATTTCTGTTTTCATAAATCCACATCCACTGCAGTCATGACAGGGATGGAAAATTATTTCTGGCCCAGAAAGAATCCAGCGTTCTCTCTTTCTCTTTTTTTTTTTTTAAAGGGATCTGCTACTGGAAGATTTTCATTAAGGGCTTCAGGTGAGCGAGGGAAGAGAAAAAATGAAAATTACAGATTGGAGGAATGGAGGTAGGGAGGGTATGAGACAGAGAGAAGCTGACGGGGAGCAGAGCCAAGCAATAAGTACAGCAGATATAGCCAATGTGCAGAGATAAATGATGTAATATCTGCATGGATCAATGTCTGCACTGTCCCTCTAAAAGGAGCTCTCAATAAATCACATTATAAACCCCCCACCCCCCCAACACCAACGCCTCTTTCACGCCACATATATGCACAGGAAAGCACACGCAGCCGTCTCAATTAGGATGAATTAAGATGTATGGCCGTAGCTTCTCCAGACCGCTATGTAAATGTCTTCCTCCAGCTGTCCGGTCCCATCACTCTGCAGATGGCAGGAGGAGGAGGAGGAGCACAGGAAATCAATTTGTTAAGATAGCACTATCCGGCTAATGAGAAATCAAGTGGCTTGACTTTTCACACAAATCCCATCATGTCCACTCATATTATGAAACCAAGATGTCATTATTTGCACTTAGTGTGACTAATAGTGGCAGCGGCGTCCTTGTCCCTCATGTCTTTGCTAATAGTTCCACCTTGTGGTAAATTAAATACTTACATGTGATAAAAGGATCACGTGGCTCATGATGCAGCAACACAGCTCTTCTTTTTGTCTTATAAGTAATAAATTGAGTGGATTATAATTAATAATAATAATAATTGGTCTTTACAATCTACATGTGTTTGTGGTTTTGATGAAAACACAGGAAGCAACTGTCTAACTTCCTCCTGGGGTTTTTTTTCTGACTTTCTGACCTTATGATGACTTTTAGGAAGTCACACTGATGCAACACAACACAAACTGTCATCCTGCTTCATTTACAGACTCATGACTTATTGTAGTCGCAGTATAAAAACCTTCGTCGTTCAGCTAAAATAGCAAAATTCAAAATCAAATTAAAGCCTTGGGGGGAAAACACAATCATAATATCTAATAATGTTTGAATGTTCTGATCAAATCATTTAAATGCACTTTGACACAATTTCTGTTTGTGGTGATATTAACAATCATCATCTCGCCATTTCAACATATTATAACATATCAAAACTCATAAGTTTTGATATGTTGTAATATGTTGGTCGGTGAGCAGGCGCCAGTTAGGAGCAGAGCTTAACATGCTCTATTAGCATTAGAGCTACCAAGTGTCGTGATGCAGAGAACAATTATCAACGGTCCAATTTATGAAATATAACGGATGATTTCACTCATCACGGACACTTCTCATCCTCAATGACGCCATCTTGGCTATGTAGCAGGAGAGGAGGGACGGCGGCGGCGTAATCTCCACCTCACATGAAACATGGAGCCACACAAGCAAACATCAGTAGTGAGACTTTGATTATTGATTAGAACTGAAAACAAGCCGACAGATATGTTGGTGGGAGACGATCACGGTTCAAATTAACGGTGATTAACGTTCTGTCCAGTGATGATTCACTGTTAAAAAGGAGAAGAAGACGACGTTGATCCTCATTTCTGGTCACATAGTCACATAGTGTTCATATTATACTACATGGAAGTGAAGTAATAGAAGGATCTGAATTGAGACTCACTCTATGACGGAGCGACACGGTATTGTCAATGTATGAAACACTGATTATGTTTCATGTTTGAAAAATAGTTAGTTTTTGCCAAAATCTTAAATATATAATAATACGAGAGGAAACTACAGATAAACTCAAGTTAGAGCGACAGGTGACGTCAACAAGGTGAAACAATACGATCACATGATGACAAATAAATAAACATTAATGTTATTAAAGTTTTAGGATTTACTTAAAAAAAAAAACAGATTAACAAACTATTATGAGCTTCATGTGATAAAGATAAAATGTTAGAGAGATGACGGGTCTGAAACAATTAATTCAAGTCCTGAGAAATATCTAACGTAAGTGAATAATGATCAAATAAAAGAAAAGTGTTTAGTCTCCTCGTGTTATTCTGAGCTGCAGCGATAGAGTAAAATAATGTGTTTAAAGATCTAAACAACTTTTAATCCTAAATCACTGAAGTAACGCTGAGTCAATACTTCGTGTGTGTAAAAAGAGGAAACTATGAATCATCAGACAAAGTCGATGTGAATGAATCAAAGGTTGTACATTTATTAACCTTTGACCGGTCAAACAGACACAGGGTGGAGGAAGTCGACTGTGGAGGTCGGTGCCACATAAATCAAATAAAAGAAAATAAAACGAAGCCAGTTCGATTCAATTTGTATAGTGACAAATCATAAAAAAAAAAAAATCCATCTCAAGGCTCTTTACATAGAGAAACCCAACGTTTCCACAATGAGCAAGCACTTGGCGACAGTGGAGAGGAAAAACTCCCTTTTAACAGGAAGAAACCTCCAGCAGAACCAGACTCAGAGTGGACGGTCATCTGCCTCGACCGGTTGGGTCAAACGAAAACAGAACAACGGTGGCACCAACCTGTAACCTAGTGGAGTAGACAGAGAGCAGCTACGTGTGTGTTAATGTACAGGGTACCCCAGACTAAAGTCAGACAACCTCCAACCACAAAACATTAACAATCAATCAACATTAACAATTAAGCTCAAACAGTCGAATTCCAGTGAAGACGACGAGACGACGTCCTCGTTCACATCTGGAGGAAGAAGACAGAGACGGTGAGTTCAGGTCTGGTGAGATGATGAAATAAAAGATGATAATGTAAAAGAAAATACCCGACGACGTCTTGTTGCGGCGACGCAGCTCGGTCTCCGCCTCCTCATCGTCTGAGTCGTCACAACGTCGACTTCACCGGAACGTCACGGCCTCCGTCAGCTCCTCACCTGGTCGAGTGTTTGTCTTCACCCTCATCTCCCTCACTCTCACCCTGACTGTCGTCTACACTAACAAACCGGCCTGTGTTCTAGTTGTGATGTGGCAGTTTTTATCTGGAGTTCGAATTAGATTGAAACTCGTAGATTTAGTTAGTTTAGAGTCTCCTGCCTCACATCTTGTCTGTTATCCAGAGTCTGACTCTGAAATCAACAACCAGCAGCAGACGCTGACTTCACACCACCACTGAAACTGGTTCCACATCCAATCAGAACCAGAACGTTGGATTGAGACTTTTCTTCGTCTAAACTTGATTCTGCAGCTTCAACCTCAAGTTCATCTCTGCATCGACCTTCAGCTGTTTGAACATGAAACAACCTCACGTCACCGTCACCAGGTCTCACATCCTCCTGATGTGATCGATCGACGTTCACCGCTGCTGCCGTCACATCCGTGAAAGAAGCCGTCTCCTCGTTCAACACGATTATTTCTACACATTCAGTGAGATGTGACAACCACTGACGAAGCAAACGGTTTAAAATGCTACAAATGTAGCAATTATAGAAACACTATGAACATTGACCCAATTCAGCTGCTGTTGTTGTAGGACAGTAACATCACACCATAGTCAGCTGATTCACAAAACCAGATGGATCCAAGTCTAGTTTTGGAAACTGCATCACCAGGCAGACGACTCTGAGTCCTACATTTAAAACTTTAAATGTTGTAACAATCAGGTTCCTTCGAGCTCAGACTTCATCACACACAGAGAAGAAGGGGAAGGAGAAAAGCCTTGCCTTCTTATGATCGAGTCGACTCTGTTTACCTTGTTCTCTGTTTGTTAAGAACCGACTCAATGAATCCTGATTGTCACTGATAATCAATTGCTCCACATAAAGACTGAGGAGCTTCTTACACAACCTCGTGCAGTCGTTAACACTGTGAGGTTGTTGGGTTGTATAGCTGTTTGCTTTATCAATCCTCGACTGTCACATCTTCACACATGTGTAGAAACAACCGGTGAACGAGAAGAGCGACTCACTGGACGGATGAAGCAGCAGCAGCGGTGAACGTTGAATCAACCACATCAGGAGGAAGTGACACCTGGTGACGCCGACGTCAGGTTGTTCCGTGAACAAACACCTGAGGATTAAAACAAAGACAAAGTTCAGAAGAAGAAACAGAATCTGGAGCAGAGAAACGACCGTCTGGACGATCGTTTCTTGTATCGTATATTATTTGTGTAACAAATAAGATTATTGTATTAAAAACTAAATTATTCTATGATGACTCTTCTTCTGACCAATCAGGACGTTAAGTTGCATCAACTGCTGATTGTTGATTCCTGAAAGATGAACATTGGACAACAGACATGAGAGCAGACGTTAGAAACATGAGGTACAGATATGAAACCAGAATAAAAACAGTTTAGATCTTTATGAAACTTCAGATAAACTCACCACATCACGTCTAAAGAGATGGCTCCTCTGACTGACGTCAACGTGTTTGATCTTGTAGCTTCTAGATTAAAATAAACAGCTGAAAAATTATCAAATGAATCATCAACATTAAGACAAAAACTTGACTTTAAAATGAACTAAAAAGGTTTCTATTAAACATCTGTCGACACTAAATTATCTGGTTTTTAAATGTTACTTTTTACTGTTACTTAATGTTATTGCCGTCACTCAGTACCACTGAATCAAAATGAAACAAATACACCCAACGTGAGTGTTTTTGAGAGTCGCTACCATGTAAAACCATCTCCCTCTGTCAGGTTCACTTCCCCCCCGAGAACAAATGTTTCCTGTTTTCGCAGCGAACGGTCATTAAATGATAAACGCAGACGAGACGTTTTACGCTTCACAGGGGAGAATTAAATCCCCTGCTGGGAGGCCTCCCAATATACCGCGCAAAGAGGAATAAAAACTACAGCGTTAACTGATCAAAATCTACAACTAAACATTTGAAACTCCAGTTAGAATTAAACCTGACAGAGAAAAAGGTCAAGACGTCAAAGGTCAACACTAGTTTATAAATGAATACAGATGGTGATGAGAGACAGCAGCAGTTATACTAGAGGTCAGTTTAAATTGGAAATAAGAGGGTTTTAAATTTCCTGCATAAAGATCAATAGTTGAATCTCACACTACCTTTCTCTCACTAAAATGTCTAAAACTACATCCTCAACAACCATCTTACCACGTTGTGACGGGTCTTCGTTCCTGAAATAAATACATTTAAAGAAAAGACAAAGAGGAGCGAGACAGAGACCAAGCTGGAGACTGAAGGACGAACCAGTGGAGATTTAACACCAGTGCTGTGAAACACAAACCACGTAGTTCAAAGTGACAGTTTCTATCAATGTTGTTGAACCAAAACGTGACTAAAAGCTAAAAGATGATAGAGTAGGAGCCGAGTCAAAGATGGAAGAAGGAACTAAAAGTGGGAAAAAAAAAAACATGTTACCTTTGTGGGAACAATGATGTGATAATTTAAAGAAATTTAGAGTTTAAACCTCCTCAGGAAGAGACTACTCTGTTGCTGAGGAGGTGAGTCAGCGAGAAGCTCAATATGCCGACTCGAGTCAAACCGATTTGTTAGTTTGCATCATGTATTTAATGATTAACTGATGTCAGGTCAGTTTTGACAATAGCCGATTTAAAAGTCAGTGGACTCGGTCATTCGTCAGTCAGAGCGCACAACAGGGACGAGACGGACGGGGACATGGAGACGGACAACAGATGAGACAAGACACAGACAAGTACAAGACAGACGTCACGTACACAGACGACAAGACAGACGACACAAAACGAGGCAGGTTCATCAACTGTACATGAGAAAACAGGAGGAATAAAAAGAGTGAAAGCTCAGACGGCACGGCGGCCCAAAGAACAGGACAGAACTGGTTCGGCGACCAGAGCGGAGATGTTACGGCGCACGGGCCAACGACTTACCGTGTTGTAGAGTCATTCATTTACTTCGACTCGATTCAATCGTCGAGTAGAAATGAAATGAATTGAATCAATCGCTGGATGGAAAAATGTTGTTTGAGTGGATGTAGTGATGTGATGTTGTGTTGGATGAAATGAAAGTGGACAGTCACGGCACGGCAGCCATGTTGACCAGGAAGTAAAGAGTTGTGGCACGGTGGCCATGACATGTTTCACACACTCATACACACACACACACACAAAGAGAGAGCCCACCCCATCCTGCACTTCCCTAAACAACCCACCCACATCAGCTGACTAACTTTCCCTAAACATCATGTGAGGGAATGAACAGCGGCGCGGTGGCCGTGAAAGCGGGAGAGAAAGGACAGTTCGACAAGGAAGTCGAGCGAAAAACATGACGCGGCTGCCATGTTTGGGGGGAAAAAAGGTCGGCGACGTCGTCAAACCTTGAGCTTGGCGACATCACCGAGCAAAGGGAAAAGACACGACGCGGTGGCCACGTTGGAAAGAAAAGTCGGCAAAGAAGCCGAGTCTTACTTGACTGATCCCACGGTGAACGGTGAACGGTGAACGGCGGATTAACTCGACGCCGGGTGGAGGACTGAAAGGGAAAGGTTATGGCACGGCGGCCAGACCGACACACGGCCCATGCCCACACCCACCCCAAGGTAAGGAGACACACTTACTTGGAATCCACCCGGCCGCAGTTTGTGTTTGTAGATCCACAGGAACAGGAGGCGCAGCTGTGGAAAGAAACACTCTAAACAATCTGTCCCTTCACTGATCTACCAAGAGTTCAAGTGTTTTATTGGCAGGGTTAAAAATAAAACAGCTAATCTGACCTGACTGGAGAAGAAAGTGAGACTGGGTCCTACCTGGAGTTGACAAAACCTACGAAGGAAAAGTTAGTTCACAGGAATAAACACAACACTGCAGTCGAGACTAAAACCTCAACACTAATGCTACAATTAACCAACCAACACTTAAACTTTAACACAAAAGAAGCTAAAACATCTAAAGATCAACAAAAAAAAAAAAAACAACTCACACACACATAAAACAACCACATCACACAGAGCACACAAGATTTACTGGGACAAAAACCAACACAAAGAACAAAACTAGTCAAAAAATTAACTATTTATCAAAGACAAAATGATCCAATGATGAAGTCAAGACTCAAAAAACAACATTAAAAAACAAATTCAGGACAATTTAAAGTCAAAGCTAAAACTAGCTAAAGCTAAAAGACACAAGCTAAAGCTAAAACTAGCTAAAGCTCAGACACATTAGCCAAAATTAAAATTAGCTAAACTAAGACACAGTAGCCAGAGAGAGAAAGACTGAAAGAATCAGTGTGTTTGTGATTGATGGAGGTGATGATGATGCGGTTGCGTTTTGGCACACGGGCCAAGCATAAACAAAGAAAAAGACGTTTTGAGGAAAGCTCACAGTCATGGCACGGCAGCCATGTTGGAAGTAGAGCGACAGGAGGGAAACCATGAAAGGTTCAACTCTTACTGTTTGAAGGTCTAGAAGAGGGTCTGTCTGCAACAAAGGAAACAATAAATCAAATTAGTATCAAGCTGAGTTTTGACTTTCACTTCCCGTGAGATTTAAACATAAAATATAAAACTCACACATCATTTAAAAACTGTGCAATAAAATTCTTTCTTTGTTGTCCACACTAATGCCCGTTTGTATATAAATAATACAATTAAAGACACAAAAATGCAATAAGTAAAAATACTACAATGTCAAAAAAGTATCTAATATTTACAAAAATATATAAATATATACTATCACACTGTATATAATTAAAACAAATAAAACAATAGACAGATGCAATAAATAAATAAATTCTTTAAAATCATTACTGACCTTGTATCCGAGCTTTGAAGGATCTTTCCTTGACGTCTGGTCGACGGTGGATTCATTATAAAATGATCCTGTTTAATGATAAACAAAAAAAAATATTAAGTTAAACTAGAAGATTAATAATCTTTTCAAACATTTAAATGAAGTAACAGAATTAAACCAACAGTTGTGGCCATTTTGTCCAAATAATTTTTAATTTTTGAGACAAAATTCAAGTTTATCAGCTTCAAAAAGGTGGAAAAATGTTTAGACATTTTATCATTTATTTATTTAAACAAATAAAATAAAATACTAATCTCACAAAAAGTTGTGGTAAAGACAACAAAATAGATAAATAACAAGATTTAAAAAAAGAAAACCTAATGTTATATAATATCAACACAAAATGGCGTCCTGGAGCACGTGCTCTGTCGGTCTGAATTCAAATTTTGAATTTTTGGCATCACTTTGATGTCTGCCGACAACCGTCAGAGGCCTAAACCAGCGAGTCACTAAACCATCACAAACTTTAAAAAATAATTAAAATGTTTAACACTTATAATGTTGAACCTTCATTAATAAATAAATAAACACATGAATAAAACAACCGATGCGGTGAAGATTCGTCAACATGAACAAACGCGACACTTCAGTGTTAATTAGAGTCAAACACACCTGTCGGCAGCGGCATTAGCGCTAATGCTAAGCTAAACTTAAAGCCAACAAAACTAACAATGCTAATAAAGCTAAACAGTCTCTTACCTTCTTCTCCTGGAGCTGGACGACGTCGACCTCATTTCTCTGTTCGCTGCTTCAACGTTTCTCTTCGTTGTTGAGAGATTTTTGTTCTTGAAGTTGAAGCTGGTGGATTCAAACGTTAACGTCCACCTGCCGGCAGCGCGTGCGGCCTGGTTTTGAATCCGGGCCTGACGGCGACTCTTTTTAAACGGAATCTGACGTCACGCTGCCAATCAGCGGGCGCGCGTTTTTCGGTGCGTTCGCGGATCTCGGAGAAAGTTGTTAAAAACAAAAGGTTTGATTCCTATTTCTGTTAGTGAGTTAGTTAGTTTGTTTGTTTGTTGGATGAACCTGATGCAATTAAACGCAACAGGTGGGATTTTTTTTTTTTTGTGACGTTCAAAGGGGGCGGGAAAAAATAGGAAAACCAAAGTTTTAGACTAAACTGATCATGAACCTGATGAAAATGGTTTATTTCATTGTATAAATTAAGAATAGAAACAAACAAAAAACAACTACAGGAGGCTTAAAAATAACAAAAACAAATTAAAAAACAAAGCTGCTTGAATAAATAAATAACAATATTACATTACATTAACAGTGATCATGATAGTACATATAGTAGTATGACAGTATTTTTTAAAAAGAAAAAGATTAGGACTGTGAAGTTATTAAAGAAAGTGAGGTCAGAGGCAGCGTCATCTATAAAACCTGTTTTTATGATCATGAAAGTGAAAGAGATTCTACTGAAAGGTGAGAAGTGTTACTGGTTATCTATCTATAGAACAGAACATCGACCTGAAATGAATCTGACAAAACTCCCTAGGAGTGATGTCCACAGCTGAGAAAAATAATAAGAAATTAATAATAAAAAACATCTCTCAGATTGTCCAATAACGTGTGAATGTTCAGATGAGTCAACTACATTACACATTTCCTGTTTATGATGAAATATTAAAAATAAAAGTAAGATCAGTAACATCTTGACATCGTATATGTGAAATTTGATGTGAATCTGACGATCCCTTGAGGAGAAGGGCGTTGAAATTGATCACATGCCCAAACACAAATACTCTCAAATACCTCACTTCCTGTTGGGCGGAGCTAATGTTCTGCAGACCAACGTTGTCCATGTTAAGGTGCCCAACACACCTAATCTGTGAAGCTTCAGTTGAAGGTGAAGGGTCCGGCCGACGTGTCCGTGAAGAGCAAGAAAAATGATGAATCTGCTGATGTGGAACAACCTTCATCACCAGTTGTTATAAAACCAGACGTTGGGTAAGTCTTGTAAAACAGTGTTTTTAATAAACTCTGGGTTCACTTACTAAGTTATCAGTACTTCAGTTTATGTGTAGGGACCCTATTCATGCTACTGCTGAAGTGAAGTGATATTTTGAGCTTTATTAGTGGTTAAAAAATGACAGTTTAGATACGTTTGGCTGACTGCTCTGACCATTAGTTGACCATTTTCGTGTTAAAACAAATAATAATAATAATAAAACATTTTATTTGTGACGCACTTTACATTTAAAAACAATCTCCGAGTGCTACTTAACAAAGTTCAAGAAGGTAATAAAATAATAAAAATAATAAAAAATATAGATAGAAACAAAAACGTAACAACATAAAACAACGTAGCGTAGCCAAGATGGCTACTGTTGAGGCTGAGAAGCCTCCAGGGTCCACACTCAACGTTAAGTCACGTGTGATCGCACTTAAACACACAAAATAACACGTGTAGATAAGTTTATACACAGCACTAATGTGTGTGGTGACATTGATTTATTCTAACCTCAAAGTGAAGATAAACTTTGGTGGCGACTCAATGAAGCGTATTGACTCAGAGGGAGTGAGAAGGAAGAATTTTTCTTCTGCGTTCATTGTTCGTACACGAGCTGAGTTGTTACACGTGCAGTAAAAACAGGTAATACAGATAACGCTGCCCTGCCCATGTTAGTGGGCTGCGAACGTCACACACTGACAAAATAAATAATGAAACCTGTCGGGTAACATAACTGAAGCTGATTTTTTCTCGTTGTTTCTTGACAAATTAGCTGATTATTCCTTTATTTTTTGAGGGCTGTGGGAAGGTAATAAACAAAGTGAGACTGCGGTTTACTGATAATGAAAGTGAAAGGGTTTTTCGCTGAAAGGTGAGAAGTGTCCCCGTGCTTTTATCTATCTATAGCAGAGTTTATGGCAGTTGACTCAACCGGTGATGAACTCTGACACACAGGCTCATGTGCCATATAAGGGCATGTGTGGACACGTGTCATGTTGATGATGTCGTTGCAGGGGCTCCCCTTTCATTTGCAGCGAAGTAAAGACACAGATTGGGGAGGGAGCTGTTGAGTAGTCGAGTCAGACAGACAGCAGAGAATGGGACTTTAGGCCGGAAAAGATAAATGAAACAAAACCAAAGAAGGGGAAGCAGGTTATAGAATGAGATCACTACATCTGGATGAAGAGGTAAAACTGAGCTTTGCACGACTGCTCTGAAGTTCAAGATCGAATTGGACGAAAAAGATCCAAATTAAATTATAGAGAGAAAGAGAGAGAGGAGGGGAAAAAAAGAAAAACGTCAGCAGCTATTTCAAGATAACAGAGAGAGAGAGAGAGAGGGAGAGCAGGAACAGAAAACCACAGCGGAGAAGCTGCTTTGCTTCGTTCAGGCTTGTTACTGATCTTCCTGAAAGCCTTCCTGTGTCAGCACCATGGGAAAGTCAGGTAAGTGGAAACTGCACCCGGAGACTTTTAACTGTGAGTCTATTAGTTTGTCCTGAGTCAGAAACTTTCCCTGCACTCAAACTGTGAGTGTGTGTGTGTGTGTGTGTGTGTGTGTAAGAGGAAACTGACTTTACAGATCAAATTTCGTACTAATTTCTTCCTCTGGCTGCTGTTTTTGTTTTGTTTTTTTTTGTTTTTTTTTCTTTTTTTCTGTCACTCGTAGTCGGTCGACTCTGCAGCAGCTCGCTGATAAAAAAAAAAACTGCTGTTTCTATTGTTTCTGTGTGAATGTGACTATTGTGTGTGAGACTCAGGCTGTTGAGACTCATGAAAAGGCCAGAGAGTGATAGGCACCAAGGAGGAGGAGGGATGAGGTGGTGATGATGATGCTGTACATCCATCATCTGTCATGGAGTCAGCACTCTCTCTGTCTGAGGTCAGTCAGTCTGTAGCTGATGATCTCAGCTCTTACAACCATCGTCACGTCTCCTTTGTCTTTTCTTTTTCTTTTTTCTTTTTTGTCTCCGTCTCCTCCAGCGTCTAAGGAGTTTTCCGAGGAGGCGCTGCAATGTCACAACGAGCACAGGAGGAAACATCAGGCTCCTCCACTGAAGCTGAGCAGCAAGTTGAGCAAAGAGGCTGCCCGGTGGGTTAATACACACTGATCAAATCACTGGCTAATTATCACTGAATGCACACACCACTCAGCGTCAGCCTGCTGTGGATAACAGGACCCGTCTGTCAGACACATTCACCACAGAACATAATAACATCAGAGGGATCGTAGACGCTGTGGTTTGATTTTGCTGCGCTCACATTTAATTCAAATCAGGTTTTAATGAAACTTAAGTTTGCAGAACTGAGGCAACCGACTGACATCTGATGCAACGTAGCGGTGAACCTTCTCTCCTTTATCTCTGATGCAACATTAGCAACGAGATGATAAACAATGTGAAGCAGCTTAAACTTACACCTGAATGTAAATGTGTTTGTTTATATCATTGATTAGTTGTTATTCAAAGAGCATCACAGTTTGTTGAAATATGATAATAACAACAATGTTTTTCTCTGCTGGAGGCTTTTTGCCAAAATGATGCAATCGCCAACAGTTTCACTGCAGCTCAACAGGAAGCTACAGGAAGTTAGTTTAGATTTTAATCTCATCTGATAACATGAGTGACAAAGTTTTTTATTTTCTATCTCCTGTCAAACCAAGATGCCGTTCACTCACTGCATCAACAACCGTTATTGTTGCTTCACAGACTGAACTTTTTAATCAGCGTGAGCTGGTTTCTCTCTGGTATTTTTCCACCGGACTGAACCTCCGAGATACTGTTTATCTTCAGGGTGGAGGACGGAGCAGCTCAATGCAGGAAGCTTGTAAAAACTGGCTGCTTCTGTAGAAGTGATGAGCTGTCAAGTTCACACACCGTTCACATACTGATAATCAGTCTGTGGCAGAGATGAGTCTGTAGGAAAAAAAAAAATACAGTTTAAATTGTGTTATTTTAAAAACTGTGCATCGTCTCTGTGTGCAGCTACGCTGAGAGTCTGGCCAGCACTCGCATCCTGAAACACAGCGCAGAGTCCAGTAGAGGGAGCTGTGGAGAAAACCTGGCCTGGGCCTCCTACGACCAGTCAGGTACGACGTCTATGTCATCACATACATGATGTAGATGATGCTACAGCTCACACACACACACACACACACACACACACACACACACACACACACACACACACAACAGATGCAACAGTTGAGTCTGAGGGTTTTAAAACAGATGCCCTCTGTTGAACAGCTGGGATCTATTTCCTGTCTGCGTTACACACAGTGACTCACCGCAGAAATATGTCAGTACAGAAACTGTGGCGATCCATTAAACACGGTGACAAAAACATGCTTCCACACACACACAGGGACTGGGTGGTTTTCCTGTAAATCTCAACGGATTTGTCCCCGTGTTTGTGCAGGGAAGGAGGTGGCGGATCGTTGGTATGAGGAGGTCAAACAATACAACTTCAATCAACCTGGATTCTCCTCCGGCACCGGTGAGTTTCACACCAGTCGATGGATCATCCTCACATGTCTAAACATAACTATAACACTTATATACTGAGGCCAGACTACTCTTGAAGGAAAATGTTGCTTTTGAGCTGATGAATTAGTTTGATAGTTTGATATTTTGTCATTTGCAGAATGAATTTAATGAGAGTTCAGCTCTGACACTGTTACACATCAGTGATGCTTCTATTTGTTGTCGCGGTTGTCGTCACACCTCGATCAGTGTGTGACCGACCCATTGAAAAGCCTCTGACGTGGGGGTCAACACGGTTCTCTGTACCACAAAGCGTCACGTCATCTCTGGTCTAGTCTGCGTTAATTCCTCCAGATGTTTTCCCGTAGCTTCAGACTCCAGCGTGAGTCTGATCGCTCACAAAGAGTCATTCTTGGCACTAATTCACTCTGATTCACATTGATTCACGGAGAAAAGCCTGTAATTACTGGGTGCGCGGGGGATGTTTCAGGATTGATGAGTTAGAGGAGGAATTAAAATTCCTTCTTCTATAAATATTTAGAGGAACTAAAGTGTGTGAGTGCTCAGGTTCAGCCAAGTCCAAAGAGTGTCGCCTTTAACTTATTTTCTGTTTATCTCTCCTCCTCCTCATCTTCTTCTTCTTCTCCTTATCTCTCCGTCCATCCAGGTCATTTCACAGCGATGGTGTGGAAGAGCACCAAGAAGCTCGGCATTGGTAAAGCAATACTTTCTGACGGTTCCTCCTTCGTGGTGGCGAGATATTTCCCGGCCGGAAACATCACCAACGAGGGTCACTTCGAGAACAACGTTCTCCCAGCGAAATCCTAAAGACGTCTAGTAACAACCCCCCCACCCACATCCACCACCCCTTCAAACCCCCAGAGACTTGACTCAAACCTAAAAGCATTTACTGCTTTTTCTCCAAAAAAGGAGGCGGCTGCAGAGAAAAACTCAGGAGACTCATGTTACCATCTTGTAGATTTAAGTTGATTTTTGTTTGTTGTTTGGAGATAAGACGACAGTTTAACATGAGAAAAGCTCGTCACCACATCATTTCATCCAGTCATTAACACCAGTGCTTTTACATTTTTATTGCAGTTTTACATCGATGACTCACACACTCTGGATGCCACTGTGTTTTATTGCCGCTACTCATCAGAGCAGGAACCCCCGCGGGTCCTGGATGTGTATGTGTGTGTGTTTGTTTTTACACTAATCAGTTTTATACAATAAAGTTGATAAACTGTCTGCAGTCTATTTGGCATCTGCCCCGTGGACACCGGCGTTATCATCAGAGCTGTGTGACATTATTAGAGGCTGAGAAAGGAAAAAAGACGGAGGAATGAGTCACAGCGTTCGCCAGCGTTTCCATACAGTCGATGATGATCGGAGACGGAGCCCAGATTATAAAAACCCTAATGAGAGGATTCATCTTAAAGTTGATGTTAAAGGTCTAAATATACGTGCGAGTTCACGCAGCGTTTCTGCAAAACAATAAACCAGTTTGATGTAATAACGAAGCCGGTTAACGGGAAACATGTTGATCTGTTTTGTTTCTGTGACATTAAAGCTTCGCTCTGTTAAAACAGAAACTGAAGATCGACCGAACGTTCACGTAGCTGGTGGAGAGTTTGACAACGAGATGTAACGACGTGACGTGACTGGAAACTGTCGAAAAGTTTCATCCTCAACAGACTCATCAGCTATAGATAGATAGATAGATAGATAGATAGATAGATAGATAGATAGATAGATAGATAGACAGACAGACAGACAGACAGACAGACAGACAGACAGACAGACAGACAGATAGATAGATAGATAGATAGATAGATAGATAGATAGATAGATAGATAGATAGATAGATAGACAGATATAGACAGATAGACAGATAGACAGATAGATAGATAGATAGACAGACAGACGAGCAGGAAGGATGATAGTAAAAGAGAAAGAATCTGTGTATTTTCTTATGGAAATGTCAGCAGAGGGAAAAGAGCATCACATGACAAGCGGAAGTAGGAAAAAGAAAACAGAAAGAAAGTTTGAAGTGAGCCAGCGCCACCATGTGGACAATCAGACACACTACAACACTGAGAGCAGCAGGAGGAGGAGAGGGAGGAGGAGGATGTCTGTGGTTGTTATAGAGATTTTTAGGTCCTAACTTTACTCTGACAAACACATGAAAAGACATGAATCACTAAGTGCTGCCCTCTAGTGGTGAAACACATAAATCAGCACCAGGACGAAGTGACGGTGACGTTGGAACAGACTTTATTCAGCAGATATTTGGGGGATGCAACAAACAGTAGCAGCGATACAGAAGAGTCAGTGGCGATTTAGGCTTTTTGAAGGCTGGAAGAAAACGTGTGTAGGTGGGTTGGGTGGACTGAGGAGGGGTTGGGGGGGGTCAGGATCTGGACCATCCTCCTTCCTCATCATCATCCTCCTCTTCATCCTCTCACATGGTCAGCTCCTGTCAAGACAAACACAAAGACAGAAACACTAACACACTTATAGTGTTTAAATAAACACTCTGCTCTGTGATTCTCTGCCAGAGTTTGTCGTCATGTTTTTGTCTTTGCTGCCCCCCGGTGGCCTCCAAGCTGCACTGACGACCTCCACAACAGAGGAGGTCGCTCAGTTACTGGGGAGAAATTGTACTTGTCATTTGTCCTCTGCTGTGTCTCCTCGTCTCCTCCTCCTCCTTCTCTGACTATGACTCATTATTCACCAGCTGCCCCCCCACCCCACCCCACCCCTCCTCTCTAACCCTCTCCTCCTCCTCCTCCTCCTCCTCCTCCTCCTCCTTCCTTCCTCACCATGATCGCGTTCACAATGTCGTTCTTGTTGTGTTTCAGTGCGCGGACGGCTTTGGCTCGTGACACGTTGGCCTGAGCCATCACCAGCTCGATGTCTCTCTGCTCCAGACCTCCCTCATCCACCTGACGGACACACACACACACACACACACACACACAATATGTCAGAGTTTACAGACGACTGTCGTGTGTGTTTCCATGTTTGAAGAGTTCAGTCACCTCCTCTTCCTCCTCTTCGCTCTCCTCTTTGATGGTGAGACTCGGTGGGACGGGTGGAGCCAAAGGAGACGAGGTGACCGGCACCTTGAATTTCTCTGCAGCTGCTTTATGAGCCTGTTGAGACAAGTCCTCGATCTGACGAGAGAGAAGAGACGACACATGGAGGTTATATAACAAACAAACAAACAAACAAAACAAAACAAAACAAAACAAAACAAAACAAAACAAAACAAAACAAAACAAAACAAAACAAAACAAAACAAAACAAAACAAAACAAAACAAAACAAAACAAAAAGATACATTCATGACCAACATGAAGGTCAAACATTAAAAAAAGAAAAGAAACAAACATGATTCACAAGAAGCTTAAATAAGAAAAACAAACAACTAAAAATATAAAAACATGATATTTATGAAGGTCAAATAAAAACAAACAAACAAACAAACAAGATACATGAAGTTTAAATAAGATTCACAAACAAACAAAAGCTTATATGAGACATATGAAGGTCAAATATGAAATGAAGGAAAGAAAAAACAAACAAATACACAAGTATGTTAAATAAACAACAAATAAACAATAAATATAACAAACAACAAAAAGATACAATCAAACAAATGATACAAAAGAAAGTTAAATAAATAAATAAAAAGAAAGAATGACGACTGATATAAATATGTACATGAAGGTCAAATATGAAGAAAACAAGATACACAAGAATAAGAACAAACAAAAACATTCATGCAAAGTATAAAATAAGAAACAAACAAACAAACAATCCTGACCTTGGCTTCTCCAAACACGATGTAAATATCGGAGGCGGGGCTTTTGAACACGTCTGGTCTGCTGATGACGAACAAGATGCTCTTAGACTTCCTGATGGTGATCCTCGTCACACCGTGGACCGGCTTCAGACCCAGTTTAGACATGGCCTGTAAACAAACAAACAAACAAACAAACAACAGACAGAGAGAGGCAGCAGCGAGCGTCAGAAACAACCCTCTGTTGTCTGAACATCTGATTCTGTTTTGAAGCGATGTCGTCTCGTCTGACCTTGCGAGCTTTCTTCTCACTGCGGCTCTGCTTCGGTCTGTTCAGCCCCTCGTCTGCAGAGGACAGAGACTGAAGGAGACACTGAGCATCAGTTTATTCTGCAGCGATGCGTCTGTTTTTATATCGGTTCAGATCAAATCACAACAGCACAATCTTCAGGTTTTATTTGAAGTTTTTAACTCACCTGAGGCTCCGATGGTCTCAGCGGTTCTGGCTCCTCCAGCTCAGGCACCGATCCTTCGCTGTCAGACTCGTTACAAGACGCCAATATGGAACCTACACGTGACATATGACACGTTATTTAACTGTATTAAAACCAGAAACTAATCACCACAGCTGAGGTAACGAGGTCGTTAGTGACCCTCGTCTGGGTTCGTTATAAAAATCCAAATGTTCATCTAATCAACAGCATGAGATTAATTTAATCACATCCTCAGACTATGTGATTTTTACATCGTATGCAGTGTGACATTGAAAAAGGGTCGTTTATAATTTAAACTGTGACTTGTCAGAAAACTGCAGTATGGTCAATTTTAATAGAAAGAGAAAGAAGAAGAGAGAAGGGTGGAGGTTTCAGCACAAAGCAGCAGGAATTTTAGGGGATTTCTCTTCATCCCGTTGGAACAAGAGAGAGAGAAAAAAAAAACAAACTCACAGCTGTTTTTGAAGGAGAGGTCGATCTCTTCGGAGATCTTGCTGCTGTGGTTGACCGGGCAACCTGACTGTCTGTTTGTGACCTGATGGGAGGAGTAAGGTTGTATTTCCCGGTGACTGGACGGATCTGATCCGGATCCGTTTCTGTTTCCAGCGACTCCTCTGGACTGAGATCTGTGACCACGTCGAGGCAGCTCAGCGTCATCAGCGCTGCCCGTCTCCTCCTCAGTCAAACTGGGACCTTGGAGAGCAACACATTGATTAGTTGATTACATTTGTATTATTCAAGACATTTTGACCTCGAACCTCGTCTTCGTACTCACCTTTGCACCGGTCTTGCGTGCTGCATGTTCGACCTTGCTTGGTTTTTTGGTGAGACTGAGTGTTGATATTAGGCTGAGACGCTGAATAAGACTGAGACTGGGGACAGGAGATGGAGTCTGAAACACGTGTTGGATCTTGAGAACCGGACCCACCACGTGAAGACGACTCCTGGGTCGGCTGGGACAGGCTTAACGGCATGGCAGTGGAGAAGGAGGGTGAAGAGACACTTGTGGAAGATGTAGCTGACGTCGAGGGCACGACGGCGACCTCTTGGAGGTTTTCGTTGGGGAGAAGTTGTTGGGAATCGGGTGCTTGTTGTGTTGTGGGAGTGGTGGTGCGGCACATGGAGGGAACAGGTTGGGATTCCTGAACGGGTGTGGAAAGATCGTCCTCTGGAGGTGTCGAGGCACAAAGTGGAGGCGGGGAGGAGGAATCAGGAGATGGAGAGGAAGGAGGTGGTGTCAGAGAAGGTGATATGGTGTCCTGGTCTGTCCTGGTCGGACTGTGGCCTGTATCTATGTTGTTGTCATTAATGTCGACTGTAACTCCTCTCTGGGCATCAGATAGAGGCCTGTTATCGAGCACTTCCTGTTGCTGTTGTAATTCTTGTTGGTTCAATGCCGCCACAGCATTGAGGTTGTCTGGCATGTGTGTGTTTGAATTGTACAAACCACGACTTGAACTTTTGACATCAGGGCAGGGGCTGTTATCCACCTGTATCTGTGAACTAGATTCAACTTTATCTGTCCCAGTTGTTCTCTGTTGACAATCTGATGATGAAGCTTTGTTTGCCTTTCGACTTGTTTTAGTTTTCGAACTGTCTGCGTTCCCCTTTGACCATCCATCTGCGGCGGTATTTAATGGATCATCGTTCTTTGGATCGTCAACAGACTCTGGGCTGGAGTCGGCTTGGCTGCCTCTCTTTGATGCCCTGTGTTTGTTCTGCCTCCCTCTCCTCCCCTTCTTAGCAGCAACTGGTTTATCTGTGCAAATTTCCCCTTTGGGGACATGACAAAAGTGCTCTGGGCTACTCTGAACAGGAGAGATTTTACTTTCCTTTTTGTTCTCCTCTACTTTCTCCTCATTTTTCTCTTTCTCTTTCTCTTTCTCTTCATCTTCATCTTTATCTTCATCTTTCTCTTTCTCTTTCTCTTTCTCTTTCTCTTCATCTTCATCTTCTCTTTCTCTTTCTCTTCATCTTCATCTTCATCTTCATCTTTCTCTTTCTCTTCTCTTCATCTTTCTCTTTCTCTTTCTCTTTCTCAACTTCCCCTGAGTTAGAAACAACACACTGCTGTCCTCTAAAGGCCTCTTTAGTCTTTGGTTCGTCAACAAGTCTGTCAACAAGTTTTTCAGCCTGAGGCTTCACAATCTCTGCTTCTGGTTGAGAATCAGTATTTTCCACTTTGTCTTGACAAGCTCTGTTTGGTCTTGAATCATTAGATTTACATTTAGGGATAAAAGAACCAAAGGAACCATGTAGCAAAGAAAATGTTGTATTACTTTCTGGAGTGATTGTCTGACAGTCTGGTTGAGTTTGACATCTTGACTTATCAGGCGAACCAAAATGTTCATCGTTGTTTGCTGCAGCTGGTTCAATTTGAGTTTCAACTAATGGCGCTGAGATGCTACAGTCGTCTTCCTTCGTGGGCGGCGTCTGCGTCGTATCTGATTCCTGGTTCATGGAGACACCTGCTGATGATTCTTGCTCGTCATCAGCAATCGTATCTGAAACCTGAGCTGGCATCTCTTCAAGTGGGATATTTGACACAGACTCTCTAACACTGACACTCACAGTCTGGGGTCTCACCTCCTCTGATAGAGCATTCAGACTTCCACACATGGCAACTTCCAGGGAGTCAAAGGCAGAGTCATTGTTATTGTTGGTATTCTTCCAAGTGTCTTGTACTGTTGGGTCTGTGTTATCTCCATCATTGTTTGGAGTTAAATTACTGACATCGTCTTCTGGGAATCTAGAACTTCCATCTTCTCCTCCTCCTGCTTCTGAAATCTCCTCAATGGATTTCCAACGGGCCAAGTTGGACTCAGAAGCTCCCTCTTCAACCAACTCTTCATCTGCCATGTGGTCCTTCTTTCCAAATAGACTATTGTTATCGTCTTCATCCAGAACAGAACTCAGATCATTGTCGTAATTTTTATACACTTCACCGCTCATGTTAGGAGCCACAGACGTTTGAGTGCTCTGGCCCGCTGTATCACACATGAGCAAACTCTCTGCCTCTAACTCATACCTTTTCCCCAGAGACAGGGAAAGAGACTCTCCTGCTCCCCAAACACCAAACTCGGCCCCTGAATCTAAACCTAAACCTAAACTTAGTCCCGTACGGTCGTCACACCACGCCCCAGCTCCCTGACCCGCCTCCCTGCTCGTGTCTGTTTCTGAGTTTTCCCTTTTGGGTGAAATTGCAAGAGGGGAGTGCGGAGATCCGACCGCTCCCAACACCCCTTCGTCAGTACTCAGGGTGTTTTCTCTCAGGTTCTCTTGGGCAGAGTCACCGGGGCAGTGTTCAGGCATCAGGGCCAGATTGTCAGCAAGTTCTGAGATGATCTCTGGAGAGACTGAAACAGGGATATTGCTGGGGTTGGGACTTGGGTCTTTAGGGCAAGAAAGAAGGAGAACACCTTTATTCAAGTCATTGGTGGCAGTGGCCATATTGAGAGAGGAACCGGCATCAGTATTTTTACTCTCTGTGCTCACAGACTCAACTGAGGCATTCCCATTTCTCTTGTCAAGCTCAATGTCAGACTCCCTGGGAAAACTGGGCCTACACATGGCCTCTGCCCCTTCAGGCACATCAGATTTACTGGAAAACGACTTTGATAATGCAAGTCTAGTTGCTCCGACAGTCTTTTGACTTTCTGGTTGATAATGACGAGGCTTGATGAGCAATTTGAAAGAATCCCTTTCTAGTTCTTCTGTGGATTCTTCCCCTGATGAATCATTGCTTTGTTTTGAATCAGTGTCTTTCAGCGGGGGGTTTTCCTCCTCCAGTTCTTGCGGAGGATCCAAACTGTTAAGATCTGTCACTTCCTGTGTGGATGGAGGCATTTGGAGATCCTCAGCAGGATCAGGAGGAGCTTCAATAACAACGGGAGCAGTGGGGAGGTTGGCATTAAGGTCATCTTTGGGCTCCTCATGAGGGTTTAAAGAATCACAGTTATCAATCATCTCGATATCATCCAGGTTATTGGGGGTCTCTGGTTGACAAGAAATTTCTTCTGAAGGGCAGGTTGGTTCTGGTTCCTGGAGACCCACTGGCGCATCTATAGTCAGGTCTGATAGCAAAGGCTCAATGTGAACTGATTCACTGCTAGATTCTGATTCAGGGTCTGACTGAGGTTCACAGGCTTCAGGTTCATCAGGTTCAGGGTCGGGTTTTATGTTGTTGTCCATGGGCTGGGCAGGAATGGTTTCAGAAAGACTTGTGGTTTGTGGAGGGGCCACTGGTTCTTCTGTGCTCGGTTCTGTGTGCAAAGTTTCTGTTTGACATGTTCCAGCGGTGGACGCCTGTTCAGGTTCGGCTTGGACATCAGTTGAATCAAATGCATCCATCGGTGTGGGTTCAATCGACTGTGCATGCCTCTCAGTGCTGTATAGACGTTCATCTTCCTCCCCATTATATGAGGCAGAGTCTAACGAATCGTCTGTATCATCTTGAAAACAGAAGGATTCATCCAAACCCTCGTTGATAGAGGTCTCTGACAGCGAGTGAAGGAACGATGCTGAGCTGTCTTCATCTGTAGGATCCTCCACTGCTTTGCTATCACACTCATCATCATCTTCATCATCGTCATCCTGGTCATCCTCGTCCTCTTCTTCCTCCTCTTCCACCACTTTCACCTCCACCTTTGCTTCCTCACCTGCCTCATTGTGGTCGACGCTTTCATCGTTATCATTATTTTCATCTTCGTTGGCAGCACCATTGGCATTTCCATCACCGTCATCATCATAATCGTAATCATCATCGTCTTCATCATCGTCGTCGTCATCGTCGTCGTCATCATCGTCATCATCATCGTCGTCTTCAACGTCTGCTTCTTCCTCTCCTGCTGCATACGCATCAACATCCTTTCCTTCATTTCTGTCATTAACTTCTCCAATTTCATTCTCGTCCTCTGTTGGGAAGAGGGTGATTTCCATTGAATCTGCCTTAAAGATGAGGCTGGTGTGAAGGGGAAAGGAGATAAGTGAGGCAGGGATCATCCTTTCCTCATCTGGTATATCATCAGCACAGGCTGCCTGGGAGAGCAGGAAAGAACCGGGACCGAGTCGATCAAAGGCCCCAGAACAGAAGGCATCCAGAGGGGTAAGAGGTGAGTCGGGGCTGAGGCTAGACGAGGCCAAGGTCATATCAGGGGTCATGGCAGTGGAGGATAGTTGTGGGTGGTCATCCATCTGTCCATAATGTTCTTCTGATATACATGCTTCCAGTTGCAGTTTCAGGCCGGTTTGCATTGGTCTAGAGTACTCTAGTCTCCCTGAACTGGCCTCTTCCAGGGGCAAAGTGAGCTTTCAGACTCTCCTCCGTCCTCCTGGGAGTCACTGCTACGGCTGCTGCTACTCCTGAGAGGTGACGTATCCTCCGTCACCCAGCATGGACGACAACTTTCTCTGGAAATCTTGACCTCTTCCACTTTTTGAGCCTCTTCCTCCTCGAGGATCACTGTCCCGGTTATACCGATCCGAGAGTTCATGACAAAATCCTCAGGGCGGTACAAGCAGAAGTCCCCTGCTCTTTCCTCCTCCCGTTCAAGTCCCACTTGACTCTTTTCCTCCCCGACTTCATCTCCAATCTCTGACAAGGAGCCCACAAAACAAGCAGGGGCCTCCTGTGTTTCCTCTGTGAGGAGCAAATTGGGAGAAGTGGAGGGAGAAGTTGATGATGTATAAGAGGAGGTCCAGCTGCCTCCCTCTGCTGTGATATAGGAGCCAGAGGGGGAGGTGAGAGGGGAGCAGAGGTCCTCGCTGTCTGAAGGAGAACCGGGAGACAGCGGGCACGCTGGAGAGCCAGGATACGAGTGATGTTTAAGGTGCGAAGAGCGGGAAGCCATCTTGATTGGGGTGGAGGGGGCGGTGTAATACAAGTCAGGGTCAAGAGATGAGGGCACACCCACTCGTAGAGGGTCGACAGCGTAAGCTGGCTCAGAAAAGGACAAAGCAACTGGACAAGCCAGTTCAGACAGGGAAGGCACTTTGTTTTGAGAGAGGGTTTCACCCTCTTCCTGGTTGTCTATCAAACTGTCATTGGTTGTGACAGGCTCTGGGGTGGAAGGGGAAGGTACCGGGGGCTTATGAAAAGGAGTAGGTAGTGTGGTCGGGGGCTGCGCTGGGTCTTTTTGCTGATCCTGCTGTTTTGGGGGGATTGGAGGAGCTTTGCTTTCCTCTTTGTTGGTTTCCAGCTGAGGCTCTTCTGCTTGTGCCTGAGGATCTGAAGAGCTTGGTGAAGCTGGTGAAGGTAGAGCCTGACCACTTGGCTCATCCAGAGGTTTCTCTTTCTCTTTCTCTTTCTGGATCTCTGTTGTTTTCAGCAGTGTCTCTTGACCCATCACCACCCTTGTGTCAATGGTTTGTGGCTCTTGATAGTCACTCTCCACCTCAGAACCAGTCAGGACCTGGAAGTAACATATTATACAATCATATTAAAATACTGCAGATCTGTAATATTGCTAATATGCTCATACATGCTTCACACACACCTTGATTCTTTCCATCTTGACAGGAATGTGGCGGCCACATGGTCCGTGACCGCCTAATTTTCCAGACAGTCTTGACGTGGTGGTGTTGCGATGGTCAGAGCCTTCGGGTGGAGGTCTTGTAGTACCGGAGGAACTCGGTGTTGCATGAAATACTCGTGGTCCAAATGGAGAAGTGCATGCTGGGAGTAGCTTCTGAGGAGTACTGGGAGAAGGGCTAGAGCCGCTATCGCTAGGGGAAGAGCCGCTGTCGCTGGGGGTGGAGTCGGTCGACGGATGTCTGGTCATGTCTGAAAAAAGAAAACAACAACATCTTGACAATAAATTCAAACTTAATGGGCAATTTCACAAAAATTATAGACTTTTTATGTCTTCGGTTGAACTTTACTTTTCCCATCCCTCACAGTAGCTGTAAATAAATCCCAGTGTGTAGATTAAACAAATATCACACACAAAAAAATAATCGAGAGTGAAAACAAACACTTTTCACAAGCTGAAAATTGTCTAATTAACGCTGCATGTTGAGGCAGGAAGTGGAGAACAACACTACTGTAGTTTATTTTGACTCTGACTTTCTCTCGCTCTATTTTTTTTCCCTAAATGCACAATTTGCCAGAGGCCAAAATCAGCTCTTATTGGATTACAGTGTCTGTCCTCTTGTCCTTCGTGCTGTCGTCTTCAGGACTGTCATCAGGATTGTGGTGGTGGTGGTGGTGGTGGGGTCGTTGAGATGAAATAACAGGTTCGGGGTGAATAATGAAATTGGGTCAGCGATGCACCGAGGGAAAAATACGAATATCAGCGAAGGAGAGAAAAGCAAATGGAGACGAAGAAGACGGAGTAAAAAAGACGTATTCTTCGTTTCAGTTCCACCGATTATCGCTGAGGATTAAGTGATGACGGATTGATTATCACGACACAACGATATATATTCACTAAGACGTCTGGTGATGGTGTGATGTAAGCCTCTTTCTCTAGGCCACACACACACACACACACACAGGGGGGGAACAGAACCTTCATTTGCTCTCTTAACTGGGCCATTGCCACGGTGACTTCAGTCCACATGCTGATTGGTCATTATAACACACAAGTGGCTCAGTCTGGTGCCAGCAACAAAAACACACACACACACACTTTGCTCTGCCAGGAACCCAGATATCACTTACTAATTCTCTCCCTGTTCTACAGCCGCTCCTTTGTCTCTAAAACCGTTTCCTGTCTGATCCAGTCCTCACCCTCTGTTTTAAACATGAACATAGACACGTATCTTCCTCTCAGTTGTTTCTGCTTCCTTCTTTCACCTCTTTATTCTTTTATTTTTCCTCTAATGCATCTTCTCCTCCTCCTCCCCCCTGGCTGCTGCTGCTGCTGCTGCTGCTGACCCTGCCTGCGGTGATGGTGGTGGTGATGGTGGTGGATGCGAACATCAGCACTAAGCAGCCCTGCCCCATCACTGCCCCAATAACAAGCTCTTGGTGTGGTGTGGTGTGGTGTGTGTGTGCTGAGTCATACCCCAGAGACTAAAACCTGCCACTAAATCAGAGAGATGCTCAGTAAGGCGTGCACAAAAGCCAACTCCTGGAAACTGCTGCTACATAATCCTACAGCTCCTGTCAGCCTCCATGTCTCTAAACTGCAGACTCAGAGCTCTGAACGGTCTCAGGCCGTTGATGTTTCCCCCCCTGTTCTCCTGTTTAGAGTCTCCTCTTTTTGGACAGAGAGAGAAGGGTGGGGTGGGGGGTGTAACGCAGTGAAACTGAGACCCAGGCTCTGTGTAGGAGCAGCAGGCCGCGGCAAACTGAGCTCGAGTCGAGCTGCGTCACAGAGGCTGCGGCGCTGTCGGCCCCAACGGAGGGAGTCTGTATCTGTATCAGCTGCAGCTCAGAGCTGAAGAAGAGACTCCACAACAGTGCCTCTCCTGTCCTAACCTCACCTTATCATCACCTAATCACTGCTCCAACGTCTTTCATTCTTTGTCATGCCAGAAAACAAGTTGTAACCAGAGCAGAGGACAATCCTGTCCTCCCTCCTCCTCCTCCTCTCTCTGACTCTCCTCCCTCCTCTGCCTCAAAGATTCAGGCCAGAGAAGCTTAAAATAAATTCACGCCTAAGAACAGATCAGGAGGATGAAGTTAAAGCAGTGATGTGTCTGAAATAGTATAAACTACAAAAGCTACATTATGCAACAATTAACAAGAATTGACAGTTAATTAAATCACGACCTTCCTAATCTTTTAATCTGTTCGTCTCTAAACTCTCTTCTTGTTTTTGCTTCTTTAGCATTTACAGCTCATAACACGATGATTTCAGATAAAACAGCAGCAACATGAGCGTTGTTTTATAGCAGCAGCCGTTGTTGTTGTGTGTGTGTGTGTGTGTGTGTGTGTGTGTGCTGCCATGCTGCTGTGTCATGTTCCTGCTGAGGCTGGAGGGGGCAGGAAGGGAGGAGCCACTGTCAAACCAGCCGCTGTCCTCGCAAAAACTGATGGAGAGAGATGAGATGAGGGCTGTGGATGTGGATGCGGATGTAGAGGATGGAGCAGCGGGGAGGAGGGACAGGAAGCTGGGGGTTAGGGTGGAGGGGTGGATGAGGAGGTGGGGAATCAAATCATGAAATCAGGGCAGTTGCACAAAGGTTTTTTTCTCTTTTTTTTTTTTGCAGAAGTGTTTGGTGCATTTAGGCTGGAGATTATTTACTAAGTTGGATTTAATCTTTAAAATTGGGGTGGAGGCTGTTAAACAGCTGAATCACAGCTTAGTCATCACACAAATCAACACAAACTGTTCCCCACATGGTTGATTAAAACACAGACACACTCTCACTGCTACAAACCGTTTAACACTATCTACTCCCTCTTCTCTGTCTCTCTACTTAATGCCCCAGTTTCTAGTTTCTATCCATCACCTCCTCCATCCTCCATCCTCTCCTCCAGAGGTCCTACCTGGTCCAGGGAGCCCTGTCTCCTCAGCTCCCCGCTCCGGATGCTTGTCGGCGGGGACGAATCTGTGGGTGCTCTCCCCCGGCATGCTGCTGGCTGACGCTCTTTGGCTCTGACGCAACAATAAACCATACAGCCGGAACGAGACAAGGTGAACGGGGTGAGAGAGTGAGAGAGCAGGAAGAGAGAGAGAGAGGGAGCAGAAAAAGAAGACGAAGAAGAAGAAGAAGAGGAGGAGGAAGAAGAAGAAGAAGAGGGGGGGCCTGGATGCTCAGCGACCCAACACTCAGATCTTTCCCTGCAGCACGTGTCTCTGAGTGTGTGTGTGTGTGTGTGTGTGTGTGTGTGTGTGTGTGTGTGTGTGAGGCAGAATGAGATGGACTGAGGGAGAGAGAGAGGAAGATGGGAGTAAATGCTCGTCTCTCTCTCTCTTTCTCTTGGTGCAGCACGGTGATGCTGCTGTTGTGGGCGTGTTTCAGAGCCTCATGATCCTCTTCATCTGAATGTGTGTGTGTGTGTGTGTGTAAAATCTAAGAGGGAGCTGCAGTATTCTCTGTTGATGCCCAGTTCCTGCTTCCCTCCCTCCTCTTCCTCCCTCCCTGTATCTCTCTCTTCTCTCTAACCCTCCTCCTCCTCCTCCTCCTCCTCTTCCTCCTCCTCTTCCTCCTCTCTCAGCCAAGCAATGACTGGATCTTTGGTAGATGATGTCAGCAGATTTCCACCACCCTCACCCTCAGTGCTGCCTCTCAATCTTGATGGAAAGTACCGGTACTGCAAAAACAAGAGGATGAAGATGAAATGAAGAAGTGGAGGAGGAGGAGACTGATTCTGGGAAAACGAAACAAAAACACAAACAAAAACAAAAACAGGAAAAAGAAACTGAATTCACCAAAAAAAAAAAAAAAAAAAAAAAAGAAAGAAAAAAGAATCAAAACCTAAACGTTTTCAGCTCAAGTGAAACAACGTTTCTGTTTCTCTCCACGTTTATCGATGAACAAGTGATGGGAGAAAAACGGTAGTTTCCATGACAACCAACAACTTCCCGTTATAGAAGATGCCAACTCAGCAGAAGTAACAAGCTCCGAGAAATCTGGCTGATGTCAACAAATAGCAAATATAGCTGCTGATCAGAGGAGTCGAACGGAGACGAAACGCAAATTAACCAGAAATCTAATCAGACTTTATAATAAAAAAGTCTTACATAAACACACAGGGACACAAAAAAAAAAAGGAAACAAAAGCTCCTGAGCTCTTCTGAGATGATATCAGAGTCTGTCTGGAGTAAAAAACATTTCTTAAATGGATGATTTTCTTCTATACAGGATGTTATAGATTCACAACAAACCTTCACAATAAAACGCAGGTTTATCTGTTAGAGGCTGATATTAATCATGAAATAATTCACCATCGTCTGAACAAACCTGCTCAAACTGAGACCAGCGAGGCCGATGTTCTGTAGGTAGAAGTGCAAACTGAGCTTTTTGTCAACATCCCATCAATCAACCTGTTAAACCCCCGAAGAACGAAGCAGCTCCACGTCTCCAGATCATGTGATGATTCATCGTGTTTGTTGTCGATTCCTCATTTATTCACCAGTCTGACTGATGATGACGTGTAAACAGTTTTAATGTGTTGTACTAATACTTCACTACTGTACTTCAGTATGTTCTGTTCATTTCCTGACTTAATGACACTTTTCCTCTGATCCATCGTCAGTGTTGAGTGACTCAGTAAATGTGGTGTTTTGACTCTAAGTTGACCTGTGACTGTTTAGACCATCAACACCATGTCTGAGGGTTGATGGAGGCTCCATCTTAAAGGTGGATGATGGAGAAACTTCAACAATATCAATATCAAACACTAATTTACATTTAGTGAAAAAAGAACAACTTTAGTTCTTTAGTTCAGACTCATTCATTGTCTATGAAGATTGTTGTAGCTCCATGTTTTAAAGTGCTGGATAAACTTCATAATATTCTTCTGTTTTATTAACATGTACTTGTACTTTTACTTTCTACACTTAACTACATTTACTTATAGATTACTGTCATACTGAAGTACAGTAAATACTAGATACTTTAAGACTTTTACTGGAGAATCATTCTAGTGACGACTTGAACTTCTACCAAAGTTATTTTATTCTACTCTAGTGTCTCTACTTCTACTCTAGTGTCTCTACTTCTACTGTTGCATAGACACTTTCATAAACTTTATAAAACACTGTAGGTGATTTTAAATCCCTCTGACTGTGGTTGATCATGACAACAAACGTGCTGCTGCTCGTTGATGATCTCATCAAATATTTTCTATAAATACTGATGAACAGGCAGCGAGAGGTGGAAGGAAAAACTGTAGATGTTGGATGTGAAATGAAGCATCTTCGGTCTAAATATCACACCTGGCACCAAGTCCTGGACAAACACTGTGTAACCACACACACACACACACACACACACACACACACAACCTGCATCTGAACCCTGCAGGAATAATCAATTGTTCAATTGTTAAGTGTCAATAAAACAATTTATTCCATCATCAGTTGACACATTCACAGAAACTAGTAAAGTTATTCTGATCTATTCACACGCTGACATCGCTGCGGCTCCATGGTGTCATTTTTCTACTCAAACAAATCAATCGTCGAGTTTATTTTTGGCTCCAAAACTTCTTCACGTCGTTCGTCATCACCATGGAAACAGGGAAAGCCCCACACGTTGCCAAGGGAACCAAGAATGAAAACGTGATATTTCTTTTATTTTTTGGTTTGTTTGTTTGTTTTTTTAATATAAGAGCGCCGTGCTTCTTCTTGAAGATGATGATGATGATAATAATAATAATAATGTGTGTTTTCTCTGTGGTCCCATGAAGCTCTGATGATTTCGCGCCGTGACTCGACTCGTTCACACAGTTCACTTGGACATGACCTCGGCCACCGCCTTCCCCAATTTATCCTTCAGATACGCTAACTTCTGCCAGTTCGTCTTCAATTCCAGCCACTCGTAGTACGGCACCTGAGAGAGGACAAACAGACGAGACACGTTACAGACACGTTAAAGGAGACAGACGGACACGCTCCTGTTTCTCTGTGAACCTGTGAAGCTGCTGATGGTTCAGGATTTCGTCCTAGATGAGAGTGAGAGCGCTCAGTTTGGCCTAGATGAGCTCTATTTATACCTCAGACTGCAGCGGCGCCCACCTGACTCTCGGCTCTAATACAGTCTTTGTCTCATTGTTTGTGTGGTTTTATCTTCAGTCAGAAACAGAAACATCATCATCACAACCAGAACCACCTCCTCCAACGAGTCCAGCTGCAGTTTATTAGCGTCTCAGTGTTTTGTGCAGCCACAGTGGCCTCGACCTTTGACCTTCGACGAGATCGTTGAGGCCTAATTTGTCAGATTTTTCAGCAGCTTTTCTATAAAGTTGTGATGTTTTTAGTCGTTTTGTTGCAATAAAGTTGCAGGAGCAAGTTATCAGAGTCACAGTCTGGTCAACGTCTAGAAACACTGTCTCCTCTGATGTTTGTTAACTTCTCAACGTTTGAGTTGTTGTTTTCTAGTGAGTCTCTGTGTCGCCGTCACATCTCTCAGGTCAAGAAGAAGCTCTGACTCGTTTGACGCCACCTGTTGGTTTAGACCCAGGTCTCTGGACCCCGAATATAAGACGACCTGACTTTTTTCTAGAGAAAAATTACGTCTGATATTCGGGTCAATACGGTAAAATAGTAAATTGCAAGGTCACACAGAATTAACAGGGATTTGATGAATTTGTCAAGAAATCCTGGAGAGTCTGTTGTGTCTCAACTCATTGTAACTCAACTCGTCTCTACTCAGTCTCTAGTGTTTCCACTTGGTGCTAGTTCCTGGTTCCAGCTACTGTTTTAGTTCCTACTCTGTGGAGGAACCAATGGAGCTGAGTCGATACTAAAACGTGACGTGAACAGACGCCGGCCACTGATTGGTCAGAGGGAGTGTCTTCACAAGCTGCCACCAGACGCCAGTTGAGTTGAGAGAGCGTCAACAAAATAATCAAGCTCCATTTTAAACAGGACAAGAGTGATAGCCATCGTCGTAGCTACCTGGTCGTAAGCTAACCCAGCAACAAGTACAGCATCTCCTCCATGTCCATTAATGTTTACTGATGTTTTAGTGTCGTGACGTCGCAGCAGTTTGACTCCACTCACCACATTCACGTGGAGGAGGAACCAAACTGTGATGGAAAACAACGTGTCTGCTACCAGACTGAGTAGAGTCCAGTAGAGTCCAGTAGAGTCCAGTAGAGTCCAGTAGAGTCCAGTAGAGTAGAGACACAACTAAGTCAAAGTTAATGTTAAAATTCCTTCATGATTAACATGGTAACAGAAACGCGAGGTCACTGTGACCTTGATGTTTGTAAATAAATTCACTTAAAGTGATAAAGTGATGTATCGTTTACGACCTGCAGCTGCAGCAGCCGCTTGCACTGAGGCGTGAAATAAGATTTTTACTGCTACTAAAATCTTCCTCTTCGTACCTCCACTACGATGAATCCGGCCAACTGAATATGTCGCTTCATCATGATGAAACGTCCCAGAAGGTCTTTACTTTTGGAGCAAAAGTTTGGGTATTCCCAGGCCAAGAAAGCGACACTGAGGAAGAAACAGATGTGTTTGAGTAAAACAGAGAAAACAGAAAATAAATCTTTAACTTCGAGGTCTTAGTTTGTTTCCTGACTCACCGGTGAGCTCCTGCAGGTAAATCCTGGTCTCCTCCTCCTCCGGGCAGATGAGGAGCTTTCAGCTTCATCATGTTGATCGGTTTGTTGTCACAATCGAACACCAGCTCCCCGTCTGATCACAGAGATGAGACGTGACGTCACAGTAAAACTCAGCAGTGAGGTTGTGTTTATGATCTGAAACTCACCGATCGTCCATCCGTAAACGGTGTTGACTCCGGTGCGAAGAGCCTCCTTCCTCTCTCCTATGAAGTTGTGCAGAGCCTCTCTGAGGCCGCTCTGCACCGGACAGACGGTGGCGGTGACAGACGAGACGTTCAGACACGACAGGACTGAATATGATGAACTCGAATGCTCCAAGTGGAGCGTGGCAGCGATGTGGAGCAGCTTCAGACGGTAGTTCTCCACCCGAGTTTCGCTGTCGCCTGTGGACAGAACAGAGATGAAACGTGTCACCGATCCACAAACAAAAAGAAATATACTGATGCTACGCTGCCACCTGCTGAACCAGAGTGGAACCGACGCCTTCAGGTTCAGGGTTTCATAATTATAACAAAGATAAAGGAGAAATGAGACAATAACCTGCGATAAAACTAGAACATCTGACTCATCAAACGAAGGTTATTTCATTTATAAAACCTGTGAACCTCAGGCTCTAGTGAGAACAAATGTATCTGTGTTTTGATGGATGATGCTCCCAAATAACAAGGTGACTTTTCTTTGTAAAACCTCAGATATTAAAATGACAACAGTGCAAGTTACAGACTGAAATTCTGCTTCATGGACATTTTGTTGTTTTTATCCTGAGAGCAGGAGTTTAAAGGAGCAGGTGCTTCAGTCCCGAGTGTCTCCTGAAGACGTGTGAGTCGTACTCAATATTTTGTTGATGTGGTTTTGTTGCATGATGTTGATCAGATGCTGAGGCTTCGCCTGCTGGAGGATACACAGAGACCAGACCACATCCGTCCTCTGGAACAGCTCCAGGTCAGACAGAGACGTGTCCAGCACCAAGTGAACCTGCACACAAACAAACAAACAAAGACACAGAGAGAATAAACTCAAAGCAGGAAGTGGAAGTGACCACGTTAAAGCTAAAACAACGACCGCCAGCGTCATCAGTACCTTACTGAAGAACCGCTGTCCTTGGCTCGGCTGGAAGCCCAGTCTGGCAAACGTCATGAGCAGATTACAGACCTGGGCGACTCTGTACGTCTCACTGTTCTTTGTGTAGTGCTGGTGAAGAAAGAAAAACACATTAGATGATCTGAAATTAGCGACAGAGTGTTTTAAATAAAAATTAAAAAAAAAACAACAACAGAAGAACGAGTGACCGACCTCAGCGAAGGCTTCGAACAGAGGAACATGAAGCCACTTGAGGAAACCGAAGGACTTGGCGTAACGAGTCACATCGGCCGCGTCGAGTGTAGGAATTCTGGGCAACAACTCTGTCGACATTCTCTGGAAAACCTGAGTCTGGTGGAAATTCAACTTTCCTGTAGAAAAACAAACACAAAGATAAATTGTTAGAAATATGAAGAAGAGGAAATAATACGTCACAAAGAAACGTTACTAGAAGTTAAAACTAAAAATAACATCTCGTCTTTACCAACTGGTCCAAATAACCAGACGCTCCAGGATTTAACGATGTAACAGTCACAACTATTAACGCAAATTCAGCCGATCACCATCATCATCACCTTGATTCTTTTAGAAGAAACAAGAAACATGTGAGATAAATGTCTCACATCTTCAACATCACTGCTAAAGACCAAGAGAAACCGTCTCTGAGCAGAGTTTAAACTATTTTATATTGTTGTGGATCAACAAGAGGAAGTCGACTATTGCGAAACAACACGTCACTAACACTGGTTCATACCTTCACTTTAATCACCTGGTAAAGTTGAATTACAAAGGACAAAAAATTGCAACTTGCTCCTACAACTTTATCACAACATCACAACTTTCATCACAATTTTTTTTTCAGAAAATCTGCAGCGAAATTGGGTAAATTAAGCCTCGAAATCCAGGTGAATTTGACCTTTGACCTCCAACATGTAATAAATTCCTCTTTGTGTCCAAGTGAAGGTTTGGGTCTAATCTGAAGGATCCACTGAGATGTGGTGTTAAAACAACAGGAAAGAAACACAAACTGACGGTTACTAGAACATCTAAGACCGAAGCAGCTGCAGATACATGATAAATATGTGTCTTCTAACATTAAGTGTCGTTACCGTAAGCGTAAGCGATGTCCATCAGCAGCGGGGTAGTGAACTCTGAGGACGGTTTCTGGAGGAGGTGGTAGGACAGAGCTCGGAGCAGCGGGACGCTTCTACGTCTCTGAGCCGCCAACGACAGGAAGAGTCTGCGGATTTCTTCGGCTGAAAACCTCTCAGCCAACTCCAAAGCCTGCAGGACACAAACAGGTGAGAAGGTTATCACCACGGTTACCGGCGTCAAACAACCTGTTTAACATCAACGCTGACGGACGTTTGTGACTCCGGTACCTTGTCCTCTAATCTGTCCATCATCGTAGGGGACATGTGTTGTCCTTTAGCGATCAGCGCAGAGACGGCTCTAGTGTCTGCGATTTCCGTCCAGCGAAGCTCCAGTTGTTTCAAAGCTGTGTTCACCAACGCCACGTCCTGCTGATTCTTCCTGTACATCCCCAAGTCGACCACGTGCGCCAGCTGCTTGTACGACAGTTTACGAATTCGCCACAAAATCTCGGTCTGGATGGATCTGAGGATCGGATCCGCAGACGGATGGTTTAAGGTCCACAGAACTTTGAGGGTAGACACCAGGTTGCTGTTCCACATTCTAGACACCTGGAAGACAAACACTCACATGAACAAGGAAACAACGACTAAATCCTAGTTCGCACCAGTCGACTTCACCATCGATCAGTGAGTCTCAGTCTCTGTCGTGATCGTTGGCGACTTGTGTTCCCATGATGTGGAGTCTCAACAACTGGTCTGAGACCTGTAGTGTTCACACTACCAGACTTGTCAGTGATTGACTCCCGATCACACCGTGACGTCACCAAACTCTACGTCTGGTCACGTGAACTAGACAGGATGTAGCCGCTGCTTCTCACCGTGATTTACAGCCGTTTATTGTTGACGAGCACCGGTGAAGACGCTGCCTCCGACACAGACTAAACCGCTAAACCGGCGTATAAACATCACCATGGCAACACACTGGTTTTCACGGTGGAGCTGAAATCAGCGGCAGACCTCCCCGGTACCGGGTAACATCTGGATCAGACGCGGGGAGTTTGTAGGAAGTGAAAATGAAAGAAAAAGCGTTAAAACGTCAGAGTTTTAAACGTGGTTGTGAGTGAATCAGTGAGACGGCAGCAGCATTTATCTCACATCCCTCCTCTGATTGGCTGTCGCTCTTTGTCAGTCTCTTCAGACTCCTCCAGTTTTCTAACATGACAGATCCAGTCCCGGTCTCAGACCAGGTCCCGACGGCCTCTGATGGAGTCGTTAGGGCTGTTCACACATTATGATCATTAACTGATGATTCACCAACCATCAGAGGACCAAGTCCACCAGACACCACCACTGGAGATGATAGTGAAGTTGACTAGTGTGGACTAGGATTAAGGTGAAAGACCTGCAGCTTTGTGATCACCTGTTTGACTTTGATTTTGTTTTAGGAAAAGAAAAGGAAGAAACACGACGACACCATTTATAACCTGTTTCCTGCTTCCTCACCTGATTTGTTATGGTGTTCAACATGTCATGAACCCTCGAGTCCAGAATATTGTTGTCAATCTCGTCCTTCGACTTCATCATCAATATGGACCACTTCATCAGGGCGGCGGCAGCTTGGTTACTGTTGGTGCCGTGCTCCTCCCACACCTGCAGGACGTCCGCCGGCGTCGTCACCTCGTTCAACATCTTGTCCATCTCTGCAGACTCCTGCATGGCGGCGGAGGAGGACAAGGCGGCCGCTTCTTGCGCGACCGTCTTTTGCTCACACATGGATCTCTCTGTGACCCGTGTCCATCCCTGAGGCCTCAGCAGCTCTGAGGGTGGAGGCAGGCGGCTGCTGCTGCTGCTGCTGCTGCTGGAGGTGACGGCCGGAGCCTGAGACGACGCTCTGCAGAGCAGCCGAGCGTATCTGCCCAACAGACGACTCGCCATCATGTGACACGACCAGACGGTGAAGACCAGGGAGGAGGTTTCTCAGGTCAGGAGCTGGTGTCACATAGCACGACCAAACTGGAACAAAACGAGGAAAGTTAGAATCAGATTCACCTTCAACACGTTACATCAACACGTTTCTGACACACAAACAGTCGCGGTGAAGTTTGTTTATCTTCGTGAACGTAACGACCCACGAGCCGCCGTTTCTTCCCGTTTCCTCCTGATCGGTTCGTTTCTGACCTTGACGCGGTTGAAAACGCAGCCGAGCGGCGGCGCTACGTCCCTCATCCTCATCTTCTTCACCTTCATCCGCTTAAACACAACGTGCAGCGAAACATCGAAACAACACGAATTAAAAAAGACTCACCTAAGAAAAACAAACGCCGCTAGTTTGTCGTAGAACGAGTCATTCACATGGATCCTGTCTCACAGGGGAATCGTCGCAGAGAGATGACGTCACATGCCGGTGTTACGTGACCTGTAGACGCGGGTGTTGATTGGTTGAATTGCAGACAGTTCTACTGGTCACGTGGTTAAACGAGACCTCGTGAGAACCGGAACATTTTTTTTTCATTTTATTTATCTATTTATCACAAATCACAAAAAAATATTATTTATATTATAAATATTTATATTAAATATTTATATTATTTATTATAAATTATTTAAAATGAATAAATTAATTGTAATGACAAGAAATAAATTTAATTAAACCAAATAAAATGAAAAAATATTAAATAAATAAACAAATAGATAAAATATTATGATAACAAATTTAATATACTGAATTTGAATTAAGTAACTTAAAAAAAATAACGTGAATAAAAACATCTACACTGTGGATTAAAATGATTCATTATTATAAATTTAAAATTAATAAATTAAGTAAAACAACAAAATAAATAAATTGAATTTAAACCAAATAAAATGGAAAATAGAAAATAATAAAAATTAAATAAAATTTTTAAAAATATATTTATGTATTTTAAAATAATACATAAAATATAATAAAACAATAATATTGATAACAAATGTAATACATTGAATTTGAATTAAGTAACAATAAAATAAATAGAAAAAATAAAATAATAAAATAAATGAAAACATTTCTAAATAATATCCACATAATATCCACATAAATAAAATAAATGAATGATAAATAAAAAAAATAAATAACAAGAGGAATAATAATAATAATAATAATAATAATAATAATAATAATAATGACAAGATACTAAGAATTAAAACAAATTAAAAATTGTAAAACTAAATGAAAATAAACAATAAAGTGAGGAAATGTTTCATTGTTACTTTCAATCACACTTGACCTCACATCATTTGTCTTTTATCTCCAGCTCGTGTCCTCTAGGTGGCGCTGCTCTCACTCTAATCTCCAGGTGTCTGTAGTGACTTTGGGTTAATGAGTTAAAAGATAAAAACAGTTTAGTTGGAGATTTAATTTGATTTAAATAAACATTAATATAAGAAAAAAAAAAATCACCACGAGATAAAATAAATAAACAACAGCAACAATTTAATGATGAAATTTCACAAAGTTGCAACTGATTTTTTTTTTTTTTTTTTTTTAATCACCGACTCATCTGTGTGAATTGTGTCTCCCCCGTCACCCCCTCCTCACCCGTCTCCCTGATAACATCACTCTGATAACGTTACTGTGATTGTACTGTCACTTCACGTTACAGTAAAACACAATGTTGACTCTATAAAACAAAACTTATCTTACCTGGCTGGTCTGTTATTTACCCAGCATGCACCAAGGCCTGAGTAGGAACAGTTGAGGGACAGAGTGACCTCAGCTCCATTTTTCACCTGTTACAGTTTATTATAGAGATTTTATTATTGAAATTATGTCTCTTTGTTGTTGAGTAACTTGTCTTAACTAAGTAAAATGTAAATAAATACATTATATGTGAATGTTTTGGTGAAATATTTGCTTTTCTGACTGAATAATCTGTAATCTGAAAACCACCAAAACTTAAAAAAAAAAAAAAAAAAAAAAGATCCATCAGTTGAGTAACAACTAAATATATTATCTGTAGTTTTGTTATGTTTCTGGTTCGTTAAACAGTTTCTAGTCTTCGTCACAGACACAGTTTGAGCAGTAAAGGACAAACAGTTGGTGTCAGTTACCAGCGACCAGATGGTGACATGATTGTAGCTGCAGGCGTCAGTGTTGCTCCTACGTCAAATATTTATCTGGACATGAAACCAAACAAACGACTGGTACATTAATTAAAACTACAAATGGCTCATTAAATCAGTTGTTGACACCCACTGACACACACACACACACACACAAAGAGAAACCCCCCACCCCAACAACCTTGAACAACAATCACCTCATCTACCTCCAACCTGCAAATGTTTTACAGTCACTTTTTACTTTTAAATACTCTTTTCCTTTCACAAATGCACATTTTAACTTTAAATCCGTGTCCCTTATATTTATAAATGTATACATATAATAATTTATGCACCACCTTCACAGTTCTTACAGTTTACATTTTACATTTTGTGGTATTTTTAAGAAAAAACGTCTGATAAGTTGTATTGTTTTCACACTACGTTGTCACACTATGTTTGTCTCGCTTGCCAAGGAAAATTTCTCTTTATGGTGCACGATGGCTCGTTGTCTCCACTGTACAATAACACTAAAGATTATTCTCTTATTCTATTCTATTCTAATCTATAACATCGAACCAAACACGTGATCAATTTAAATGTCTGTCACAGCAAATTTCAAAGGGACTTCCTGTGTCTTACCTGAGATCAATTAAGGGGAAATAGTGAGTCTCAATTAGGAAACTTCACTTCACTTCCATGTAGTATAATTTGTTCACTATGATCTTATTTTCTTAGTACATAAATGTCAACAGGGTAGTTTTGTCTCAAACGTCTTCTTCTTTTTAACGGTGAATCATCACAGGACAGAACATTAACCACTGATCTGAACCGTGATCGTCTCCACCAACATGTCTGTCGGCTTGTTTTCAAATCTAATCAATAATCAAAGTCTCACTACTGATGTTTGCTTGTGTGGCTCCATGTTTCATGTGAGGTGGAGATTACGCCGCCGCCGCCGCCGTCCCTACTCTTCTGCTACGTAGCCAAGATGGCGTCACTGAGGCTGAGAAGTGTCCGTGGTTATGATGAAACCATCCGGGTGTTAACACTTCACTGAGTTTTACCAGACTGGTCATTATCAACGTGCTTATGGACTCATTGTGTTTTATCATTAACGCACTTACACACTCAGAATAGTAACTGTACGTATGGAAGTGTGTGAATTGGGAAACAGCAGCTCGGTGGAGCAGTGGTGTCGTCTCCTCACAGCAAGAAGCTCAGACTCTGGTTTCCTCCAATAGCCAAAAACATGCATGCATTGAGGTGATAGGTGACTTGATCATGCTAAATCGCCCATGTGGATGTGAGTCTTTGTGTTTATAAGTGGCCCTGCAACAAGCTGGTGATGGTCCAGGGCGACTGTCTACAGGATAAAGAGGTAAAAGATGGATGGAGTCTGTGAAACATCATCTACATTCATGGAAGGCAGCATGATAACAAGACACCCAGTGATAACAATCTTCGGGGGTCATTGAACTGAAATAATAACTGCAAATACTCAGTATTAGTAGTTGGCTGCTGATTGGAGATGTGTCATTAAAACTTGACATTTGTGTTTATTAGCAAGTAAAAATGTCAAAAAGTGCAAATCTTCCATTTAATTTCCCATTTTCCTTAAAACAGACCCTGAGTCAAAAACATTTTAATACATAAAATCATGCAGTTATTGTGACATTTAACTCCAATGCACAAAGAGATCATCAATCTTCACTGTCTTACTTCACCGGTGAAGGAATGTATGGTCATCAGTCTGCAGGTAGATGAACTTCGACCCCAAAACTAACCTTCAGAATCACTTCATCAAAAATGACAAACTGACCGACCAACACTCATCTGAGTCTGGTTGTCAAAGCCTTTATTGATACTGAACTAGACCACAATTACCCCAACAAAACTGCCACATCTGATCCATATATAAGTCCAGTTGACAGCTTGTTAAATATTATGACTGAGCCTGTTTTTCTACCAGAGCCGAGAGATGTTTGATTAGTGCACCATGTCTCCATCCCCCAACGCTCAATATAATCCAGGTTGCTATGGCTCTTTGGTGAGAACAGGACGAGTGCACTGGCACTTTACCACAATTTGGCCCAATTTCTCTGAATAGCAGAGTCTGACAGTATCAACCTGCTTCTGTCTGCAGCTGCAGCCACGTTTCTCCCCGACCTCTGGCTTCTCGCTGCTGCAGGGCCTTCGTTAACTGGCAGCGTTTCACCATCACCTCTTTGATAAATGAGCAGCAGCAGCAGTAAAGTTGACGGTCAGTCCGACATTCGACGGCCAACAGCAGCCTGTGGTTGTTGTGTGTTTGTGTGTGATGCAGTACAATGTCAGGTAGACTGACAGGAGTGACATTGGTCTGTTTTAACCTTCACTGCTCCTTCCTCCAATCAGTTTATCAGGAAAAAGAAAACGTGCTGTGTCGAGATAAGAGATATTAGAGTAACGTCGGCCTACGCAGAGCTTGTGATATGACTGTATTTGTGTGTATGTGACCTGGGTAGGGGTGACATTGTTACTACTTGAGTTACCGTTTTTACGTAGATTGTCGTATTAAAGTGCGTGAGTGTGTGCACATGCGTCCGGAGGCGTTTGTGCGCATGTGTCTGTGAAAAAGGGGAGTTTCAGGTATAAAAGGTTTTTCCAGAACATTTGTCCTGTTTTCTAACCGGTGTGTGCATGGGTGTGTTTGACAGGGAGAGGGGGGAAACAGGGTGTATGATTGGGATCGGACAATAACTGCAGAGCCAAAATTTCGGGGCAGAAGAAAGAGCGAGTGGTCTGGACCTCCATTGATTTGGGAGAGCAGTCCCCTATCACACCAGCAACCATGAGTAAAACGGTACAAGACGCTTGTTTGTCAAGTTTTTCATTAATGTAACAAGAGTTTTTGACCTTTAATCTACCACAAATATCTACTTCTACTTTATAGTAGAAGCACATAAACTCAGATCGAGACTTTCTTGGTGCGTCTGTTTTCTTTGACATTTAAATATTTTCTATAACTTCCCTTTCAGGACTCCTACGATATGTTCGAGATGGACGGAGATATGGACAAGAAGAAGAAGAAAAAGATGAAGAAAAAGGAAAAACTGGAGGGCATGAAGAAAGAAATGGACATTGTGAGTAATGTCAAAAAGAGGAGCAACTATAGTCAGAATTAAACGTTACTATCAGCATATTTGTTGACTGATATAAGATTATTTTTGTGTGGACTTTAAACACTGTGACGCTCTCTGTCTCCCCCTGCAGGACGACCATGAGATTACAATGGAAGAACTAGAAATGAGATACAACACCAGTGTTACCAAAGTAAGAGGTTTCTTTCTTCATCATACCTTTCCACCTGCACTGATGATGTTTGTCACTCACTTATTTCATCTGTTCTCCATCCGCAGGGTTTGACCACCAGCTTCGCCCAACAGATCCTAGAGAGAGACGGTCCTAACGAGTTGAAACCTCCTAAAGGAACACCAGAGTATGTGAAGTTCGCCCGTCAGCTGGCCGGAGGCCTGCAGTGTCTGATGTGGGTCGCAGCCGTCATTTGCTTTATTGCCTTTGGGATTGAACTCGGAAGAGGGAACCTGACCTGCTTTGACGATGTGAGTGACCGAGCGGGATTTGAATCACTGAATCGTCAAGTGATTTCTAGCTGCTTTGATGTGTTTATGGTTACGTCTTCTTTCTCTGTGACTACAGCTTTACTTGGCCATCACCCTGATCGCTGTTGTCGTGGTAACCGGGTGCTTTGGTTACTACCAAGAATTCAAGAGTACCAACATCATCGCTAGCTTCAAGAATCTGGTGCCACAGGTGAGTCACATCACTTTCCTTCCGGTCTCTCTTTGTTTTTACTTTCATCTTTACTAATTTTGCTTTCAATCAAAAACACAAACAACAGCAAGCCATTGTGATCCGTGATGGGAAGAAAAACCAGATCAATGCCAACCAGTTGGTGGTAGGGGATTTAGTGGAGATCAAAGGTGGAGACAGAGTCCCGGCTGACATCCGTATCATCACCGGTCAGGGTTGTAAGGTAAAACACACTCACCCGTCACCACAAAATGTCTTTTCCAACCTTGTCTCATCATGGACATACAATAAACTTTGTGGGTTTGTGTCAGGTGGACAACTCGTCCTTGACAGGAGAGTCCGAACCTCAAACCAGAAGTCCTGAGTGTACTCACGAGAATCCACTAGAGACCAGAAACATTGCTTTCTTTTCTACCACTTGTCTGGAAGGTACCACACCTGCTGCACATGCAGATAAACGTTCATATCATCATATTCAGTATTTAGTATAATATCTTCCTTTCTTCTCCAGGTGTAGCTACTGGTGTCATCATCAACACCGGCGACCGCACCATCATCGGTCGTATCGCCAGCTTGGCAAGTGGAGTCGGCAACGAGAAGACACCCATCGCCATCGAGATCGAGCACTTTGTGGACATCATCGCAGGTCTTGCCATCTTCTTCGGGTTCACGTTCTTCGTGGTCGCCATGTTCATCGGCTACGCCTTCCTGGAAGCTATGATCTTCTTCATGGCTATCGTGGTGGCTTACGTGCCGGAGGGACTACTGGCTACAGTGACTGTGAGTTACTTGTGGTTAATTCAAGTTCTCTTGTGGATTATGGTGTAAAATTAAGTGTAACACTGCTCTGTAATCTGTGACAGGTGTGTCTGTCTCTGACTGCTAAACGTCTTGCGAGGAAGAACTGTGTCGTGAAGAACTTGGAGGCTGTGGAGACATTGGGTCAGTACACCGGGTATATCTTGTTCCTAAGAGATCTGGCAGGTCTAGTATTATGTTTAACTTTTAAACCTGTGTGTGTTTAGGCTCCACTTCAGTGATTTGCTCTGATAAGACCGGTACCTTGACCCAGAACAGAATGACTGTAGCTCACCTTTGGTTCGACAACCAGATCCATGCTGCCGACACCACTGAGGATCAGTCCGGTAAAGACTGTTGCTCTTTAAAGGTGGATTAATGTCCTTTATGTGTTGTTGATCTTTTAGTAATAGTGTGATTTGGCTTGTTTCCAGGCCAGAGTTTTGACCAGTCATCAGAAACATGGCGGTCACTGGCAAGAGTGGCCACCCTGTGTAACAGAGCCACATTCAAACCCGATCAAGAAGGAATACCTATTCCTAAGGTACAAATTGATTGTGAGACATTCGTAGGTTGGAGTTATAAGTAAGAGGTTTGCTCTTATCTGTTTTGTATTTCTCTCTGTTACCATACAGAGGCTTGTGGTGGGAGATGCTTCAGAGACGGCTTTGTTGAAATTCACTGAGCTCACCGTGGGGAACGTCATGGACTACCGTAACCGCTTCAAGAAAGTTGTGGAAGTGCCTTTTAACTCCACCAACAAATTCCAGGTGGGAGGTGGAAACTTTGTTGATTTTTATAATCCTATCAAGATATAAGAGCACATATTTATCTTCAGCCTTTTTTCTTCAGTTATCTATTCACGAGTTGGAGGATCCGCTGGACTTACGCTACCTGCTGGTGATGAAGGGGGCGCCAGAGCGTATCTTAGAGCGCTGCTCCACCATTTTGATAAAGGGCCAGGAGCTGCCTCTGGATGAGCAGTGGAAAGAAGCTTTTCAGACGGCCTACATGGACCTGGGAGGACTGGGAGAGAGAGTCTTGGGTTAGAGACTTGGTTCCTCATTTTGTGGCCTGATATAACAAAAACTTTTATAAATAAATTGGTTCTTATTTGACAAGCTGATGCACAATTTCCTGCTCCTGCTCACAGGTTTCTGTCACCTCTACCTGAACGAGAAAGAGTTTCCTCGTGGCTACAGATTTGACCCCGATGAGATGAACTTCACCACCACCGGACTGTGCTTCGCTGGTCTTATCTCCATGATTGACCCCCCAAGAGCCACCGTCCCCGACGCCGTGATGAAATGTCGTACCGCTGGTATCAGGGTGCGTTCACACCTTCATACGTACACATGAAACAGCTTGTGTTTTGTGCATCGTAATTGACTTCAAGAGCCTTTTCTTTTGTTCACGTCTTGAACCTCAGGTTGTGATGGTGACGGGAGACCATCCAATCACAGCCAGGGCCATCGCAGCTAACGTTGGTATCATCTCAGAAGGAAGTGAAACAGTGGAAGACATCGCACAGAGGAAGAGAATACCTGTCGAACAAGTCAACAAGAGGTAATGAATCACTTCCTGTTTGCTCGCTGAACATTTCTCATCTTCGTGACAAACCAGGAAACTGACTATCGTTGCAGAGACGCTCGTGCCTGCGTGATCAGCGGCGGTCAGCTGAAAGAAATGTCCAGTGACGAGTTGGACGATGCGCTACGTAAACCATCCTGAGATGGTGTTTGCCAGAACGTCGCCCCAACAGAAACTGATTATTGTGGAGAGTTGTCAGCGTCTGGTAAACACACACACACACACTTTTTCTACTTCACCATCTGAGTCATTCCTCATCGGCTGAAGACTCTTTATGATCGAGCTATCAACCTTCATCCCTCCATCAGGGCTCCATCGTCGCTGTAACAGGTGACGGTGTGAACGACTCTCCCGCTCTAAAGAAGGCCGACATCGGCGTCGCCATGGGGATCGCTGGTTCTGATGCTGCGAAGAACGCTGCCGACATGATCCTGTTGGATGACAACTTCGCTTCTATTGTCACAGGAGTGGAACAGGGTGGGAAAAAACGTTTCAATACAAAATATTTTCTTTTCTTCTGATTATAGAGATTTAAAACCAGAACAGAGCTTCCATACATATGCATTATATTATCTCATATCCTATAATATTCATAATGTTGAAGGCCAGAGCCGATGACAGAAGGAATTTATAAATTATAACTTTTGCATTTTGAGAATAAAGTCAAAATATCAATATCGGTGTAAAGACATAAGACATGGAGTCAAACTTTTGAGAATTAATTAGACTGTTGAACTGAGGATGTGTTGAATTAAAAGATATTATGGGACAGATGGGACAGTTAATCAAGTTGATTGATCCTGAAGGCGTCGAGTTCAGTCAGGTGTTGTAGCATCTGGATTCACAAGATAAACTCATCAATCATCAGTTTGTCACTGAAGGAAATAAACATTTCCACTATACGTGGATCACAATGAGCTTCTTTAAGAGTTAAAACTGTGTGTGTGTTTTTTGTCTGAAGGTCGTCTGATCTTTGACAACCTGAAGAAGTCCATCGCCTACACGCTGACTAAAAACATCCCCGAGTTGACTCCGTATCTGATCTACATCACCGTCAGCGTCCCTCTGCCTCTGGGCTGCATCACCATCCTCTTCATCGAACTGGCCACTGACATCGTGAGTAACTGGGGTTTTTTTTTAGCAGAAGCAGTTCAGCAGGAGAGGAAGTATCTTATCTTTGTTTATGGTCACTACAGACGTAGTTTATCATCATAATAGATGGTGATATGTTTTTTTTATATCTGTTCTCATCTGTTGCTGTAGTTCCCCTCCGTGTCTCTGGCCTATGAGAAAGCAGAAAGTGACATCATGCACCTGAAGCCCAGGAACCCTCGTCGTGACCGTCTGGTGAACGAAGCTCTGGCCGTGTACTCGTACTTCCAGATAGGTACGGACATGTACAATAACAAGATGAGACAGCGTCTCTAACAGAGTAGGACTGACCCGTCTTCCTGTCTCTGCTGTAGGAGCCATTCAGTCCTTCGCAGGTTTCACAGATTATTTCACAGCGATGGCTCAGGAAGGTTGGTTCCCACTTCTGTGCGTCGGTCTTCGTTCTCAGTGGGAAGACGTTCACCTGCAGGACTTACAGGACAGTTACGGACAAGAATGGGTCAGTGTCAACTCAGACGACTCCAACAAACGATGTTATAACGTCTCGTCTCTCATGCGTCCTCCTCTCTGCTTTGTCCGCAGACGTTCAGTCAGAGGTTGTACCAGGAGTACACCTGCTACACCGTGTTTTTCGTCAGTATTGAGATCTGTCAGATCTCCGACGTGTTGATCAGGAAAACTCGACGTCTGTCCGTGTTTCAGCAGGGTTTCTTCAGGTCGGCACAACACTGAAGTCACAATATTAACATCAACACGGTTCAGTTTCTGTCTGGACCATGTGAAACATGTCAGCACATTATTTCAAGATGGTTTCCACTTTGGTTTGTTTTGAAACTAGATACAAACTTGATTTTATGAGCTGACAAACCCTTTTTATACATTTATTAGCAGCTGAAACTTTAATTCTCTGCAGAAACAATGAATCTGTTAAATATTACCAAGTTTACAGGCAGGTGTCTGGTTATTTATGTGTTTATTTGTTTGTGAACAGGAACCGTGTTCTGGTTACTGCCATCGTCTTCCAGCTCTGCCTCGGTAATCTGCTGTGTTACTGCCCCGGGATGCCCAACATCTTCAATTTCATGCCCATCAGGTAAATTATTCACCTTTTTAGTCAACATCGAAACTCAAAAACCCGGGAAAAAAAAAAAACCGGTTTTATATGTTGACATATTTCATTTTTCTCTTTCCCAGGGTCCAGTGGTGGTTCGTTCCTCTTCCGTACGGTATTTTAATCTTCGTCTACGATGAAATCAGGAAGTTAGGAGTCAGGAGATATCCAGGAAGTAAGATGACGCTCGTTATCCGTCACTAACTGTTATTTACATCTCTGCTGCGTCATTAACTTGTGGCTTGTGTCTCTCTCAGGTTGGTGGGATCAGGAGTTGTACTACTGAGAAGCTCAAATCTCTTCAAACGTCTCATCTATTTGACTTTGTGATCTGTGTATTTATAGATTATCCTGTCTGTTAATGTTAACATTATGTTAATAATATTCAAAAGTCTTCTTAAATCCCTTTGAACACAGTAGAAATGAAATAATTACTGAAGCTCAGAACTGAATAATTAACACAGAAATGTTGTGTTCACCGTCGTGTTTGTACAAATAAACCAATAATAAACTATTCGTGGGTTAATATAACCTGCTCTACACTGTCTCATGTTGTTTTCTTTAATGTTATTATGTGATTCACATATTTTGTGTTGCAAGACTTTTTCAAAATTGTTCTGGCACCAAAGAGACTGTTGTCAAGTTTGACTTTCTTTATCAATCAATAATATCAACCAGGAAACATTATTTAACAATAAATTTAAATGGTTTCATATGTAACTGACTGTGAAACAGTCGCATGAATTCATCTTTTTTGAACATGAACAGGTTATTTAGTAGTTTCCTGTATCAACCTGTTGATTGATTTTTATGTTAAAGACTTTTCCGTCGGATGTTCGGTGAGTCACTTGATTAAATCTTTTTTATCGTTGAGAACAATGACTCACTCACAATTTAATAATAATTTAAATTTTTATTTTTTTCCTGCAAGTAGACCGATCATGTTCACTCGACTTGCAAATATAAACAAGAAAAGATTTGTTTTCATTATCATCAGGTGGTTTTTAAATTAATTTTTTTTTTTTTGTCATAAATACATGTTTTATACTAAAATGTCTCTGGTCACATGAAAATTGAGGAAATCATCGACTAGAATCAGGATAAATCTAACGTCTCCATCATGTTTTACAACAATTAACTGATGTGGCAAAAACATCTTTTTATAGTAGATGATGATACTTTTAGTCATCACATGAATAAATATGTCTGACTTTAATATATGTTGCTGTTTCAGACAGTAACAGTGGAGATAAACTCTTGTTTATTCCTGAAAAAACATTGCATCTTAATATTTACATTTTAGAAAATGTAAATATTACAACTGTTCATTCAGATCAATTAAATTTGGTTAAATTGATTAAATTATAAGCGGTATATAATAAAATTATATTATTATAAACTGTTATTGAGCAAACAAGACATCAAATGATTCATCTCTCGTCACCTTCAGAGGTTGTGAAGTTCACTTCAGCTGCTGATGAATAAAGTTACTCACCTGTCGAACACAAACTGAGCAGCGTCTACAACCGTCTGAAGCCTCTAAAACCGTCAGGATGAATCGACTGATGCATTGATCAACCAGTGAACCGTCACAAATCTTTACCTGCTCATCAGAGCATGTGTCCTCTGAGGCAGTAACCAGAGGGTTGAGTGTTTTTTCTTTAATTACATGTAGAAGTTGAAGTGTAAAACAGGAAGCTGCGTCATAAACAAACAGTATTTATTATTATTATTATTATTGGTGCTGCTCGACATGAAAAGTGAACAACAATTAAATTGAGGCATCAACATCAACATCTGGACAAAATCATACAGACGTAGAGACTCAGTGGATCTTTCACATCTCGTGTGCGTTGGTTTGTTTCCAAGAAGAAGAAGAAGAAGAAAAAGAAGATCTGGTCTCCAGACAGATCTGCTACATTCAGTGTTTGGCGTGTTTCAGTGCACCAAAAACAAAAAGTCTCAAAATGTCTTTGTGAAAAGCTGCTTCCACCATTTTGTGTCTTTAGCTTCACTCGTACCCACCTCTCTCCATCTCCACCTCTTCCTGTCTCTACTCCACCTTCCAGATGGCGATCTTTCCATCGCGACGCGCCGAGCCGCTCAGGACGTACCGATCCTCGGCCGAGCAGAGCGTCTGGATGCTGTCCGAATGAGCCTGCAGCTCCTTCGCTACCACCAGGTTCTGGGGGTCGATGACGACCACCTGACTCCTCAGCTGACCGTCGCACTGACCGCCGACGCCGCTGCGACCACGACAGCCCACCCAGATCTGACGGGAAGACGAGGCATTTTTAACATCCCTTTTTAATAAAAAACGAAGCTGAAAATCTGAATCTGAAAATGGTATTTGTTGTGAAAAAGTCAACTTTTTTTTAGGCTTTTTAATTTTTATTTGGCTGTAGATTATTTCTCTGTCTCGCTCATGAAGCTTGAAACTCACCTGGTCTTTGACTCGGATCATACAGGTGACGCCTGTGCTCCCCGGCAGCGAGATCCTTTTAAACGGACGACGGTGGTCGTTAGTTAGCCAGAGACACAACTCCCCCGAGTCTGAACAACCGGTCCACAGCTGACGTCGCTGAGACAAACACAAAGTGAAAACATGGATCTGCATCGTCACATTTCATGTGTTACTGTTTCCGTCCCTGCTCCACCTCCTGCTGCTCCTTCATAAACATTCAAACAACGCTAGTAGCCTAGCGCCAGGCAGGTCACGGTAACAAGTAGCCGAGAAAAAGATGATGAGGATGTTTAGTCTCCTCTCAGGAATAAATCAGAGAAAAGACGAGTCAACAGACAAAACGCAGTAGGAGGTAAAAGAGTCAGGAAACAAGGACCAACCTGTCCAGGCACCAGAAGAAGAAGCAGCAGGACATTGACCCGTGTTAATATGTCAGATACCTGCTCACCAGCTCTGACCAGTTATTTTCCATTAAAACTGAGCTACGACTCTAAAGACTCTGAGTATCACAGCTGATCAACAACACAACGGCTAGTTTGACTCTTATTTTTGTGAAAACATTTAGAATCTATCAATCTATATAATATGATCATATCATGTTATGATGAAACATCTGCGTAACTATCAGAGATTGTTGAATCACCTCTGGAATGACTATGAAGCTGCTGAAGCCACTGGGCATGCTCTGTAGACCATCAGGAAGCATCATCCTCCGTTGTGGCGTCCCGCTCTTTTTCAGTTCTACAACACTGTCGCCACAACCTGCACACGTCCAGACACAACGAATCATCATCAGGATCTTAGTAAAGGTTGTGTTTGTTAAAGCAGAAGTGCAGCGAAGACGCTTTTTATAGTCGTCACCAACACAGAGAGAGAGGGACAGAGATGTTCACAGGAATAAAGAGAGAGTGTGAACGTACAACACCACAAAGTGCCGTTGTGGATCTGTATGGAGGAGAGACGGTCGCAGCTCAGGTGGAACTGACGCTTCACTTTGAGCCCGGACGTGTCCCACTGCAGGATGGTCCCGTCGCAGCTGCACGAGTACGTCTGCAGACTGAGGAAAAAACGGACGATTAAAACTTTTCAGACTCACTTTTAAAAAGTGAAACAACAACAACAACAAAACCACCTGTTGTGTTGATCTCTGGTGTCGACCGTGAGCCCCGTCACTTCCTGTCTGTGCTCCGTCAGCTGTTTGTTGCAGGACATGCTCTGACTATCGATGATGTAGATGACAGAGTCCTGCGATCCAATCCACACCTGCTCCTGGTCCAATCCCAGCATGCAGTTCTGCACAGAGTACATGACCTGGGACCTCAGTTTCACTTCCTTTTGAAAATGGCAAACTAACAGACTCAGACGCAGTTTAATGGCTAGAAGTTGACGTAATATGTCTGACTGTCTTTTGTTTTCACAAGCAAATAGTTAACAATGAAAGTAAATGGGGCAGTCAGCCAAACGTATCTAAATTGTCATTTTTTAACCACTAATAAAGCTCAAAATATCACTTCACTTCAGCAGTAGCATGAATAGGGTCCCTACACATAAACTGAAGTACTGATAACTTAGTAAGTGAACCCAGAGTTTGATATTTTGAGCTTAATTAGTGGTTAAAAAATGACAATTTAGATACGTTTGGCTGACTGCCCCATTTACTTTCATTGTTAACTATTTGGTTGTGAAAACAAAAGACGGTCAAACTGGGTATTACTTCAACCAACGTAACATATCTGTTGAGGGGAGTTTGACTCGTATTCATGGTGAAATAGACTCTGGGTTCATGTTACTCTGGACATGTACAACTACATATAGTAGTTTAACTACTAGAGACTTTAAATGCATTAAGTTTAAAGGAGCACAACATTACATTTAACCACATATTAGTGGCTGTAAATAAAGATGGCCGACACGTCAACACTTCCTCCGACATGAAGTCAACAAATTCCAAATCTGCTTAAATACACAGGAAAATGACGTGAACTTTTATTTTTTCAGTTTGAACCATGTCCCATCTAACATGGACCAGTACTGCAGACAACCACCGTAGAGAACAGTGGTAATGTCGTCAAACTTCACAGATAGTTTGTATATATTTTAATCATCAGATCTTGTTGCTGTTTTCAAACTCAAGCTAATTTGTCAGATTTTAGAAAAACAAAACATCTTCATTCAACTTTTACTGACGTATAAATCTTAACTCTCACCAGCTGCGACTCTCCGACCTGGATGCAGTCCTGCAGCATCGACCAGCTGGCGGCGTCGAACACGACCACTTTGCCTCCGTTGAGCGCCACCCACAGCTTCGGGTTCATCTCGCTCTCCGAGTCTTTGGAGCTCAACTGACCTGGAGAAGCACAGAAGGAGAAACCAGATTCACACTCTCAATTGTCAGAAACAACTCAAACACCAACACGTTTAAAGGAAAAAAAATTGACATTTAGTTTATTTTAATTTTATATTCTTACAATATGTTGACAAATATACTATAAATTAAAGCTCCAAACATTACACAATAAATTTAAAATGTCTGACTTCCCGTCTTGAGATGCTACACGTGCTGAATTAGTGATGATTTAATGAAAATAAACCAAACATCCTGTGAGGGTTGTTCTTTTGTCTCAAAGTGTAAAACAAAAACACACTAAACAATTCGCTGATTATCCTGCTAATGCACAGCACAAGACGGTTAATCGAGTTATGTGGAAGAAGTTTCTGCCCTGAAGACAATTACAAAGCTCACGTGTGTGAAAACACACACACACACACACTAACAAAAAGCTGCAGTCACATGTGACGTTGTTAGATTTATACACAAAAACCTAAAAAACACAAAACAGAAATATCCAGAATTATCCTGGTTTTGTCCTTTGTTCTTATTTTTGTGCTTCGGTGTGTCGTTTATGTTCCGACGCTCGTTAGCGCGGCTGAACGCCATTGGACGACGAGGAGTCATGTGACAGATGGAATAAAGCGTCCAGAGAGCACGAGGTACGTGATGATGTGTGTGACGAGCGTTAAATACATCAAATGATCTGAACTGTGAAGGAATTTTAACGATTAACATCAATGAGAGGGCAACAGGGATGTATATAGACCACGTGAAACTAGTGGTTACAAAGGTGAGACCACGGTCACCGTGACAACGAGGCATAGAGGATGTGGGGTAGTTCTCTTTTTTTCTCTTTGTTCGTGTATAATACTTCAGACACACACTGACAAAAACAAACATAGTGTCATAGTGATTTGTGAAGCTAAAGACACTAAAGAAACTTTTATCGATTAATTCACAAACTTTACCTGGTGTGTAAAGCAGCACGTGAACAGTCTGAGGCTCAGCCAGGTCCAGTGACGGGTTGATTTTGTGTTTCAGTGTCTCTGAGGTAGTTTTAGGAACCATCATAGGTACTGGATCACCACAAACACAATATGACAGAGGTGCAAATAACGACAAGTTAGCTACAAAGACAATAACTGAACCGTTATGGATGAAGAGAATAATAAAGAGCTCAGACCTTCGTGTTTAATCTTATCAAAGTACGCCAGCTTTGAGGCAGCGATGATGGACTTCTGGTTCTGCAGACATCCCATCACAGCGTCCATTAACAGGGCGTTGGTCAGAGCTTGAGTCATGTACTGAGGATCCTGAGACGACATGAAATGAAACGAGATGAACAAACACCAGAAAGTTGGTTGTAAAATGGATAAATGGATACACACATATAGCTGCTGTAGCTGAAGTCTTTAACAGCTGATGAAGCTATTTTAGCTCCAGCTCCTGTTCAACAAGTACAAGCTAACCCTGTGGTAAAGCATGCACAGTCACAATACTGACCTCTGTCGTTACACAGATGATACGCAACTCTATACTCTAAAGTGAAATGGATCCAAAACTAAAGATAAAATCTTAGACTTAGAAAAGGTCGTCCGCGGTTTCAGACGTGATGCTTTATTCTTGTGACCATATCATCACAACCTTTGACCTTTACTGGTGATTTTATTCCCTGTTCTTGAAAACAAAACAGCTGCTGCGACCGCTGGTTGTTTCGTCAACGTTCACCTTGTGTTGATCGGCCATCTTGCGTCCAGCCCACATCTCTTTAACCACCAGGTTCCACAGTTCGGTCTCCGTCTTCAGGTTGGCCTCGAACACTTCAGGCCTGCAGGAGGTCTGGATACGAAGGGAGGGAATTCGAACAAGAAGAAACGGAGCCGAGGCGATTTTCACCTCCTGTGTAGAGACGGAGGGAAGTTATTTATCAACATAAACATGCAGAAAACAATTAAAAAAGCTTTTTTTTAACAACCTGTATGTTTCTAAACTTTGTGATTTCCTGGAAACTCGGTCGTCCCTCTGTGAGCAAGAACAGACGTTTCTGCGTCATGGCGATTTTACCGACGCCGTACGACGTCTTGACGCAGGACGACAACTTGTAGACGCACTCGTTGTTGTCGAGGTGGTCGATGACCTCGCTGGGCAGGTTGACGTCCAGCGCCTCGGCCTCTGTTTCCTTCCAGAAAGTGTAAAAAACTCTGAAGAGTTCGGGATCCACCTGCTTCTGTTGACCTGGGAAACAAAGACAAACATGGTGGATACAAGAGACACTAAAGGAAAAAAAACAACATGTACAAACACAAGCTAAAAAACATGTTGATGAACAGATGAGGTTAGTTCCACATCAACTCAGATATTGTTCTTCATGTGTTTTATGAATTGTTGCTCTCACACAACAATTACAAGCTGATCAGTTCACTCTTCACAACGGATGAAAATCTAAACAAAGACGGGGAAAACCACGCTGGGGAAAAACATGTGTTGGATTCAAAAGATTCATGTGTGATGACACCATGAGCTCACGACTGTGAGTATCAATCGATTTCACGACTCTTGTCACATGACGTTGCTTCTCTTCATGTTTACTATAACTCTTAACTGAGACATCTTTCCATTGACTCACTAAGTCCTCATCTTATTCATCCCCACTCATCTTGTTTAGGCCACCTGGACCTGTTAAGACCTGACTCCAACAGACAGACTAAGACATTTGCAACAAATCCTTAAAACCTGTAATTTGAGGGGATCAGACTTGTTTGTGCAGAACATCCCACAGGTGTGTCCAACACAGCTGAATCTAACACGACTGGACTGTTGTTTATTGAAAGTTTGTTGACGATGGTTCACGTTCATCCAATAGTCATTCAAGAGAGAACAATGGATTCCCAAAATTTATCTTCTGCAGTCGGGCATCAGAGGTCTAACAAACTCGTTATGGAGCTCAGATAGTTTGGACGCTGGTCGTTAGTGTCACAGCTAGTTTATGCAACAACCTGAACATTAGGAAATTAAACCAAGTCACATGTTGGACAGAGAAGACAGATGTTTAAAAGGAGGTCAAAGAATGAAACCATCACCAGATAACATCTAAACAACCTGGGATCCTTAACGAGCTCATTAGGTCTCTGGTGTCCATCTGAGCTGAAGAAGATGAAGGAAAGAAGCTGAAACATCTTCAATAATCTACATTTCAGCTGCCTCAGACTCAACTCAAATCAATACGAATCTCCACACATGCTGGATCAAACTGAGATCTGGGAAATTTTGAGCCAAGTCAACATTTTAACTTGTTATTGTTCTTCCAGTTATTCCTGCTGGAAGAGGCCACTGCCATTAGAGAAAACTGTTTCCATGAAGGTTTGAACTTGGTCTTCAACAATGTTTAGGTGGAAGAACCTGAGGTTTCCAAGCAGAGACATCATCCAAAGCTTCACTCTGCCTCCGACCGGCTCAGTGCATCCTGATGCTACTTCAGCGTGTGCTACACAGCTGCAAACGCTACAAACTGTGTTGCTTTTTCATCAATCTGAGTTACAATGGCTCTTTTGTTGGATCGTACCATACAAGTCACAAGTTTTCCTTTCTTTGAACACTTTTGGTGCCAAACACTGCAGACTGGGAACGTCCAACAGTTAAAGAGACGCTTTGATCCAGTCAACAAGAGTCAACAATACAGTTTGTCCCTTGTTTATCAGGCTTCATTTACATTTTTTTACACAAGTGTGTGTGTATGTGTGTGTGTGAAATTGAAAGCCAGCGTGCTGTACATACTTAACGCTTCAAGAGCGTTAAAGCAGCATGACAGATCATCTGACAGCTGCCAGATTACACCACGTCTGCAGACACTGAAATAATCTATTTACAACTCCTTCATGCAACGCTTTGCTCAGAAACAAAAATCGACAAAAGTTTTCTCCCTTTTCTCATTTACCATCTGTTAGAGCATCAAATAAACGATGTATCGTCGCTACGTCACGAACGATCCCGCTCTCCTGGACGCAACGGACAAACTCGTCCTGATGCAGATGTTTTCGTGGAAACTCGAACTTCTTGACGTGGTCGTCAGGTTGAACTGGCGGCTTCTCGTTCTCCGTCTTCACCTGATGAGAACACAAACGTCACACCAGCAAACATTAAAGAGGAACCCCGTTGGACCTATATCCTACTGTTAGACGTTAAAAAATGAAACCAACGGTTGATACGTTAGTAGAGATGTGGTGGTAGCAGTTTTACTTAAGTCTCGTCCCTTTGCCCTGAGACTAAACCGAGTCGACCGACCTTGAGGATGAGTCTCTTCAGCTCAGGTCGTCTGTCGGCTTGTTGTCTCTCGTCTCGGTGCAGCGAGTCAACGAGCCACGTGACCAGCTGCGTTGGGAAGATGGCCGTGTCCGTCTTGTAGAGGTTCTGGAAGTCGCTCAGAGCGTCGAGACGCCGTGAACACAGCATGTTGATGAAACCACGCAAGTAGTAGAATCTAATAGAATGAAAATTTAAGAGTGAATGTTGTTTTTATAGAAATGGCGATGGATGGATGGATGGATGGATGGATGGATGGATGGATGGATGAATGGATGGATAAGGAAGTGACGTACCTGGCCACCAGGGTGGAGTTCTCACTCTGCACAGAGAAGATGGCCTTGCTGAGCTGCTGGATGAGTTCACTGTAATAACTTTGAACGGAGTGAAAAGACAAAGACGCCGGGAAATCTGGGAGTTTGAGCATGTTTACAAACTTAGGAGTCTTCAGACCTGAGGGTTAAAAACAGAAAAAGAGAGAAGATGTTAAATGGCTTGTTGACGCTTCAGAACAAAGAGTTTAATTTGTGTGTGTTTGTTCCAGTTTCACCAGCGTCAGACACGATGATCCTCGTCAGCAGCGTGTTTCTTTGGAAGCTGATGGTCTGATCGTCTCCCAGGTTGGGGAGACTCATTCCCAGTCGTTTATTCAACCTGTTCTCACTGATGGAGCTTTTTCTACGAGCTTGAATCTCCTGCATCGTTGGTCTGCGCGGGACCTCGACCATGGCCTTCATCCTGCAGAGACGACACGTTGCATAGAAACTGTTCCTGCAGAAAGTACGTGAGGAAAACTGTCGCGTAAAGATTTGTACCTCTGCATCTCCGAGCGCGTGCTGATCTCCATACGAGTGTAATTATCCATCTTCTTGTTGAGACGATCCTTCAGGAAGGAATGGAAGATGTGCGTCTCCAACACCTGAAACAAAATTGTGTGAATTTACTGATTTTATCTGATAAAACATCTGTTTTGTTACATGTTCATGATCTTTACCTTCTTGTAAAACAGTTGCTCAGCTGCTTCTCTGCTTTTAAGAAACTCCTCACTGTTAAACACTCGATGTTCGTAGTTCAGATGGATGCTAACGTCCCTGGAAGACACAGACACACACAAGCGTCTGTATGTTAACTAAATAAACTTATATCATTTAGGCAGAGACGTCCAGTTTGATCCAAACCTGAATATGTTGATGATCAGCTCCAGCGTGATCCTCTGGATGTCGTGGTTGAGGTTGTGCTGCCACGCTCGCCGCTGCACTCGCTGCTCGTTCAGGTTGGTGCAGTTGGTGCGTCGACATTGATCCAAGTCAAAGTGGATCTGCAGAGAACGACACCTGCAGAGGAAACACCAGCACGCTCAGTCCAGTTCAGTTCACACCCTGGCAGCAGTGAAGAAGACAAACCTACAGCTCCATCAGACAATGAACAACCTCTGAGTGAAGCAGTCGGCAGCGGCTGGAGGAATCTGCGGCAGGTCGACGGTGTCAGAGCAAGAAGTGGAGACGCTGCCGTTGTCGATGTTGATTAAGATCAAATCGTCGGTTTCCTGAAGTCACAGAAGCTTCAAGATTAAAATGTAAAACACTGATATCGCGTCCTGGTTTCAGAAAGACGTGTACTTACAGCAGCGACCTCTTCAAAATGGTTGATGTGGCAGCCCATGAGGAAAGCAGTAGGAGCCATGAGGAAGTCCAGCATCCCTCTGGCCAAGACGGGGACGTACGGCTGCTGCCATGACAGAGGCTGGAGGAGACGGTTCAGGATCAACAAGAGGCTTTTATTTATTTATTTATTTATTTATTTCCCTGATTATCAACAAGAAACAGCTGTTTGACTAGTTGTGATTTATATTTTACTGACGTGAATAAACAGCAACAAACTCTCGGCCACCAGCGTGAGTCTCGCCCAGTCGGCAGAAAACAAAACAACTCGCTGCTCCTGCAGGAGACAAGACATCACCTGCAGAGACACGGGACAGAAAAGACATGATGCTTCCTCAGGTTTATAACACATACAACAGGCGTGTGTGTGTGTGTGTGTGTGTGTGTGTGTGTGTGTGATACCTGCAGCAGCTCCTGAGGCCTGAAGCAGAGAAACGGCAGATGTAGATCTAAATCAACAGCTGGATGATCTTTGTCTTCACTGGACGGTAACACGATGGTCAGAGGACGAAGAGTAAACATCTGGACACACACACACACACACACACACACACACACACTTACACTCCGTCATCTTTAGCTTTAAGATGTTTTAACACCGGTGGTCGAAGTAACAAATTACATCGACTCAAATTGCTGTAATTAAGTACATTTTTGGGAATGTAACTGTGTAATTTTACTTGTAATTGAGCATAAATAATAGTTTGTAATCTACTTTGCTACATTTAAAATCATCTTCACTACTGAGTAGTTACATCATCACCTGACATCACAAAGACAACAACAACCAGGAGACTTGTCTGGTTGCCATGGTAACACATCCATACATTGTTGCTCTAAACAATAAACACAGTTAAAGTTACCGGATGTGACGTTTGTAACTTTGTTGTTAATTTTATAGATAATTGTAAAATATTTGAATGAATTTAACAGAAAAGACACTTTGTACTTTATTCTTTCACTAGAGTTTATTTATACTGCAGTAGTTGTACTTGTTGAGTAATATTTCATGTAACATTACTTCTACTTTAGTACAGACGATCACATCTCTTTAACACACTGTGTCACTCACCACGTGCAGCTGTCCGGGAGGAGGAATCGGCACAAGCGTCAGTTTTGCTGCAAACTCCTTCACTCTCTCCTCCATGTCGGATAAACGGCAGCTTCTCAGCTGGATCAAGAGGCTGACGGAGAAACAGACAGAGTTGAGACGTGTATCGACCTAAATCTCATGATGAATCAGAGCGTCCGTCGTCTTCTCACCACGACAGACAATCTTTGAGCGCGGTGAAGTACGGATACTTGGATATGACACAGAAACTGAAGGCGGAGAAAAGTTTAGGAAACTTTGACGTCCCGGATCCGTTGTGGAAGAACGACGTTCCTTCCTGGAAAAAACAAAGACTCGTTTTAATTAAAGATCTGAGACAAACGCAGCTGTAGGAGCCAGTGTGAGCGTTTTGTACCGGTATTGGTTTGTAACACTGCATCACGACTCCGTGAGTCTTGTTGCCGAAGACGTCAGTGAAAACCAGGAAGTGAAACTGTTCATCTCTCTGTTCATTGGTTATCTGGAGCCCATCTGAGACAAAGAAAACATAAATGAGGTTGAATCAGCGTCAGTAGAGATGATGTGATGATTCATTTTTAGATGTTATAAAGAGTAAAGTACCAGGGAAGCAGAGCTGAGGTAAAACCATCAGGTCGATTTCTTTGGGGACGCTGACGTCGTCGCTGCTTCGTCTTCCTTCTGCTGCTCCACCTGCAAAGACACGAGGATCTAAAACGAAAAACAGAAGCAACGAGGAGCTGGTGTTTCAAACGGTGACGTCGGCAGAGATCAAACCTTGACTCGGCGTCACCGTGAACGACGGAGGCTTTTCTCGTTTCTTCCTCAGGAAGGAGCGACGCCTCTTCCCCTGCAGCCTCATCACTTCGCTGTCGTTCTGCGGTCGGTTGACAAACGGTGGAGCCAAGACGTGTAAAACCTCCGGCTCCAGCGGGAGGTGCTGTGGGCTCCTGTTACTGTTCACAGCCTGAGACACAGACAGGAAGTAGTGTTAATATAAAGTATCTGAAAGACTCTAGAGTAGAAAGTAGAGACACTAGAGTAGAATAAAATAACTCTGGTAGAAGTTCAAGTCGTCACTAGAATGATTCTCCAGTAAAAGTCTTAAAGTATCTAGTATTTACTGTACTTCAGTATGACAGTAATCTATAAGTAAATGTAGTTAAGTGTAGAAAGTAAAAGTACAAGTACATGTTAATAAAACAGAAGAATATTATGAAGTTTATCCAGCACTTTAAAACATGGAGCTACAACAATCTTCATAGACAATGAATGAGTCTGAACTAAAGAACTAAAGTTGTTCTTTTTTCACTAAATGTAAATTAGTGTTTGATATTGATATTGTTGAAGTTTCTCCATCATCCACCTTTAAGATGGAGCCTCCATCAACCCTCAGACATGGTGTTGATGGTCTAAACAGTCACAGGTCGACTTAGAGTCAAAACACCACATTTACTGAGTCACTGAACACTGACGATGGATCAGAGGAAAAGTGTCATTAAGTTAAAATGTAGTGAAGTTTTCTTAAGTGACTGACGGTGTCTGATACCTGGTAAACTTCTCTGAGTTTGTCGACAGACGCTCCTACGACCACACAGGCCTCGAGCAGCGAAGGAGGAAGATGATCCGCCATCTTCACTCAGGATCCTGAAGAACCGGACCAGGGACGAGTCCAGACCTGCTGGATCAGAACAAAGACTTCTGGTTCAACATGTATCAGTTAAATAAAGTCACAACATATGACAAAGAAGTACAGACACTAGGGTAGAAGAGTTTGTTCAGTCATGTGGTTTTTATTTTTTAATAATTAAAGTTGAGAATTCACAACTTTTAAAAGTCTGAGTGTGAACAGACTTCTCCTCTAAGGCAGCGCAGCATCGATTAACGGCTGCGTGAAGCAGAATCCAGCAGATTTTCAGCGTTTTCATTTTTAGATCGTATCATCTCTGGATTCATATGACGAACACAAATCAGCTCGATCAGTTCGGCTTCATTAAAACTCATGATGATAAAACGACTCGACTGAGTCACCTCATCCAGAAGCTGCTGAACTGTTTTAAATTTATTTTAAATCACATTTCCTCCTCCCGGACCGTCGTCTGGGTTCTTCTTGGAAAATTGGGCTCACATGTGCAGAGAGGAGGAAAAAAAAAAAACAGAAAAATGCAAAAACAACTTGTAGCTGATGTGATCAAACTGAGACGATCAGACGTGAAGACACAAGAAAAAAAACCTTTAAAATCTTATTAAATCATTAAAAATCATCTTTTATTCCAGATGAAGCAGGAACGTTTAACATAACTTTGATAAAAGATGTCACATGACCAGAAACTATCATAATAAAATAAAATATAAAGTCACATGATTCAGATCAGATGGAAAAAAAAACAAAAACAGCAGAAAAACATCATGTTTCGTCCGTTTGATGAAGAAAAAACATGAATAAATAAAGTGTTTAAATCAAAAACATGATGACACACACACACACACACACACACACACACACACACACACACACACACACACACACACATCTCTATAAATAAAAGTCTCTACACAGACTTTTATTTTGGAAGGTTTCAGTTTCAGGTAACAGTTTTTCTATCGCAGGTTTGACACGTGACGCTGCGTCACAAGCAGCGCAGGTGAATCAACAAACAAACAAACAAACAAATAAACAAACAAACAAACAAACCTGTGCAGTGTGACCGACGGGCTCCTCACAGGCTTCCGTCCTGCTCCTCATTCATCTCTGTCTGTTTCCATCAGAGTCTGATCCGAGTTTAACACTTCAACACTTCACTTCCTGTTTCTGTCACGCTCACATGCGCACTGAGCTTTGACACGCGCGCTCCTCACACTGAAACTGTCACACACACACACACACACACACACACACACACACACACACACACACACACACACACACACACACACACACACACACAGTGTTTTCATAAATTATTCAAATAAAGTGTTAAAAGTTTTAGGTCTAATTTTTTTTTTTAATTTCACTTCCGGTTTAAACAAACACCCGCGTGACAACTTTTAATCAATAACTTTCTGATTTAATTGTCTGTGTTGTAGTAACCAACAGTCTCCTGTAGGTGGCGGAAGTTGACGAATTAACTTCTTTATTAATATTATCACACAAATAAAATCTGTTATAATATAAAAAATATGAATAAATTGATTCATTGATTTTGTTTCTGAAGCTTTAAGATAAAAGATGTGACTGATTTTTTTTAAAATAACTTATTGATTCTGTTATAATTTGGTTATTAAACATTTTTTTAAAAGAATTAAAAAAATGCTATATCAGTTTATTTCTTTTATATTTCTGTTTATTTATTATTTATTTCTTATATGATTTTATTGTTTATTATTTTATCTGTTTTTTTATTTAATTATTTTTTAAATTATTTAAATTATTTTATTTATAAAATGTAATTAATTTATTTTATTAATAACTTATTATTTTATTAATTCATTTTATTATTAATATTTTATCTGATAATTTCTGATAAAAAAACTTTATTTATTATTTTTATATGATTTTTAAAAACTTATTTTATTTAATTTATTGTTTTGTTAAATACTCGTTGATCATTTTGATTAAACAGACGTGTCAGAAACTGATGAATCAAACGATGCAGATTATTAATAATCTGTAATAAACATTTATAAAAATAAAAAGTTTCATCCTCTGATAATAAACAACAAATGATCTGATATTTGTTGATTTGATTTTCAAGTTTCATCAAATGTGACGGAAAAAAAAAAACATAAAGTTGAAGTTTGTTAAAGTTTCTTCATCATCATGTTTAATAAAATGTTTCAGCTACAAGTTCTGATGTTTTCACTGGATAAAGTTTCTAGTTTTATGGAGAAAAAAAAAATCAGAATAATAAAACGATCATTTCTTTAAATTAAAAAAGAGAAAATCTGAGGAAACGACGTCGACTTCTCTGCATAAAACATCAATCAATCAATCAATCAATCAATCAATCAATCAATCATCTGAACTAAAATAAAATAAGAACCTTGAGTTTTAACGTTTCTCTGTAATGTTTGTCTCTGTCTTTAATTTTAACTTCAACAGGATCATTTGTTTTCATTTTTCACCTGGACCTGATGTTACGCTGCCACCAGGTGTCTGACTGGAGAATCACACGTTAACGTCAGAACAGACACTTTTATTCTCACAGGAAACGGAAACATTTGAACTTCTCCGACTTTTATTATAAAGTGATTAATTCATTGATTGAAAATCATATAATAACAGTTTATATCTACGTTCGTCTGAAACCTGTGTCACTGAATTAATTCATTTTCCATATTGATAAAGAAGTTGTTGACATTTTAACTTCAACCACTAAAATATATTAACGAAATAAAACTATTTTATAATATTATGACAATAAAATAATAATCTGAACGAGTGTTTGTTGACAAAACAAAAAAGACACAAAACAACCGATGATTAAAACAAATGTTTGTTTGTTTTTCAAATATTTGGTACAAAAATACAGTGATGTCATTGTACAAACATGTGTACGGCGGCAAAATCACTTCAAAATAAAATAAAATAAAATAAAAACACAGCAGTGATCGACTTTCACACCAAAAGAAACAACAAAGAACGTCGTTTAAAATGAAGTAAAAAAGAAAAGAAATGAGATTAAAACAATGTGAAGATGTTTGATGCGACAACTAACGTTAGTTTGATTTTATTTAGAAAAAAAACACATTAAAAAAACGTTTTCTTTGATTTACAGACTCGTCATGAAGCAGCTGGAAACTTTTCATTTAGTTTCTTTTATTTATTAAAAAAAATTAAACACACACACACACACACTCAGAGCCTCTTATTATTATTATTTTATATTATTTTTTAATTGATTCTCTTTGTTTTTCCTCTGAACCTGGAAATGACGTCGTTTTTTTTAAACTTTTATTTGGTCGAAACTTCAACAAGTGAAGTGAAATTCAAGTTTGCATAGAAACGTTTGTGTAGTTTCTTAAACTTATTTAACGTTTGTTAAAGTGACTGAGCTGCAACGAAAAAGCTTCAGATTGAAACGTTTGATTCTGCGTCTGATTTTCAATAAATGATCATTAAAGTTTCAACTCCACCGGGAATGTTCACGTTTACGTCACGAAAACGTCACCGCAACAAAATCCAACCGAAGCCGACGAAAAACTTTTTATCTTGAACACGTCTCGGCTGTTGAGGAAAGAAAAGTTTTATCGGAAAAAGACGAAACAAAACGACGGACGAGTCAGAGTCACCGGGAAAATAACGTACAACTTTTTATCTCGTAAATTTAGATTAGAGACGTAGATTAAGTCACAGATTTACAAGAAAAAGTCGTATATTTACGAAAATAAAGTTGCGAATTTACAAGATAAAAGTCGTACTTTACGTTAAAAAAAAAAGAATTTACAACCTTTAGTCTTGTCAATGTGACTATTCTCCTAAATGTACGACTTTCCGTAAATTCAAGTCATAAATTAAAAAAAATAAAAACAAATTTACTAATTTATTTTCGTAAATGTGCGACTTACTGTCATAAATTTAGATTAAAGACATAGATTAAATCACTAATTTACGAGATTAAAAGTTGGAAATTTACGAAAAGTACAGAAATATATGACTTTTGTAAATTTCGTAAATTGTGCAACTTTGTAACTTCAAAAATCATAAATGTATGACTTTTATTTTACATCTATATATATATATATATATATAGTGAATTTACTCATTTATTTTCGTAAATGTGCTAATTATTCTCGTAAATTTGTGACTTTTAATCTTGTTAATCTAGATCAGACATAGATTAAATCGCTAATTACGAGATTAAAAGTCAGAAATTTACGATTTTATCGATTTTTTGTAACTTGTGCAACTTTTCATAAATTCAAGTGATAAATTTACGACTTTATTCTCGAAATGTTGGCTCTAAAACTCGGTCGTACAAACGAAACGTGAATAAAAAAGTGGAATTTGTGTTCATTCGTGAATTTGTAGCAGTTTGACCTGTAAAGTAATAAAACGAGTGATGCATCTGTCAGTAAATCCGAGGTACGCACACGTTTACAGCATCGTGATCGTCCAAAAAAGAAGTAAAACAGCAGCTTCTGTGAAGTAAAGTGTCACAGTTACGTCATCGTCCTGCAGCATCAGTGTGAGCGACAAAGTGCTTCAGTCATGAAAGTCTGTGTTTTAATCGCTGGCGTCTGTTTGTCCAACATCAGTTTGTGTTAGTTGAGGTAGAACGAGACAGAAACAGAACAGAGCAGCAGAGAACTGTCGAATCTAAAACGTCTAGAGGCGTCAGATTGAGTTTGGTGTTCAGGCGACGGAGTGTTTGTCCGTCTTCTTCAGACCGTCTCCGTCCGAGAGGCTCAACAGGGCGAGTCTCTGCTCGCCGCCAGTCTCTCCGTTCTGATCCGACTCCGCCGACGTATCCGTGGCGACGTGATCCTGATCCGAGTCCAAGTCGGGATAAATGATGAGGAAACAGGCGGTGAGGAAACCGAGGAGGGAGCCGCAGGAGGCGACGACGGGGATGACGCGCACGCTGCCGACGGCCTCGACCACGGCGCCGAGAGCTGACGCCACTAAAATCTGACTGATGTAAACCTGAAAAACCAATAACATAATAATTATGTTTCAACTGTTGTCAAACATTGGATCAGATGTGTAAGTTTCTGGAAGACTTAGAAGAAGAAATGTTTCATGTTTGTTGTTTCTTTAAAGTGACGTCCAGAGCAACATGAACCAGAGTCTATTTCACCATGAATACGAGTCAAACTCTCCTCAACAGATATGTTACGTTGGTTGAAGTAATATCCAGTTTGACCGTCTTTTGTTTTCACAACTAAATAGTTAACAATGAAAGTAAATGGGGCAGTCAGCCAAACGTATCTAAATTGACATTTTTTAACCACTAATAAAGCTATGTGTATGTGTAAAATGACAAATGAGGAAACTTTGTGTCAAAATTTGAGAAAAATATTCTGTAAGAAAGAAGTTAAAGAAGCTGAGGCAAAAAAAAAACTGTTGCATCTCATTATTTCTGTATAAATAAGTTCAGTTTGGATCAAACCTGGCAGGACAAGATGGCGCAGTCGATACCAAAACCTCTTCGAGTGTTTGCTGGACTGTGGTAAATGTACTGAGGAGAAGAACAGAGCAGGTGAAGTTATTACTTCATCAGTTAGAAAATCACAAATCACAATCACAACTTCTGCACAAAAACTACTAAACACTTTCCTTCATAAGCGTCACAGTAAGTTTCTCGTCCGTGTGTTTTGTTGTGTTGTTTCGTGTCTTATTGTGCGTGTTCATCGTTCATACCTCTTTGATTTCATGGTACTGTCCCAGTAAAGCGTAGGGGCAGTAGGAGATGCTCATGGAGATGACGCCCATGGTGCTGATCATCACCATGGCAACGTAAACGTTAGGGGAAGATCGCCATGATGGCCGTTCCTGAGATAAAGAAGATTATAAAGTCACTTTTAATTAAACTTCAACTGCCTCTTATCTGTGTTAAAACTCATTGACTGAAGCTTTAACCGACCGATTGAGAATCCCAGAGTCCCAACGCTGTAAATGACTCTGATGCTCAGATCAAAGTTGTCCAGGTATTTCTGCAGGATGGCTGAGAGGAGAAGAGTGTCGGTTAGTGGAGTTTTCACTACGTGTCATTGTGTTTTTTGTTGTGTCGTGTTGTGTTTTTTTACCAGAGCTAACGGCGGCGGTACCAGCGTAAACCACCAGCCCCCAGCAGCCCATCTGAACGCCACGGTTGTAGTTCTGTAGCTTGGTGGAGTTCACCGCCGCCTGGAAAATAAAACAAACACACTGAGACACAGTTTATATTCCATATTAACTGTGTGTATGATGTGTGTGTGTGTGTGTCAGAGATGTTCACAAGTCATTTGTCCAAGTTTCAAGTCTTTAACAACTGAAATGAACATTATCTCATCAGATCCATCTAGTCTGCATAATAACACTCTACCATCATCTGTTATTATATACGACAAGCTTTGTTTAAAGTTGATAAAGTTAAAGTAGGATAGATTCCTCCAGTTTAGTAGAAGCGCACACACACGTTGTTCTATTTTATCTCAATGAAGGAAAAGTCAAGTTTGTACTTTGAGTTTAAACTCTAACTCTGCCTCTGGTTGCTCTTCTTCAGCCAATATCATCACTTATTCGCCATGAAAGAGAAGAAAGAAAACTTAAAAACAGCTCAGCTGTGGCTGAGTCTGGTCGGTTGAAAACAGTTTTGTTGTTTCTATAACATCGGTTATTATCTTAAACATTGTTATTCCTCATCAGTGTTAACGAGTCCGAAACCCTGAGTTTTTGTTTGTGTGACTAGAGTGCAAGTCTCAGACTCGAGTCCCCATCTCTGGAGTATGTGAGTGTTGTTACCGTGGGGTCTCCGTTGTAAATGACTTGACCCATGAAGTCGGTATAAAACACAGCTTCAGCGATGATGGCGAACCACGTGAGGAGGTGACACACACACAGTCTCCACAGCTGCCGCGGCATCTGAAAGACAAAAATCAAAAAATCAAGACCAGCAGGTGGAAATAAAACAATAACATCAGCCTCCTGTTTCCTGTTTCTTCACCTTCAACATGGACAACCACAGCAGTTTAACAGTGGTTCCTTGTCGTGAACCGTCGTCGCTGCTCGAGGCCTCGGACGCCAAACTGCTGATGGAGCGTTGCAGCTCCCGTCTGTCGGCGTGATGCTGGAGGTCGCTGAGGTCGTTCAGGCTGCGGGACGTTGTGATTGGCGGAGGGCTGGAGGCCGTCGGGCGTCGCAGGCGGTAGCGTTGAGATCCGACTCGTCCGTAGTAAGAGAAGGTAAAAGACGGCTGGAGGAACAAAGGTGGTTTGTGTTTGTTAAATGTTGTACAAAGTGACAACCCCCAGAGTAGCGGGAGAGTGTATCTATGAGCGCACCTCTTGAACGACTGCTGTTTATTCAAAAACTAAAACTCCTATCGCCAAAATTTCTTCACAATCAAAGCTACACGGCTTTACTGAAAACACCGGTCAAATTTATTTGAGCCTAGTGTGAAAACTGTGGAAAATACAAAGAGTTAGAAAATAGCAATTTCTACTTTTCTCCAAAAATTCCCGCTCTGGATTTACATTGGAGTCAATAAAGCGGCTGAGAGCTACTCTTGTCGCTTAGAGGCAGATAATTCAAAAACCCTAAGTCCTATTGTTTAGTTAGACACATTGTGTGAAAGAGGACAAGCGGGGCCACAACTGTGGAACAAATCATATTTATAGAGAAAAATTTGCAGCTTTGAGCAGCGTGTAAAGACAAAATTTCTGAGAATTTTTCTGAAAGCCTCTCCACTCTAACTGATGACATCACCACTCTAGCCTCAACATTCCGCGCAATACACACCCATTATAAACTCTGAATTTATCCAAAAGTGATCGTGATCATTGAACAGCGATTGATCAAAACCTATACAACTTATCAAAAAGCTGATTGCCACACTGACAGACAGGACTTGTGTCTACATTTTAAAGTTTGAATGGCGTTTGTAGGTGAACATATGTTAGAACAGTAGATGTTTGAATTCTGCCATTTTTTTTGTTTTTTTTCACCTCAACCCATTCATTTTCTATGGGACTTTTTCGCAGTTTTTTTTGCAAATTATGTATTATGTAATTTGCGTATTTGTTCTGCACTGTATCACTATTCAAAACAGCAGTAAATAGAGACCTGTCGGTAGAAGGTGGGTGGGTGTGGCCGTGATGACGCCGAGCTGCTGGTGGGACGGGTCCCGGGTTTGGTGGAAATGTGGCCTTTCACTGCAGAGACGCCGTTGGCAGCTTTGACCTGATGACACCAGAGAGAAGATGAGATTAAAGGACTTAAACTCAGATTTCTAAATGGTATAAAACAATAAACACACGTTGAGCTACGTCACCTGTCTCTGTCTGATCTGAGGGACAGAAGACGAACCGTCTGTCGTGTCTTTCTGCTCAGAAAACACCGGATCTTTCAGCTCGTCGGTCAGAGCGTGTGGTGCATCAGGAGGAGACGAGGATCCAAAGCTCTGGTCTGAAGGTTTGAAAGCGTTGTCCAGTTCGGTTTGAGTCTCCGGTAGAAACTGATGAACCTCCGGTGGGAAAAGCTGAACGTCCGGATCGAGATCAGGATCCAGTTTGATGGCAGAGTCTGGCATCGCTAAGACCGAGTCGCTTTTACTCCTCACTCTCTCCACGGTGAGGAAATCCATCTCCGCTGCGTCAGGATCCAGATCTTGAGCGGAAGCGTCTTCTTCTGCGATGACGTCGAGCAGCGGCGGCGTTTGACCGGCGGGCCTGATGGACAACTGGCTGGTGGATTCTCCACATCCTGTCACTTTCAGATGGTGAGGCGCCGCAAACTTTCTCTCGGGGATACTGAGCATGTGCAGAGTGACGGAGATGATGAAGATGATGGCGGCAAACATGAAAAGAACCTGCTCCTGTGATTTAAACGCTTGTCCCAGAGCCGTGTTGGTCCAGTCCAGACCACCCAGCATGTAGCCGACCGCTCCACCGAGACCTGGAGAGACACGGTGTCAACATCACTTTGACCAATAAGAGATAACATCAGAGTCATGTGATCAGTTTCATGTGTAACTAAGACGTGAAGAAGATCAGAAATGAATGTTTGGACCAAGTCTCTATGATGATTAGTTGTGATCCTGGTGAAGGTTGAATGAGGTCACTTGGGTCAGATTAAAGACGAGGTTTTTAGTAAAAATGTGAATCATTTCATCGATGTTAACTTCAACCACGATGCTGCTACAGCTGCTAAACAACGTCTGACAGGTGACACATTAACACACTCCACTTCATGTTTCATGGTTTTCGTTTCTTTAAGAGTCAAACATCTGCCTGTTGTTGATGTGGATCAGCAGCTGCTTGTTGTGTTTATTATCACAAACCACTGACACTGTTCTTCACTTATCATCAGTGATGACTTGTTTTTGTTCTTAATAAACCACGAGAAGATGCTTTAGTGTCGACACGTCAAACTGATATGAAACTCCTGGTCTTTGCCATTAAATGATGACTTCTGTGATACAGTTGGAGAAGTTGAAGCTGTTGGCATTTGTAGTTGACAAATAAGGAAACTTGGTGTCAAAGTTTTACAAAAATACTTTGTGCAAGTTATAGAAGTTGAGACAAAATGTGTTACAATCATTCCTGGTCTCGAGAAACAAGAACAAATGTCTGTTTTCTTGATCAGATGCTTCAGTTCTCACCAGCAGAGAAAGCGTGAATATTTAGAGCCATATCTTGCTCCTCGGTGTCGGCAACATCTAGAAGATAAGCTCTGATTGGTCCTTCAGAGGCGTCGGCGCAGAAATCCAGCACCACCACACCCAACACGGTGAGGACGATGCCGATGGGCTGCTGGCCGGGGCTGTCGCCGATGGACAAACCTGAAACGTCACCGCAAAACAACAAGCATGAGGTTGAATCGTCATCTGTTGAAGCGGTTGAGGTGCGAGGCCGAGAAAACTCACCGATTAATGACCCGTTTAAAAACAGCGCCACCCCGAGCAGGACGCCGGCGCACAGCGCCAGGATGAACGGTCGCCTGCGGCCCCAACGCAGGGTGCATCTGTCGCTGGCCGAGCCGATCAGAGGAGTGAAGAAGAGGCCGAGGATGGGACTGAGGAACCAGGTCAGACTGTAGTACTGCTCAGGAAGACCTGGACACAAACAGAGACCAGAGGACAAACGAGATCAAGTTACAGACGATAAAAGACCTGAATCGGGGGCAGATGGTCACCGTACGATGGTTGAACACGGTGTCAATAAACTACTACGATCAAGTTCATCACTGTCTTTGTTTGAGATATTTCCAAAGCTACAGATGAAAAAACACTTTCTACGAATCCACAAAGATCAGATGCAAACGAGAGAAGATGAAACATTTATTTTACACTGATCTCAAACTAGATCAGAAATCAGCCGTTTTGTTCCTTTTTTCACCAAATAAAACTCAGACGGAGCAAAATAAATAAATAAATAAAAAGGATTTATCACTTAAAAATGAAGATATCACAGCAGCATATTTTGTTTTTTATAGTAAAGTTTTATATGAAAGTTGGTTTAAACAATAACAGAACTACAAGAAGAAAAAGACGATTTTATTTTTTATCATTTTTTATATATTTTCATTATTATAAACTCTGCTCTAATGAGCTCAAAGTATTGAACGACTCGTCTCTCATCAGGAACATTTTCATGCAGGAACTTGCCACAATAAGTCTCTGAAATGTTCCTCTGTGTTCATTGTTTATATTTAATAACACATGACTGCACTTGCACATTAATAACTCGTGATTCTTAAACAGCTTCTGTATTTTTTTTTTTTTGTTTTGTTTTGTTTTTATTTTTCCTGCTTCTCTTTTACTCTTTTCTTTTCTTTTCTTTCCAGTGTTGTGGGCACAGCTCAGATAAGGAGGTGAACAGGAAACAGCCGGGAAACTGGTGAAATCACTTCCACAGTCGATGCTGTGAACTGAAATCAGGAAACACACACACACACGCAAAAACACACGCATGTATGTAACGTGTACGTGAGTCAGAGCACAGCACTAATAATCCATCTCTGCTGCATTTTTCCAAACCATATAAAGACGTAAATAAAAACCTGATGGATCTGAGAGTCAGCGCGACTCCACTGGTTCTCACGGGAACGTCTCGTTACCCATGATGCTTTGCTTTTTCCTCCTGCCATCCTTTCTCTCTTGAGTCAACAAAAACGAACACAGTAAAAAAAAAAAAGAACATCTTCACGCTCGTTGTTTCCACATTTTTTTTCCCATTTAAAAGAAAAACGTAAAAACATCCAGAGGAAGGTTTGACCTCTGGTGACCTCGATACGATCGTAACGATTGACAGGTAACGCTTCGGAAAATATAATAAAATGTTAGAAAAAAATGGCTGAGGGAACGTTTGTTTACCAAGGAAGGAAATTCATTCACAAACTTCATTACACCCAAAGGAGACACATTGTGTTTTTTATTTTCTTGGCGTCAAACATTAAGGCTGCACATGACTTTTATTTGACACAGTTTTTCAAAATAAAAGTATTTAATAGAAGCAAAAACTACCGTTTTTTTTTTTCTTTCAGCAAAAAAAAAAAAATAAAATAAAATTACAAAACAAAAGTTTACTTCATGAGTTTCCTGGGTGTTTTTTTTTTTTTTTAACTTTGCAATTGTTGCATCACCAGTTATATATCAGGTTTATTTTTTAGATTTATTTTTTTTAGATGATTTATGTTCATGTTTCTTTGTTGCTGTGAACATTTAGACGACTTCAGTCTCTGTGGATTTATTTTACAACGTTTTCTACTCGTGTGTTGACACAGAGATAAATGTTTCAACCAACTTTGTCCAGGATTCAACGTGTTAATGTTTCTGAAGGTGGTTGCGTCACACACACACACACACACACACACACACACTGATGCAACACTGAGAGGGAACACACCAACACACACACATGTTGCATCTTGTATGTTTTAGTTTGTCATGTTTCTTGTTATTTATTTCTTCGTTCGTATAAAGAAGAAAAGTAAAATAAAAGTAATAAAAACAACAACCTCGTCTTTCTTGCTATATTGTGAACGACGGAGGAAAAACACGGAGATTGAAATGTGCTGCGTTAGACACATTCTTGTTATACCTAAACCAGGGGGGTGTTTTTAAAAAAAAAAAATGCCTTTGTTTCATTTCTGCTATGGTGGCAAACCTGGACACACAGGTTGTACACTAGAGTGGACGAGGGGTCAACGGGTAATAATGACACAGAAATTCACATTGTTGACGCTGTTACCTGACGACCGCAACTGGACTCTTTCTAATCAATCTGACGTATTGAAAACGAGAAAACAAGAAGCTTAAAGTTGAATCTGAGTGAACAAAGTTTAAAAAAAAACATGATTATTTTTTACATTTCCAACTCACAGATCATCTATATACTTACTGTTTATATACATATTGTTACATTGTGTTTATATCACATCTTTACACTCTCTTTATATTCTTAAATTCTACTCCTTGTTCATTTCTCTCTGGTTTATCTGATCTTATCTTAAAATTTCAACCGTGTTTCTCATATAATAGTTTGATTTATTGCTCCGCTCACACCTGAGAATGTAACACAACCTGTTTATATGTATATTACAGACCAGGTTCCGGGTCTGACACATCACACGTCTACACTGATAGTGAGTGGGGGGGTTGGGGGGGGGGGGTGTTGTTGCATTGTTGTATCTGAATGACCAGAGGAATGTGTTCAAACACATATGTGCACTGATCTGTCACGTGCAAGTTGTGGTTGTAGTTGTAGTTGTGGTGTGTTCGCTGTGTCTCTGCTGAATTGAATTAAGTGTGTTTGTGTCTTCGTGATCTCACCGATCTGCAGCAGCACCGGCGTCACCAGAGCCGTCTCCATGGCGTAGCAGAACTCACGCCCGAACATCACGGCTCCGTGCATCACCCAGCGATGCAGAGGGATGCGAGTCCCTCGACCGTCCTCCTCGTCCATCTCCCTCTCGCTCTCGCTCTCTTCAGCTTCATCCTTCAAGTTTCTCTTCGTTTTCTCCTCATCGTCTCCTCCCGCCGCCGCCTGCTCTGACTTCAGAGGAACCATTTATGTTGATGATGCCGGATATATCCGTACAGATCACCTATTTCACTTTGTATATAAACAAAATGTACCAGGTTATAATATACTAATAAAACATATAACATCTGCGATGTTTATCTCCATCACTCGTGGCTTAAAAGGAGCCTGAGATGTCCAGGAACGCGTCAGGCCGTGGTCATGTTGCTGCTCCTCAACGTGACTCGTGCAAATGAAAAACTCAGGAAGAGCAGGGAAGTTTTTAGTGCAGCTCCAGAGGTATGCAGAGGAGGGAGGAGGGAGGGAGGAGAGTGGGAGGAGAAGGGCGGTGGTGGGGTTTGTGTGAGTGTGTGTGTTTTTGAAGACCAGGTCTTCGCCTGAGGCAAAATGTAGATTGTGTAATATCAAGAGAGAAGGGTTGACTGAAGTCAGGGCCACTGAGTCACACAACAACCTGCAGGAAAACACAGACACAAGTTAAACAGTTAGCTTAAGCGGCTAATTTATTTAGCAACACATTTGGCTGCGTCAGTAAGTTATTACTCAGACTTTAACCAGACTCATATCAAGTCACGTGATGTGAATAAAGGCAGTAAAAACTGCCACACCTCCATTATCTCAGCTCTAAAGTGTAAAGCTGTTTCCATTCATGCATTGTCTGTTTGAAAATGAATGGCACAATAATCACGATAAAGAAGACGAATGAAGAAACCAACTCTTATTACAACATCACAACTGTTGCAAAAGTCTTAACACATTTAAAAAAAAAAAAAAATAGGAAATTTCCATCCACGTCTCCTAAACTCCTCCATTTTCTTTTTTCTTTTTTATCCAACTAAGACGGAGGTTTTTCAAAATAAAGGTCAGGTCAGGTACTAGTTTATGTTTAAACCAGATAAACTCACTAGTTCTTGTTTATGTGAGTTGGTGGTAACATTTTAACACGTGATTTAAACCTCTGAGTTGTGTGTTTTAGTAAAAACAGGAGGAGGAGGAGGAGGAGGAGGAGGGGTCGTTGAAGCTGAACCGGTTCCGACATGTTAGACCCCGTTTTACCTGAGATCCGCATCGACCTGCCCCCACACGGTTCACACCAGACGTTACCGGTTACGTTTTAAAAACACGTGGTGTCGACAAACACCTGATAGTTTGAAACTTTATGTTTAACTTTAACACACCGACTGAGATTTGTTTAGTCTAGTTTCAACTCGTGGGCTAACGTTACCTTAGCTAGCTAGATGTGTTTGCTAACATCAAACTGACAGCTAACGTTAGCAAGACCAGACCCGTTCAGATTGAACAACAGATGTAACATACCTGAGAGTTTTACTCCGTTTTTTTTTAAAGGTGAAACGGTAACAAACTTATTCTGCTGATAAATCCGAGTTAAAGTTTTTTTTTCTTTAACAAAAAAAAGAAAAGAAAAACAAGAGAAAAGGTCTTTAAAGTAGTTAGCAGCGCTGCTAACTGTTGACTAGCTAACTCAGTGACCATATGAGTTACTAGGGCTCATCAGTCTCACCCGTTTCCACAGTAACAAAGAGGGGGCGTGGCCAGGAAGAGAGCGACAGTGACGTCATCAAACCGCTCCCCCAGCGGTGGGCGGAGAATTTACAGTGTTTTATTAAATCAATTAAACTGATTTATTTGATAATTATCATTATCATTATTATTATTATTATTATTATTATTATTATTATTCCTATAATATTTTAATTATATAATAATGTAAGTATATAAATAATATAGATAAAATTTAGATAATTATAAAACTAATGTTCTGTAATTATAATAGTAGTAAGTTATATAATATAATATAATATAATATAATAGCACTGTTGTTATTAATTTAGATAATTTAATGATAATTAATAGTTTTAATATTATTTTATTGTTAATAATATAATACATTTGTTAATAACAAATTATTATACATGTCTTATTATTATTATTATTATTATTATTATTAATGACTCTAATACTAGAATTTCAATAAAAATTATGGTATGTATAATATTATATTATTATAATTATTATTCATTTTAATATAGAATTATTAACAATAATAAGTTAATTAATCATAATAATAACAATAATTGTAATAACAACGTTATTATTATTTAAGTAATTTATTTAAAGTAAAAAATATTTTGTTTTTATTTCATTATTATTTTTATATATAGAACATTTAACATATTGGTTTTTGCTTTTTACTTAAACTATTCACCTATTTTATTTTTTATGTTCACTTCAGTTTGATCTTTGCAGGAAATTGTCAAAAAGGGTGAGATCAACATCAACATCATAAAAAGACTTTAGTGAAAAAGAAAAGACCAAAGGAGGCCAGAGTCACTGATTTACTTTACTAATATAACCTAAGTGTTTATGTGATACCAACTGATTAATTTGACATGTCTACAAACGTAATCAATAAGATTTTGAATGTGGGGAAACACATAAAGTTTGACGACTAAACGCTTCATCAAGACTCAGTTGTAAGGAACTGAGATGTAAAATACAGGAAGAGAAATGGAGAAAAGAGAAGTGACGCTTCATGTGATGAAAAGGCTCCACCTCCTCAGACAAGTTAGATGAAGTCATGTGATCTGCTTCTATTGGTCGTAGTAACTAATGAGGATTTAACAGGACTCCTCTACTACTCCTCTACTCAGTCTGGTAGCAGAAACATTAATGGACATGGAGGAGATGCTGTACTTGTTGCTGGGTTAGCTTACGACCAGGTAGCTACGACGATGGCTATCACTCTTGTCCTGTTTAAAAATGGCGTCTGGTGGCAGCTTGTGAAGACACTCCTTCTGACCAATCAGTGGCGTCTGGCGCTTGTGTTCACGTGGCGGCGTCACGCTTTTAGTATCGACTCAGCTCCATTGGTTTCTCCACAGAGTAGCAACTAAAACAGTAGCTGGAACCAGGAACTAGCACCAAGTGGAAACACTAGAGACTGAGTAGAAACGAGTTAGAGGGACAGACACTCGGATGTAGATGCTTAATTGTTGGGTTAATCTCCTCAACACCAGTTTACGAGACCTTTAAATCGAGACCTAATAAACCTGCCAATCTAACAAAATAATAATAAAAAATACTTTTCATCTTGATTTTTCAATCTGCTTTTTTAAATCTGCAAATTGTTTATTCAACAAGACATAATATAAAATTTGTTATAATAAAGTTAAGTGATTTACAGTTTGACAGCTCAGTGATTCACAGACTCTTCACGTTTCCATGTGATTGTCTTTGCTCCTGTAATTGTCTGTTAAAGGAGGTGAAATGTCGCCCTCTGCTGCACAAAAGTGGTCACAGTTCCCAAAATGTTCAGGTGCAGCGGTCAACATGTAATCCAGGTTGAAAAAAAAAAAAACAGTGGTGTTTATTTTCTGCACAGTTACAGTCAGATGATTCTGTCAGTTTTCAGACTAAAATGTCTTTTGTCAGTGTTGTGATTTATTCAAGTACTTCATTAAAGTTTTTACGCTGCTGAACCAGCTGTGTTGCACTTTTCATGAATACGTCGGTGCTCGTTATTAAATCATCATGAACCGTTGATCGATCCTGAGGTTTTAGTGTCGAACCATCATCGCACGTTGCTGCTGCTGCTGATCAGTGTCCACATCATCCCTCAGGCGACTGTGGCGTCTGTAACTTCCATGTCTTCTTGCCTCATGTGAAACAGTTTTTGTTTGTTTGTTTGTTTGTTTGTTTTTTACACTGTGTGGTTCTTCTCCAGATTGTCTCTCTTTAGTGAAGCAGGAATCTTGGTCATCACGATGGCGTTATTCGTCATGACGTTGGGTGTTGCCCCCGAGGCCTTGGAGCTGTGCTGCATGCTGACGATGTCTCCGCTGGTCTGCTCGGGTTCAGCGCGACGGAAAAGATGTCTCATGGTCGCCTGAGGGTACGGTGGAGGAGATAAGTGAATAAATGAGTGATGGTTGACTGCAGGCAAAAGACGGACTGATGAGAAAGTAAGAAAAGACTCATGTCTCACCTGGAAGTTGTTTGTGACAAAACAGTAAACGACAGGATCCATACAACTGTTCAAACTGCTGAGCGTGACGGTTAAGTGGTAGACGATCACATGATGAGGCATGTCAGGGTAAAAGTAGACGACCACCTGCGGCACAACAACAATGACAACAGTATATAAGGAAAAGAAAAGAGGCCTCATAAACAAAACGATATGTACGACGCCTGATTATCACCTGTCTGATGTGGAAAGGTGTGAAACAAACGGTGAAGATGATCAACACTGTGGTGAGAAGCTGCACCGCCCTGCGTCTTCTGTCCCTGAGGAGACAGTGAAAGAGAAAATGAATGTCTCCAAATCTGAACCTGCACAGTCTCAGTATTTGTTCGCTGCATCATGTTGATGTTGATTGAAGTTGACTGTGCTTCAGCTGCATCGTTGAGTAAATTACTGATAGTTGTTATAGTCGTTCAGTTTGAATAAACAGTTGATATGTTCTAGTTGCTGTTGATACTGGAAAAAAAATGGTTCATTACTTGAAACTTTCCAGATCAGAGCTTTATGAAGACCTCTGCTGTTCAAACATATGGCACAATGATGTTACATTATAACAACTATTAACACGATAAATGAAGGGAAATTAAGAATAACGACTGGTGTAGTTCACCACCTTGTGGCCAAAACTAGTATTACAACAACACACAAACAAATCTTGCAAAAATGTGGTATTTGTCTCTCAGGACAGGAGTGAAATTAAACTTTATTTTGAAAAATTGGTTTGTCTGTGTAACAAAACGTATCACAACAGAAAAACACAACAAATTTAGTGACTCAATAGAGGAACAAATAAATGTACCACATGCTCCGAGTAACTGAGCTTAGCAATCGATAGTCGCCACTTTGCTATTCATCTGATAACAGGACTCTTAATTAATGTAAACAAACATCTTGTCAGTTTTTAATCCATCACCAATTTGATGGACATAAACGAGTCTGTAGATGCCATCTTTGTTTGTTTGTTGTCATTTGGTCGTCATGGAGACGCGTCTCGTCATCTTTACGTAGCAACTAGCGACAATTTCTGAAGACGTGTGACAGTGAAGTAGAGGAACGTTTTCACCTCAACACTTTGTTTCAAGGACTCAAGTGGCCTTGAACTTTTTTTCCTGTTTGTAACCAAGTAAAACTAAATAAAGGCAGGATGATGTCCCAGAGGTTTGATGTCTCCTGTAACATCTCTGTTCAAAAGTTGAGAGCACATCTCTTAAGCCAGTACAGAGGCCCTGAATCGTCTTGATTCAGTTACTACCTGCTCTGCTGCATCAGACGGCGGTCGGCCAGAGCCCACATGATCCTCAAGGTGAAGACCACGATGACGACGAGCGGCAGGAAGAACTCTGTGATGGTGAGGAAGAGGAGCTTTGAGATGCAGCAGCCTGTGTGCTGGAAAGCTGTGGAGAGGAAAGAGTAGGTGACCACGATGGCGAACAACCAGACGGAGACGCAAACGCATTTGGCCACGCTGGAGTTCCTCCACCGACGGGAAGCTTCGACCTACAGGGACGGAGGAAGATATGAAAAGAAGATGAAAAGATGATGAAACGTCCAGAGTGTTACACAAGGAGAGTTTGAGACTGAAACACCACCTGCACGATGGCGAGGTACCGGTCGACACATATGCAGGTTAGAAACAAGATGCTGCAGTACATGTTGACGAAGTAGCTGAAGATGTGCAGGTAAGAACATGTGAGACAAGCTCCTCCACTGTAGTAAAGCAGGATACGGGTTGGTAGAGACAGGTTCACCAGCAGGTCCGTCACTGCCAGGTTGATGGTGTAGATCACTGAGGTGGTCTTGTGTTTGGTGCGGAAACAGAAAACGTAAAGTGCAACTATGTTGAGCACCATGCCGACCTGGGAAAACAAAGAAGGAAAGAGAAATTAAAAGTTTGTCCTAAATAGCTATCATCATCTGTATCACCAACATTTTTAAAAAAAAGCTGAATGTGTAAAACATTTGTACCAGAAATATGAGAGAGTTGACGACCATCAGTGTGATCCAGACGCCGTAGAAGTCGTTGTAGAGTCCTTCGTCCAGATGAGCGAGTCTCTGAAGATACGCCTCCATGCCGCTCTGGTTGGTGGAGCTGGTTATTACAGGAAGGACGGGGAAGGACGTGTTGATAAACAGCCACGACTCAGTACTGTTGAAGTCTGTCATGATGGTGACGACGATGACGAAGCTGTAAAATAAAACAGTCCATTAGTATGTCTCAATTCAGACTGCACTTAGTCTTCTACCTTTTTCTCCTTTTTAATGGTGAATTGTCACTGGACAGAACATTAATTTACTATATGGCCCAAATTAGTGGTGCTAAAGAAAAAGGACGCAAAAACTCACCCAAAGCCAATTATTGAACTCCAAAACATCAACATAACTGCCTCAAAAAGAGTCCAACATCCACCACAGTCAAGACAAAAGCCTTTACCTTGTTTACCTTTTACTTTTTAACTAGTGTGGTAAATCTGGGGTAAGACTGAAGTGTAGAGCAACCTGAGACAGTCAAGGTCTTTCTTTGTGGATCTGATCAAAATGGAGGTTTTCCAAGCATGTTCAGTTGGTCGCAGACACTTGAACAACCTTGTTGACTTGACCTTGGATGAACATCCAGATAGAAAAACCATTAGGGGTCAAATTTGGCCCAAAGGTTCAGAAGGATGAACGGCCTCAATATGGTCCAAATTAAGAGTGCAAAAGGAAAAAAAAAAACATTTAAGTTGTATTGTAAAACTTCAATGTAACTGTAAGAGTCCAAAGTCCTCACAGTCAAGACAAAAGTCTTTACCTTGTTTACATTTACTTTTTAACTAGTGTGGTTAAACCATAACTATGACATAGTCAAACTAACGACCTTTACCTGCTTCCTCTGAGACTAAATGACAAACGTCTGTTAGACTAGAACCACAGTCTTTATTGTCTGGGAAAAGACAGTTGGAGTAAAATAATCCTCTTGTAAACATGATTCAACTTGTTCTGAGGTTGGTAACTTTAATCAGAGCAGACTGAACCAGAACAGAGTGAGAGCACATGTTGTACCAGTTTTAAAGTCTGTGTTGTTCATTATTCCTTGTTCTGTTCTCATATTTTCTTTTTTGACGTCAAACTTTTCATTTCACTGGTTTAATTCACTTCAAGTCTTTTTTCTTCTGCTGCTGTTTTTTCCTCATTAGTCTTTTTTCATATAAAGCCAATATAACAATATAAAACCTCTCCGCCACCGTTCACACACGAAGACATTCACAAACAATCCTCCTCCTCTTCCATCTCACTGTGCTTGTTGCTGTTGGCATGACCACACCGACAAAACCACTTCCACTTTCCAACAGCAGGTTTATTTAGACTATTTACTCATGATGCAATCATTTATTTATGCCCACAGAGAGAGAGTGTGTGTGTGTGTGTGTGTGTGAATCCATCCTGATCTCAGAGATGGTCGGTTTCTGTTTATTTATCTCTGAGGAAGATGATGAATTCTTCTGGTAATTGGAGATAAACACGTTGAAACTGGATAAACTGTGTGAGAACAGACTCGTTTTATAAAAACACTGAGACATTTGTTTTTTACCACAGGTGCAACACCGAGACTTCTACGACTTCTTTAATCATTTAATAGACTTTCTGACTTTCTTAATAAAAACGTTTCTGTGTGAACGCAGATGAAAACGTCAAACTATCGTCAAAGAAAGATTGGACAGATTTCGTCACTGGGACTTAAATGCAACATGTCATTTTCGGGAAGTTTTCACATGTCGTATTTTCACAGGTTGGTGATTATGTCTTACAGCGCACGATCAAAATCCTGCTGTTAGCAGACGTGATAAAATTAGACACTTGAGTTAAGCATGTGACCTGCTCCATATGGCGTTCTCAGCTGCCAGGAAAGGGAAGATATGCAAATATGAATTCAGATCCTCCCCAGGTGTGAATATCAGCGACAGCAGAGGGCAGTCGTTGACTGAGGAGGGTGGATATGAAAATATAAACCTCTTCATGTCCTCTGAGGTGTTTCCTCATCAGCTGACACGGCTCATGAAGTCGTCAATGGCCACAACCGGACAGAGCCTTTATGTCCATGAAGGACGGAGGTAATTAGAGAAGTGTTGAGACGTAAGGAGAGAAAGATTGGTTGGTTTCTACCTGTTGGTGAGAGCAATTTGATGATGTGATGATGCAGGACAAGAGTCCTGATTGTTTTGGTTTTAGTTCATTGATTTTAATGGCGACAGATTCAACAGTGTTTGTGATTGTGATGCTCATTTTAGCTCATTTATATGTCAGTGTAGAAAAGACAGCTTCTACAGCTGCTACATCATTTTTAATTTCTTAGATAGATAGATAGATAAAAAATAAGGCATCCAGTAGCTTACACAAAACACAGATATTATTATTATTATCATTAGAAGAAAATCACCAACAGAAGAAGAAAGTGACTTGGTAAAAGTGATGATCGAAGATAAGGTAAGGATAGAGATTGGAATAAACTATAAAAACTTTAAAATAGAATAAATGGAGAAAAACACTTTTTCTCTGTATAAACAGAGAAAAGTTGGAAAAAAATACAAAAGACACTAAATGAAAACAAAAGACAGACAGAGCTACTGAAAAGTGCAGCCACTTCACTCTAATGAAGGATTGAGACCATATATAAGAAAAAATCTAGAGAATAAAATTAACCGGTCAAGATCAAAACTGATGTTAATTTGAAGATTTTTATTTATTTATTTTGCCTCTTAAGAAAAAAGTCCACATGACGCAATGAGAAAAAATATTTTTTTAAAAAAGGACATTTTTTTCTTTTTCCAGGATCAACTTTCCCAGACCACAAACATTGTTAGAGGCCAAATTTGGCCCAATTTTGTCAAAGTTTCAGAAGGATGTACGGCCTCTAAAAGGCCCTAAATTAGAGGCGCAAAAGAAAAAAACTAAAAGACACCAAAACCCAACTGAAACCAATTACTGTAACTCCAAAACATCGACATAACTGCCTCAAAAAGAGAATTTACCACAGTCAAGACAAAAACCTTCACTTTGTTGACATTTACTTTTTAACTAGTGTGGTTAAACTATTACTATGACATAGTCAAACCAACGACCTTCACCTGCTTCTTCTGACACAAAATGAATCCAACAGCAACAGATGTTTGTTAGACCACAACCACAGTCTTTGATGTCTGAGTTGATTTTTGATCAAATGTGAAAACAGGTTAATTGTTATTGTGATCTAATATTTTCATTTTTATAATCAGTTCTGTCCTGAGAGACAAATATTTATTTATTATTTTTGCAGGATTTGCTTGTGAACAACTGTTTGTTATTGTAATACTCATTTTTGGCCACCAGGTGGTGAACTACACCATTCATATGTCAGTCTAGATACAAGTTATTCATCATGTTAGTAAATTGCATAACATCACCGTTATCTTTATGTCTTGCTTTAGAAATGTATTTTAATCAGCTAAAAACATTTAAGAACATTTTATATTAACAAATTAGTTAAATTAAGATTCCAACACAACAAACCGTGTTCAGACCGGATCGAAGAAACAACGGTATCACACTGTGGGATAAAGTTTCTCTTTTATCCTTTTTATCCTACATGAATGAAAACTCTTAGCTAAACACTAACTTATCATATTTGGTGTTTCAGACACTAATTGGCAGTAACAATCCCAACACAAACATATCTACCACCTGCTTTGTTTAATTGTCTTGAAAATTAACATTTTATTATTGTTGTTTTCCCCCTGAGTAACATTATTATACAAATGCCAGTATGATGCCATTAGCATCGCTTTAGCGTTACATTCTTCCTTGTTCTCTATTTCTACATCTTTAACACAGCGTTGATGGTCCCTCTCACTCTGTTAGGTAGCCAAGATGGCGACGATTCAAGAATGAAAAGCATCGTGTTGTTAGACACTGTACTTGTCATTGTGCATTTAAAGTAGCAGGTTAGCATATTAGCATATTAGCAGGCTAACTCTGGCTAGTTTCCATTTAATACAACAGATGATAGTGAAGGATGAGTGTGTTTTTTATTCCTGCAGGTGTCTGGTTTCATGATGAAGCTGGAGGGAAATTTACAACAGCGCCAAGTTATTACAATTGATCCTGAGGGGAACATGAACGTTGTTATTGTTGCACAAAACGAGTTACATTAGCTTAACTTAGCTTTGAACAATTCACTCAGATCTGACAATACATCACTGTCATTGTGCACTCAAAGTAGCAGGTTAGCATGTTAGCAGGCTAACTGCTACCGGTATTTACCGGTATTTGTTAACCATCACATTGTTTTTCTTGTAGAGTCCAAACAACTGTGGTTTAATTGCTGATGTGAGTCCCAGACTGTTAAAGGTTTAAGAGGCTCCAACGTATTAAGTTGTGTTGATTCACCACTAAAATCTCTCACTGCAGAAAATAATTATCCAGCTGATGAAAAATGTTGCCCATTCAGGCTAATGAGAATAACATGCTTGGCTGAGGGTGAGGGATGAATAATGTGATTCATCTGTGTGAACGGAGAAGACCCGTCCGGCCGCAGAACATTAAGACCAGTGAAGGAAATAAATGGCTGTTTTCACACTAATATCCCCTGATGTTATTCAGCGCGGTGGAGCCAGTTCATCATCATTAACAGCGCTAACGAGCGTTATGAGCGCTGCTCTGGGGAAATTGTTGCATTAAACCACTTATTTCATGTGTTAAGAAACAAATGACAAGGACGAGTGGTTCGTTTCACTGAGTTTCGGTGATGTATCATCAAATCTGAGTGAATCGTGCAAAGCTAAAGGATGTAAATAGTTTTGTGCAACAATAAAAATGTTCATGTTTCCCTCAGGATGAATTGTAATAACTTGGCGCTGCTGTATATTTACCTCCAGCTTGCAGACACCTGCAGGAAAAAGAAAAACACTTCCTCTACTAGCATCTGGTGCGTTTACTGGAAACTAGCCAGGGTTAGCATGCTAACATGCTAATCTGCTACTTTAAATGCACAATGACGAGTACAGTGTCTTTCAACACGATAATTTTGTTGCCATCTTGGCTACCTAACAGAGTGGGAGGGGCCATCAACGTTGTTTTTAAGATGTTAAAATGGAGAACAAGAATGTAACACTAAAGCGATGCTAATGGCGCTAATTTCTACATAATGTTACTCAGGGGGAAAACCAACCAAACCTGAAATGTTAAATTTTAAAGACAAACGAGCGAAGCAGGTGGTAGATATGTTTGTGTTGGGATCGTTACTGTCAGTTAGTGTCTGAAACACCAAATATAACGTGTTAGCATTTAGCTAACACTTTTCTTTCAAGAGAAACTTTAGAAAACCATTGTTTCTTGATTAAAACCCTGGTAATTTAGTCTATATATAATGTTTGTTATGTTGGGATCGTCACAAACTTCATCACTAAGTTTGATGTGTTAGCATTTAGCTAAAATGTAGCAGAATAATGAGGATAAAAGAGAAACTTTATCCTATAAAGTTGATTTTAAAAAGTTGATCATTTGGTCTAAAACTCAGATACTAGTTGGGGTTTTGACATCATGAGAAGTTTCTGGTCCAAAGTTACGTTTCTTTAGGTCTTTTTTTAAAAGCTCGTCATCAGAAGTTGTGGTTAAAAGTCTTTGTATCTTAGTAACTAGTGTATTTTCTCATGATCAGTTCAAGTTTTTGAAGTGGAAGGTTTCAGGACGTGGTAGACTCGAGGTCTAAACCTGCAGGTCCATTATCTACAATGAGAAATTTGTGCAGGAATAAATGACTGAATCCTTTATGATCTGATTCGACTCCAGGTTGTTTGATGATGTGATACATCGTTGTTTTTTTCTCAGCTTCAAAGACGCGGCTGAAGTTTGGTAAAGTGATACTGACACAAACGGAGACCTAGAGACCCAGAGGCCGATCACAAATAATATCACTGTCCAAATAAATCCCGGCAGCGTGGGAGCCACGGCTGGACGAGGGTGACGGAGAAACAAGAGAAACAAGAGAGAGACAGGATGAGATACTGGTTCACATATCTCACGCTGTCCTGCATCGAGTTATAGCCACATAGAGACACTCACCCCCCCTCGGAGACAGTGGAAACATTTTGTTGCAGCTCTAAATTTAGTGATGTTGTTCTCACAGAGGGACTTTTCCATTGACTCTAATTGAATAAGATAAAACAAACATGATGTTTCTGTGACTCTAGAGATGAAACGTCAACTGTTTATCCTCTTACCTCCAGAGAAAAACGAGAAGACGAAAAAAAGAGAAGATGAAGCAGCAGATTAAAAACTCTTAAGATCCTCTATGATGTTGAAAGATGCTTCACTTCACTTCGACCTCTAAGTGACCTTCGCTCCGTCTCTTCATCGCCTCCAAACGTCTTCGTCCTTCACTTATTTTCAGTTGCGTCTCAGCAGGTTTTTCCACTTCGTCTCCGTCAACCCGTCTCTATCGTTTTCTCAAACATCCTCAAATCTTTCTGCGTCTTCTCTCGTCCTCCCTCCGTCTCCGTCTCCTTCGCCCCCTTTTTTAGCATCATTTTAGTCTCTCTCACTCTTTTTTCCCTTCAGTGACTTGTCTTTCTAACTCCCTCCCTCTCGCTCTGTAAATCTTCCCTCACCCTCTGGGCTTCAGACAGGAAGTCTTAGTATGTGTTTACATTCAACTGTGACACACACACACACATAGTATGTGAACGGACTAAAGTAGATCTATATGTGCACTAAACACTAAAAATACACTCAAGCACAAACCACAAGAACAACATATAAATTAAAGGTTTATATTACAAGATGATGGAAGATCATGGACGTTTGTCATGAATAATAATAATATTTCATCAATATTCTTAAAAAAGTTTATTGTAGACGTTTTATTTTACAACAGGTTTGATAATCTCACATCTCCGTTGAAACGACGTCACAAACTCACTTTGTTTTTCTCTTTTTATTCTAATTATTTGTGATGAGATAATGAGGATCATCCTCTCAAACAGAGTTTTTTTTTTTTTTTTTTCCGTTTTCTCTGACGACAAAACACCTGAAACTGTAACAAACGACCTGATGTTCTTTTCATTCCGACACTTGTTTTTACTAAAAGTTCAGGAAATAAATGAGGATTTTAAATCAGGTTGTAACATGTTTAACACGGAGGGAAAAACTTCTCTTAGGATCAAACACAAATTTGTACGTTTGTCTATGAAGATTGTTGTAGCTCCATGTTTTAAAGATAAACTTCATAATATTCTTCTGTTTTATTAAGATTACTGTCATACTGAAGTACAGTAAATACTAGATACTTTAAGACTTTTACTGGAGAATCATTCTAGTGACGACTTGAACTTCTACCAAAGTTATTTTATTCTACTCTAGTGTCTCTACTTCTACTCTAGTGGGACTTTCAGGTCCTTTATACAACTCTGGTCCAGACTAAGTGGGAAAACACTCAAAGTCTGTGTCCATGAGTCTGTTTCTGTTCATTTATCAACACTATTACGTCGTCGTCGTCAGTGTTCAGACGCTCGTAGTCGTAAATCCTCCTGGTCTTGTTTCTAAACCCTCAAATTTCCGTTCTTACACTTCCTGTTTGAGTTACATGTAACACGTCCAGATGGTGTCACTCAAACATGGACACTTCATGTTTGAATCTGTACAATTAATCTGAATTAAACTTATGTTCCGATTTCTGTTACGACCTTTTATTAACGATTATAAAAACAAAGTAATCGAAACAAAACGATTATTAGTGTTTTGACGTTTTCTGCTTTGAGCGTAACGACACGAACACTTCGGCCATTTCAAGTGTTTGGTACAAACTTTGGTTGGTGTTATTCTAAGTGTTAGTATTAAACTTAACAATGCTAAGAGTTAGCGATGTTAAGCTTTAGCAGTGCTAAATGTTGACAATGCTAAGCATTAGTGATGCTAAGTGTTAGTGATGTTAAGTGTTAATGATACTAAATGTTAGCGATGCTATGCGTTAGTGGTGGCAAGCGTTAACAATGCTGAGCATTAGCGATGCTTAAGTGTTGGTGATGCGAAGTGTTAGTGATTTTACATGTTAGTGATGCTAAGTATTGACAATGCTAAGCATTAGCACATCTAAACATTAGCTAAACTAAGCTTTAGTGATGGTAAGGTTTAGCAATGCTAAGTGTTAGGGATGTTAAACATTAGCAACGTTAAGCAATAGTGATGCTAAGCGTTAGCTAAGTGTTAGTGATGTTAAAAATTAGTGATGTTAAGTATTAGCAATTCTAAGTGTTAGCGATGCTAAGTGTTAGTGATGTTAAACATTAGCATTAGCTGAGTGATGTCACATGTTAGTGATGCTAAGTAGTGACAATGCTAAACATTAGCTATAAGCATTATTCTATTTTGTAATTTAATGTTTTTGTTTGTATTTTATTTTCAATTTAGTAGTTTACTTTTTTTAAAGAGACTTTAAGTGACAACATCAGTGATTTTATTTATTTTTATTTATTATTTTATACATTCACTGTTTAGTTTTGTTTTTTTTTATGTCCACTTATTACGTCACATGATTAACAGACGCCATCTTGGCGACGGATCGTCAGTGTTTTTTAAAAAACTTGTATCAGTTGTTGTCGATTTTAAAGTCAAATGAACAAAGCAGACGTTTAGATCATGTTTTATCTTTAGATCGTGTTTTATCTTTAGATCGTGTTTTATCTTTAGATCGTGTTTTATCTTCAGATCGTGTTTTATCCTCAGATGTTCAGTGTTGCAGTGAAACACGTCTGTTCAGAAACACACAACCAGGTCGAGCGTGTCTCTTTTATAACGTCTCTGGACCTGTTGGCTCCTCGTCCATCCGTCTCACAGAATGAGACAGGTTTGTGTCTCCGAGCTTCCTGTCGGCAGGATCATCATCGCTCACCGACGCCGTCAGCGTTTCCTTGGAACGAATGGAAAGATCCGGAATAACGGATGTCAGGAGAAGAGCCATGGATCAACCTGTTACTGAAGGACGACAGGCGTGAAGAGAAGGAGCAGGATGGAGGAGGGATGGAGGAGGGATGGAGGAGGGATGGAGGAGAGGAGGGAGGAGGGGGAGGAGAGGGGGAGAGAATGGAGGAGGTGTGAAGGAAACAAATAGAGAAAACGAAGATGAGAAAGACAAAGACGTATGAGAGTCTGAGTGTAAAGGTGCAGAAATAGAGATGACAGATGGATCATTAAATGATGGTGTGTGTGTGTGTGGTCTAGGTATTCCCTACCTTGTGGGGACAAAAAGCAGGTCTTCATAATGTAAAAAAACCAAAACATTTCAGGTGAAGAGTTGATTTAAGGTTCGGTTAAGTTGGGGTCAGAGTTAGATGAAGGTTAAACAAGTGGTAGAAACAACTGAGATCTCTAGTGTTTCCAGGAGAGTCTCCAGGAAATGAATGAATGAAGTCAAAGAAATGTCCCCTGAAGTTATGGAAACCAGACTGTGTGTGTGTGTGTGTGTGTGTGTGTGTGAGACTCAGAACCAGAGGAACTGGAGAACTTTGTTTATGTCGGGATCAGTGTGAATATTGATGACGGACGAGAAAATGACAAATGTCTCCTCTCATGGTTTATCTGTCGGGGGTGAGGATGAGGAGGATGAAGGTGATGATGAGGATGATGAAGGTGAAGGTGAGGATGAGGAGGATGAAGGTGATGATGAAGGTGAGGATGAGGATGATAAAGTGATGATGACGATGAAGGAGGATTAATTGTTGTAATAAAAATTCTAAAAATGTTCTAATTAAAATCTTGTTCATGTTTTAAAATAATAAATATTATAGTATCATAGTGAAGTAAATAAGTATTTTTCTTTTGTTTCATTTCGAGAAGAAATTTCGAGAAGTATTGATCCAGTAAAAATCAACTTTTCTTTCAGTTTATTCAAAATATTTATAATTTTCCATCATCACAGAAACTTGTGAGAATTTCTTTATGTTTTAAAAAGGTTTTACATTTATGTTAAAAATAAATCACCTCGTTGTCGTTGAAGGACAAGTGAGAACTGAGCTTTTATCTTTTAGTAAAAATTATTATTTTTTATTTATTTCTGTCACATTTAAACTTTGTTCTAAAAAAATCTGAAAGACGAGAGAAATAATTCACAATCATTTTATTATTTGTTGAAAATATTCAAAAAGTAATTACACTGAAATACAAGTGATAGTTTTTTTTAAATAAGATTTTAATAAGATAAAAAATTCAACTACAAATCTATAAAAATGTTTATAAAAATAATTCACTTCCCTGCTGAGTGAGAGAAAAACAAACATTACCACCTCCACAAAACTGTAAAAAAAAATAATTAAAAAAAATACAATTTTGTTGCCAAATTAATCAAATTTAATTCGACTGTTAATTTAAGTGATAAATTAATTTCCATCATTATTTTCCTGCCAGTTTTTTTCCTCCAATTCTACTGTTGAATCAACACGTGAAGGAGGTGGTTTCTATTTCTGTCTCGTCTTTCTACCGAGAACAAGACAAAGATGGGAAACACTTTTGTTCTGGTCCTGGTCCTGGTCCTGGTCCTGGTCTTGGTTCTGGTCCTGATCAATAAACATCAATCAGTAAAGTTTAAAATTAATCAGTTAATGAACTTCAGCAGCTAAAAGTCCCTTTTTTTTATTTTGGATTTGAAATGAAAATATATATAATAAAACGATCGATAAAGAAAATAAACGAGCATGTTTCGTTGGTGATTCTGTGTCATATTTCACGTCGTCTCCCGTCACGTCTCCACTCTGGCTCTAATCCTCGCTGACGACTGTTTAACCGAGTGTCACGGTCTCACATCACGTACGCGTTCTCCTACAGAAACTCGATGTTTAACTCGCTGTCAACCTGACGAGACGCAGGTTCAACGTTCCCGTCCGGGGCTTCGACACTCAGTCACACTGACACGTCTGTCACGTGGGTTCGACGGCGCCTGGACGTCCTGAGGCGATGACAGACGCGTGGTAAATGTCGCTTACGTTAGATGTTTATGATCTCGGCTTTTAGCAGATGTTCTCATCACAACCGTCTTTAAACTGACAGAATAAAGTGATCGTAGAAGTTAAACATGAGAAAAAAAGTCCTGAAGAATAAATAAGATTTGATGAGACACTTTGTCAGAGCAAGAGATTTTATATCGGTTTGATGTTTTGTGACGTCAAAGTGATGAACCCAGAGTCTATTTCACCATGAATACGAGTCAAACTTCCCTTTTGTTTTCACAACCAAATAGTTAACAATGAAAGTAAATGGGGCAGTCAGCCAAACGTATCTAAATTGTCATTTTTTAACCACTAATAAAGCTCAAAATATCACTTCACTTCAGCAGTAGCATGAATAGGGTCCCTACACATAAACTGAAGTACTGATAACTTAGTAAGTGAACCCAGAGTTTATTAAAAACACTGTTTTACAAGACTTACCCAACGTCTGGTTTTATAACAACTGGTGATGAAGGTTGTTCCACATCAGCAGATTCATCATTTTTCTCATTTCTTCACAGAAACATTTGTTGTTTCTCAACATGTATTCGGGCGTCGCCAAGCGCTGTTCCAGTGTCAAGGACACTTCAAAACTCCCTGGAGGCCTGAGTCCTTGATTTGTAGGATTTTCAAGGCTACACTGACATATCCTTGATATCGTTAAAATACCCACAATCCTCCACTGCACAATGATAGCAGAAGCGAAACTCATTTAAATATAAGAACTTTATTTATTTCATCGGTTGTTGATGTAAATTTAACCATGAACATGAACATATGTTGTTAATAAATTACTTTGAGGTTGTTTATGTTGCCGTTAGATCACATCGCTGTTATTAATGTTTATAGTAGTTCAACAAGTCATAAATTCATTATTTCACTAGGTCGTATCAGGACTGATGACAACTGTGTGACATTACACATATGAATTTTTCTTTGTAGTCTGTTCCAGTTGTAAGTGATTCAGATGCTAGTGAGGTGTGTTGCCTCGTCTCTGTAGCGCACGACTTCCAAGATGAGCACGCTGCCAAGGAAGCACTCTCGAATTTGAGAAACAGCCATCAACCTGTTGTTCATGAAAATGATGAATCTGCTGATGTGGAACACCTTTCATCATAAGTTGTTATGAAAACTAGACGTTTTGAGCTTTATTAGTGGTTAAAAATGACAATTTAGATACGTTTGGCTGACTGCCCCATTTACTTTCATTGTTAACTATTTGGTTGTGAAAACAAAAGACGGTCAAACTGAATATTACTTCAACCAACGTAAAATATCTGTTGAGGGGAGTTTGACTCGTGTTCATGGTGAAATAGACTCTGGAGGAAAAGTTTGTAAAACTTGTCCAACACTGATTATTTGGAATAAAGTCAATATTCATAACATTTATTATTATAATAGATAAATGCATCATTATCAGTATCAATTTGTTTTATTGGTTTAGAAACAATAAAACAAACAAACAAAAACATTTTGTTTAAACACATTTAATAACTGAACGCTTTGAATCTTTATTTTCATCAGTGAACTAAAGAAAAAAAAATATCACAATAAAAAAGACGTGGACGTGATTGTGTTTGTGTTATTATTATTATTATTATGGCACTTCAGGTGTATACACACACAAGACCAGACACATTTATCACCAGAGTCTGAATCCTGAATCATTACAACGTTTTATGTGTCTTAAATACTTTTCCTACACGTTTCCTGTATTTTGTTATTATATCTGCATAAATAAAGTGAGAGATAAATGTGTCTGGTCTTTACAACACTGCTGAAACACTATATATATATATATATATATATATATAAAAAAATAAAAATAAAAGTGATACATCATCAAAAAAAAAGTTACAATCATCTTTTAAATCACTTCCTGGTTCTGTTAAATCCAAGTGAAAACTTCCAACAAGGCACAAGAATTGACATCATTTATAAAAGATATAAAATATAAAATATAAAATCCAGCTGTCGCCTCCTCTTCTTCCTCCTCGTCTTGGTACCGTGGATACACAGCGTCTTATATAAATCTATTTAACCTGTTTGTGTCCAAAACAATAAATTATTGACAAATCACCTGAGTAAAATTAGTGTTTCTACACCGACCTCTTTAGATGCCGTTTCTCTGCTCCGCCAGCAGGAGGCGCTTTGACGTTGATTGTAAACGAGCTGCGATGGTGTGTGTGTGTGTTTAAAGTGTGTGTGTGTGTGTGTGTGTCAGTCAGCCTCCTGTGTGTAGTGCAGGACGTAGTAGTCGTGGACGTACATCAGGACGGCGAACGGCTGACCGATGATGATCGACATCCACATGGCGGCGTTGCCGTAGTTACCACGTAAAAACCGTCCGACGAACCAGGCCAGAGGAAGCTGATGAGTCAACAAAAACAACAACAACAACAATAACAAATTGATTAAAATAAACTAAAACAAAGTGGGTTGTTTTGTGTCTTTATGACTAATTACAGCTTCAACTGTTTGTTGTGAATCAGCAAAATGATGAGAAACAAACTAACAGAGTCAGCAAACAATAAACAACAACAACAACAAGAGGAGCTGGTGTTTACTAACTTGTCCCAACACATTTAACACGATGCATTAAAATCAGCCAGCGAGGTCGTTAATTAACCTGAAGAAAAAGGTCTCACCTGCGCCATCATCCCCATGAACGCCCAGAGTCTGAACATCCTGAGAGGGACGCTCACCAGGTACTGACACAAAGACACCAGGCCACAAATGATAACGTAAAGTATCAATAAAGACTGTACAATTAATACATTTATATATGTTACAGGTGGAAATCACAAGTAATATCTGGTCTTCAGACAATGATACGTTATCTGTTGACGTCATAAAGTCACAATACGATTTAGATTTGATTCGATTCATGAGAAGAAATCAGATATTTATTCAACACAATTAGTATCATATCAACTCACAAGCTCTTCCAGTTATGAAGAAAAAAAACATTAGCTTGGTTCATAGCTAGCATTAGCTTATTTTCTAACTAGTTAACATTAGCTTGATTTCTAACTAACTAAAACTAATTTGTTTTAAAAGTAGCTAACATTAGCTTGTTTTATATCGAGCTAACATTAGCTTGTTTTATAGCTAGCTAATATTAGTTTGGTTTATAGTTAACTAACATTAGCTTGTTTTATAGCTAGCTAAAATTAGATCATTTTTTTTAACTAGCTTATATTAGCTTGTTTTATAACTAGCTAACATTTGCTTGGTTTATAACTAGCTGACGATAGGATGTAAAAGTAGAATCTCTCATTCTAACTTTAGCATTAATTAGTTTAGATTTAGCTAACACTAGCTTTAATTGTTTAGAACCAGCTAACATTAGCGTTCTAATTCATTAGTTGAAGTGTGTAGAAAACACAGACGGGAACACTTCTTTAAAATGTTAACATTAGCTTGTAGTGAGAGTATTTTAAGAAATGATATGATCCCTCCTATTATTTTGGCTAAAAAGCAGGATTGAACTTTATGCTAACATTAGGATTAAAGGTTTAGAAAGTTTAATTTGTCATGTGACCTGCCTGGCGCTAGGCTACTAGCATTGTTTTAGTGTTTATGAAGGAGCAGTAGGAGGTGGAGCTTGGACGGAAACAATAACAGATTTTAAATATGATGATATGGATCCATGTTTTCACTTTGAATCAATAATATCTGATCGTTAATCATTGACTCTATTGATGGTTCAGTTATTGTTGTTGTTACCTCGTGGAAGAACGCCGACAGGAAGAAAACAGCTGACTGGCTGATCATTTTACTGAATCCTCTCCTGAGCAGCGGTTTGTAAAAGTGTCTGGACGACAAACAAACAGAAACACAGAAGTATTGATTATCAAACCTGACTTGATTCATATTAAACTTTACAGTTTATTAATACTTAATATAAAAGACGTCCAGGTTATAAAAGTGTGTTTATAAAGTTTTAAAGATTCAGTCGACAGACACATCAGTCTGTTGTTCATGAAAATGATGAATCTGCTGATGTGGAACAACCTTCATCACCAGTTGTTATAAAACCAGACGTTGGGTAAGTCTTGTAAAACAGTGTTTTTAATAAACTCTGGGTTCACTTACTAAGTTATCAGTACTTCAGTTTATGTGTAGGGACCCTATTCATGCTACTGCTGAAGTGAAGTGATATTTTGAGCTTTATTAGTGGTTAAAAAATGACAATTTAGATACGTTTGGCTGACTGCCCCATTTACTTTCATTGTTAACTATTTGGTTGTGAAAACAAAAGACGGTTAAACTGGATATTACTTCAACCAACGTAACATGTTTATTAGTATCAGTCTTTTATTTACTTTGTTGAATAAAACCAGTTATTCACCAGCTGTTTTGTTTTGTTCACGTCTATAAATTACATATAAACACATAAACTCACCGTAGACACCATTTGTGAACAGGGATGTTCCAGTTCTGCCAGAAATACGTCACCGTCTCTGAGTTCCTGTTGAGTTAAAATCACGTGGATGTGATTCGTTTTAATGTGAATCAAAACGGCTAAAAAAAGACTGAAAAATTCTCCAAAAATAACGTAAGTTTCCGTCGTGTTGTGTCAAACTCACCACCAGTCTTTATAAAACTGTCTGTCTCCGAAGCGAAGCAGCTCGGCCGTGAAGTTCATGGACGAGTGGAAGAACCAGTAGAAAAACATGAGCCACAGCAGGTGGTTGGGAACCTGGACCACGGTTTGATTTGACTCAGTTACATTTTAGATTAAAACCTTCACGTCTTTAATGTTTGTTTGTTTTTATCTCACAGCTAAACGTAGGAGTCTCTCCGTCATTCTGGACAGATCCATGTCCTGCAGCAGCAAATCAGGAGAAGAAGAAGAAGAAGAAGAAAGTTAAGATGATGAAGAAGAAGAAAACAAACACGAGGTCGTGTTTGTTTTCTCACCTCCAACGGCTTCATGGAGCTTCGAATGATGGGAATCATCCACTGAAAGAAACAAAGAGACGAGGATGAAACTTAAAAATTTGAGGTTTTAATGTTTTTAATCTTTGATCAAATTTCAGACTCAGATGATTCAAATAAATCTGATTATTATATATATTAAATATTACATGTTTCCTTTCATAAATCAAGTGAGACGTTAATTTTATAACAAGAAGAAACATTTTTAATTTCACTTAATGTCACTTTATTGGGCCGATGAAGGAAACATATTAAATTATTATCATTTTTTTTTATTCACATTAAACTGAGAACTGGACAATTTCCTCTGATAAATTTCTATATATTTGTTTTTAATATATTTTTTAATTGTTTCATTTTGTGCTGATGATTCTGAAATTTTTAATAAAATAAATAAATAAATAAAAATTAAACTAATTAGACACATAAACAACTACACAAAAATTACATTAAATAATTTTTAAAAATAACACTAAAAAAATAGACTTTTAATTTAAATAATTGAGTTTTAACAACTTCATAAAAATTAAATCATCTGAAAAGTAATTAACTAATTTTTAAAAATTAATTATAATTAATATAAACATTAACATTAATTATAAATAATTGTGAATTAAATTCTTCATATAAAATAATTATTAAAATAAATGTAATTAATTAATTTATATCAATTAATATGCAATTTTTAATTAAAAATATATTGTATAATTAAAATAATTAAAAAGCTAATTAATTAAAAATATTGATTTAAAAAGTAAAAATAAAATATTTTATTATTTGAAAAATATATTATAAAAATAAATAAAAAATATTTAAAATCAGACTTTACCTGCTGAGTGAGAAAAACTAACAGCTGAATGAAAAACAACTGAGGAGAAAAAAAACACATTATTATTATTATTATTAATATTATAAAACAAATCATATTTCCTGTTCGTATCAAACAGATGTTGAATCTGTTTCACAACTGAAACAAAAAATACGACTCATTTTAAACTTTAAACTGTCGACATTTTCAGCTGCAGATGTGTCCTGGACCTCAAAGCTTCAATCAAAATAAAAGTTTCTTCACCATCTCAAACAACCTCCGGAGCAGGAAACTCATCCGAACGTTGGGAGAACGAGGGAAGTTGAGCTCGTAGCACAAAGTCGGAGCGAAGACGAAGTAATACATGTCTACAGAGAGAGGGAGGAAGAGGAGCAGTGATGATGAAGGTGGAGACGCACGGATGAAGACACGGTGATGGAGACTTTACCTCTGATGGTCAGGTTGCCGGGGTAACACACCTGACGGTCGCCTCCGTTCAGGTTCTGACCCGACGGACCTGAAGGTTTATAAAAAACAACACACTGTAAATAATATTAATATTTACTCTTCTATTCACTATTCACATTGGTTCATATTTATTCTATACTTCAGTCCTCCAGCTCACTGTTATATATTTTGTATATAATGTTTATTCTATGTTTTATGGTCGTATGTTTAAATTACACTGGAGCAAAGGAAAAGAACCGGAGTCAAACTCCTTGTACGTGTTCACATCCTCGACCAATGAAGCTGATTGTGATTGTGATTAGTTTACTGTGAGAGCTGCAGTGTCTCTGGTCAACCAGTAGATGTCACTGTAACAGCACGAGCAGGAAGCAGAGACGCTGCTGAGTTTAGAGACGTTTACGCTTCATGTCAAAGTGTCTGTTTGTTTGTTTGTTTGTTTGTTTGTTTGTTTGTTTGTGACTCACAGGACAAAGACCTGGCGAGACGCTTCGCCTTCACCGAGCTCAGCTCTCTGCACCACATGTTCACGTCTTTGTAGGAGTAGAGCTTCAGGAAGAGGATGGTGTAGACGCCGAGCGCAAGTGCACCGCCCACTGATCACAGAAGAAGAAGAAGAAGAAGAAGAAGAAGAAGAGAAGAAGATGATGGGAATAAGAGGACGGAGGAAAAAACAAAGAGAAAAAGAGAAAAAGTCAAAGTTATTTGATGTCAAAGAACAAAAACAAACAATATGAGAACATGAAACTGTGTGTGTGTGTGTGTGTGTGTGTGTGTGTGTGTGTGTGTGGACAAACTGTTACACAGTAGCAACTTAAATCTGTTTACACACTCACAATATTTGCACTTAATTCTTTAAAGTCAGAGTTTTCTCTGATTAGTCAAACAAATGAATGTAAGTTAATGAAATGTCCCGAAGTGATGGAAACACATCACTTTGTGTGTGTGTGTGTGTGTGTGTGTGTGTGTGTGTGTGTGTGTGTGTGTGTGTGTGTGTGTGTGTGTGTTCAGGCAATTTTCAAAATATGTTTATTAATCTTCCTTCAATTTAAAGTTTTCCCTCATTGACCATTGAGAGACAAACACTGACACTGTTTTATCACACACACACACACACACACACACACACACACACACACACACACACACACACACACACACACACACACACACACACACACACACACACACACACACACACACACACGTCCAGTCTGAAGCTTCACGTTTCCTCTTCTTTTCTTTTCTCAGTTTAACAGTTTTTATATTTATCATCACCTTGTAGCTTCTTCTGGAGACAAAAACAAAACAAAACAAAAAAAAAAAAAAACATAAACAAAGAAAAGAAAAGAAAATGGCTGACGATGCAGCTTCTTCTTCTCACACGTAAACAAACCAGAGGGAACAGACGCTGGTGTTCGTTTCATTTTATTTTATAGTTTTTACACTTTTTTCAGTGGGAGGTTGAAAAGAGCTGCAGCGTCGATCGTTACATGATTAATTAAACCTTTTCTATCGTTGAGGACGATGATAAATGTTCAGAATTGAATAATAAATTTTCCTACAAGTAGATTAAAAGTTTGCCTCCGGTCCACACGACTCTCAGGAAGTAACAAATGTTTACGGAGGGAAACCTTCGAGTAGAATCAGGTGGTAAACGTCTCCACGATGTTTTAAAACGATTAAACGTCTCTATTCAACGAAGTCGTTAACTGGTTGTTGACGCAAAGCGATTCACCACCAGAACAGTAGGGGGCGATATGTTTGTTTATTATGATTGTTTATTTACCGTCACACACACACAACGAACGACGGAGACGTTTGTCGTAACTGAAACTGATCGACATTAAAAAACAAATTGTTTTATTGTAAATGAGACGAGAACAGAAATAAGTCCAGTTCGGCGGACCAATCAGAGCTCAGCAGTCTCCGTCTTCTCGAAGGGTAGTTAAAACTGTCGGACCAAAGCCAAGCTAACCGAGGCTAACTGCTTTCACGCCGTCTGGAGCCGGTGCTAACTGCTGCCACCTCGGGCCACCAACTAGCTCCAGATTTCTGGTGCAACCAAAACATTGGGCCGCTTGGGGCCAGAGGTGGCGTCAACGTTAAGGTGGAGTCAACCTGTTGCTGTAGATGTGGAGACACAGTTCATGATGATGTTCATGCTCTGGGTTTGTCAGGAACGAAACACATCACAACAGAGAGAGTTGCCCTCCAAATCCAAGAAAAACATAGGAAACTGTGGACGCAGTACAAGCTATGCTAGCAGCAGTTAGCAAGCTAACGTCTTCCAGCAGACCCATGTAGATCTGGTACAACTAGAATTAAAAACAGCGACAGAATTGATTGTTAACTTGCTGTTAGTTGTTTGTTTTTGCTTGAACTTTTCATCATGTTTGAAAATGTGCAGTGTTGGTGACGTTTTCACAACCAGGGGCTGGTTGAAGGCTGATCCAGAGGCTACTGGCTTGATGATCTGAACACAAGAGTCTCGGGTCTAGATCCTGGACCACCAGCACCTATGTGGTCCGGCCTGGCAGTGTGTGAAGCCGGCTATTATGGACGTACACCTCTTCTCCACCACATGGTTGTGTCTCTACTCTACTGGACTCTACTGGACTCTACTGGACTCTACTGGACTCTACTGGACTCTACTGGACTCTACTGGACTCTGCTGGACTCTGCTGGACTCTACTGGACTCTACTCAGTCTGGTAGCAGACACGTTGTTTTCCATCACAGTTTGGTTCCTCCTCCATGTGAATGTGGTGAGTGGAGTCAAACTGCTGCGACGTCACGACACTAAAACATCAGTAAACATTAATGGACATGGAGGAGATGCTGTACTTGTTGCTGGGTTAGCTTACGACCAGGTAGCTACGACGATGGCTATCACTCTTGTCCTGTTTAAAAATGGAGCTTGATTATTTTGTTGACGCTCTCTCAACTCAACTGGCGTCTGGTGGCAGCTTGTGAAGACACTCCCTCTGACCAATCAGTGGCCGGCGTCTGTTCACGTCACGTTTTAGTATCGACTCAGCTCCATTGGTTCCTCCACAGAGTAGGAACTAAAACAGTAGCTGGAACCAGGAACTAGCACCAAGTGGAAACACTAGAAACTGAGGAGACGAGTTTTAACAGTTAAACAAACCTCTATTCATTTTTCAGATTTGCTTTTTTTTTTTAAGTTTCTTCCCTGAAATGCTTCCGAATAGTGGGAATAATCCTCCTGCTTTTGGATTTGAAGTTTATCTGAAAGTAGCAGGATTATTTTTCTTCTTTCAACAGTTTAATTTCCTCAAAGTGCAGCAGCTGATTAATGTTTGTTACATAAAGTGAGTTTTACATCTACTTGTCTCGTGATAATCACATGAAACAGAGCAGGTTTCCCTCCGCTGACGTAAAACACACACACACACACACACACACACACACACACACACACACCTGCCCTCTGTCGCTGCCCTTCCTGTGAAAACAGCAGCGACCAGAGGAGAAGAGACAGACAGATGGACGCCTCCTCTTCTCCTCCACCTCCCAGAGAGACAACAGATGAGAAGAGGAGGAGACGTAACTCTGATCAAGTCTCAGGATTTCTGGTTTAAAAAACAAAACAAAAAAAACGATTCAACGGCTGCAACGTTTGTGTGTTAAAGTGATAAATCGTGACCTTGACGAGTTCGTTACGTATGAAAGAGACGAGGAGGATTATTTGTATATTTGTGTGTAAAGATAAATGAGGACTCAGACGCCGTGATGAAGACGTCGACCCTTGGACGACCCTTCGCTACAAACCACACCCACTCCGTCTCCTCCTCCTCATCATCGTCGTCATCAGAGCCAGCTGGAAATAGTCCAGTCCCGACCAACTGGTCCATTACCACTAAACCGACTCCAATTACGACTCAGTCGAAGACGACGAGTCCTTGTTTTTTTCTTTACTGCTTCGTCAAACATCTCTCATCGTCCTTTTAATCTTCATCACATTTTCATTATGTTTGTGTTTGAGACAACGAGGCGTCGCCGGTCGTCGGGACTCACCGGGGGTCATGGACGGGACCGACAGGACCACGGCCGCCGGGAACGTTATCATGACCGACATGTTGACGAAATGAACCAGAAATCCAACGTTTTCACTGAACGACCCCTGATAAAACAGACAAAAGAGACAGAGGTGAAGTCACGGTGAGTTATGTCGACCTGGTGAGGTTTTAAAAGCCTCATAATGTTTTATATCGAGGCCAAACACACAGAGCAGGAACTAAAAGTGTCCTAAATGCAGATGGTAAAACTCAGTTTTCTCATTTAACATTTAACACAGAAGCAGTCGAGGAAACGGTTCAGATGAAAAGTTTCTCCACTCACCTTCGACAGCTGCCGCTCGGTGTAAAGAGCCACGACGATGAAGACGTTGGAGACTTAAAACACAACGACAGAGACTCAAGTTAGATGATAAATCAACTGGTTACAGATGAGCACAGATCAATAATCAGTTGTTTTACATAAAATGAAAAACTCTTATTTGAGTCCAGGAAACTGACGGTTTCTACGTTTAATGTCTGAATGAAAACTTTCCTCGGTAACAACATGATACAGAGACAACGGCTCTTTCTCCAACAGACTCATTCAGCCCCGACGACGTAAAGAACAACTCAGGAAACGATTCCTGCTCTTTCCAATAACTCAACCCTCTGTTGCACTTTGGGGAATAGAGAAAAAAAATGATTCGAGCTCCGCGATGCAAACACAAGAACGCTGGTTTCAGAGCAACAACTGTTTTATTTAAAACTTTGTCTTGAAAATGTCTTTACAACCAAATCAGTTCCATCCTCTGTCGGCCTTTTATGGCTGAAAAACCCCAAAAAATCTTAATTAAATTATCAAATCTTCTTGGTTTCACACACATTTACTAACCTCGACTGGTTCGTTCTCTGACGTTATCGCAGACACGTCCTGTATGTTAATTTAAATGAAACTATCAGTGAGTCAAGACCATGTTTGTGGTGTAATTGTTGATTTATCTGCTTCTGAAAACATGTAACTGGTTCGACTATAAACCAACCAGTCTGGTAGGTGACGTCACGTCACAGTTTCTTCCCGGCTGAAGAGAGAACGAGGAGCAGGTGATAAAACTGACCAGGTCAGATATTTACTAGGTTAGCGTAGCTGCTGTTAAGCTAACGTTAGCGTCAGAGTTTGACGGTGACATAAATGTAGCCAGACCAGCGTTGTAGTCGCTACGTGGTCTCACACTAAACCTACAGTAACGTTTGCTGCCTGTCACTAAACAGACTCTCTCCATGTCAAACATTATCTTTAACATTCACTAACATCACATGTTAAAACCAGGACACGTTTCACACTGGACCAGGAGATAATTTATCTCTACATTGACTCTCGTTCATCATTTTTACAAGTGTTGGACCCGTGAACCTGAAGTAGGAAACAAAACCTCGTAAAGACTAAACTTCTTCTTCTTCTTGATTTTATGTTGTATTTGTCTTTATACAAATAAAAGTGAACTATTTTTCCTGATTGTAACAATCTTAAGTTTAAGTTTGAGTTTAACTTTGAATAATGAGTTTTTCAACTTTTCTTCTTCTTTGTCTTCCAACTACAACGTCCACAGTTTTATATTAAAACAGCTTCACTGTTCGGACGTTTTTTGAGCCTGAAATAGTTTCTTCATTATACAGGAATTGTTGCCACTAACCCTGCTTCTCTCTGGTGCAAATGAAGCTAAACTGTTTGTAGATTTTCTTCTTTTCATCTCAGGTTAAACTGCAGAGTCGCTCATTAGCGGCGCTGATGGCTCATAGTTACAATTATTCCATTTTTAGACTTTAATCAGACGATTAACACGTCAATCTGTAGGATGTGGAGTGAACAGATGAGAAAACCACCAGACAGTTTGATTAATTCATCTAATCATCAATCAGTCGATCTGTTTCTAATCAATGTGTTTGATGCTTTGATCACGTGATTGTTTCTTTTAATCTAAAACATTTTATCTCAACTTTAATACGGTTCTTGGTTTGAACCCGTTCACCGGTCGGGTCCTTTCTCTGGTTCTCCTGATCATGAACCGTTGAGTCTAAATGGCTCATACATGTAGATATGAACATGACTGATTGTGACTTATGACTCTTCATCCCCTCTGTGACCCTCAGTGGTGAAACTAATGGACCAACGGATCATGAAACGCCTGACGACCCGTGTCTGTAGAGGAAGAAACGTCACATTTACTGAGACGCACAAATTTCAATTAAATCAAAGATTAAAGACGAAGCGAAGCTCCTCAGATGAACTGGAGGTTGGATTCTGTCTTTAAATGTCGTGGTTGTAACTTTAAAGATGCAGTTTATTTATCATGGTTTTGTCAACAGGAATTAAAACCCTGACGTTAGTGAAGATACTCGTCTTTCATAGATGAATAAGTGTAACTTCACTATCAGACACAAACATGATGTTGTAATAATTATTTAGACTCTTAAAACTCTAGGAAACAGCTGCTGATTTACAGATGCAGGATATGGATCATTACAAAGAGGAGATGTTGTTTCATAAGACAGTTGATCACTCGTCTTCAACAGATATGTTAAAATCAGCAAAACTCTGTGTTGTTTTAAACTTTATTCACTTTGCACTAAAGTGTAGACGCCTTATTTACTCTGTAGTTGTGTGTGTGTGTGTGTGTTGCTGCAGCACCAGATGTCCTGTGGGAATAAGCTACTTCAGTGTCCATGTGACTGTGAACATCTTGTCTCTTCTTCATCGTCATTTACCTGAACTCTGTAACGGCTTCGTGTCAATGCAGCGTTTTACATCAACTCTTCATTTTCACTTCCATTTACTTTTTCTTTTACTTTCCATTTGTATCCCACCACCTCTCTCCACAGCACACAACCAGTATAGCAGTATACATATATATATATGTGTGTGTGTGTGTGTGTGTGTATACAGGGCAGGTGATTGTCTCTCTAGAGGCACTGTGAGCTGCACCACTGCAGACTTGCGCTGCAATATACCATAAAAATAAATAAGGTAAAAAAAAGAAAAAAGCACGTTGCCCCCGTGTGGCTGGAAATGAGGCGGATCAAACCACCTACGCTGCACGAAGAGTAAAATAAAATAAAATATATCTCCAATTATCGAAACGTTGTGATTTATTGTCAGATGAATCGTCGACGTGTTGCAGATCTGGTCCAGTAAAGAAACAGGAAACACGTGACTTCCAGGTGTTTCCCATCAGTTATTACAACCGCTCTGCTCCCTTGTTCTACTTTTTTTTTTTTTTTTTGCAGCACTGCACTGCAGCAGCTCCACCCTGATGAAAAACAACGATCTTCACTAAGATTGTTTGTTTGTTGTTTTGTTTGTTGTCGTTCACCTACCGATCACCAGACACGCTGCAGGCCAGCGGTACGGGTCGTTGACGAACAACGAAATCACCTGGATGGGGTCGACGAGGACGCCGTACCTGAAACATGACCGTGACTAATTAAAACACAGGATATATATATATATAGTGTGAAAAAGTGTTCACCCCCTTCCTGATTTCTTTTTTTTTTGCATGTTTGTCACACTTAAATGTTTCAGATCAAAGAAATTTAAGACAACTCAAGTGAACACAAAGTAGTTTTTAAATGAAGGTTTTTATTCTTAAGGGAGAAAAAAAAATCCAAACCTACATGGTTCTGTGTGAATAAGTGATTACCCCTAAACCTAATAACTGGTTGAGCCTCCGTTAGCTGCAGCAACTGAAATCAAGCGTTTGCGATAACTTGCAATGAGTCTGTTACGTCGCTGTGGAGGAGTTTTGACCCACTCATCTTTGCAGATTTGTTGTAATTCAGCCACATTGGAGGGTTTTTGAGCATCAACGATCTTTTTAAGGTCATGCCACAACATCTCAGTAGGATTCAGGTCTGAACTTTGACTAGACCACTACAAAGTCTTCATTTTGTTTTTCTTCAGCCATTCAGACGTGGACTTGCTGGTGAGTTTTGGATCATTGTCCTGCTGTGACATGACCTTAAAAAGGCTGTTGATGCTCAAACTCTCCAATGTGGCTGAGGTCAAAACTCCTCCAGAGCAACGTAAGAGACTCAGTGCAAGTTACTGCAAACGCTTGTTTGCGATAAGTGTGGCCCAACCAGTTTTTAGGTTTAAGGGGACAATCACTTATTCTTTGTCTTTGACTAATATTTAAATTTGTTGGATCTGAAACATTTAAGTGTGACAAACATGATAAAAAATAAGAAATCAGTCAAAATCATCGATTTCCAAACGGTTTGATTTGTTAAAAACTTACACATGTAGCTATGAAACAAGGTGTTTGGATATTTTAAAAATGCTGGTTTTACTACTCAAATACAAATTCTACTTAATATTATCACCAGACGAGCTTCTGACTAAACTGTAAAGATGCCGGTCTTTGCTACGTACGGACGCTTTAATGAACAGATCAAACCAGATCTAGTGGATCCACAGCTAAGATGTAAGTGAGGGGTAATATAGTGTGAGCAGGTTGTTATATAGTGAAATAAACCCCGGCAGGACGGACGTAAACCCTCAGCTCCCACTTCTCTACATCATCCTGCGTATTACACAGCTGCTTCCTGGTGAAATAACTAATCTGGGGCAACGCTTGGATAAAAATGTGACAGAAAAAAACAGACCTTAGACTGACAGAATAATATAACAATATAATAATAGTGAAAGAGAATAAGAATAAGAATAATATAATTATATAACGTCTGACGTTTGTTACAAGCAAATCCTGTGAAAATATCTTGACTGAGCAACGACCACAAAGTCTGTTCATCCAACTCGTCCTGTTTTAACAACGAGACTGAGCTTTTATCTGATGTCAAACTATAAAATTTACCACTAAATGACTCACTGAGACCAGGATCAGGATCAGAACAACACTGACTCAACATTTACTCTAAGATTTTCATCCAAACGTTACAAATAAACCTAATTTTCTATAATTACGTTACTTTGTTTAATTACTTTTGAGCCTCTGAAGATGGAAAACTATGACTTCACAGTTTAAAGTTTAAGAATCATCTTGATGGTTTTGTTTCTAATCGATTTTGTTGGTGAATTAAAGTAAAATCGAACATTTATGAGCTGAACTGTTGATACGTTATGTTCATATAGAGATGAAAAACATACTGACCTTAATAAATTCTCTAAGAAGAGACGAGCGTTACTCAGCATCTGTAACAAAGACACAAAGTTAATAATGATTATTATTATAATTAGAATAAAACTCTTTCCGTTCTTGCTTCTTTCCTCTAAATTAAATAAACTCTTCTGTATCAACATCAACCTGCGTCTCTCTCGGTCGCTCCTCCTCTTCATCCTCTCGTTTTCTTTCTTTTTTTTTTTTTTTTTTTAATCTCTCCTCCTCACTCTCCTCTTTCCTAAACGGATTGTAATATCTCATTACCCGACACAAAGGCACTTCGCCTCGGGACGGGACACGAGTTCAACCGGAGTGAAGGAGAAAACGACCAACACGAAAAAAAAAATCTGTGTTCAAAGACTTTGATGAAACAAAACGGTTTCAACTAAAGCTGCTTCTTCTTCTTTATTCTTCTTATTTTCAGAGTCAAAGCTGCACAAAATGTTGACTTTGACGTTTAACTTGTTAATTAAATTATCATTTTCATTACTGTACCCGCTCATTTCTATATTTGGATCTTTAATTAGAAACATTTCTGCTTCGTTTCAACGTGTTTGTTCTCAAACAGGTTTGACGAGTCTTGTTACTGAAACAGTTTCTACATGAACTAACTGGTCTCTTGTCAAAATAAACCAGTCACGGTTGATTAACATAGTTTCTTTAAGGTTTCATGACACTTTTCTTTCACTTTTTTTCTATTTTTATATGAAAACTCAGGTTTAAACCAACTGAAGACGATGGAAACAGAAGGAATTTGTTTTCTTAACTTGACCTAAATACAAATCATCATCTCTTCACTCAGACGTGAACATGAAGAATCAATATATTCGTGTCACAAACTGTAACAATGTAAACATTCATTCCTCACGTTGGCTCCGCCCACATCACATGTTCCTACATGAACAGCTGAAGAGTCGATCACAACATGAACAGAAAAGATCTTATCATTAACCAACCAGGAAGTGTTTACAAGAACAAACCTAAAGGAAACAACACAAACGAACCTGACGTCTGATGAGACACATGATCAGGAAAAAGACAACGACTGTGATTTGATAGAAAATAAATAACTCTGTGTTTGTTTGATTTGATTATAAAGGAAACTTTTCAACGTCGAACTAAGAAACTGTGCAGATCCGTACGGAGGAGGAGGTTTCACACTTTTATTTTGATAGTTGTAGTAGAGTGACAGGAAGTCGACTCCACCATCATCTCCAGTGGTGGTGTCTGGTGGACTTGGTCCTCTGATGGTTGGTGAATCATCAGTTAATGATCATAATGTGTGAACAGCCCTAACGACTCCATCAGAGGCCGTCGGGACCTGGTCTGAGACCGGGACTGGATCTGTCATGTTAGAAAACTGGAGGAGTCTGAAGAGACTGACAAAGAGCGACAGCCAATCAGAGGAGGGATGTGAGATAAATGCTGCTGCCGTCTCACTGATTCACTCACAACCATGTTTAAAAGTCTTACATTTTAAAGCTTTTTCTTTCATTTTGACTTTCTACAAACTCCCTGCGTCTGATCCAGATGTTACCCGGTACCGGGGAGGTCTGCCGCTGATTTCAGCTCCACCGTGAAAACCAGCGTGTTGCCATGGTGACGTTTACACGCCGGTTTAGCGGTTTAGTCTGTGTCGGAGGCAGCGTCTTCACCGGTGCTCGTCAACAATAAACGGCTGTAAATCACGGTGAGAAGCAGCGGCTACATCCTGTCTAGTTCACGTGACCAGACGTAGAGTTTGGTGACGTCACGGTGTGATCGGGAGTCAATCACTGACAAGTCTTGTAGTGTGAACACTACAGGTCTCAGACCAGTTGTTGAGACTCCACATCATGGGAACACAAGTCGCCAACGACCACGACAGAGACTGAGACTCACTGATCCATGGTGAAGTCGACTGGTGTGAACTTGACGTAACAAATGCAGATAAACTTGTCTTCACACGGCTGAAAGGTGAAAGGTCACGTGTTTTCATTATCCCTACAACAACACATATGATCATTTTTAATACATTCAATGCTACTTTGTTTCTCTGTCGATTAAACTAACAAGTCTCTGGAGCTTTTTTCTCTGTATAACAGAGACAACAGAGTCTTTCTCAGCTGTGTCCAGAACATCGTCCTCTCTGGAGAAACCTCCTCAGTGAAGCAGCCAAGATCCTGAAAGAAAGCGTCTCCACCTCGGACGCCGTCTGTCTGAGCTGCTGCCCGTTGGCAAACACTTCAGTTCCATCACATCACGGACAAACAGACTCTGAATCGGCTTCGACGTCACAGACGCATGAGAACCGAACGCTGCCAAAACACTGATCGAAGTTGCTTCAATTGTCTTCGACAAAATCTGATGTGAGCAAACAAAGAGGAAACTCTCAGCGTCCAAACACAGAACCCGACTGCTTCTAACCCCTGTTTAGTTGTTGTTGTTGTTGTTGTTGTTGTTGTTGTCTTACCAACATCACCACACACCAGTTGAGGATTCCTCTGTAGTTGTTGTAACCGCTGGATGAACTCAGCAGCGACTCCTGAGTCTTGTGACAGCTGCAGAATAAAAACAACAATGGATCAGTCAAGTGAAATGCGATCGTAGAGTTTTTTTTTTTTTAGTTTTATTTATAAACCGTTCACATGGAGAATATTGATAATAAATTCACATTGAAATTATAAAAGGAGACGATGTCGCCTGTTACAGATCCACACTGACGCTGTCGGTTTGAGTTCAACTTCGGGTCAAAATACTCGAGAGTTTCTCAAACGTTTGAGGATTTTAAACTTATGATAAGTGACAAGTGTGTCCAAGTTTTGTGTTCAAACAGGAACAACATGTTTTCAGACAGATAAGTCATAAATTGACTGTTTATATCATGTGACTACGCCTTTTAAGCAAACAGGAAGTGTGGATCATTAACGTCACTGGAACATGATACGTTTGTTTCAAAGCATCTTTGTTTTCTCCTTGTAAAATAATTAAACTAAACAAAGATTCAGTGGTTTATTATTAATTATTGACATAATGATTAATGTTCTTTGCAGTTTCGGTGCTAAACAGACATAATTATACATAATGATAGAAGGATTAACAGGTATTGCAGCTCAGATGATTATAAAAAAATAAAAATAGTAATAATAAATAAAAATTATTGGGCAAAAAAACAAAAAAAATTAGGTGAAAATTTACTAATTAAGTTTGTAGAAAATATATAAAATAAAAATTTTTAATCATTGCTATGAGGTATGATTTTTAAAAGGTCATATAATTATATACACAAAAATACAGAAGGCAAAAGTATTAGAATTAAAATAATAAAATAAATAAAATTAAACAATATTAAAATTTATTGCAAATTTTAATTTTTAAAAACATATTTATTTATTAAAATTAATGTATTATTTCTTCATAATAAATGTAAAATAAATATTTAAAAATAAAAATTAAATTTATAAAAATGTAAAATACAATATTTAAGGATTGACACGGCTATGATGTTTAAAAAGGACAATTTTTTGTCGTTAAAACAAATATAATAATAACCATAATATACACAAAATAAAATAAATTAATTAATCAAATTTAAAATTAATGTTTTATTTAAAACATTTGAAATGTTACTTTATTCAGGCTAACTTCTTCATAATAAATAAAATATTTTTAAAAAATATTTTACATAAATATTTTCTAAAATAAATAAAATATTTTAGAAACATATTTAAATATATAAATATAAAAACAAATATCTTTAATTATTAAAAAATAAAAATCAATTTAAAAAATAATTAAAATTTACATTTACAATGAAATTTAACATTTTAAAATAAAATATAAATATTTTATTTATTTATATCACGTGTGAGATCGTATCAAAACAAACGATTAGTAATTTTAAAAGAAAAAGAAGTTTTATATAAACGTTTTAAGGAAAATCCCGTATTTCAAACATCGCGGTGAAGCTGCGAAATATCGCGATACTTCGCGTGGATCGCGTCACCAGGTGAGTGAACGTAAGAATGAATGAAAGTGACAATGACAACAGGGCGACGACGGAAAGTACCCGGATGTGGTCCCCGGGACCAGCGGCTAACGTTAAAGTTAGCTAGTTAGTTTGGTTAAAACTAGTTGATTCAATGATTAACAAACTGACGTCACTCTAACCCAAACATGTGGTAAGTTGTTAAGTTGTGTAAACTCACCTCAGTCTGTCACTTATGTCGTTCTTTCGTTTCTTTTTCTCGCTTTTCGGTTTGGACCGAACCGTCTCCAGAGACCGGTCGCGTCCTTTCCTGTATCCGCTTTCACGTTCGTCTTTAGCGGCCACGGAGCTCTGACTCACCGGTGGTCCTCCGGTTCCTCTCACCGCCGCGAAGGTCGCTCTTCTCCTCCGAGTCAGCATCGACCCGACCGTGTCCGGTTCCCCCATAACGACGCGGATAATAACAATAATTATAGTAAAGTATAAATAGAGTTTTAACCGCTCAAGTTTGCAGCATAATGAGCCCCGGAGCGTGGAGCTACTGTAGCCGCAGACAGGGAAGTGAACTCGGCTACAAAAACAAATCCGCCCCGAAGCTCAGATTTCGACAGAGGAAGGAGTGTTTTCATAGCACGCACGCACACACACACACACACACACACACACACACACCCACCCACCCATAAAATACACAAGTTAAATAGCATTTAAAGTAACTTTTGCACTAAAATAACATCAACATAATCAATGAAATATATATTCAGAAGCAAAATCAGAATAATTTGGGTAAATTAGACTAATTCATTGAGAGAAAGACTGAAGAAAAGTTAAAAATAAACGAGGTTTTGTGCTCAATTTAATCCCTCAGATGCACTTTTATCAATATATTGATTGATTATTGACTCTAGAGAGTGTCTACCATGACAAATTAAACAGACATAGATAAATAGTAAACCCACAGTCCACATGAGGAAGAAATTATGTCTTTATTATTTTTGTTTTCTTGGTTTTTATTAGAGAATGGAAAATTTTGTGCTTTTATTTTGAAAACTCTAGTAAAAGTGACAGGAAATGAGGGAATAAAGACTAAGGAATAAGTTAAAAAGTTTTAAAAATACAAAAAAAAAACAAAAAAACAAGTTTTTTATTTGTCTAATCCTTCAGGCGCACTTGTATCTAAGGATGCAACAATTTATCAATCAAATATTGATTGATTGAATATTAATATTGACAACAAGAGTCACAATGTAAGGCACAAATAAAATATCAGACATATTCTTGTCTTAAAAAATGTTGCTTTCCTACTTTTATTATGATATAAACTCTTGAAAGTTCGACCACCAATGAAAGTAAATGGGGCAGTCAGCCAAACGTATCTAAATTGTCATTTTTTAACCACTAATAAAGCTCAAAATATCACTTCACTTCAGCAGTAGCATGAATAGGGTCCCTACACATAAACTGAAGTACTGATAACTTAGTAAGTGAACCCAGAGTTTATTAAAAACACTGTTTTACAAGACTTACCCAACGTCTGGTTTTATAACAACTGGTGATGAAGGTTGTTCCACATCAGCAGATTCATCATTTTCCTGAACAACAGGTCAATGTGTCTGTGAAGAGACGAGGAAAATGATGAATCTGCTGATGTGGAACAACCTTCATCACCAGTTGTTATGAAAACAAGACGTTATGAGCTTCATTAGTGGTTTAAAAAATGAACATTTTCATTGTTAATTATTTGGTTGTGAAAACAAAAGACGGTCGAACTCTTGAGCGGGTGTTTGACTCGTATCTTCACTTTAAATTCATGTGATTCATGTTAAACAACCTTCAGTCGAATAGAAAAGAACAGTTCATGTGTATAAATAAGTGAGTGAGGAAACTTTATCTGTTGATGAAAATGTGATAAAAGCTGCTCAAAGAAATGTCAACAGATAAAAAAAAAAAAAAAAAAAAATACAGCTCATGTGTCCAATCCAGGTTTTATCTGTAAAATGTAAAAACATCAGAGTTGAAACTGAAACTGAAACTGAAACTGAAACGTGTTTTAAATTCCTGTTATCATCAGTTAAAAGTCAGCGAGACAAAATCATTCAAGTTAAATCATTAAATCAACGATGATTCGATGGTTTAAATTTAAGGTAAAAATATGAGTCGTGTAAATAAGGAAGTGAATTATTTTATTCAGGAGCTGATGATCTGATCTGAACTGATCAGTTCCAGATAAAGAAGACTCAGTTTAGTTTGATGATATGAAGCAATAACACGGTGAACCGGTTAGTTTTATTGATTATTAATCAGCTGTTGTCTGAAGAAGAAGAAGAGTCACTTCTCCGTCTGAAGGTTGGAGCTGATCAGCGGCATTGATCCGGTTTTATCAGTCCTCTCTGTCTATACGCTGGTGTCTTTCAGAGTAATGAGCCTGTCGGTGCTGGTCTGGAGAAGAGACCTTGGGGAGCGATCGATACACGAAACTTATTACTGATCGTTTTAACTCTTTAACTTCTCAATGATTCACATTTTACTTTAGTTTCACTAGAAATGTTGATGAAGATTAAACTGTGTTTTGATGTTTCCTCAGAGAGAAACGTCTCCGTGTTCAACAGACGAGACAGAAGATGAGTCCAGAGCTGAAGTCCTGGTCCTGGTCCTGGTCCTGGTCCTGGTCCTGGATCTTCTGTTTGGTGAGTTTTCTTGTTATATTTACAGCTGTGAGGTTAAATCTTCTCTATTTGTGTCAAAACATATGTTATCTTTATTTTTTATGAATGAATAAGTTCAGATATGGAGGTTTTATAAATGAGAAACTTAACCATGTCTCAGTTCCACACTTAGACTCACTATTCTGAGTCCATAAGCACGTTGATAATGACCAATCTGGTAAAACACAGTGAAGTGTTAACACCCGGATGGTTTCATCATAACCACGGACACTTCTCAGCCTCAGTGACGCCATCTTGGCTACGTAGCCAAGATGTGAATCTTAACGGTGAATCATCACAGGACAGAACGTTAACCACTGATCTGAACCGTGATCGTCTCCCACCAACATATCTGTCGGCTTGTTTTCAATTCTAATCAATAATCAAAGTCTCACTACTGATGTTTGCTTGTGTGGCTCCATGTTTCATGTGAGGTGGAGATTACGCCGCCGCCGCCGTCCCTCCTCTTCTGCTACGTAGCCAAGATGGCGTCACTGAGGCTGAGAAGTGTCCGTGGTTATGATGAAACCATCCGGGTGTTAACACTTCACTGATCAGTCTGTCCTCATTCGTTCATGTAGCTGCATCGTTTACCGGGTTAAATTGTTTACGTGTCGTCGTCGAACCGCTTCAGTCGCCGGAGGATCAGAGAGAGAAAAAGAGAAAACATCAAACAATGAAGAGATAGATTTAGAGACATGAGATAAATATAGAGACGAGAGAAACCAGAGAAAGGTGGGATGTGAGATGTGGGGGAGGGATTTCACTTTCTATCTACTGTAGATCTACATCTAACTCCATCTGGAGACAGAGGCTCAGAGAGAGAGTGTTTGCCCTTGTAGGTTGTAATGAAGCTGTGGAAGGATAGATGACTCACTTTAACACAAGCAGAAGAGAAACACACACCCAGCTGACCTCAGAGTGTGTGTGTGTGTGTGTGTGTGTGTGTGACAACAGAGACTGATGCTGATTCTATAGGAGACAGGATGAAGTGATAAAATAATCATTAGTCGTCTCTGAGCTCATGAACAAACTCGTGCACAGACTTTTGAACATGTTTGCAAAAATCTATTTTGACATGTACCTGTGTGTGTGTGTGTGTGTGCGTGTGTGTGTGTGTGAGACGGAGAGAGTGTATCACGCGGAGACAGATAGAGGCGTCATCGCGCTGTTAGAGGGCCCGGCGCCACGTCAGCACTTCTACAGTTCAGCCAAGGACTCGTGTACACGCTGTCCATCCATCTCCACGTCTGGGGGAGGGAATGGGTGAGGCAGGGAGGGAGGGAGGGAGGGAGGGAGGGAGACGTACTGCCTCGATGGATGACTGGAGTAGGGGGAGTGAATAATATGTGAAAAATGTGGGTGAAGTCAAGTTAAGTTTATTTGTAAAACAGAAAATTATAACAACATTTATCTCAAGGCTCTTTATGATGTTATAGAAAAACATAGAAAATACACTACCAACAAAATAATTAACAAATATGAGTAAAAACTTGTGATAAAAAGTTAAAGTGTGTGAAGATAAATAATGAAAACAACTGAAGTGGTGAATGTTAATGTGTGACATAGAGAGGAGGTGCAGTGCATCATGGGAGTTATAATTCGATGACGTTTCTGTAAAACGACGTTAAAACTTAATTGTTTCTTCTCACACTCGTCCCCGTTGTAGAATCAGATCCTAAAGAATTAAATCATAATCGCTTTGATTTCTTTGTATAAATCACATTATAAATGATCGAATGTTCTGTGAAGTTGTGATTTTTTATAAATAAGTTTCGTTTTGTTTGCGACTGACGACAGCGTTTGTGTTTCGGGTCCGATCAGATTATTGGAGGCAACAACTCGTTCATTTACATCACAGAGACTCACTCTTCTTCACTTCTTGTTGGATTCAGCACTTTGGTTTTTTATTAGATTTAAACTAAACACATTGGAAAGAAATAACAAAAACACCTTCAACAGCAGTTTGGACAAAAACATCAGTCAGAAGTTGTTGTTGTTTGTGTGCGATGGATGAAACTAATTTATTATCTAAATACTTCCTGTTTTTATCTTTTAGTTGTGTCACAGGTCGAGTGTGGTTATTTTTATATTTGTATTTCAAAGTAAAAGACGTTAATCATTATTATTATAAAAATACAGGAAGTAGTGTTCGTCATGTGACCAACAGTGTTAAACAGTTTCCATCCATCATCACAAGTTTATTGTCAATTCTGTCATAAATGTTGTTTTACTGTGAGTGAGTTAAACAGTATGTCAGTGTAACACGATGCTAACGTTAGCACAGCTCAACGTTTTGGTTTTTTCAAACATGAAACATGTTTCAATCATCATCCACCATTCATTCATTCATTCATCATCCATCCATTCATTCATCATCCATCCATCATCATCCATCCACGTTCGTCTTCTGATCATGATATAATTCTCTTTAAATTAGTTTTTCTTTTTAAATATTGTGACCTTTGATCTGATTTTCATACTTTACAACTCATTTCAAAAGTGTTAAAACTAATTAAAATATTATATTTAAATCAGTCGGTTGTGGACATCTGTGATTTTAAAACCTCGTGAGCGACGACGACAGCGAAGAGAAACGTGCTTCATGTCGATGTAACGATCACTCCTGAGTCCTCATCAGTCAGTCGTTCATTTAAAAAAAATAATGTCACGTAGAAAGTTACAAGGTGTCAGATCAGGTTATTATGAATTTAAGATATTTAAATGTTCAGAGTTTAATGTTGCTTAAAATAGTTTGACTTCCTGTAGATTATTAAAGGGAACAAGTGGGAGTTGGAGAGAAGAAGCTGAGAGCAACGAGACGGTTTGTTTTTATAAGCCTGCAATTTATCTGTGTGTGTGTGTGTGTGTGTGTGTGTGTGTGAGAGTGTGTGAGAAGCAGACCGTGTTTAACAGCCGTCCCGGGGAAATGTCATTCACCGCTCGTCGTATGAGAGGAAGAAACGATTTGCACGAGACCGAACAGAGAAGAGATTTTATCAGTTTCGTTTGGTGCCTCCGTGTGTCTCCGTCCGTGAAATAGGTGAAGTTCAGTGGTGAGATCTGGTTTCACCACAGGAAACGTTGAAACATTAAAACCTGAGAGAGCTCGAGGCCACGCAGGATGAAAAATATATTTTTAAAAAAAGGAGGTGTTTGGTTTTTTATTGGTGTAAAATGTTGATTAAGTTCTGCTCAGTGGGAGAAGAAGAAGAGAGAGAAGAGTTAGAAACTAGAACTGGTAGTTTCATCTGGTGTCTTCTGAACATATCTGATATCTCAGTAACACATCAAAGAAATTGTTTCAAATTTGGTTCAAACCTTTAATTAGATTCAATGATAAACTGGTTAGATTGTGGTTGTCAAAGGTCAAAGGTCAAAGGTTAATGTGACTATAAAATCTGCTTTTGACCTTGTTCCTTTGGGAATCTGGAAAATCTGCACATTCATGTACATGTTTTTAATAAAGTGTGAGTTGATGTTACTGAGTGTTACATCCATAAAGTGACGGTTCAAAGTAACATGAACCAGAGTCTATTTTTTGTTTCACACCATGAATAAAGTAAATGGGGCAGTCAGAATCAAACTCCCATCAACAGATATTTTATAATAATAATAATTATAATACATTTGATTGAAGTAATATCCAGTTTCAAAACCAAAACATAAAACCTTTTGTTTTCACAACCAAATAGTCTGTTAAAATACACTACAATGACACATCAAGATCAAACATAGAATAAATAAAATCTTCTAAAATGTCAGACGATAGTGAGAAAACTGGAGTGAAAGAGGAGCATGAATAGCCTCACTACAGCCCTACATTTGTCATTTTCCTAAACAACAGGTCGATGTGTCTGTGAAGAGACGAGGAAAATGATGAATCTGCTGATGTGGAACAACCTTCATCACCAGTTGTTATAAAACCAGACGTTGGGTAAGTCTTGTAAAACAGTGTTTTTAATAAACTCTGGGTTCACTTACTAAGTTATCAGTACTTCAGTTTATGTGTAGGGACCCTATTCATGCTACTGCTGAAGTGAAGTGATATTTTGAGCTTTATTAGTGGTTAAAAAATGACAATTTAGATACGTTTGGCTGACTGCCCCATTTACTTTCATTGTTAACTATTTGGTTGTGAAAACAAAAGACGGTCAAACTGGATATTACTTCAACCAACGTAACATATCTGTTGAGGGGGAGTTTGACTCGTGTTCATGGTTAAATAGACTCTGGTTCATGTTTCTCTGGACGTCACTTTAATTAATTACTGAAATTATTGCAAAGTAATTTTGTTTCTTATCAGCTGATCGATTATTTCGCAAAAGTTTTCATCGCAAGTCTGTCACTGTTACCAGCGTTATTATGATGACTCTTATAGTAAAGTATTATTACACTACATATAATGTATATAAATAGTTTTTATACATTTATTTATTTACTTATAAGCCACCGACTGTTGATTGTTGTGAATAAAAACAGTTGGGAATCGGAGCTCAGTGAGGAATAGTCCATCACTTTAAGTGAAGTGAAAAATTCCTTTCAATTCAATTATTGTCTTTCAAACAGAGACTGATATGAATCAGACCCTGATCAATGTCAAGACTTTAATCAGCGAATATCAAATTTGCTATAAATTAAATCCTTGAACACGATCGTTGCCTAACAACAACATTTGTCGCCAATATCTGTCATATAATTGGTTTGAAAATGAATGTTTTTCTTTGCCATTGGCATCAATGATTTGCTTCCTTTGACGCTTCGTATGTTGTAAATATGAAAACTGAGGATCAACATTGTGATTTTAGCGAAAGATCAAAGGTTTTTGTGACGTCACAGATCATTTTTTTTTAATAACTCAGTAAGATGTTTTATACAACCACATGATGCTAATTTTACTTACTACCAAAATAGACAAAAGCCTCCTCAGTGTAAATCTTAATTAATTGTTGTGACAACAGCGTTGGAGTCATGTGGATCGTAGAGAAGCGTCAGTGTGGTGGTATTAGTCACTTCACTGTTGTTAATGAGTGAATAATATTCTTCTCTGTCACACGTCAAAGTGCTGATCTGTCGGCGGTGACACTTTCTTCCACTCGTTAATTCGTCCTCATGAATTTTCAGCGTTGGTGTCACATTATGATGATGTCATAACGTCTTTCCAAATCAGCTCCAAAATGGAAAAAAAAAAAAAAAAAGCAACAGTTTCTTTTATTTTTTTCTTTCTTTTTTTTCCTTCCGTTAATTGTGGCAGTTAACACGCGCTCGTGTTTCCGCTGCGTTCGCATCTGTGATTCAGTCACATTTGGTTTGATCAGAAAAAAAAAAATCAGCTCGTGGCAAATAAATTTATGAAAGTACACAGAGTAAATTAAACCAGACAGCTGAAAATAAAATAAAATAATAATAATAAAAAAAGACTTTTCAGCTGAAGGTGACAAGTGTGAGGTGATGAAACAAAAAAATAGACTGAAATTGAAAATGTCAGGATGAATTTTTTGAGGTTTGAAGAAGTTTGAGGAAGCAGAAAAAACAAAGAAAGAAAAGCAACTGAAGCCTCATGTTCTTCAGGTCATTGTCACTATGAGACGTGTGAGTTTAATCAAAAATAATCATATTTAAATATGATAATAACACATGTAATTAAACTAGTGTTTATGATGGTCTGGTTAAACAAAGGGAGAAAGTAAAAGGTCAAAACCTGGCATGTTTCACCCAATAAAAACCAGTTAAAACCAGTTAAACCGTCCAGTTTACACCAGTGTTTTTAACTATTAGAACCAGTCTTAGAACCTTCTTCTCTGATGTAGTTTAATTTGTCTGTTGTGAACAACAATAGTCATTTCATTGTTGTGTTTTTGTGACTGGAAACAAAATGACAGACCGGTCGTCTTCTGATGCAGATCATCTCCCCCAACATGCTGCATCATCAGCTTATTTAATAACAGATGTTAACAGTTTGATGATATTTGCTCCAGATCAATATCAAGATGGAGAGAACTTGATGGCGCTTTATCGTGACCAGTATCCTGGTACAAATCAAGAGGGATTTCTCCTTATTTTATCTTGTTACTCACCAACCGTGTTGACCAATAATCAACATGGATTTTGTTTAGTGTTTCTGGAGAAAACTGAGACAATGTCTGACATTGGTTTGTTTAGTCTGAATGTCTGTACACTCCACAGACCGGAGGTGATACCTAATCCTAGTCCACTCTAGTGGACTCCACCATCATCTCCAGTGGTGGTGTCTGGTGGACTTGGTCCTCTGATGGTTGGTGAATCATCAGTTAATGATCATAATGTGTGAACAGCCCTAACGACTCCATCAGAGGCCGTCGGGACCTGGTCTGAGACCGGGACTGGATCTGTCATGTTAGAAAACTGGAGGAGTCTGAAGAGACTGACAAAGAGCGACAGCCAATCAGAGGAGGGATGTGAGATAAATGCTGCTGCTGTCTCACTGATTCACTCACAACCACGTTTAAAAGTCTGACGTTTTAACGCTTTTTCTTTCATTTTCACTTTCTACAAACTCCCCGCGTCTGATCCAGATGTTACCCGGTACCGGGGAGGTCTGCTGCTGATTTCAGCTCCACCGTGAAAACCAGCGTGTTGCCATGGTGATGTTTACACGCCGGTTTAGCGGTTTAGTAACAGTTTCCATCATAACGTTACTTTTTAATGTCCAGTCTCCTCGACTGCTGCTATAGGTAGTCACCAGTCAAAGACCTCAGGAATATCCTCAGTGATTGGTTGAATTTGTGTTGTTAGTTGTGATTGTAACATTATTAAATCCTGGAGGATCTGATCAATGAGGAAGAAGATTGTTTTCATGTGTTTTCTCATCTAAACGTCTCTACTTCCTGTTTTTTGTCTAGTTCACGTGACCAGACGTAGAGTTTGGTGACGTCACGGTGTGATCGGGAGTCAATCACTGACAAGTCTTGTAGTGTGAACACTACAGGTCTCAGACCAGTTGTTGAGACTCCAGATCATGGAAACACAAGTCGCCAACGATCACGACAGAGACTGAGACTAGTGTGAACTAAACTTAACAAACACAGAGAGAAACGTCTGCACGACACTGGAAGGTGAAAGGTCACGTCTCTTATTACACCGTCTCTACAACAACACAGTCTGTCCTGGAAAGTCCTGGAAAATTGGGCGGTTTTGTTTTGTCATATACAGGAGAAGTTGTAACAGGAAATGTTTAGGGTTGAAGTTGGATGGATTGAGTGGTGTTTGAAGGTTTAAACTGGTGATGAATATTTAAGAGTTGAAGAAAACACACTGTTAATGTTGAAAACAGGGTTAATAGAAGTTCATGCACTGTTTAAGACTTTGATTAGTTCAGAACATTTGCTCCTGAGCGGCGCATCAACTCTTCGAGGAAACAAACAACACTTCAATCAACGTGTCAAATCCGTATAATTGTCACTGAAAAATCAGCGCTCATTATCGGTGCAGAATCCCACACCAGATGTTAATTTGTTGAACTCACATTAACTGAAGCTTCTAATTTCCTAAAACGCTGCAGTTAAAAAAAAAAAAAAAAAAAAAAACAACAAAAACCCTGAAATGCTCAAAATGCGAGACTGGTGTTGGGTTCAACCTTTACACAAATAAAGATAATCTCTGTCTGCTGCTTTTATCTCCAACGCACTTTTAAAACAGGAAGTGGATACGACTGTTTTCTCACCTTGGAAGGAGCCGGAGGGTAAATGGTTTGGAAACGGTGGAGAGATGGAGGTTTTTGAAGGAAGGAGGTGGTGTTGTGGTGTTACGAGACAAGAGGCGAGGTGTCCTTTAGTCACGGGGTTATGAAGCATTTTATCACAGCTTTTCTCTTGAGTCTGCAGCTCCTCTGACATTATCAACCTCACATTTTGTAAAAGCAAAAGAAATAAATTACAAAAAAAAAAAAAAAACTGCAACCCTGCAGTCTTCAAACAAACGTCTCAAAACATTCAATTCCAGGCAGTTTGTATCCAAATGTCTTTGTATGCAAATCTGGGATCAATTCTGTTTTTGATGAAAAGGAAACGGTAGACGGCGAGCGAGGCCGTCTGCTGTTGTTTACAACGTGTTCCACTTTCTAACAGCTTCATAATCAAAGGCTTCTCTCTCTGCACCGTGTTGAACTCTGGGCTGTAATGGAAGGATAAATCGAAGTGCTGAGATTTCAGCACACAATTATGTTTTATCTGCTGCTCATTATTTCACACACACACGACATGTGTAGGATGTTTGCACACCGACGCAAATATACATGAAAGCATCTCGTCTTTAAAGAGACAATTGAGTGTTTCTGATGTAATTAAACATTTAGTCTCAAATGAATTAAACTAGATCTTTGTTGTCTGGACTCAGTGAGTTGATTTATGGAGTTTGAGACAAGTTCAAGCTCAAATATGAGGATTTATAGATGCATGTTTGTTCACTTTACCTGTGGAAATAAAATCTGATATGAGTTAAACATTATACAGTTAGAAAAAATCATTAGGAGCCAAATTTGGCCCAATTTTGGCAAAGTTTCAGAAAGATATGGAGTTTAAGTCACGTCCATCTACCTCCGGTCCACAGGTCCAACGCTCATAAATATTATACATGGGAGTCAATGGAGAGATAGAAATTAATCCCTGGTCCAGTTTTAACATGTGATGTTAGTGAATGTTAAAGATAATGTTTGACATGGAGAGAGTCTGTTTGGTGACAGGCAGCAAACGTTACTGTAGGTTTAGTGTGAGACCACGTAGCGACTACAACGCTGGTCTGGCTACATCTACGTCACCGTCAAACTCTGACGCTAACGTTAGCTTAACAGCAGCTACGCTAACCTAGGAAAATATCTGACCTGGTCAGTTTTATCACCTGCTCCTCGTTCTCTCTTCAGCCGGGAAGAGACGGGGAAAGAAACTGTGACGTGACGTCACCTACCAGACTGGTTGGTTTGTAGTCGAACCACTTACGTGTTTTCAGAAGCAGATAAATCAACAATTACACCACAAACATGGTCTTGACTCACTGATAGTTTCATTTAAATTAACATACAGGACGTGTGTGATTCAGGGTAGAAGTCAAAGTGGATCAGAAAATCATTTTTATTTCTGTTTTGATACTATTCATTCTTTTTTAAATCTAAGGACCCAGTGGGTCAAAATGACGCCAAAACTCACCCAAAACCAATTAATAAACTGCTTCTAAAAAGAGTCTTCACAGTCGAGACAAAAGCCTTTACCTTGTTTACCTTTTACTTTTTAACTAGTGTGGTAAATCTGGGGTAAGACTGAAGTGTAGACCCAGTCAAGGTCTTTCTTTGTGGATCTGATCAAGATGGTGGTTTCCTGAGCATGTTCAGTTGGTTACAGACACTTGGTCGACCTTGTTGACTTGACCTTGGATGAACATCCAGATAGAAAAACCATTAGGGGTCAAATTTGTCCCAAAGGTTCAGAAGGATGAACGGCCTCTATATGGTCCAAATTAAGGATGCAGAAGAACAAACAAAAAGATGCCAAAACTCACCTAAAATAACAATGATTGAACTCTAAAACATAGTTATAACTGACCCAGAAATAGTCCAACATCCACCACAGTCAAGACAAAAGTCTTTACCTTGTTTACATTTACTTTTTAACTAGTGTGGTTAAACCATAACTATGACATAGTCAAACCAACGACCTTCACCTGCTTCCTCTGAGACTAAATGACAAACGTCTGTTAGACTAGAACCACAGTCTTTACTGTCTGGGATGTGTCCTGGGTCTAACCTGAGGTCTCCTACCAGTTGGACGTGTTTGCAAAATTCAACAATAAAGAGATAATCAACACCGTAATGAGTTGGTGGAGTTTATGTGTCAGGAGGAAATAACAAACTGTCTGGTTTCTCAAGATAAATTAGTTCCAGGAGACGAAGAGTGATTCATAGAAACTCGATAAAGACACAGCAGCTTTACCCAAAAGAGCCAGACATCTTGGGGAGGATGATGTCTGTGTTTTTGTCCAGTCAATCAAAAATAAAAAAAACAACCTACATGGAGCCACCAAGTTGTCTTACAGGGCTGGAAATCAGACCGAGTCGGGCCAAGTCTTTCTGCTAAAAACTGTTTGGTAAAAATTTGAGTTTTGATCAATACAAGATTTTTGGAAGTTAAAACCTCCAACACCAACATTTCCCTTTGGTGAAAAGACAAAATAATGAGGTTGTTGTTTATTTATTGTCTTTCAACAACTTTTTGTGATGATGCCACTTAAATCTTTAACTCTTTCTACTGAGGCAACAATGTAAAGAAAAGGCCCCCTGCTGGACAGACTCAGTTATAACAGTGTTTCTGACTGGTGATGAAGGGTGTTTCAGATCAGCAGATTCATCATTTTTACAGACACATCGACCTGTTGTTCAGGAAAGTGATGAATCTGCTGATGTGGAACAACCTTCATCACCAGTTGTTATAAAACCAGACGTTGGGTAAGTCTTGTAAAACAGTGTTTTTAATAAACTCTGGGTTCACTTACTAAGTTATCAGTACTTCAGTTTATGTGTAGGGACCCTATTCATGCTACTGCTGAAGTGAAGTGATATTTTGAGCTTTATTAGTGGTTAAAAAATGACAATTTAGATACGTTTGGCTGACTGCCCCATTTACTTTCATTGTTAACTATTTAATTGTGAAAACAAAAGACGGTCAAACTGGATATTACTTCAACCAACGTAACATATCTGTTGAGGGGAGTTTGACTCGTGTTCATGGTGAAATAGACTCTGGTTCATGTTGCTCTGAACCGTCACTTTAATTAATTAGTGAAATTATTGCAAAGTCATTTTGTTTCTTATCAGCTGATCAATTATTTCGCAAAAGATTTCATTGCAAGTTTGTCACTGTTACCAGCGTTATGATGAATCCTATAGTAAAGTATTATTACACTAAATATGATTATATAAATAGTTTATATACATTTATTTATTTACTTATAAGCCACCGACTGTTGATTGTTGTAAATATAAACAGTTGGGAATCAGAGCTCTATGAGGAATAGTAAATCCGTCATATTATATGGTATAGTGTTAATTTTCTATACTATTAACAGCACATAATGTATTTCCATACTTATCTGTGTCGGCATCAACAAATACATCACGTTTAAACGTGATGATGCTGCCGTGTTGGTGTTAATGAAGGTGCAGGAGACGTGTTTATTTGGAGCTGCTTAATTAGCAGCAGCAGTAATGAAGCCACGCGGGACGAGGCGGCGCTGGAATCTGGACGGTCGGGGTGGGATGATTATTTAGACCGGATCTGTCCGAGTGTCAGCTACACACACACACACACACACACACACACACACACACACACACACACACTAAAGCTTTCTTGTCTTTATTTGCAGCTACACGTGTGTGTGTGTGTGTGTGTTGAGTCTATCTGAAGTGATGCTACACCAGAACAGCAGGGATTATTTGTAATTTCTTCATGAAGAGTGAGTCAGTCGTAGGGATTTTATTACTAAACGCTTGAAAATCTGCAGGAGTTTCATTTCTCTCTAACTTCCATTCACTTAAATGTCCCGTTAAAAGGCTAAACCAGCTGGGATTTACGTAACCTCTATTACAGACACAAATAAAAACGCACCAAAGATAAATTGTGATGATTCATATAAAAAACTTCTGCTCTATGTAAAGACCTGAATCATTTTTAAGTTCTGACCCAGACAGGAAGTTAACTCATAAACTCCACGTCCATGTGGGTGTTTGTAATAATGAGAGCAGTTAAATTTAAATCCGGAGAGAGAAGACAGCGTTTTCTTTATGGTTTGAATTTGGCAGTGATACTGGAGATGAACTTTATCTGGATCTGTTGTTTGACTCTGAAGTGTCTAATCTGAAGGTTGGACTTTTCATCACTAGGGGGCAGATGAGTTTCAACAAGTTAGTTTGACTCAATATTGATTAATTTAGAGACATTTCAGTTTCAATAACAGTTCAATACCATGAACTAGTTTTTCTTGGATATGAAAGATGAGTAGTGACGTTAAAAATGGACCTAAAATCGTTGGTAGTAGTTAAAGTGACGGTTCAGAGCAACATGAACCAGAGTCTATTTCACCATGAATACGAGTCAAACTCCCTCAACAGATATGTTACGTTGGTTGAAGTAATATCCAGTTTGACCGTCTTTTGTTTTCACAACCAAATAGTTAACAATGAAAGTAAATGGGGCAGTCAATAAAACGTATCTAAATTGTCATTTTTAACCACTAATAAAGCTCAAAATATCACTTCACTTCAGCAGTAGCATGAATAGGGTCCCTACACATAAACTGAAGTACTGATAACTTAGTAAGTGAACCCAGAGTTTATTAAAAACACTGTTTTACAAGACTTACCCAACGTCTGGTTTATAACAACTGGTGATGAAGGTTGTTCCACATCAGCAGATTCATCATTTTTCTCGTCTCTACAGACACATAGACTCGATGTTCAGGAAAATGACAATGTGTAGGGACCCTATTCATGCTACTGCTGAAGTGAAGTGATATTTTGAGCTTTATTAGTGGTTAAAAAATGACAATTTAGATACGTTTGGCTGACTGCCCCATTTACTTTCATTGTTAACTATTTGGTTGTGAAAACAAAAGACGGTCAAACTGGATATTACTTCAACCAACGTAACATATCTGTTGAGGGGAGTTTGACTCGTATTCATGGTGAAATAGTCTCTGGTTCATATTAACTAAACTATCATTTTAAATCGTTTCTTTAACCTTTTTAGAAACGTGTTGAAGAAACTGGAAGTGGAAACTTTTAAAATATCGATGAAACGTTTTTTTTAAATCGACATTAGATCTTTTGAATGAGGATCGATACGAAATCGGAAAATCGGTGGTTGTCGTTGTTCTGTAGCAGAAGATGCAGGAGGATCCACTTGTGTGTCGCCCCCTGGTGGTTGACATTAGTACTACAGACGCTGCGACCTGGTGGCAAAACACCAAACTACTGTTTTATTTTCCAAGAAAATTAGCTACATTTCAGGTTTGACTACAGAAACATATCTCACCCAGTGAGACGGAAACAAAAAGAGTGTTAGTGTTTTAATGAAGTTTGATACATTTTTACTAATTAAATAACAACAAAACCTTTAACATTGAGTTTTATTCGTTGTCGGTTTATTCTGGTTCAGACTCTGTTCTACTGAACATAAAGAACATAACGTACACGGGGAGGAGTTGTTCAGTGTGTGTGCACCTGCGTGTGTGTGTGTGTGTGTGTGTGTTTTGTCGCAGGGAAAATGCCAGTTTCAGCGTTTCGGCTGACGCAGGCTGACAGTGAAGGAACAGAAACTGCAACGAGACTGACAACACTCACACTCTCCTTCCTTCCTTCCTCCTTCACCTCCTCTTCATCCTCCTGCTGTCTCTTCTCATTATTTCCTCTCATTTCCTTTTTCCTCCCTCCTCTTCTTCACCTCATCCTTATTATTATTATTATTATTATTGTCTCTTTTCTCTCTTTGATACGATGCTGATGGATCCAGTTTCGATGTTTCCTTTTAGTTTAGAGCCTTTAAACATAAAAATAATCTATCACTTTCTTGTTATTGTTTCTTTTAAACTCAAGTCAGAGCTTTAATCTGCTGTAAAACTATATGTCGTGACCTGGACGTGACCCCGATTAAGAAATACTCTGATCAGTCGGCGTCGTCTGGTCTTTATTTGTCTGTTTTAAAGCTCAGAATATGATTTTTTTTTCTCTTTTCAAAGCGTTCAGAGATATATTTCAGCTTCATATCAGCTGGAATAAAAAGGTTTTTAATTCGTCAGGTTGAAGAGACGGAGGTGCAGTTCGTCTCTGTCGACACAGAAACGGTGATTCAACGTTGAGTTTTTATGAGAACGATATCTTAAAATGATTTACAGCCCTCCACGGCGCCGCTGCTGTAAAAACCCATGAATCATCAGAGCTTGAGGTTTTTTTTTTTGTGTGTGTGTGAAAGAGAGAAAGAAAAGTTCCCTCCATCAACTGACGGTGGCGGTGTTGAGCCTCTGCCTCTTCTACTGTTTCTGTCCAACCTGAGGAAACTGCGCTACAAGGTTAACATCTGTAGGAGTCAGGAGGAGGAGGAGGAGGAGGAGGAGGAGGAGGAGGAGGAGGAGGAGGAGGAGGAGGAGGAGGAGGAGGAGGAGGAGGAGGTGGTGATCAGAGCGGTGAAACAGGAGAGTTTAAGGAAATGAGAGGAGACAGAGGAAGGAGAAAGGAGAAGGATTATGTTGTGTTTCTGTGAGAGAAAGAAAAAAAATCTAAAATATAATAAATCAATATTAAATAAGAATGAAGAGAGAGAGAGAGAAACCTGGTGAAACAAGAGATCAATACGTTGCTGCTGGGAGCTGAAACGGTGGCGGCAACTGTCTCCACCAGTTTCCTCTTTAGCTCAACACACACACACACACACACACACACACACACACACACACGTGTCAACGTCATGACGACAAATTTAAAAGACGTCTCTTGAATCTTAAACTCGCCTGTTTCACCTTTAATCAATTCGAACCAAAACTGTAATTTAACATAATAATTAGAGACAAACAGAGGTCATGTGATCACCATCTGAACCGTCTCCATGACGACCACTGATGAAGGATTATGGGATGTTCGTGAAAAGACTCTAAGTTGTAGGATAACGAGACTTTGTTAAATACATTTTATGCAAAAAAATTAAATAAATAAATATGTAATAAAAATATTTAAAATAAAATAATTAAAATTAATCTTAATTACTTAAGTTTGAAGATTCAGAAAAAAATTATCTAAAATTAAAAACAAAAATCCTCAAATATACATAAATAAAATATTTCTATATTATAATATATAATATTTACATTTAAAATATTTTTTCTGGACACTTCTTTAAAATAATAAAGAAACAAAGATGAATTAGTAACATTTAGGTCAAAGGTCGAAGTCCTTGTTTAGTTTTAGACTTTGTCTGTTTCAACTTCTTCTGAACTAAAACGTCTCTTTGTCTTTTCTCTGCTTCACTTTAATATAATTAATCATCGTCGCCATCGTCGTCATATATTCTGATTTATCTCTAATCCTCTTTACTTTACAACACACTTGAACCGCGTCTGTGACTATTTCAGACTAAAGGCAAAGATAAATTACATTTCATAAAGCCACTTATAAACTTTAATAACTCATGTTTTTGTCCTGCGGTTCTTCTCAACGTTGATTAAGATTAAAAACCTGCTTCTTCTTTTTTTTTCTTCTTCTTCTTCTTTTTTAAATCTAAATGAAAAAAACAACTTCCTGGGCTGTAGTCAGAGTTGACAGGCAGGAACATGCTGATGAGACCGGATCCACGGAGCAGATCTCCTGATCCACATCCGCTGTCAGTGTTGGAGACGGTCTGAACCTTATTAGTCAGTCAGTCCTGTCAGTTGCTGCGGTTCTGTACGGCAGCAGCAGCTGCATTATTGATCATCAGACGTCGTCGAGTTTAGAGTTATCGGAGAACGACGCGCCAGACCCGGCCGGCCTCGCCGAGCGTCTGAGTTCACAGCAGCTTCTCTGTCTCATTTGTGCTTCAATAAAATAAAAATAATAATTATAAAAAGAACAGAAACAACCGGTTCTGTCACAGTTTATGAGCTGGAAACATAAAGGTCAGACACTCATAACAAAGTCCTGACCTGTTTCAGACTTTCACAGATGATATATTTTATTTATTTTATGTCTGTCTAAACACACACTCACACACACACACACACACACACACACACACTCACAGGTGTTTTCAGTTATTATAGTCGACTTTGACCTCCTCATATTGAAGGTGAAAAGACAAGAAGCTAAAAGATTTCACTCGAAAGTCCAGACTGGAAGTTGTGATTCACAATTTTCTGCTTCAATCAACTTGTTGTGTAGTTTATTGTGAGTTATTTTATTTTGAAAGTTCAGTACGAAACCTGAGAGTCGACTGTAGACGTCGTCCTTCAGTTAGCGCGCTAGCTGTTCAACTGCTAACGACAGGCCGGTTAACGTAGACTGAACGTTTTATCCTTCTGTCAGACTATAATGTTTATGAATAAATAACATGACTCACTGAGACCTGATCCAGGACTTTAGGAGACCAGGATCAGGATCAGAACATCAACTTCAGTTTTGCATGTGGACACAAAGTCTGTCTCTTCAACCGGAGACTAAAAACCAAAAATACACATTCCTGTTTCATGCTTTCACTTTGCTTTTATTCTGAAAGTCCTGACAGGAAGTTGTGATCCAAATCTATTTGTTTATCGTGCTATATGGACGTATTTTAATTTGAAAGTTCAGCGGTTGCTAACTAGCTAGCCCCGTCTTAACTTTTTAGTCGACGGTCGTCCTCATCGCTGTAGTTAGCATGCTAGCTGTTTAAGAGCTTAATGTTTTTAATCGGGCTCACTGAGACCTGATCCAGGACTTCAGGAGACTCTTCTTCTGAGACCAGGATCAGAAGTGTTTAAAACCTACTTACCATCAAACCCAACGCACAAATTTCTGTTGCTTGTTTTCACTTTGATTTTATTCTGAAAATCCTGATTTTATGATCCTATTTTAATTTGAAAGTACAGCGGTTGCTAACTAGCTAGCACCTGCAGCGCCGTGTCTCGGCCTGAAGGTGTCGACGGTCGTCCTCATTGCTACAGTTAGCATGCTAGCTCTTTAAGAGCTAACAACAGGCTGAACATTTAAGTTCTGATCAGATCAGACTCACTGAGACCTGATCCAGGACTTTAGGAGCGTCAGAGACCTTTTGTCGACCATGTAGACGAGGTCACAGAAGAAAATTTCTCTTGAATATTTACCAGAATTAAAACTACAGAGGTAAATAAACCTGAACCTACTGGTTTGACCGGATCAACAGTCATGTGACATTGTTGTTCTCACTGTGATCACTGTTATAATGTCACTCGATAACGACACAGATGAAATCACCAGGTTGCATGAAGTCGTTCACGAGTGCCAGCACTTAATTACCGGCAATTAAAAGCACATACTGTGTATTTAGATTTAAGTTGTGGGGAAATGAACCAGCGGAATAAACGGAGGATTTGACCTGAGACGTAACTGAAAGATAAAAGTTTCATTGTGATGGAGAAGAGAAGTGATGCGTGGTGGTGCTTCCTGCTGACGGAGACGATTAAAAACAAGGTGACTGGCAGGTGAGATCAACTCGTGATTGGTTGGATGAGACTCACAAATGGGTCGGCCATCTTTATATACGATCACTGGCACTAATGTATCCTTAATGTCCATAGACTCTACTGGACTCTACTGGACTCTACTGGACTCTACTGGACTCTACTCAGTCTGGTAGCAGACACGTTGTTTCCATCACAGTTTGGTTCCTCCTCCACGTGAATGTGGTGAGTGGAGTCAAACTGCTGCGACGTCACGACACTAAAACATCAGTAAACATTAATGGACATGGAGGAGATGCTGTACTTGTTGCTGGGTTAGCTTACGACCAGGTAGCTACGACGATGGCTATCACTCTTGTCCTGTTTAAAAATGGAGCTTGATTATTTTGTTGACGCTCTCTCAACTCAACTGGCGTCTGGTGGCAGCTTGTGAAGACACTCCCTCTGACCAATCAGTGGCCGGCGTCTGTTCACGTCACGTTTTAGTATCGACTCAGCTCCATTGGTTCCTCCACAGAGTAGGAACTAAAACAGTATCTGGAACCAGGAACTAGCACCAAGTGGAAAACACCAGGTTTTAAAAGTTTTTAAAACAACTGTTAATGGAAGTTACATATATTAAGATGTAAAGACGTGTTTGTTGTACCGTTATTCCACAGAGAGCATGTTGACTTCTTGTAGAAAAAGTATCAAAAAGCATCGCCCCCTGGTGGATTCATTTCACTGATAAGTTTGATTTTAATTGTGTTATCAATTTGTGATCGGTTTGGGCTCCACCTCCCGATCTGAACAGGTCGGCCATCTTTATTTTTAATCGTCGGCGTGAACGACACCAGGTGGTTGAAGTTCAGACTGCCCCAGGTGATCCTGTGCTCTGTCTCTCTCCCTCCTGATTGGCTGATCATAAAACACAACCTCAGACAGCCGTTCAGAGATAACCCAGACTGATGTACGGCTCCTGTCAGTTGGGCTCTGTTCCAACGTGTCTTAACTAATAAATGATGTTAACTCTGAGGAGTCGGTGAAGACTGGACGAGCAACTCCAGGCAGCTCTACATGAAGCCTCAGAGCAGGTTGCAGGTTGCATCTGCAGGAAGCTCCTGTGGATGTTTTACCAGTCTGTGGTCGCCACCGTTCTCTCCTTCGCTGTGGTGCGCTGGGGCGGGAGCACATCGATGACTGACCTCTCCAGACTGGAGAAGCCGATCAGGCGGACCGGCTGCAGACAGGAGAACACTGAACAAACTGCTGGGCAACACCACCCACCCTCTGAACACTGTCATCAGCAGCCAGAGAAGCCTGATCAGCAACAGGCTGCTCCTCCCAAAGACAAGGACAAATAGACTGAAAATCTCTTTTGTCCCTCGTGTCATCAAACTGTTCAACTCCTCACTGAGGGGGAGGAGGGTGAACAAAAGAACAGAGAGACTGAAGGACAGAGAGGAGCAGCCTGTCTGAGTCTGACCAAAAGATCACCACACTACAACCATGTGCAATAATCAGTGCACCTACACAACCATGTCACCTTGTGCAATACACATATATGTATAATATGTTACACACAAACATACATATACATATATTTTCTCTATTCTTATAGCTTCATCTGTTTCATTTATATCTATTATATTTACTGTATTTACAAACCTGCTGGACACATAACCTTGTGCAATTTACAATAACTATGTGCAATAATTTAATTCAATGATTTACTCACTATTGACTAATTTACTATTGACCATGTGTAATAATTTATTTACTCTTCACAATGTAAATAAATTATTATATACACATATTTTTAGTTTTATTTTATATTTATTTTATATTTCTATGTTGGTGTTTTTATTCTCTAGCTCTGCTGTTATGTCTGTCTTAAGTTTATCAGTGCTCCATCCATCATCCATCCATCATCCATCCATCATCCATCCATCCATCCATCCATCCATCATCCATCCATCCATCCATCCATCCATCCATCCATCCATCCATCCATCCATCCATCCATCCATCCATCCATCCATCCATCCATCCATCCATCCATCCATCCATCCATCCATCATCCATCATCCATCCATCCATCCATCCATCCATCCATCATCCATCCATCCATCCATCCATCCATCCATCCATCCATCCATCCATCCATCCATCCATCCATCCATCCATCATCCATCCATCATCCATCCATCCATCCATCCATCCATCCATCCATCCATCCATCCATCCATCCATCCATCCATCCATCCATCATCCATCATCATCCATCATCCATCATCATCCATCATCCATCCATCCATCATCCATCCATCCATCCCATCATCCATCCATCCATCATCCATCCATCCATCATCCATCCATCATCCATCCATCCATCCATCCATCCATCATCCATCCATCCATCCATCCATCCATCCATCCATCCATCCATCCATCCATCCATCCATCATCCATCCATCCATCATCCATCCATCCATCATCCATCCATCATCATCCATCCATCCATCCATCATCCATCCATCCATCCATCCATCCATCCATCATCCATCCATCCATCCATCCATCCATCCATCCATCATCCATCCATCATCCATCCATCCATCCATCCATCCATCATCCATCATCCATCCATCCATCCATCCATCCATCCGTCATCCATCCATCATCCATCCATCATCCATCCATCATCCATCCATCCATCCTGTTAGAGGAACGATGACACGTTCGTCGGGGGAAATTACCACAGTTTAGAAAACATTTTATGATGTGGGAAGCTGGTAAATGGAGGTGGTGGGGGGAGGATAAACCCAGTTAATTGAGTTGTTTGTAGCTGTAAAACTGTCCCTGTTTGCTCTCAACCCTCCTCAAACTGATCGCAGCAATAAACTAAAACTCACATTTCTTCATATTCAGCCTCCGAACTGAATCACAAACAGTTAAGTTTTTGGCGACGGAGCCGTTTCCTCTCGGGGCGGGGGGAGGAGGAGGAAGTGTTTAGACATTACTCTGCCTCTGTCCTGTGTGTTTGTGTGTTTGTGTGATTTGTTTCCTGACGGTGAATTGTCGGTCTCTGCTGCGTCTCCTGCCTCCACGATAACATCAATGTGCCTCTGACTTGTGGCTCAGTGTGTTTGTGTGTCTGTCTCAGCACCTGTCAGTCTTTTCCTCTGAGTGGATGACAATTCACACAAACTCCAGGTGCTTTTTGTGTGTAAATTAATCCTTTGTTATTCAAGAGGAACCTCTCATTAAAAAAAACAAACCTGTTTTTATTTCATCTGAACCTTTCACTGACATTAAGATTAATGTTTTTCTCTAAACACAGTCTGTGTTAGTCCACAAAGTCGACACGTAACAAATAAACTAAGCTGTTAACTTCCAGCACAGTGAGTTTTACAGGGAGGTGCAGAGCATGCTTATCATAGTGACAACACCCCCACCCCCACTTCCACCTCCTTGTGCTGTATAATTGAGTGTCGGTACAGTGTATTGATCAGACCGGCTGAGACAATTACTCAGGTTAGTTTCCCTCCACGTGGGACAAGTGTTAGGACATTAAAAACAAAAAAAGGACAAAACAAAACAAAAACAATCACACAATATTGAGCTGGAGTTAATACACCAACAAACAAAAGGCTGCTCGCAAATCTGCCAGAAACAGGGAAACGCTGCCGTCCCATTAGACTCCTGTTTATTCACCAACTGTTGATTATGTCTCCAGAAATCACTGGTTGTTGCATTTGGTCGCCTGTTGCAGCAGCATCAAGGGAAAATGTGCCAGTTCATCGCAAATGTTAGTTGTGTCCTGCACAGACCTGTAGAGGGAGCTGGGAGGGAACGTGTTAGCATGAAGGCTAAAACACATGACTGCTAACATATCTTTGGATCTCTGGATGGAGATTTACATCCTGAACAGTTCAACTTTGTCTAAACCCAAACAAAAAGATCGACTCTGATCTGAGGCATTGTAGTAGTTTTGACGAAATGTGGACAAGATGTCTCTGAACATGTGGTGCAGGCAGCTCTTTACCCCAGAGTTGAGTTAACATGAACACAAGGAGGTTCTATGTAATATCAATAGCCAGCTTCAGACTGTGGAGCCAGGCCGGGTCCGGGTCATTTAAGGTGCTAGGTGCCAGTGTCCCAGGTCTACTGGCCTCATAGCTTCTCTGGATCACCATTCAGCAAGTCCCCGTTTATGAAAACGTCCACCCGCAGATCTACTGGGTCTGTTGTAAGAAGTTAACACCGTCGATTCCCAGATGGAGAGCAGAGTATGAACATCATCAGGAGACCAAAACTGTCTAAGCTAAAAACATAAATACATTTCTCTATTGTCATCTGTGGCCCGACGGTGTGAAGCCGGCTAATCTTTACGATCACAACAAATCACTGGTTTGACTCCTAATGATTAAAGCACCAGTATGTGAGTGTTTAGGAAAAAGAAACTGGCATCTCAGTCTCTTCTTAAACCAGTTTTTTGGAAATGCAGAGTCCTCTGTGGATGATCCAGTTATGGGTGTAGATTTATAAAGATATTAATTAGAAAGTGTCAACTTCACAAATAAACTTAAGAGTCATTTTGCCAAACAAACAAAAGATACAGTACAACATCCTTGTGTGACACCTTCCCTCACTCTACGCAACTGCTGTTGTTGGTTTTGGTTGTTTGACGCCCAGATCTTAAAGTGATGGTCCAGACTAATATGAACCCAGAGTCTGTTTCACCACGAATAAGAGTCAAACTCTCCCTCAAGAGATATTCTAAGTTGGTTAAAGTAATATCGAGTTTGACTGTGTTTTGTTTCCACAGCCAGCAAGTTCATAAAAGTGATGAATCTGCTGATCTGGAACACAAAAAACAAGACATAAAACAGGGTTTTTAATAAACTCTGGGTTCACTTACTAAGTTATCAGTACTTCAGTTTATGTGTAGGGACCCTATTCATGCTACTGCTGAAGTGAAGTGATATTTTGAGCTTTATTAGTGGTTAAAAAATGACAATTTAGATACGTTTGGCTGACTGCCCCATTTACTTTCATTGTTAACTATTTGGTTGTGAAAACAAAAGACGGTCAAACTGGATATTACTTCAACCAACGTAAAATATCTGTTGAGGGGAGTTTGACTCGTATTCATGGTGAAATAGACTCTGGTTCATGTTGCTCTGATGTCACTTTAAAGAACCAGGATGATCTGCAGATGATGTGATTCTGTTAGTTTCCTCTGGCTGTGACTTTCAGCAGCCACTGGGTCAGTTTGCAGCTAAAATCAAATTCAGCAACCACGATAATGACGTTTGAGTAGCGACTACGAGAATGAGATTGTGGATCCAAGCAGCTGTAATGAACTTCCTCAAAGTCAAGCTGCTGCTCATTTATGTCCAATGGAGCCAGTTGAGGTGATTTAGGCGTCAGGCGTCTCCTCGACGCCTCCTGATGGAAGGTTTTTCCGGGCATTTCCAAGCGGTTGGAGACCTCGGGGTAGACCCAGAACATGATGGAAACATTATACATCTCATCTGGTCTGGGGACGCCTCAGGATCCTCCAAGAGGAGCTGGAAAGCCTGGACTACCTGAGATATGATCCCAGATTAGTGTCTGAATATAAACGGATGGATAGTTTTAGTTCTGTTGGTCGACAAAGCGGGAGAACGAGCTGAGAAAAAAGTGTCTGAAAGCAGCAGAGTAGACTCGGCTGTTGATTCAAGGAGCCGTCTGATTCAGTGCTAATGTAAAAAATATTGCTTAATGCAGCTTTAATGATGTTGGCTGCCACAATAAGAGCCCCCATTTTTCACTGAACAAGCTGTTGAGCCAGTGCATTAGTTTAGAGTATGTGTTTCTTTCTCTCCTTCCCTCTGCATTTCTTTCATTGTTCTCCTTTATTTTCTCTTAAAAATAACAACCCTGGAGAAAGACTTGCTGCTCGCCTCAACGCTAAATTTTCCTCCACAACCTTATCAATTAAAAGAAAAAAAAATAAGGGGAAAATAATGTACACCACCCGCAGTTATTTGCTGTTCTGTAATTCCACACCATTTATCAATACAAGCCTCTTGCAGAGTGAATTTACATAAACCTGTAACAGCACTGCTTTATCATTTAATTGGTCCCTGGTGAGAGAGACACCTTAACATGCAAATAATAACAGAAAGTCTGAATTAAAAGCAGCAAACACAGAGAGAAAACCTATTGAATTCACAAGTGTTTGTCTGACAGCCGCGGTGAGACTCTTCTTCACGTTAACGTTCATGTTTTCTGAACCTCCGCTGGTCAGAGGTCGACCTCCGGTCATCGTCACCTTCTGGTGTGATGATGCCGTGACACTCAACACACAGACGCGTCCAACATGTCTAATAACCGTGTCTCTGCTACATGTAACCTGTGACTGTGTATCCCTGAAAGTGACAGTGAGTGGTGGCGCTGAGGGCTGGATGACTTTGTTGTTCACTCTCCGGGGAAAAGTCTATTTATCATCGTGAGAGGTGGAGCTGTGAGTGGGAGTCGTCTGATGACATGGGCCACTGCACCACAGGGAATCTGCTGTATGTGTAGATACTGTTACATACTGTTGGGATGAACAGAAGATACAACTGTTACTGAGAAATATCGATAACAGTGAGACAAAGGTATTCAACAGTTAGAAAAACTTCAAGGTTTTCTTTAAGTTTGAGGTTGAAGCATCTCAGAGTCTTGTTCCCAGTGAGGACAGGATGGAGGTGGACTGGTTTGGTACCAGCAGCAACATGGTGGTTGTTAGGGTTTGGAGGCAGGATTTGTTAACTGATGGTTGTGGACTTTAGGTTGTGACTGAAAGAACAAGATTGCAGATAAAAAAGTTTGCTGAGGATCTTGGAGTAGAGTTGTTTAAGGTGAGTTTTGAGGTGGTTCACCTGATCAGGACGGATCCTTTAGGTTTTCTGGTAGAAGAACTTGAGGTAGACCCCAGACACAATGGAGAGATAATCCACCTTTTTGTTTTGGGTTTTGGGCTGGAGTATCTCAACATGTTGACACCTTTTTGTTTGTGGTTTAAGTATCCTGGGGTCTTGTTCCTAGTGAGGACAAGATGGAGGTGGACTGGTTTGGTACCAGCAGGTTACAGGTACAGGTTTGTTTAGAGGATTAGTCAACTGATGGTTTTGGATTTTTGGTTGCGACTGAAAAAAGACGATCTCGGAGTAGAGTTGTTGAAGGAGAGTTTCAAGGTGGTTCATCTGATCAGGATGCATCCTGGAGGTTTTCTGGAAAGAGTCCAACTGGTCTCAAGACTCAAGACTCAAGGTAGACGGAGAACACAATGAAGAGAAAATTGAAGTATTTCCGAGTCTTGTTCCCACTATGACGAGACGGAGGTGGACTGGTTTGGTACCAGCACAGATGTGTCAGTTCCTACACAAGCAGGAACTGACAAAAAAAACAATGAGGCAAAAACCCAGGAAATCAGAAAACCAAAAACCCACTGAAACCACAAACAAAAACGCTAATAACAAACTAAAAGACAAAGAACTGACAGGAAGTAAAACACAAGAAGTAAATAAAATGAGATAAAACAAAAATCACTTCGTCCAACTGGTCGGAGTCCTCAGGGTAAAACCGTGATAGAGAGATTGTTCAGTTAGTTACAGTTAGTTGGAAACATCCAGGAGGACGTTGAAGTTGTTGACCTGCTGCCAACACAACTTCCTGTATCAGTGGGTGATTGAGTCATTTTGGTTTTGTTGGTGGATCGTTGTAAAGACGACTGTCGTGGTCAAACGATCTACGGTTTTATGAATGTGTGACCGTTGACGTCAGTTACGACTGATGTCAACTTTTTGGTTTCTCAGAGCAGCAGCGATGCTGTATCTGCTGTATGTGATGTGATGTGTGTAGGAGGGAGGACTGTCGGGTCCTGTGGCACCACCACAAACCTTGTTAAGAGTTTGAGATTTAATCAGAAGACAGAATATGATGAGGTTATGCAGCAGCAGAGAGGAAAAGGTGCTGAGGCGAGACAGACTTCACTCACTCACTTTTGAGTCCTTCGACAGCTGCAGGAATTTGAAAAGCGTATAGACGTGCAGTTTCCTGTGTTTCAAGCTTTTAAAACAAAGATGAAACCAATTACTGCCGCTACAATGGACCAACAACCTGTACAGAAGAAGAATATCGATATTTACAACTAGATTTATAACTGTGGAGTTGATATTTACAGTAATATGAAGCGTCGGGTCTCGAGTTAACGGTACAATAAGTCGCCCGGGCCCGACTCTGCTGCTACAGCCTGGATAACCCCGGGTTAAGAGCATGTGAAGTGCGGTGGAGGTTTTACAGCGTCTTTGATTACCTGTGTCGACAAGGACATGCTGACTTAGTTCTTCTGCGCCTTGACTGATTGGCCCCCACGGACAGATGGACTCGCTGATTGGCCCCCGGCATACGGGAGGGCAGCGAACAGGAAATCCTCATAAAGAGCGAGCGAGATGATGAGGGATGTTCAATCTTCTGGTTCCCCAGACAACCACAACCTAACTTGTGCTCAGACCTTATCTGTTTCTGTGGCTGTTTCTGTCTCTTTTTATTCTTGTTTGTTTCACTGTTTAAGCTTCCTCTGTCTCTATAACTCTAACACCGTCTCAGACCCTCACACTTCTTCTGTTTTTTTTATTTTATTTTTTCTTTATTCCTTCTCACTTTCTGTCGACACTTACGCTTCTTCCTCTTTGTCTCTCTCCTCTTTCCTTTTTCCCTACAGCAGCTTTCAGAAAATTGTCTTCTGTGTGAAATGAGACAGAGGAGATTGGCTAGCAGTATTAGAGAGAGAGGAGGTTGTAAAAATGACTCCTCCGTTGGGAAATACCCACAGCTGTATTAAGATTTCCTCGTCTCCTTGTCTTTTAAACGGCTCCCATTCTCCAGCTAATTGTTTTGAAGCCAGGCCTGTAAATCCCCAGTGAGATCTGGCACCACTCATTGAATTAGCCCGGAGTTACAGAAATATCTCTCTTTTATCAACCTTTGAGGGAGAGAAATATGAAATATGTCTTTTTTTTTTCCAGCCTCCTCATTTCTCTCTGCTTCAAATCTGCCAAAGTTGTTGCTGCGTTTCTACATTTTAATGCCACCTAAAAGCATTTTTCTGCTTAATTCATCTAACCAAGAAACAGGAAGAAGAAGAAGAAAAAAAAAAGGACAAAGATTGGGAGGATTCACATCATGTCACAAGACTTAATCCACTGAGCCACAGGGATTCCTCCTAATACTGCGGTATCGAAATATGCTTACTCTGAACTTATTATTTCTGAGGGGTGAAGACCTCAAATAGCAGCTACCTTCTCCTCCTTTCAGACATTTTGTCATCTCCACTTAAGAATTTATGAAACCTGGGAGGTATAGCTTACCAGTGAGGCCGTTGGTTTGATTGAAGTAAAAGCCAGAACACACTGGAAGCAATTTACTGAAATGCGTCATTTGTTGCTGCTAATCTGAGACTAGTGTGACACGCTGCAGGTGGCAGATTTGAAGTGTCAGCAGCTGCTTTATTTCAACGCAATCACAGGCACCAGAGTCGAACGCTTCCTGAAGACGAACTTCTGCAACCTGTTTCACAGGCTTTTTTTTTTTTTTTTTTAAATCTGTATGTGTGAATTTCTGATGTTGACAGTTGGACAAAGTGATTTTGAAGAAACTGAGAAACTGAGAATCCAAAAACAGAGACGTTCATCAGCTTATTTAGCTTTGCTGGGATTTCATTCACCCATTTACAGTCATAGTTATGTTGAACCACACTAGGTAAAAAGGTCAACAGGGTGAAGACTTTTGGTTTGACTGTGGAGATGTTGGACTGTTTTGGAGGCAGTATAATAGTCAATAATTGTTTTTTGTTTTTTTGTTTTTTCTTTTGCACCTCTAATTTGGACCATATAGAGACCGTTCATCCTTCTGAAACTTTGCATAAAAAATGGGGGCAAATTTGGCTCCTAATGATTTTTCTATCTATCAAGGTCAAGTCAACAAACTAGCCGAATAGTGTGTCTCAGTTATTTATTGATACGCTTCTGCCGCTGGGTTTTAAAAATAGCGCTTTGTTGACTGCGTCATGAACCGACTTGAGTTACAACCAATCACCACTGAGTCAACCTAAAACCTAAAACCTGCCCAAGAACTTTTTAGTGCGAAAAAAGTTCCTACCCCTGGACATGGACTTTTTTCATCCACTAAAGGTTCCTGAGTTTCGCTTCACAGGAAACTGTTCCTCTGGGGGAGACTCACTCTAACAGCCAAGTTCCTGTAATTTTACCAGGATTTTCCTGGAGTGGAAACGACCTGTTTGTCCCAAACTGTTGTTCACTTACCAGAAATGACGTCTTCTTCTTCTCCTTTTTATTGGTGAATTTCCATCAGGCTAACTTATCGCTAACAATAACGTTCATTAACGTGAGCTAGTTTGTCATCCACATAGAGTTCAGAAGTGTGTGTGTGTGTGTGTGTGTGTGTGTGCGGATAACTTTAGCTTATCAGTCGCTAGTTGTCACTTTACTTACGTTTTTCTGCTCATGTGATAACTTGACTGTAGACTGCATCTTTGTTTGTTTGTGGTCATTCGGTCGTCATGGAGACTTGTTGCATCTTCTTAACGTAGCAACTAGCAACTTCTGATGACGTGTGACAGTGAAGTAGAGAAACGTTTTCACCTCAACGCTTTGTTTCAAGAGACGAGGAGTAAAATAGATAAATGGAATTGGCCCTAAAGTGCTTCACAAAAGATAAATTACGTTAAGTAATTGACCACGCTAGCTCCTCCTATGAAGTTCTCCTTAATCCTTTGTGTATTCCTTGTAACTGTAACTGTCAGTGTTTTAAAACATGTTTTGCAGAGATTTTAAAACCTAAAACCTCTGATATCACATCCCAAATGAGTATGTTTTTTTTTTTTTCAGAAAAACTCCAGCCCAAGGACAAGAGACTAATTTAATCCAACTGAACTATTAAATTAAAGTTAGAGACCTTGGCAGAGAAACTTTCTTTAAACGGCCTCACAACACAACACAACTTAGCCAACAACCTTGAGGTAGCGGCGGTGGTGATGGTGGTGGAGCACGGAGGAGTCGCACCAAGGTGAAGAGACTTTACATCAGGAGGTGGAAGTGGTGCCAAGAAAACAACAGACATGAAGTAAATTGTTGCTTTCTGTGCATGAGTCAATTTCAGCGGCGAGCCAACAACCTTGACGAGTTGGTATATTTACACACATAAGTCAAAGACGGTTGTTTACGGTGCAACTCGGCGCCAACGGGACTTTGGAGTAAAGCGCTGGCGTCCGTTTGTATGTTAAGTCAAATTAAGCCAAGTTAGTTTGACTGATATGGATATTACTGGGCTGGATAGAAGCAGTTTTTTTTCCATATTCATGCTGATTATTTTTGGTCTCCCCACACAAAGCAGGATAAAATACTGCCTGCTGAACAGTTAGAAACCAATCATGGGCTTTGATGTGAAGCCTTGGCAGACAGCGAGGGCGAGAGAAGTGAGAGAGGAGGGAAGAGAAGCAGCGTTTGTGGGCAGATGAAGGGAAAGAAAGAGAGAGAGAAGAGAAAAACGTGTGCACACTTGAGAAGCACCCAGTCGCAGATTGAGACGTGGAGTTAAAAGAGCGTCCGTTCTGGTCAGGATGAGATGGTTGATTGTGAGTGGACCTCGTCCAGGAAGTATCTGGAGTGAATTGGAAGAGCTTCCTGTCCTTTGAGAGCATCTCTTTTAATCATGGCTGCTGGGGCTGTGGGAACCAGCCTCAACACGGAGAGGACACTGTTAATTAGACGGCATGTTACTGCACATCCCTGTAGAGTCAACACCCTGCACAGCAATGATTACTCTTCAGTCTCACTCACACACAAATCTCAGTCACGCTCAGTCTCTTTCATATACATAAACACTAACGCTGGGTGTTGATACTAGTTTCCTGAATGGATTCGATATCAATTCACAAGGTCAGTTCCATTCAAATCAAAACTAAATTTGTAAATGTTACAAAAATGAACGTTTACATTAAACATTAAGTCTAACGTTGTTCTAAAAACATAGTTTTTATTAAATATGAGCCACAGAAGTTAATCAAAAATATACCCAGCAACGTATTCAATACACAACGTAATCTGGAGCATCAGTCAAGGTCTTTCTTTGTGCATCTCATCAAGATGGAGGTTTCCCAAGCATGTCTAACTGGTTGCAGACCCCTGGACCAACTTGTTGACCTGATCTTGGATGAACACCCAGATAGTAAAATCATTAGGGGCCAAATTTGACCCGTCTCATCTCCTCTTCTCCTGCTTATCTGGGTCCAGGTCGTGGTCTCAGGAGGGAGGCCCAGACCTCCCTCTCCCCGGCCACTTCCACCAACTCCTCCAGGGGACCTGAGGCGTTCCCAGGCCAGCCTCCAGACATAGTCCCTCCAGCGTGTCCTGGGTCTCCATCAGGCCTCCTCCTGGATGGGGATGCCCATACCACCTCCCTTGGGAGGCGTCCAGGGAGCATCCTAATTAGTTGCCCTAGCCACCTCAGTTAGCCCCCCTCGACGTGGAGGAGTAGTGGCTCCACTCCGAACTCCTCACCCCCCTACGTCTGAGGCTGAGTCCAACCACCCTGTGAAGAAAACTTCTGGCCACTTGTATCCACGATCTCATGACTATAGGTGAAGGTCGGAAGGTGAATGGACCAGTAAATTCTCCAAATTTGGCCCAGTTTTGGTAAAGTTTCAGAAAGATGTACGGCCCCTATATGGTCCACATTAAAGGTGCAAAATAAAAAAAACAAAAAGACGCCAAATCTCAGACAAAAAAAAAAAAAAAAAAAGACAATTATTGAACTAAACATAGACATGACGGCCTCAAAAAGAGTCCAAATCCACCACAGGGAAACCAAAATCTCTTACCTTGTTTACCTTTTACTTTTTAACTAGTGTGGTAAATCTGGGGTAAGACTGAGGTGTAGACCCAGTCAAGGTCTTTCTTTGTGGATCTGATCAAGATGGTGGTTTTCTGAGCATGTTCAACTGGTTACAGACACTTGGTCGACCTTGTTGACTTGACCTTGGATGAACATCCAGATAATAAAACTATTAGAGGCCAAATTTGTCCCAGAGTTTCAGAAGGATGAACGGCCTCATTATGGTCCAAATTTGAGGTGCAAAAGAACAAACAAAAAGACACCAAAACTCATCTAAAAAAACAATGATTTAACTCCAACACATAGTTATAACTGACCCAGAAATAGTCCAACATCCACCACAGTCAAGACAAAAGTCTTTACCTTGTTTACCTCTACTTTTTAACTAGTGTGGTTAAACCATAACTATGACATAGTTAAACCAAAGACCTTCACCTGCTTCCTCTGTGTTCACAGTGACACTGATGCTGATAATTCAGGTGTTGAACTGTCGAACCTCTAGTTTGTTCATCTTCCTTATGAATTTTTCTGTCCAGTTCTTCTCAGTCTTCACACTTTAGAAACAGAAAGAGAGAAACACACTTGATTTATTAAAACATTCACACGTTTTTATTAAGTCCTTCCTGTGACTCATTAACTGAAGTGTGTTGAAGACAAAGACTGTAACACTTTGTTTTGAGACTGTTAATAAGGAGATTGAAGCTTTGGGGCTGAACTGTAGGAGATAAATGTCTGAATGTTTTTGACAAATTGAGCAAAAGTTTTATTTTAATGAGCAAACAATATACTTTTTTTCTCACTAGAAATCCAAACTGTTTCCAGACATCTGCCTTTAGTCTTGATGTGGACACATCTAGTAGTTTTGTATTAACGTCAGATTGATAATTTTGTCTAATTTCATACTCATGTAACATCAAACTAGTAGAAACTATCAGAAACAAAAAGTACCTCATTTTTTATTTTCACTCAAATCTCAGAATCACAACTTTCACCTCCTGTTAACTGGTTTTAAACTTAACAAGTCGTTGGTGGTTAGATCCGTTTGTACCTGAGATTCAAGACACTGCACAAAGTGAGAAATAGTAAAACAGAAAACACAAGAAACCAGAACCAAGTCTGTGGAAACTGAGCATCTTCTCTTAAACTGTTTATCCTCAAAATGTGGAAATAAAATCTAATGTTGAAGCATCAGGTTTTGTTTAAGTGGAGCTAAGTCCTCGTTCACTGAGTAGCTGAGTCCTTTCATACTTTATTTATATCTGATTGTATCTGAGCATTTGTTAGTGTTTCCTGGTGTCGTAGAGAAGTTTCGATGCAGCTCTGACGTGTCCTGAACGTTACTGCGAATAAATGTTGGTAAAAAGCTGATTCAGTACAGTAGAGCTGTATTTCACCAGGGTCTGTTTCAGTTCCCAACTGTTTATATTTACAACAATCAACAGTCGGTGGCTTATTAATAAATTAATAAATCCATATAAGCTATTTATATACATTATATTTAGTGTAATAACACTTTACTATAGTATTTATCATGATAACCCAGATAACAGTGTCGACTCTATTCATGCTACTGCTGAAGTGAAGTGATATTTTGAGCTTTATTAGTGGTTAAAAAACAACAATTTAGATACGTTTGGCTGACTGCCCCATTTACTTTCATTGTTAACTATTTGGTTGTGAAAACAAAAGACGGTCAAACTGGATATTACTTCAACCAACGTAAAATATCTGTTGAGGGGAGTTTGACTCGTATTCATGGTGAAATAGACTCTGGTTCATGTTACTTTGAACCGTCACTTGAACTTGTTTCTTTAACCTTTTATGGTCATTTTTAAATCCATGTCGTCGTGTAGATCGACACTGTTGATGAACAGTCTCCACTCAAACATGGCCGCCGCCTCTTCCTGAACCTAATCTCTGTCTTTATGAAACTCGAAGGAAAAACCTCTGATTTCATCAGAGTTTTACTGTCGATGGTGAAAGTGGATGTTTTATTAAGAGAAAGTGTCAGAAATGATCATAAATTTTCAGCTTCACCAAAATGCAAACATTACAAACTTGGTCAAATTAGTATAAAGTGTGTTACAGTTGTTGTAAATCTATTTCCACCGTCACTTAGAAACACACAAACATTTGTCTTTCTCTTCTTTTTAACCTCCTTCGTCTCATTTCGCTTCCTCTTTTTTTCTGCAAGTTGTGTTTTTTTTTTCGCTCTGCATCTGTTTTTCTCTGTCACCTTCCTCCTCCTCCTCCTCCTCCTCCTCCTCTCAGCTGCTGTGATGAAGACATCACTATCCGTCTACATCCTCCGACGTCAGACGTCTCAACGTTGTTCAGGCAGAATTACATTCATCTACTGTGGTAATTCACGCTCTCCCTTCGCTCTTTGTCGGTCGTTCTGACCATTTCTAAGCAGAACGGTTTATTTATAGGACCAATTAAATCTGGAGGAAAACTGTGGGATTTATGTCTAAAAAAGCAGAATAGTTTTACATGTTTTTTAATCTCGAAGGCCTCGCTAGAAACTGTAAAGTGCTTGTCGTGTCGGGCGGACAGATCGTATTTGATCTGAGGGAGATAGAGGAGAGGGAGGGAGATTTAGACAGACGACATGACTGCGTAGGAGTGGATCTTTTCTTAATTTTTATAAAAGTCTTTTTCCGAGTCCCTTGAGAGAAAACAGCAGGTAAATGACATCTGCTGCAGAAGAAGAAGAGGAAGAGGAAGAGGAAGAAGAGGAGGGGGGTTAACAAGAGTTTAGAAAAATGCAGTGTTAAGAAAACAGCAGCTACATGATGCAGCTGCTTTTTACACAGTCAACATCTAATTTTAACTCTGCATGACTCTGATTTTTGAATGTTATGATGTTATGATGTTAGTTTACAGGTACTTAGCTAATAATTGTGCTCAGAAGTTGAAGCAGCAGCTGTTTCTCTGCGACGAACGGGTCAAACGTGGTTCGAAGGCCACGAACGTCTCGTAGCGAGAGAAGAAACTGAGCCGGTTTCTTCAGTGAGATATCACCGTCTGTGTCTCTGTGAACCACAAACAGCTGTTCACGCTTGGTTTTACACAAACAGATAAAAAAAAAAAAAAAAAACATGGTTGAACATGAATCAGTGCTGCAACCGGAGGAGAACCGTCATTAATGTAACATAAGGGATCAGACCTTTTAGTCGCTTCTTCACAGTTTCAGATTTCAGCGGCAGCAGGTCGACACTGACACTTTCCACTTCCTCCTCTGAGACGTTTCCAGATTAAATGAGATTTATAATCTTTGCAGTGTCTTTACCGGTTTAACACGACCGGAAAAAAACCTCCATCATGAGACCTGAACCACCACCATGAGCTTAAGAGCTTTTTAACATTAACGAGGTGGAAAAATAGTCTCCTAATTAACACATAAACATAATAACATATTGAACTTTATTTGAAATTGTCACGTTAATGATGAAGTCGCACGTGAAATTTATTTTATTTTTTTTACCTTCTTTAGCTTCTATGTGCTAATATATGTATCATATAGAACAATATTTACATATAAAAACAACAAAAAAAATAACAAGGAAGACGCAACTTTAATCGTGACGCAGTTAGCTAATTTAGCATTTTGTTAGCTTAGCTTTGCAAGCTTTAATTATTTATTAATTATTTATATTACTTGAGATAAAACATTTAGTTAAAGATTTAGACTAAATAAACTTTGTTTCTGTTTTCCAGAAAAACATTTTTGTCTTTCTTGTGCTAAAACATGTTTGCCTTCAAAATAAAAGCCCTCATCTTCATTATGTAACTAACAAGACAAATATTAAAGATTTTAATGTAATATTAAAAACAAATTATTATCATCAGATTTGTAATTTTTCTGAACAACAGGTCGATGTGTCCGTAAAGAGTTAGAAAAATGATGAATCTGCTGATGATGAACACCCTTCATCACTGGTTCAAACCAGCATCCGAATCCTTAGTCTGCACTGCTACTACTGAGAACCTACAACTTGACCGTTGCAGTAGTAGCTACTACATAGCAAGCTAACCAGTAGTAGCACAATTCGTACAATGTTTACATCAACGTCATGATTTTGCTGCTCGAAGCGAGGGTTAGCATCGCAGTCATAGCGGCCACTTTTTACACATATTGGTGATGTGAATAACTATGGACATGTTTTATTTACTAAAGTACATGTGGCTTTTATTTACTTAACAGTCTGCATTTGCATTTTAATGCAATCGCTTGTTAAGGTTTGTATAGAAACGGTCGGAAAATAAGTTAAACATCACAGGACATCAGACCCTTTTACTGTTCCCTGTTATCACTAAACACATTTGATTAAAATTGGAAAAATATCAAACTAATCTCTCTCTGGCTTCTGTCTCCATTCCCATTCACTAACAAACACATAGATGTGGTTGCCATCACTGTTTATTATATATAATTAATTTATCCCAGTAAGTATCAGATGTCACAGTTAGCGGGCAAAGTTTCTTCTTCTACAGTTTTCAACCTCCTGGTGACTTCTGGGATATCGTAGTTAGCGTAGTGAACATCACTTGTATACTGCAGAATCCTACTGAAGTAGTAAAACATCTGGGAACCTTTCACCTACTACTGAAAACATACTAAGGTATTCGGACGTACTAGAGCGTCGCTTACTCATTTTTGCTACTACGTAGTAGACTAGTAGGGATATTTGGATGCAGCCATGGTCTGGTGTTGAGTCTATTTTACCATGAATACGAGTCAAAGAGATATTTTCTAAACTGTCATTTTCCCCTGATAAAGCTCAAAATATCACTTCACAATAGGTGATGAAGGATGTTCCAGTTCAGCAGATTCATCATTTTTCTTGCTCTTCACAGACACATCGACCTGTTGTTCAGGAAAATGTTGAATCTGCTGATGTGGAACAACCTTCATCACCAGTTGTTATAAAACCAGACGTTGGGTAAGTCTTGTAAAACAGTGTTTTTGATAAACTCTGGGTTCACTTACTAAGTTATCAGTACTTCAGTTTATGTGTAGGGACCCTATTCATGCTACTGCTGAAGTGAAGTGATATTTTGAGCTTTATTAGTGGTTAAAAAATGACAATTTAGATACGTTTGGCTGACTGCCCCATTTACTTTCATTGTTAACTATTTGGTTGTGAAAACAAAAGACGGTCAAACTGGATATTACTTCAACCAACGTAAAATATTTAGTTTGACTCATATTCATGGTGAAATAGACCCTGGGTTCATATTAATGTCGTAGGTCATAAACAGTATAGGTCATAAGCTCCGCCCCCTTCCATGTTAACAGATGGGACATTAAAGTCCAAGTTAAATAAATGTTTCTGTTACAGTTTGTTCAAGTTTTCATTCATTAGTTATTTGGTTTTATAAAAACAGTCACGTAATATAATTTTCACCTCACACACGACTCAAAGCAACAACATTTAATTATTTGAAATAACTTTACTCTGAAGACTTCATTCCTATGCGTTGAAACGATTCCCAGGTTTTGCTTGCACAGCCTGAAACTCTGCTCTGAAACCGCGTGTCAAGGCCAACGCTGCTAAACGCCGCCAGTTGCATCAAAGCTGTTTAGGGACGGACTCGAAGAGAAACTTGTGGCAAGAACTCGCCCTCGCAGCCAACGACGGCCTCCGAGCCAGACCCTGACAACATGACTGATGCTAGCTGGCAGACGGCTACCAGCTCCTACTGTTAGAGAGGCAGGAGGATGGAGAGAGACAGCGGGGGGAGATGAATGGATTCGGGTCAGTGTCAGAACAGGATTGATTTGGATCAGAACCAAAACCACTGATGGCTTATTGAGACAGAGAGATGGATGGAGCGACGGAGAAAGAATGACTAATAGATTTTAGATACAGGATGTCAAGCTACCGGTTGGCTTCTGCTGGATGAAGGAGGTCATTGGAGGAGTGTGTGTGTGTGTGTGTGTGTGTGTGTGTGTGTGTGGCATCATGGTGGATAAACACAACCCAAATTTCTTTAAGTCTTGGCTGCCAGTCAGATTTGGACTTGGATGCTTTTGAAGCGCTGCAATGTTCTGCATAATTAATTAGATATTATGACTCGTCTTGTTTAGGTCGTTACACCTAAGAGTTCACTCAAACTCCTGAAGCTGTAAATACACGATCCCGCTGAGTCTCGCAGGCTATTGTGCAGCCATTGTCCGTCCTGCATTGTCTCCTGCAGCGGCCAAACGCCGCAGAGCAACTGAACACAACACGACACACAATGAACGGACACAGAGAGGAGCCGGGTCTTGGCACAAAATAAACACACACACACAAACATAAGGTTTGTACATGAACACACACTCACAGATGCTCAAAGGCACAAAGCTGGCATAACAATGGCAGGAATAGAGGCCCAGACTCGTATACAAGACCCCCGCTGGGGGTTGGAGGGGATGCACACACAATTTCACACATAAAAAAGACAGAAAGCAAAAGGCCTGGTTCGTATCCTGAAGGTAGAGAGACGATGACAACGATGATAGGGAGCAGCAGCAGCAGTGGCTGATGGGAGAACGTGTCAAGTGAATAACGTGATGAAAGTATGGAAAGTTGGACTCTCACGAGGACGAGTGTGGACGTCCTGTCTGATGGAAAGTTGCAGATAAAAGCAAAGACGTGTCCTGTTCCTGCTGTTGACAGACGATCCGTCTGTTTGTTGCTGTTATGAAGCATCACAGCTGTCTTCTTCTTGCAGCTGTTGGTGTTTTGTGTTATGACCTGTATGGACTCACCTCCTCCTCCCTCTCGGAGCGGTCGGACCGTTGACCGATATGGACAAACGCCAAAGGTTAACGTATGAATAACACCAGCTCGCTCTCTGCAGGTGATCTCACTGCAGCTGCCACGAACAAACACGTGTCACCGTGCATCGTTTGACTGTCGTGGCATCATCCAAAGTGGCAGCAACCTCTTTTTTAAATTATTATCAGGGAGAGAGTGTGCAGACGCGTCTCACGCTGCGATCAGCTTGTGAGGTCTTGTTTGTCCTCAGAGGCTTTGTTGGTAAAAAAAAAAACTGCTGATAATGGTGCGTGCGGCGCCACGATGCTGAATTTAAACATCCCGACAAGAGTTTGATGAATGAAAATACAAGATAAATCACTTAGTAAGCTTGTCTTTTCTCTGCAGCGCTTCAGTGTCATCACACATGACCACGCAGCGAAAAACCCCTCGTTTAATAATTAAAGTGGAACGCGTTCATATTGAAGCGAGCGGCGTGATGGATGCGTATTAGCGCGGTATCTACCAGGCCCGACGCGTGAGACTCGGTGTTTGCTTGTTTGTTAGAGTGTGACAGAGGGAAGTATGAACATGTGTACTCAGGTGTGAGCTCATCAAGCTGAGTGGCAGCGCTGGAATATGTTGCTTATGTAAAGAAAGAACCAGAGAGAGACGAGGTTTTGAGTCGTCATCACCCAGAATCCCTCTTAAAAAACCTGTTGCCTCCATTTTCATCCACTCGACTCGTGTGATATTTTAAGAACAATGAGCTTTTTTAAACTCTTGGAAAAAGAGTTCTTTCTTTTCCTTCAACTCATAAAAAAACTTTCTTCTTTCTGTCGTTGTCTTTGTAGGACGTGATCTTGATATTTTTCTACATCAATAACAAACCTCCTGTTTTAACTGGTTCCTCTCAGATCGTCCGTCTCTACAGCAAACCTGTCTCTTTAATGGTGAATGGCCCCTTTACTGTTTTTTTTTATTGCCCTGTGCTTTTGTCTAACTCTTGTGGTAACACAATGGGATTCCCATCTGGTACAAACTTTTGAATTATTCGGATTTTATTGATATTTTTTCATTCTATTGTGACATCCCATGTCCCTGTATTTGTTGTCTATGTCTTTGTCTTTGAGGACAAAGTCCCTGATTGGTCAGTTGAGCTACTCACAGACGTGTCCCAGAAATTTCTGAAAGGCGCCTTGACGTTAAGACCAAGAGTCAAACCACTTGAGCCAGTTGAGGTGTTTTTCAATTCAGTTTTATTTATATAAAACCAGGTCATAAAAAATATTTATCTCAAGGCTCTTTACATAGAGAAACCCAACATTTCCACAATGAGCAGCACTTGGCGACAATGGAGGAAAAACTCCCTTTTAACAGGAAGAAACCTCCATCAGAACCAGACTCAGAGTGGACGGTCTGATCTGCCTCGACTGGCTGGAGAGAAATGAAGACAGAGAAAAGAGAAACAAGACAAGAGGAGGCCAGGAAGAGACAGTAGAGATACATGTTTACAAGTAGCTGTTAAAGCAACATTACCATTACTATTAACATTACACTAATAATAATAATAATAATGATGATGATGATAATATCGTCATCAAAGCTACATGTAAAAGAGAAAGGGGGTGGAGGGGACACAACTGTGAGAGAGAACAGATGAAGTTAATAACATGTAATATATTGATATAAAGACATGAAGTGTGAGGGAGAGACAGAGACTAGAGGAGTGAGGGACAGAGAGAAGAGGAGCAGTGAATCCTATAGCAGCTTAACTAAAGGATGGTTCAGGTCCACGTCCCACCTGGACCATCTTCAACTATCAGCTTTATCATAAAGGAAAGTTTGCAGTCTAACCTTTAATGTAGAAAGGGTGTCTGCCTCCCTTATTTTGTGCATCTGATCAAGATGAGTCCACGTCCAACAGGTTGGAGATACCTTGACAACCTTGGGTGTTCAGCTGTAAATGGATGAAAACCCAACACAGTTAATTAGTTGGTGACTGTCTCTGTTGGTGGAATCTCTGCTTCTCAGTTGCTGTTAACGTCTCAAATTCACACATGATTTCTTTTTTTAAAGTCTGTCAAACAGGTTGCAGATATTATTCTTCAGGAAGTGTTTGACTCTAGTTTCTATGATTGTGTTGAAATAAAACAGCTGCTGACACTTTTGAGGACAATGTCAAGTTGTGAAAATCCTTGAGGATTTCTGGGATGATGTGTCTTCCACCTACTTGTGAGTCTTTTTGAAATGTTTTCAATCAACTTCAGTCACCTTCTTATTGTCTAAAGAGACAAATTTAACTTAGGGGTGAGAAGTGTCCACTGTTTTGACTGACACTGTCATCGTATGTATATATAGTTCACTGCATGTTGTCAGTGTGAACTGGTGCACTCAGAATAGCAAGTGTGAATGTGGGAGAAGGTGAACTGAGATGCAGCAGTGGTGTAAAATACGTTTTCACCCGTTCGTCCGATGAAACATGTCGACACCTCGACACACTTCTTAGACACATTAACCTCACAACGAAGATTGTTTCTGAAGAATTGGTCAAATTGTCTTTTTACAGGAAAAAACTAAGTTTGCTACAGTTTTACATTCCTATGTAAGATTATAACGTGATAAGAAAGAACAACTATAACATCAAATGTTTCCATAAAACGAGTGATGTTCTTCCAGAGGAAGTGATCGGAAAAAACTTTGCTCTTTTACAAGTGATTTTTGTTGGTATTAAAGTTGAGTTTATGACATTATAGTCAGATTGTCATCAAACCAACAGCTCACTATGAACATTTTCAACATTTCAAGTCTGCACTTCTGCTCTCTTGCTGAGAATTGGAGGCAATTTCCCCCCGAAAAGATGAAACAAACAAAATTGGAAGACGATGAGCTTCAGGCAAGAGCTTCAGAAGAGATAGCGTAGAGGTGTGTGTGTGTGTGTGTGTGTGTGTGTGTGTGTGTGTGTGTGTGTGTGTGTGTGTGTGTGTGTGTATACCACCATTCATGGCAGACAAAGGGAGACACAAAGACAGACGCTCAACATCACTTACAGGAAACATTAACCATCTTACTGTTAGATACTATGATGATATCCAGTAAATATATGTGTGTGTGTGTGTGTGTGTGTGTGTGTGTGTGTACCATCTCTTTACCATCAATACAAGCATTTCTCTCCGTGGGTCGTCATCAATAGTAATAATGATAACTTTATTTATCCGGCACTTGTCGAAACAACAACGTCTCAAATCAAGAGACAGTCGACATCAGAGACGGTAAATAAATTAAACAACATGAAACAGTAAAATAATATAAAATAAACTTGAAGTAACACATGAAAGTAAAAATAATTATTCAAAGATTATTCTGTGAAAGTAAGTTTGAAAAGCAGACAGTGAAGTTATTGTCTGGAAAGTTGTTTCAAAAGGTCATAGTCCTAATAGCCCTTGACCGGGGACCAGCTACACCAGCATCCTGATTTAGAAGTGTAATAATGCACCAAAGCTGTAAAAGTCGAGAGTAATGTTTCATATACTTTTGGGGGGCAATTCTACCTTTATTTCAGAAGATACAGTGAAGATTTGATGGGGAAGAGAAGAGAGTGAGCGTAGGGAAATGATGAGCAGTAAAAGTTCAAACCGCTCGCTGGAGGCTTCTGCACCAACGTGGTCTACGCTCTTATCACTGCCTGTTGGGAGATATTATAATGTAAATGCTGCATTAGCTACAGTAAGATAGGTGAGAAGTAATAAAAACATGGATCACTTTTAATAAGACGATCAGATTAACATAAAATGACAGATTTGACCTTTTAACACGAGACTCTAGGGTGAGATTTTCTGGTGTGAAGTGATGCTGGTGGATACCACATGTTGATACAGACTCTGAATAATAAGGATTTCTGTTTTTGGAGGAAACAAGCTGCAGTTTAGACCTTAACAACAGATAGATGATGAAAAAGGAAGAATAAGAAATATAGCAGAGTATCGTCTGCGTATCGTCGAAGTCAAAATTTGTTTGGTTTGACAATATGGAGGAAATAAGGAGAAACTGAAAGTAGTGACAGAAAAATATTGTATTTATTTGTTGTTCATGTGACAGATGTTCTGTAAATCTATCTATCTATCTATCTATCTATCTATCTATCTATCTATCTATCTATCTATCTATCTAACAGTTTGTCTGTCTTTTTCTTCTTCTCTTCTTCCTCGTCTTTTCTCACTGCCTGTCTTGCCTGTTAGCGACAGCAGCTGTGCAGGGATAGATCCAGCAGGAAATTCTCCGTCTTGACTAGCTGTCTTCTTGTTTGACAGCAGAGAAGCTGGGAGCTGAAGAATCAGGAAACAGCTTTTATCTTGTCTGGCTCCTGCCTCTTGCTCCCAACTCCCAACTCTTCTTCTAAGGTGGAGACGCTGAAAGAGAAAGAGAGAGAGAGAGAGAGAGAGAGAGAGAGAGAAGGAGGAGGAGGATAAAAGCAGGACAGTGGGAAAACGATATTACATAGAGAGAAATAAAAGAAAGAGAAAGTGAGACAGAAAGCTGATACTGGAGTTTCTCTAAGAAAACGCTCTTCTTTCTTTTACCCCTCCGTCTGTCTGTCTTTCATTCTCTCGCTCTGTGTTTTTCTGGCTGTTGTGATGTGTTCAGACAAACCCACACTGCTGCGATGGTGAAACAGGCAACGCAGACACAACACAACACAACAGATGAAGAGTGTCAGCTGGTGGTTAGAGGCTCACACATGCTGCTTATCTCGCTCGCTCTCGTTCTGCATCCTCACACTCTTTTGTCTTGTTCATTTTCCTCCTTCCCTCCCTCCTTCCCTCCTTCCCTCCCTCCCTCCCCCCCAGCTTAGCTGTTGGAGTGAACTTGAGATCAATCATCTCACAAACATTTGATCGCCAACAGGAAATCGCCAGGCGGGGATGTGTAGACTGTGTGCATCTGAACCATTAGAGCTGAGCAGCTCTCCTGTCTGTATTCAGTCTGTAAGGAACCCCCCCCCTCCTCCCTCCCTCCTCTGTCTGCAGTGAATTGGTACCAATTGAATTATTATTATTTAATCATACTACAGCGTGTCAGGAAGATATTAACATGGGGTTTCTGTTGCAAGCGGTTGCACGACTGTGTTGTTCATTCATAGACCCAGTTTAAAGACGAGAAGAGAGTTGTTGTTTTCTGATTCCTGAGTACCAACCCGCTCACACTATTGAATTAATGAGTTATTAAAAGATGTTTTTATTGTTTATTTATTTCATTGATGTGATAGGACTTTTCTGTTGTTATCCCAGTCTTTTTTGGGGGGTAGAATCACAAGTTTATCTGAACTTTATCTCATGTCACAGGAGACTAGTCTCATTTCAACAAATCCAGGTTCTTTTCCCCAAGACATGAAGACTACAACTGTTGGATCCATCCAGTCCAACATAAACATGAATTAAATAAATAATAAAATACTAAAAAAAAAAAAAAAAAAAAAAAAAGTTAACTGAGGTGGATAAATGAGCTAAATTAACGTAACATGGACAAGACAGCTGACAGAGTTAAATAAGATAATTTATCTACTTTAAGTATCTATGTGAAATATCTAAATTACTAAAGTAACAAAGTAGCTAAAATATCAGAAATTTGGCTCATGCCTCGTTTCCACCAGCATCTACTCTACTCAGTCTCTAGTGTTTCCACTTGGTGCTGGTTCCTGGTTCCAGCTACTGTTTTAGTTCCTACTCTGTGGAGGAACCAATGGAGCTGAGTCGATACTAAAACGTGACGTGAACAGACGCCGGCCACTGATTGGTCAGAGGGAGTGTCTTCACAAGCTGCCACCAGACGCCAGTTGAGTTGAGAGAGCGTCAACAAAATAATCAAGCTCCATTTTTAAACAGGACAAGAGTGATAGCCATCGTCGTAGCTACCTGGTCGTAAGCTAACCCAGCAACAAGTACAGCATCTCCTCCATGTCCATTAATGTTTACTGATGTTTTAGTGTCGTGACGTCGCAGCAGTTTGACTCCACTCACCACATTCACGTGGAGGAGAAACCAAACTGTGATGGAAAACAACGTGTCTGCTACCAGACTGAGTAGAGTCCAGTAGAGTCCAGTAGAGTCCAGTAGAGTAGAGACAAACCATGTGGTGAAGAAGATACAATAGGAAGCTAAGCATCTAAATCTCAACATTTGTTATTAATATATAGAAGCATTTTAATTTGAAAGGTCAGTGGCTGCTAACAAGCTAGCTTCAGCTAACACTGGCTCACCCATCTCGACTGCATCTCCACATCTCATCCTGCAGGAGGCGACAGTAGCTCTTGCTAGCCTTCATTTAGCATGCTAGCTAACAGCCAACAACAGGCTGATTAACAGCGGCTGGACGTTTTATCCTGCTGTCAAACCATAAAGTTTATTAATAAATGATGAGGGATCACATTGGACTCACTCAGACCTGATCCAGGACTTTAGGAGACTCAGACTTTTGTTAGATGATGATCTTGCAACTTGAAAAGCAACTTAAAAATTATTACAAAACTCTACAACACGCAGCCGTGATCCGGCACCGTGAGGATGTTTCCTCTCGTGTTTCACAAATAAAAACAAATGAAATGATCCTGAATTTATTGTGTGTGTGGCGATTGTGTTTCATGAGCTCTAAGTGTTTCTGGTATTCACGTAGTTTAAACCTTTGATTTACTGTTAAAGTGCAAACTGAGACTAAATATCCTCTGATTTAAAGCACCGGGACTCGACTCCATTAACAGCAACATGTGTGAACACGAAGCATTAATCTAGAAACAAACGTCGACTGGTGAAACAACATGTTGCTTGTTAGGTTGCTGAATTCATGGCTGTTGAAAACAACACAATGTGTAGTTGTGTAGTTGTGTGTTTGTGTAGTTGTGTGTTTGTGTAGTTGTGTGGAACGAAGCCAGGTTCAGATTTAGAGCTGCTGTAATCTACAGTCAGCACTTCTGTTGGACACTTAATGGTTTTACTGCACTCTGCTATGGCTGAAAATGGCTGCATTATTGTATTCACTAGACAAACACACACACACACACGTGCACAGACTCAGTGCAGTAATGACCTTGACTAAGTAGCTCTCCGTATTTTAAGTGACTTTTTAGAGCACTCTGCTGTCTGCACGTACAGTGTGTGTGTGTGTGTGTGTGTGTGTGCATTATTTTATCAACACCCATTTTGTTGAAGCAGCTAAGATCCTGTTGTTCTGTGACTCTGGTAAATAACATCAAGTAAAAATCATCCAAACATTAACGACACATTCATCAGATCACGAGTCAGAAAAAATGTGACATAATTAATAAATATAATATAAATAACTGATTGAACATATACGCTGATACCGAGGCTAATATCATGTCTGTATAACAGTAATAATTAATAGGTAGAATAATTATTACATTATACAATATCAAACAGTATATAAACAATATATAAGTATTAGTCGTCTTTAAAAAAATGTTTAAAAACTGTATAATACAAAAATAAAGAAATGTGTCTCGATACAATAACAATTGTAACAATATAACATGTTGTTTGATATAAAACTAATTAATTTCACTACAGATGAACCAACAAACTGATAGTTTTTTTTTTTTTTTTTTTTTCAAAAAAAAATCCAAAAATCATTCAAATCAAAATTCAAACATGAAGAAGTGTAACTAGATAGAACAACGATTGTAACAATGTAACATGTTTATCTCCAGACTTCACAGACGAGGAGCTGTTTATCATCACACTGAAGCACTGGAGACGTGTTGTTGTGTTGTTGTTGTGTTGTTGTGTTGTGTTGTGTTGTTATGTTGTGTTGTGTTGTTGTTGGGTTGTTGTTATGTTGTGTTTTTGTGTTGTTGTTGTGTTGTGTTGTGTTGTGTCGTGTTGTGTTGTTGTGTTGTTGTTGTTTGTGTTGTGTTGTGTTGTGTTGTGTTGTGTTGTTGTTGTGTTGTTGTTGTTGTGTTGTGTCGTGTTGTGTTGTGTTGTTGTGTTGTGTTGTGTTGTTGTGTTGTGTTGTGTTGTTGTGTTGTTGTGTGTTGTTGTGTTGTTGTGTTGTTGTGTTGTGTTGTGTTGTGTTGTTGTGTGTTGTTGTTGTGTGTTGTGTTGTGTTGTGTTGTTATGTTGTGTTGTGTTGTTGTTGTCGTTGTTGTTGTGTTGTGTTGTCATGTACAGACAGGTGTGTGTGTGTCCGTGTCCATCTGTGCACATACACGTGTGTGTCAGCGTGTGGTTCATGTACATCTGTTCATTTACTGTATCTCTCTCTATGTTGGTGTGTGATTGTGCTCTTGTCTTTGAATTGTGCAACCGTGTGTGTGTGTGTGTGTGTGTGTGTGTGTGTGTGTGTGTGTGTGTGTGTGTGTGTGTGTGTGTGTGTGTGTGCGTGTGTGCTTTGGGGTCACCGGTAATTTGAAGTGTGAACGCTTGGTTTCTCCCCCAGCGTGATGATTTCCTCTGTCAGCAAACTGTGAGCTGGAAAATAGACCCATATTATGATGAGATTAACTTTAACGGTCAAGGATTCCAGATCTTTCCAACAAAGTCACTGAAGATTAGGACGTTCAATGACGCTTCTCTTCGCTCGGCGCCGGTGCAGTTTTCACTTCAGTTGAGCTTGGTACAGTTGTGTTTGCTCTGACGGTTTCTCTTCTTCTGTCTCCTCTTTCCTACAAAATGAAAACGTGACCAAACGTCACCACGTTCATGATACATTTTATTAAATATAAGACGCATTGCTAGTGTTATACCTTTCGTTTGTTTACCCATCAACAGATATGTTTAGTTCAGACACAAGTTAACACAAGATCTTTTTACACTCGAGAAATTAATCTGAAATTTTGCTATTTTAAAGTTGCACATGGAGCTGCTATTTGTTTCTGTTTTATTGACAAAATTAAACTTGGAGTATTAATCCAAAAATAACAACTTCCATGTTTCCATGAAGATATATATATATATATATATATATAAAATAAAAAATAATAATGACTGAAGACAAAGCGAATCAGGCAGGACTGGTACTACCGTCCTGATGTGGGATGGCTTAAAATAACATGCATATAGTACTACTCTACTTATGTGGGATGACTTGGAACAACAACTATTTGGTACTACTGTGCGGGTGTGGGATGACTTCTAATAACATTACTTTGGTACTACCATAATGATGTGGAATGACTTCTATTAACATGAATTTGCTACTACTCTACTCATGTGGGATGACTTAGAATAACTTGACTTTGGTACTACTATAATGATGTGGGATGATTTAGAATTTAAAGGATTCAAGGAGCTTTATTGTTAATGGATCACATGTTAGGAACATGAGGTGAACAAAATTATATTCCGTGGTGTAAGTCCAGTAAGAATAAGAATAAAATAAGATAAACTAAGTAGTAAGTAGAAAGTGTAAATATAAAAACAACAATGTTAATTAAAGTATAAACTATAAATACGAAAATTATATATATATATATATATATATATACAGTACGGTGGTACTATCATACTGATGTGGGATGACTTAGAATAACAACAATTTGGTACTACTCTGATAATGTGGAATGTTTTGAAATAACATGAATTTGGTACTACTTTACTCATGTGGGATGACTTAGAATAGCTATTTAGTACTACTGTGATGATGTGGAATGACTTAATAAAACAATCTGGTACTACTGTGCTGGTGTGGAATGACTAATGATGACATGATTGTGGTACCACTGTATTGATGTGGGATAGAGTGTATATGTAACTATTACTATTTAAGTGTTTTTATTAAGTCTTTTCATTGCGGTTTGACTAAGATGAAATGTCGGAAAAGTCCGAAAAATATCCAACTTCTATGAGTCAAACTCACCTAAACATTTTAGAAAGTACGATGCAACATTTCTGCAGCACTTTATGATATTTCTTTCTACTTGTTTCCTTCATTTTTATTTAATTCATGACAAACGACCTAAATCCTGTTTAATAGTTTTAATACAAAAAGCAATGAGTTCCTCAACGGTAAAACTGCTCATTAAATAGCAGCTCTGCAGTGTGAGGGAGGATGTATAGAGTTTAACTCCCAGCTGTGTGTCAGAAGCAGAAGTTTGATGCATAAAGTAAAGAAAAAAAAATTAAATAATAACACAATTAAACACCTGAAATGTCAGTTTCTGTAACATCAGCTGGAACGGCGAAGAAATCAAAGTGATCCTGGTGTTATCGGAGTGTGGACGCAGCTCGTGGGTTTCATCTTATTATGAGTGAAAGAGGGAACAGAGCTGTATTTGTCTTTTCTGTGCAGATACGGCAGATAAGGAAGATTAAAGACGTCTTGTCCTGACAACTCAGGGGAGAGAGGAGAAAAAAAAAGGAGAGAACAATCTGACTTAACAAAACCTATCGCAGGAAAAGAAGAACTTCAAACAGAATCAAAACCTGCAGACGATGAAGGAGGGATACAAACACCTCCCCCACCTCCAGGCTCAGTCCGTCCGTCTGTCTTTGTATCAGTCTGTCTACTTTAAACTCCAACATCTCCTTGTTTTAGAAGCTGGTGTCTATTCTGCATCGTTGCTGCTGCTGCTGCTGCAGCAGCAACTGCAGCCAACTCTTACTCTCATGTTGCAAATTAGAGATCAGCTGTCAACTTGTCATTAAAAACCTGTTTCCTGTTCAGCTGCTGCACATTTTCCCACTAACACCACAATTCCCACGTCGCAGCTACACACAACATCATCAAGTAAAAATATCTCTAAATAGGACTTTGACATCGGATCAGACGCAACAACTGTAAGGTTTGATTAGCATTAGTGTGTGTAGGTATGTGTGTGTGTGTGTGTGTTTGTATTTGTGTTTGTGTAACTGACAGGTAGCTGGCGGACAAGCTGTCACAGCTTTCTGCTCTGCTGTTCCCCATGGACTTATTATTATAGAGCTGTTATCTCCCTCAGTGTGTGTGTGTGTGTGTGTGTGTGTGTATCATACACACACACTCTCACACACCCTCACACACACACATCATTGTGACTGTGATACTGACTGCTGTGTAATACTGTACATCACACTCAGAGCTCTGTCATCACAACCACTTTAATTAGAACTTAGAAGAGAAGTGTTTGTGTGTGTGTGTGTGTGTGTGTGTGTGTGTGTGTGTGTGTGTGTGTGTGTGTGTGTGTGTGTGTGCTGTGATTTTTCCATCCCGTCTAATCAGAGTTGCAGTAATCAAGTCAGTTGCTGACAGAAAAGATGCAAACTTTACTTCCACGCAGGCGTCTGATAGATGTATCTAATCAAAGTGGCCATATCTTGTTTTTGTTTGTTTATTTATTTATTTAAGGTTTTATACAAAGCCCACATCTTGTTTTAAATATAATATCACACTGCAAACAGATTTTCTTTAAAGCTCCAGATCCAGAATATATTAAATCAAATGCATTTACAACTTCCCTCAACGGAAATGTTTGATAAACAAATATCTCCTGTGTTTTATTCAACGCTTCACATCTAAAGTCACATGGTGGCGCTGAAGAGGCAACAGTTACACATTTAACACATTATGTCATAGTACGTTTGGTGACGTCCTGTTGCTGTTATGTAGCTTGTGAGCTAACTGCTAACACATTAGCCAGCCAAAAACATAGCTAATGCTAGTTAGCTTTATATTTTCTCTGCACGGCAAAGTTAAATAGGTAATTTGAACGTAGGGTCTATTTCACTATTTATATGAGTCAAACTCAAATATGTTACGTTGGTTGAAGTAATATCCAGTTTGACCGTCTTTTGTTTTCACAACCAAATAGTTAACAATGAAAGTAAATGGGGCAGTCAGCCAAACGTATCTAAACTGTCATTTTTTAACCACTAATAAAGCTCAAAATATCACTTCACTTCAGCAGTAGCATGAATAGGGTCCCTACACATAAACTGAAGTACTGATAACTTAGTAAGTGAACCCAGAGTTTATTAAAAACACTGTTTTACAAGACTTACCCAACGTTCCCAGTGGTATTTGACTGGTATTCGTGGTAAAATGGATCCTGGGTTCAAATTATTCTGGATCATCACTTTAACTTATTTCTCAGGACTGTATTACTTCATTCATTGAAGAGTTATTACAGGAGGGAAAAGCTATCCAAGCTAGCTGGCTAATCAACTACCAGTTGCCCCCTAGTGGTTGAACACTACCAGTATCTGGAATGTTTTGGCTTTTTTTGATATAGTACAATATGAGAACAAGTTTAAACATGACAGTAACTAAGAGAACAATTGCTGTTAATATTGTTGATGGTTATTTTTAGTATTTTATGGTGTTAAATTAATAATTATCACATGGCGACAAGTTGTTTGTGGGTTAACTTCCAGATGGTAACGATGGTACTTGTTTTTTGATGTATTTTTTTTTTTTACTTTTTCTCTTTATAATATGTTGTCTTGACTATCACTTCGACACATGTTGGTATATAGAATAAATATTTTATTTATAGAATAAACAAAAGAGCTGAAATGAACATCAGTGTTTAGTTTAAACTCTAATGGTTTATATTTATTCTCCAACAAACCACCAGGGGGCGATTGATCAGTTTTGGCTTCACTTCCATTCAGTCCATCTTTATAAACGATCGATAGTTATTCATAATTTTAGCGACGCGTTTCCAGCAGCTTATTATCAGATGCAACCGGTTCTGTTTTGCTTGAGCCGACTACAAACAAAAACTGGAGGAAGCTTTCTGCGGCAGCAATTAAGGACGTCTGTAATTAGCTTCAGTTTGATGTATGTGGAACATAATGAGCACATGCATGAGCTGTAAAGAAATGGAGAGTGTTTGAGACGTTGTTTTGATCACTTTTTACATCTGTGAGTAAACTGTAGACATAGTCAGTGTGACTCACTGACACACGGCCCAGTGTTTCATCACTGTAAAGTAGAGAAAAGGACGTTATTTACATAAAAATATCACATCGCTTCATCTCCATAACTTGTGCTGCTCATTTCTTGTGTGAAATAATGTTTAAAATGCAGCGTGTCAGGTTTCTATTCTATTTTTTGCCCTCTTTAAGACACCTAACATCTTTCCCTGCCTTGTTCTGTCTCCAGCATCAGGAGCGAGAAGCACAGCTTCGCATGTTGCGCCGCGTGTCTGTAATTCCCACTGACAACTGTGTTAATGGATGACAATAGCAGAGAGGGGAGCGCCATATGTCTGAGCCTGGGGCTGCACGGAGAATGGCAGGGCACACAAAGACGAACACAGGCGCAGATGAGTCGGGGTGGGGGGGTGAACACTTCAGATGGAGGGATGAGAAATAAACGGGAAGAAATATGAGGGTTGATGGTGGGGGGAGTTCAGAGTTGTTTTTTGTTTTTTTTTTAAGAAAAAAACGAGTCCAAAAGGACAGAAGATGAGTTTTAGAAATAAAGAGACGGGAAACTATTTCATCCATCATCTCTTTACCTCCCTCCCTCCGCCGCTTCCTTCCGTCTTCATCTGCATCTAAATATCAGCAATCAGTCGCAGATTATTTCCGTTCTGGCCAGAGGTTTTTAAGTAGGTGATTGTTGAAGTGAAATGTGTTTCCTGACTTGACTGAATGAAGAGAGGGAGATGTGGATGGGAGGATATTCCTTCACTACTTGTTGTATCATTTATTTGTTTATTTATCTCAAAACAGGTTGATTTTTTCAAGTTATAGACTCTAAATTTGGTATCCAGGACTGATCAGGCTGCAGCTTTTAACCAATCAAGACGTCTCAGATATGAATTAAAACCAAACTGATCAGAAACATTTATTTAATGTTTTATTTTGGAGGATTTTCTAACATGTAGGACAATGTTTCTGACCGATACCACAACCAACCAGCAGAGAATAAAAAAAAACAAAACAAAAAACATTTTGAAATACACAAAACAAAACCGAAATGTAGAACGTTTTTCTTTACAAGTCAAGAGCATGAATGAGCAGCTACCTGATAGTCTGGCTGTCGCACAAAACTTATAGACGTAGCTTGGTCTGGCAAACATCCCATAGACAGGAAGTTCTCAGAGACGTCTATCAAACATCTCCATGTCCTACTGGACAGATCTACAACCAACCAGATCACTGGTTACGATGACGAATGTGTAGCGATGGAGAAAAAAACAAAAAACAGAAAACAGAAACATGGATGAAGCTGTTAAAATCTCTTAAAACAGCAGCTACAGCTGAATCGAAGGATTTCTGCTCCTCCACAGCCGCCATGTTGGATGTAAACACATGTGTTTGAGGTCGTTTAAACTAGTGCGTTATCATGTTAAACTGACACCAGCACAAAAACTCGTTTTCAAGATCAGGAAGAGCAGGTTGTCCAGACTGACTTGAACGTTAAATTCAATGTCTGTGCACATTTCACATGAGAGTGAAGCAGAAGAGGATTTGAACAGTTGTGCTCGTTCTCTCACCTTATTAATGAAACATCTGTTGTTGAGACATCAATTTTAGTTTTTTTTTTTTTTACATGAAATTGAAAATCGCTTTTGTGTTTCAGTTTTGTTTGGTGTATTTGAAAATGAAAATCAACTAATGAATCGTCTTTGTTTACATTTGATTTTTACTGATAATTTAAATAAAACAAGAAGCAGTTCGCTCGCTAGCTTGGTTAGCGTCTCCTCTTCAATAACACGGCTAACTCTTCAGTATAGAGCATATCGAACGCTAGCTAGCATTAGCATGCTTTCAGCTAGCTAACATATTAGCGGTTAGCTCAGTAGCAACGTCGTCAGATGTTGTTATATTTATATTGGTGATAGTGTAAATTTACTTAAACTAAACACAGCTAATGATAATATTAATAGTTAGTGTTGTTCTTGTTAATAGACTCTTTTTTTCTTATTAACTGTACAAGTGGTTTTATTATTTGTCCTTTTTTAAAGTTTATTCTTCAAGTCAGCTCGAACTTTTAATGAAATTTGGCCGCTAACAAGGTTTTATTCTTGGCTCAGGTGCATCATCAGGTTTGAAGGGCATCGAGATGGAGACAGACAAGAGTCCGTTTGATTGAGTTTCAGCATTTTTAGGTGTTTTATCTTTAGTGAGTTAATGAGAGCATCTCTGAGTCCGACTCTCAGGACGAACGGATCGTGAATTACAGAATTACACTCGTCTGAAATTAGATTTAAATTTGAACAAAACTCCTAAACTCAAAGCTCTGTCTTCCTCTCTTCCTTTCTGTCTCTCACACTGTTCATGAAATCTCAAACTTTCCTTCGTCCCGTCTCCTTTCATGTCTCCTCTTTCATCTTCCCGTCTTCTCCTCTTTCAACTTCCTGCGTCGGTTTTCGTCGTCCTGTCGCATCAACGCTCTCACGTTCAATCAACACAACTCGACTTGGTCTCCTCACGTTCGGTACCTGCTGCAAACCGTGGAGCTAAATGATCCATTAACAGGAAGCAGAAAGAGAGAGAGTCAACATGTCAGATATCAGATGAAGGGGGAGGAAGAGGGGAGATGAGGGGAGGAGGGGACATCTTATTGAAATGGAAATGGAACAGGCCAATTAAAACATTTCACTGGGAGCTTGTTTGCATCTCACACTCGTCTCTCACAGATTATACATACAGCACATTATAGAGTAATGAATATGAATAAACTGAACTCCTCAATTATCTCGGCCGCCACCGCTGGGTCTCAATTAATACACTGTGGTCCTCAGTCATAATCTGAAGTAAATATATTTCTTCATTCACCTAAAATGTCTAAAATCTAAAAACTTTCACCTTTAAACCACTGATTTATCTCACTGAGACTGAAATATAAATATAAAAATATTCATATATGAGCTAGTCAGTTATTAAAAGTGTAATGAAAGCAACAATATCTCACATTTCTCGCCTCGTTAATGATTAAACTCTTATTTGTAATATATGTAAATACACCTTTAGAATCATTACCGTCTGGGAGTGAGTCTAAATAATGACTCTGACCTCTGAATGCCTCAATTATTTTACTCACCTGGGACTCGACGACGCTCTGCCATCACTAACTATCATGGAGTTGCTTGTTAATTGCTGCAGAGGCTGGAAATGCCACAGCAGACAGTTTAATCTAGTCTCAATCTAGTAAATGTGGCTGGTTGCAAAAAATCTGTAAATCTGTAAATCTACTGTAAAATTCAGGTTTCTGACATTAAATATATTGTTTATCTCAATCAAACCACATTGAAAATCCTGAATAAAAACACTATAATAATAGTTACTTAGAAACGATATCCCACATCAGCACAGTAGTACCACATTGTGTTATTATAAATCATCCCACAACAATACAGTAGAACTAAATTGTTATTTTAAGTCACTCCACATCAGCACAGTAGTACCACATCATGTTATTTTATCATTCCACATAAATAGAGTAGCACCATATTTGTATTAAATCATCCCACATCACTGCAGTAGTACCACATCGTGTTATTTTATATCATCCCACATCAGTATAGTAGTACCACACTGTTATTTAAATCATCCCACATCAATACAGTAGTACTAAAATTTTAATTAAAGTCATCCCACATGAGTAGAGTAGTACCACATTTGTGTTAAATCATCCCACATCACTACAGTAGTACCACATTATTTAAATCATTACAAAGAACAATGTAGGACTACATTTGTGTTATTTTAAATGATTCCACATCACTATAGTGGTACCAAATTCTTGTTTTTTTGAGTCCAACATTTCACTTCAAACACTTTATTTATTTCTACTGCTCCCTGTCTTTCAATGAATATAAAGCAGCTAAATTGAGAATAAATTGCCTATTTTATTGGAATTAACTCAATGTTGAACAAAGACTGAAACTATTTATTCAGAAAAGGATGTGAAGAGCTTATTGTGAAGCAGTGCCACTGTCTCATAAAGTACAACTGATATTGATAAATAGGCTGATACCGTTATTCTAGATATGTTGTTGGTCCATCTGTGGATGACTGGCACAAGTTCTGCACCAGTCAGCTGCAACATTAAAACCACTTGCCTAACATTGTAAAAGTCCCTTCTGATGATGCCAGAACAGCTCTGACCGATCAGGACATGGACTCTGAGCCTCTGGAGAGGGAGGATGTCCTGTTGTGTCTGGCACTGGGACTTTGGCAGCAGATTGTTTGGGTCCTATGGGTTGCAGGGCATCGCCTCCATGGATCTGGCTTGTTCCGGCACATCCCACAGATGCTCAATCGGATTGGGAACTGGGGAGTTTAGAGGTCGGGTCAACACCTTGAGATTTTTGTCACGTTCCTTGAGTTATTTTTCAGCTTGTTTGTCTGGAGCTGCAGTGAATATTGTCCTGATGCTGCTGTATGTTTGACTTCCAGATGACGAGGACCCAGCAGAGCATTGTATCGTAACCAGATGATCAATAACTTCACCTATCAGTGGTTTTAATGGATCTGAGAGGAAGAGTTGACAAACAACAACATTTTCACATTATATAAATAAATACATTAGAAACCACAACAAGGTGCTGATGTTCTTGGTGTAAAATCAAGTCTTCACAGCCGTGCATCAGTTAACATTTACACTAATACCAATAAACATCAGTCATCAGTCGATATCAGCCAATAAAGTTAATATTGACCACCAGTATATTGGTGAGACTCTAGCATCATTAGTCTGCATATGAATATTGTCCCCAGGTTTCTAATATCTCTTCAAACTTTTTAATGGACCTAGATAAACTCTTTGTTCATATAGAATAATGAGTCTGCTCTGTATTAATGAGGCGATATAACAGCTCCCATAATATATGGACAGGAAGGAGTTTTATATTGAACGTCCTTATATGGGCTTGAGTCAGTCAGTAAAACTCTTTTCGTTCTTCTCACTTCCACAGTCGCTCACCAGCAGATATTTTTCTAACTTTAGTTTCACCTCCACTATTTACAGCTCGATTGATTCCTTCAAACACAGGCCTTGTTACCCCAATAAAGAGCTTATAGGAGGTGGACCTGGGCATCGAGCTGCCACCAGAAAAGTGGAATCATATTCTTGACCTGGTCCCTTCACCCTGAGCCTGAAGGCAGGAACTTGGCGTAGCAAAGAGCTAACCAGCTAACTTTACTCAGCTTAACTTTTGTCCTTCCTCCAGCTGAAAACTGCAGGATGTTAATCCCAGTAATATTTGATGCTACACCTGCCCATACTGGCATTCTGGGTAAAAGATGTTGCAAATGCAGATTTGATGTAAAGTGACAGTCCAGAGTAACATGAACCCAGAGTCTGTTTCACCACAAATACGAGTCAAACTTTGCTTGCACAGGCTGTGCAAGCAAAACCTGGGAATCGTTTCAACGCATAGGAATGAAGTCTTCAGAGTAAAGTTATTTCAGATAATTAAATGTTGTTGGTTTGATTCGTGTGTGAGGTGAAAATTATATTACGTGACTGTTTTTATAAAACCAAATAACTAATGGATGAAGACTTGAACAAACTGTAACAGAAACATTTATTTAACTTGGACTTTAATGTCCCATCTGTTAACATGGAAGAGGGCGGAGCTTATGACCTATACTGTTTATGACCTACGACATTAATATGAACCCAGGGTCTATTTCACCATGAATATGAGTCAAACTAAATATTTTACGTTGGTTGAAGTAATATCCAGTTTGACCGTCTTTTGTTTTCACAACCAAATAGTTAACAATGAAAGTAAATGGGGCAGTCAGCCAAACGTATCTAATTGTCATTTTTTAACCACTAATAAAGCTCAAAATATCACTTCACTTCAGCAGTAGCATGAATAGGGTCCCTACACATAAACTGAAGTACTGATAACTTAGTAAGTGAACCCAGAGTTTATTAAAAACACTGTTTTACAAGACTTACCCAACGTCTGGTTTTATAACAACTGGTGATGAAGGTTGTTCCACATCAGCAGATTCATCATTTTTCCGAACAACAGGTCGATGTGTCTGTGAAGAGTGAGAAAAATGACGAACCTGCACATCTGCCCTCCTGCAGTTTCACAGATATCACATGACTCAACCTAAAACACATCAAATTTATTATTATTACTCATTATTTCTGGAACCATTAGCAAAACCTAAATATTGTAAATAAAAACCTACAACAAATTACACTATGATCAATACAGCCTGGTGTTTGTAAATATAAATGATATAAAGAATCCTTCCTGGAGACTATGAGGTAGCTGGTGAGCTAACTGCTAATACATTAGCCAGTTGGGAACATGCTAATGCTAACTAGCTTTCTATTTGCTACTCTATATGACAGCAGAAATATCTGAATCGCCCCCTGGTGGCTGGTTGTGGTATGGGTTAGAAACCTTGTCTTCCTCCATGTTAGCAAACGATAAATGGTCCAAACTAAAACATCAAATAAATGTTTCTTTTTTCTGTCGTTTTCATCACAACGATGTCTCAAATTGACTCCAAATACGCAAGGTGGCGCTGGTCGTATTCAGGATACTGGTTTTGTTTTCATACCGTGGTAGGAGGAACCATGGTGGAGAACATCTTTTTATCTAGTCAATACTTCAGACTGACCCTGATCACAGCTGATCAGTGAACAGATGTAGAGATTATTCATGTTTGTTTGGGTCTTGTTCCTTATGTTCCACTTGCTAATGTATTTTGTGTGTCAAGGGTCTTTACTCTTACTGAAAAGCTAAATATATAATAATAATAATACCCTGTTATCTGTGTTCGCTCCGTCCGACCCTTTAACTTCTTACAGCTTTGCTCCACTTGTGGGATTAGAAACACTCCTGTTGCCCACCTCGACTCTGCCTTTGGTTCAAGTATTGAAGGGCAAGACGTCTCCCAGGATCTAATTTACAGTCAGGAAAAGAAAAAAGTAAAAGGATTTATAAGCTGCATTACTGAAGTACACGACAAACAGTCCCATGTGTTGTGTTTGTGTGCTCTCCGTCCCTTTGAAACCACGACTTTCATGACTCCAAACACGAGCCTGAAGCTTTTACACCAGACTTGAATATTCACTGAATCAAACCAGAAACCTGAAGCTGTTGCGACTCAGGCGGTCGTCTCAGAATATAAAAAAGGCATCTCTTAGGTTTTAGGAAAGTGTCTGAGAACAGTCCGATATTTCACTAACGAGAGAAGACAGTTTGAAAAAGGCTGCGCTCGCTGCTTTGACTTTGCAGATCGACAACAATTGTTAAGACGTTTTGCAGGAAATGCAGCTGATCTGTCTGTTCCACATCTGAACATGGAAACTGATGTGAAACATTAACTAAACTCTGGTAGATTTAAAAGTCAAACAAGTAAATTTAATCAACTGCTCGGCTGAAGTTCAGTTTTTAAGTGCTGAAGTTTTCTATTTTATTCTTTGTCCTTCAGGGATTTACTTCAGATTTGGCTCAAACGTTCACACAAAACTCAAGGACGCACCGATTATATTTGGGTGGTGAAGGTTTGTTCAAGGTCACTGTGTGAAGTTTTTGGACGTAACTCAGATATTTACAGGATAATTAACTGGTTGTTGGAGGTGAACAACCATCAGGTGGTGAATCTACTTTGATTTAATATTTTACATCAAAAAACAAATGAAATGAAACAAGTTGTTGGAGAATAAACCAACTGATTCATGACTCCTTGTTACGTATTTGAGTCCTCAGTAGTTTTGCAGCAGAGAATCAAATTCATTAAGTCGTTTTGTAGCAGATATTTAGTTTTACTACTTTTCTTCGGAGGATGTTGATTTTCAGACTAAACCTGGTAACTACACAACAATAAAATAATCAATAATTATAATCTTAGAACATCTTAGAACATAATTCACCAGTCATTGGTGACAACGGCTGAATTATTACTTTTATTTCTGATATTTAAAGTTGAAAATCAGGACTTTTGTCCATTCAGACTAAACAAGTTCACATTGATTGTGTCAGTCTCTTATTTTACAGTATTTTTGAATTGTTTTCGAATGATTTGATCATTGATCATTGATCAAATTATTGATTTGTACAGGAAAGTGACTGTAGTGATGGAGACGCAGTCGTCTGTAGGACAATGGAGCTGATGGAGGAAACATCCAAGAAAAGTTGAAAAGAATTGAAAGTCTCTTTTCCACTACAGGAACTTTTGGTAATTTTACAGGAACTCGACCATTGGTTTGTGTCTTCACCAGAGTATCAGTCCCCGAGGGACAAAACTCAGGAACCTTTTTGGGGGAGAAAAAAGTCCTTGGTTGTAACTCAAGACTTTACATGACGCAGTTAACAAAGAAGAGATGTTTTAAAACCCAGCAGCAGAACCGTATCAATAAATAGTTTCTATAAATAGAATCAAAGAAGTGAAAAAAGCGACACAGTTGAAACCGTTCAGTTTCACATTTAATGATCAGTGTGTGTCAGGTCACCACAGAACCAACACTGGCCGCTACAAATTGATTAATAGTTTTTTTTCCAACGTTAAAAACAAATGTACGGTTCCACACGTAGACGTAGCGTGTAGTTTATTAACGATAACGTCATGAAGCAGAGAAGACGATCACGTCCCATCAGCGATCGGGGTCTTACCCTCGGTGGAGACGTAGACGCCACAACGACTGAGTGACGACGTTCCTGAAAAGTTCCCGGCCCCTAAATTTACCCGGGAACTTACCTGGTGGAAACGCAGCTATAAAAAAGAAACTCAGTGTTTTAGAGGAAGAATCAGGATTAACAACAAAGACAAACTTCTTTGTGAAAGTACAATTTAAAATGTAGGACGTTTGACACTTGTGTTGACACTTTTACTTCCTTCTTCCATCTTTTCATTTAGTCTAACGTTTCTGATGTGAAAACACGTCGTGTTTCAGTCAAATCTCTAGACGTAGCGTATTTTCTTTCTACATTTACACGTTAACACGTGACAAACTGTCCACTTCCTCCTGCTGCAACAGGTCAGATGATGAAACACATGAAATCCTCCGCGGCGTTTGTTGATCGTTGACATTGAGAAGGTTTCATGTCGTTGTCCTGCTCCCAGATTCACATCGGCCTTGAAACCACCTTCAGTTTAAGCTACATAGCAGTTAGCAGAGTTCAGACAGGGCTGGCTGAGCCGCTGCTTGTAATAGGATTTGTTTTTTTGTTGTTTTTTTTTTGGGTTTTTTTTTTTTGAGGGAGGTATTGGACAATTTCAAATAGGAAAATAAACCTTGTTAGCATTGCTAATTGAAAATTAACTCTGCATCTTGACAACTTATTTGGGAGTTTTTGCTTCCAAGGAAAAAAAAAAAAAAGATAAACATGTCATGGAAATGTATGTAATGGCATCGAAAGTTAGTCTGAGAGGAAAATAATGCAGCCCAGAGTTTGTGGTAGTGCTGAGACCTCTGCTCTCTGTCTCCCGCTCTGACAGCCTCTTAGATGAATGCTCTCTGCTTTCTGGAGCTGACTTTGTTGTTTTCCCAGGCAGCCATGTGCAACTAGGCTAATGAGTACATTTAGCTGGAAAATGCTGAGGTAACACTTTCATCACACTCTCTCTCTGACTGTGTGTGTGTGTAAGAGAGAGAGAAAATGTGTGTGTGCATATGCAGCCACAGATTTGTGTATGAGTGTGTGCGTCTATATCATCTATTTATTAAGGTCACAGAGAGAGAGATTGAAGTTTGAGCTGAAATAAAGCTAATTAGAGACTCCTCCTGCTCGTTGCATCACACCTCGCTCCTCAGAAACTCCTCTTCCTTCATTCCTCTGTCTTCGTCTTTATCTCGCTCTCCGTCTGACCTTCCCTCTGTATTATCCTCTGGCTTCCTTCCACATCCTTCCCTTTTTTCCTCGCCTCCCTCTGCTTTTCATGTATCATTTAATTTACCTCCTAAAGTGAACTTTATTTTCATCGTATTTACTCCAACACCTCGGGAACTCTAAATAGATTCAGGAGGGACCGAGAAAGGATGGAGCAGAAAGTGACAGTGATGAGGACGTTGTTCACTCGTCTGCGTTACATAAATATGCAAAGATGAACCTGAATCTTTTCCTACCAGGTTTATCCTTATCTACCATCTTCCTACCAATGTACCCCACGGTTCATGGCTCCATCGCTACGGAGATGACACCCAACTTTATCTGTTATTTATACAAAATCATCCCATTGTTAATAAACCATCTTAAAAAGATCTGGTGTCAGAGTCTATTTCACCATGAATACGAGTCAAACTTCCCCTCAACAGATATGTTACGTTGGTTGAAGTAATATCCAGTTTGACCGTCTTTTGTTTTCACAACCCAATAGTTAACAATGAAAGTAAATGGGGCAGTCAGCCAAACGTATCTAAGTTGTCATTTTTTAACCACTAATAAAGCTCAAAATATCACTTCACTTCAGCAGTAGCATGAATAGGGTCCCTACACATAAACTGAAGTACTGATAACTTAGTAAGTGAACCCAGAGTTTATTAAAAACACTGTTTTACAAGACTTACCCAACGTCTGGTTTTATAACAACTGGTGATGAAGGTTGTTCCACATCAGCAGGTTCATCATTTTTCTTGCTCTCTATGAACATATCGGCTAAAAATGACTAAAACGACTGTCTTTATAATCCCAAAACAACCGACCAACTGCCACCAGCAGGCCTCTAAAAACAAAAAATATCATCCACAACAAAAAATTGCATCTCACCATGATATTAGGTGCAGTCACGTTTTATCCCAGTTCGCTGGAAATGCCGAGTTCTCTGATGATCCTGTTATTGGTCTAGTTTTATAATGATGTTACAATGATCATCCAGACTAATTTGAAACCACGGTCTATTTCACCACAAATACGACACAGCCTGTTGTTCAGGAAAATTATGAATCTGCTGATGTGGAACATCCTTCAACACCATTTGTAATGAAAACAAGACGCTGGGTAAGTCTAAGTTTTTATTTACAATATTTAGTTTCTGCTAATGGATCCAGCAATAATGAGTATATTTGATGTGTTTTAGGTTGAGTCATGTGATATCTGTGAAACTGCAGAACTGCAGATGTGCAGGTTCGTCATTTTTCTTGCTCTTCACGGACACATCGACCTGTTGTTCAGAAAAATGATGAATCTGCTGATGTGGAACAACCTTCATCACCAGTTGTTATAAAACCAGACGTTGGGTAAGTCTTGTAAAACAGTGTTTTTAATAAACTCTGGGTTCACTTACTAAGTTATCAGTACTTCAGTTTATGTGTAGGGACCCTATTCATGCTACTGCTGAAGTGAAGTGATATTTTGAGCTTTATTAGTGGTTAAAAAATGACAATTTAGATACGTTTGGCTGACTGCTCCATTTACTTTCATTGTTAACTATTTGGTTGAGAAAACAAAAGACGGTCAAACTGGATATTACTTCAACCAACGTAACATATCTGTTGAGGGGAGTTTGACTCGTATTCATGGTGAAATAGACTCTGGTTTAATACGACTACAGACTGTCACTTTAATCAGTCTCTAAACTATTTTTTTTTTCTTAAGAACCAGAACTTCTGCTGTTTTAAAAGATGGACAGCTCTCGACTTTAATTTCTTTCTTTTATAATTTTATCCATCATATTTAAACTGATTAGTTAAAAAAAAAAAAGTAAGTCTTTTTAGGAAATCCATCCAGCGCTCCTCAGAGTTTTGTTTTAATTTAATTTATTTTAATCATCATCAGCCACTTGAGTAAATCACAGTCAACATCATCGATAATAATTAATGGCAGGATCAAGTGAGCAACATGATTATAATTTGACGCTGACTAACGGGTCATGTAACGTGTACGTTTTGTCGTTATTGGAGTCAACAACATAGTCGACCCCGTTCCTCTGTTTTACTCCTCGTCTTAGAAAAAACAAAGTGTTGAGGTGAAAATGTTCCTCTACTTCACCGTTACACGTCATTACAAGTTGTCACTAGTTGCTAATAATCGTAAAGACGATGTGACAAGTCTCCATGACGACTGAATGACAACAAATAAAGATGGCGTCTACAGACTCGTTTATGTCCGTCAAGTTGGTGACGGATTAAAAACTGACAAGATGTTCGTTCCAAAGTGACAACTAGCGACTGCTGAGCTAATGTTATTACGTTATAACATTAATGATTAGCGGTTAGTTAAGTAAGTTAGTTAGTTAGTTAGTTTAATTTATTAATTGAATCACTAACTTTTTGGCAACTACTCTATAAATTTATAGATGTCCTGTTTTCCCTCTGTCGCCATCCTTGTCCTGGTGCATGCTGGGAAGTTTCTACTGACATGACGACATTAAACAGAGCAGGAGGACTGGTACTGGTCCTTTGGTGTCGCCATTTTCACAGTTGCTAAGTTTGTCATTGGTCCATCGTTACTGCAAAGTCAAGATGGCGACGGTTGATGGTCACTACGTTGCTGGACTTGTCAGTGTGAACACACTTGTGTATTGAAGATAGAAGAAGAGAATAACGGATCGATTAATCGATCAGAAACTGATCGTTATCTGCAGCCTCAGACTGATCACAGGTTCTTGGTTCTCAGTAGTTTTAAAATCTGTTGGCAAACAAAGAGACGCTGAATCAATCTGCATCTGTTTTGTTCTAATCACAAAGTTTATTTGCAGTCGTGTCGAATGTTTCCAGCTTGTTCTCGGCTTTGACTTTGACGATTTGAAAGATGAATCAGTGATCGTCCAGTCAGGTTCAGGTTTTTAAATGTTTGTAAGTTCCTCGGTAGAGTCTGCGGAGACGGAGCAGAGGAGAACGACTGAACCATTTAAAGGTAGAAACACTTTCCTGAGTCTCGACTGGTTTCATTAAACTCTGAGGACAAAGGCCAAGAGTTTGTTGTTGTGTTTCCAGCTGCAGTTACAGAGACAGAGCTGCTTGTTGGTGCACTTTGTGTTGTTTAAGTCTAATTATTTTTGATTTCTCCTCCGGCGTCGCTGAGGCCAGTTCTTCACTCTCTCCTGTCCTGGTGGGTCTGAGTGTTTGCTGCAGGCTGAGCTGCAGAATCAGCTTTTAATTTCTCATTATTTATAATTACACACTGATACCAGATTGTATCTCTAAGAAGGAATGAAATAAAACTGAGTGTTAATTAAACAAGAAACTGTGAGTTTATATTAAAAGGAAGATAATAAAGTTTAAAGCGATGATGAGAAAACATGTTTTGATTCATGAAATTCACATTTTCATCATCGTGTTCAGATCGTATTAACGTCTACAAACTAATCCGCTACGACGTCAAATAAAAACAAATGTTTTTTTTTTTTGTTTTGTTTTGTTTTTTTTTTGCAAATAGTAGCATCTCTGGGTTTCGTACACTTACTCGCAGGCAGTCGCCAACAACAGGGGTCATTGCATTTGCTGGGAAGGAAAGCAAACCAATTACAAGGAAGTTTGTGCTCAGCAAACCGTGAAAATGCCACATCTCATCATGCAAACAGAAGGAGCAGATGTTATTTTACCCTAATTGAACCGCTTCTTTAGGGAACGCCAGCCAGTGGAACTTTTTACTGCGTCGATCTTCTGCAACGTACAACTATTTCTGTTTGTTTTGGGGTTTTTTTCTTGTGAAGGTAAAAACGTCATAACAGGAAACATATGTGTCCATTCCAACTGATTCTGTAGTAGTCGATATAAACAGTCAAATGTTAAATAATACTGACTAAAATATTTTAGGTGGAAAAATAAAACAGAACAAAATAAAATGATTTTATTAATTTTCACGTTGCAGGACTAAACTCACAAGTTAGTAGACGTGACAGATGTAGAAGGGCGATAATTAACTTAACTGAACACATCACACACATCTCCTAGCTAACATTAGCTTAAATTAGTTGCTAATGCTGCTACTGCTAATGGACAACTTTAGTTTTTTGTCGCTAGTCGTGACGTATTCGACCAACTAATTACTAGTTCAACTAACTTAGATAATTTGCACCTTATGTATTTACTTTACTTACTTAATCTAAATTAGCTCTTAGCTTATTTAGCCACTTTTTAGCGATAGTTTGCTTCAAAAATGCAGTTTATAAAATATATGTAACTTCAGAAATTATGTCACCAACATCACACACATCTACTAGCTAATGTTAGCTTTAGTTAGCTAATGGTCACTAATGTTATGACTAACTTTAGTTTCTAGTTACCAACTATGACGCATACATCTGACAAATTACTAGAAACCTCAACTAACTTGGCTGCATTAGCTACGTTAATGTTCATACCTTAGATAATATAGTTTTTTCAGCTAATTTAGCTCATATAGACATATTATATCATTTAGTTGTTTCAGTCTGTCCACACAGTTTGTTTCAAACTCACAGTTTATGGAACTAAACACACTGTACACATTTCTAAGCTAATGTTAGCTTAAGTTAGCTAATGGCGGCTAATGTTATGACTAACTTTAGCTTCTTGTTACCAACTGTGATGTATACAGCCAACTTATTACTTTTTACTTCAGCTAACTTGGCTACATTAACTAACATTTGTACCTTAGTTAACTAAGCTAAATTAGCTCTTAGCTTGTTTAGCCACTTCAGCTACCTTAGCTAACTTTAATAGCTTTGATAATTTAGTTATTTCATCCTGTCTGTATAGTTAGTTTTTATAACATCAGACATTATGTTGTCAACATTACACACATCTACCAGCTAACATTAGCTTCAGGTAGCTAATGTTATACCTGACTTTAGCGTCTAGTTACCAACAAATTACTAGATAATTGATAATCAGATAACTTGGCTACATTAGCTAACATTTGTACCTTAGTTACCTTAGAGCTAATAGCTACTTCAGCTAACTTAACTAATTTAGATACATTATATAATTGAATCATTTTTATCTGTCAATACAGTTCGTTTTAAATTCACAGTTTATAGAGCTGAACACATTATGTTGCACACATCTGCTAGCTAACGTTAGCTTAAATTAGCTAACGGCTGCCAACGTTATGACCTTCGGCTTCAGCTTGGTAACTTTATGTCACCACATCTTCTATTAAACTTTAACTGTAAACTTCTGCTTCTAACTTGATCTGGTTTCGATCATATCGACCTTTAAATTCTCAACATTTCAGTCAAACTCTGATGGCGTCAGAGTCACGATCGTGTACAACGACGCCGTTCTTTTTCTGTTCACTCAAAATGAAAGTAAAAAAGTGTAAATGTTCAAATTGAGACACCTCATGTTGCCCTCAGGGTCCCATAAGGTGAAGTCCCAACACTCACAAACTACAGGATTGATTAGAGTTGATTTTAACGGAAGAATGGCTCTGACTTTACACGCTGCTGTTGAAAACGCTGCCTCAGCCTTATTGTGGCCATATGGTTTGTGTTATAAAGAACTGGCAGCTCTTAGTCATGACGCTCCGAGTCGAGTTTAGGGAGCAGATTGGGGGGAAAATGATGCGCGCTGTAACAATACGTTGTGACGCCTCAGTGAAAAGAAAAGAAGACAATGAAGCTGAAACGCAAAAGGTCTGAAAAGAAAATTCTTCTAAATTTGGACAAAGACTCAAAAAACATGCAACCCTGCAAAAAAAAAAAAAAAAAAAAAAAGCCCCACACCTCGCGGGTCACACTCAGAGCTTCTTATCTGACCATATATTATGTTCCAGCGTATAGGTCCAATATGGAGGCTGTCAAATTCAACAAGGTTGGCTGATTTTTTCTGTGAATTATTCTCAATGATTAATGATCTTATTACGAACGCCACCACACACGCCCCCTTCCTCGTTCCTCCTCCTCCTCAAACACACACAAGAGAGATACAAGTGTGTGATTAGAGGGGTGGGAACCAGAGGAAGTGGAAGGAGACGATGATGAAAAGGTAAAAAAAAAGAAGAGAAAACGGAGAGCGGCGGATGAAAATCAAAATCAAGATCCAAATCGTCAGTGAACGTGGAGTGAACTTTTATTTTGAAGCATCTCTGATGTTATTTTAAAACAAATAAATGAGAAACAAACAAATACTGTTGGAGGGAAACCAGAAACTCAGATCAGCACCAACGGACGCCATCATGGCTACGTCACGTTTGTAATTTGACTTAACTCAGTGTACTTTCTGGACTCACTATGAGTCACGGATCATTGTCGTTTGAGTTTGTTATTGCACAAATTGAGACACAGAAACATTTCTAACTTAGTTTATTTATCAAGCTTTTTGAGCAATTTGAGCTGATTTAAATATCTCAGCTAATATCTTAGCATCTCTGGTGTTAATTTAAGATAAATAGATAAAAGACAAACAAATACTGTTAAAGAGAAACTGTGACAATCTGCTCAACTACAACAGTCGCCATCTTGGCTACGTTATAGAAAAGACAAACATCTTGAAACAAAATCAAGACAGAACTATTGCTGAATTAGTTTATGTAGCCACTTTAGCTAACTTGGCTAAAATAGGTACCTTAGGTAATTTTGTTATTTCTTTAGCTTCAAAGTGAACGTGGAAAACCTTCATTCTGAAGCTTCTCTGATGTTATTTTAGACTAAGTAAATGTAAGAAAAACAAATACTGTTGGAGAGAAACTGGGAAACTTCAAAGACCACCATCTTGGTTTTGTTATAAGAACGAAAACATTCAACAAGTTTCCCTAATTTGCCTTGAAACTGACGTAACATGGTCATTTGAGTCTGTAATTATAGAAATCTAGACAGAAACATTGCTGACTTAGATAATTTAGCCACTTCAGTTAGCTTCAGTTAGCTAATGGCCATGAACGCTTTGGTCGACTTTAGCTTAGTAATTTCACTTTGTTTCAAACTTCAGTCATTGTGACACCAACGTCACACACATCTGCTCGCTAATGTTAGCTTCAGTTAGCTTCAGTGAGCTAATGACTGCCAACGTTACGGCTGAAATAGCTGCTTGTATTCAACAGTCGCCATCTTGGCTAAGTTTAAGAGAAAGGATTATGCACCAAGTTTTGCCTATTTTGCTTTAAAACTTAATGTTTTACTTTCTCTTACATCCCCTGAGTATCATGGTTGTTTGAATCTGATAAAGAAACATCACTAACTTAGCTTATGTAGCCACTTCAGCTAACTTAGCTAATTTAGATATGTTAGCTAACTTTGATACCCCAGGTAACTGAGCTACTTTGAACACTTAGGTAATGTAGTTTCAGTTTGCTCAAAACTCTTAGTATAGCTTCACTTAGCTTCAGTAAGCTAATGGACGCCAATATTAGGGCCTAGTTCAGCTTTGAGTTGTCACCTGTGACATATACAACCAAAAAACTACTAGTTACTTTGGAGGAAGCAGCTTCGGGGTCAAATAAACAAGAAAGAAAGAAAAACTTTAACAGTCACCATGTTTGCTATGTTTCAGGAAAGGGAATGTGCATCGAGCTAATTTAGATTCTTGGTTAACTTTAATACTTTAGGTAATTTAGTTATTTCAGTTTATTTCAAACCTCAGTCATTAACCATCTGCTCGCTAATGTTAGCTTCAGTTAGCTTCAGTAAGCTAATGGCCGCCAATGTCATTGTCAACAGTCGCCATGTTGGATACTTTTTAGACAAGAAATCATCCAGAGTTTTGCCAAATTACCTTAAAACTTGTTGTATATCTCGTCCTCCCTCTGATTAATGTGTCATCGTTGTTGTTACACAGACACTTTATTCGTGATAAAACATCCACGTCACGTTAATCTCCAACACTAACAGGTGGTTCGATACCGACAGCATCAGAGCTGCATCACACATCAAACTTTAATCATTAAACCCCCCACACCCTCCACTTCCTCCTCCTCCTTCCTTTGTATTGGCAAACTTACTATTGATTTACATAATCACTGCCCCCCCTCCTGCAATCAACCCTCAGAGGCTTTTGGAGCAGATGCTGCTCATCTACAACAAATGTGTGTAACTTCGACAAATGATGTTTAAACCTCCAAAAAAAAAAAAAAAAAAAAGATGTTTCTTTCATGTGAACTTTTTTTTTCTTCTTCTTTAAAGTCGTCGGCGTCGTCGACTCACAGATTGTTTTTTTTTTTTTCTTTTTTGTTTTTTTTTTCCTGGTCGCTACCCACATGAGCAACACTTTAATGAGCTCGACTCCCAGACGGAGACGTTTCAAAAAGCCCTGATGATGAGGATTAATAACTTTAGAGAAGTGGAGCTGTAATAATAAGACTGATTCAGTGTGTGTGTGTGTGTGTGTGTGTGTGTGTGTGTGTGTGTGTGTTGGATGGATGCAGCTGTGTGTTTTGTATTCAGCTTTGTCAGTGGTGTGTGTGTGTGTGTGTGTGTGTGTGTGTGTGTGTGTGTGTGTGTCTCTGTGCACGTAATATTGTTGTTGCTGTGGAAAGGGCAATGTCATGCATGTATACAACACACACACACACACACACACACACACACACACACACAGTGTGGTAATGTTACACATGAAGGGTGTCAGTAATGGGATTCTGCTCAGGCCAGTGTGACCACGCTGTACGAAGCTAAGGTCATTGATACCATATCAGGCGCTGAGAGAGAGAGAGAGGTGGGGGAGTCTAAGGGGGGAGGATACAGCTGGATGGGGTGAGAGTGAGAGGAAAACAAACAAAGGGAGAGGATGGTGTGAGGGAGGAGAGAAGAAGAGGAAGACGAGGTTATTTTGGACAAATTGTCATTTATCTGTTCGTTGGTGTCGGTTTCCTGGTGTGATCCGGTTTCCAGCCACCAGGTATCATCAATTACACACATTTTTTTTTTTTTTGTCTTCTGTACTTTATTATCTTCTCAACTCCTCCTCCTCTTCCTCTTCATCCTCCTCCTCTTCCTCTTCTTCCTCTTCCTCTCACACCTCCTTAGACAGCGGCTATTTTCTGCCTGTCAGGCAGTTTGCAGACAAGCACTGTTTTCTACCCTGGTGAGACTCTTTTCATTGTGTGTGTGTGTGTGTGTTGTACAAGTGGCCATTTGATTCATGTTTACATTTGTGTGTATTGCCCGTGCGAGATTGTGTGTATGTGTGTGTGTGTGTGTGTGTGAAAGAGAGAGACAGGAACACAGCATATTTTATAAGTGGCCATTTGCTTCCTGTGCTTGTATACCTGCGTTTGTGCGTGTGTGTGTGTGTGTCTGTGTGTGTGTGTGTGTGTGTGTGTGTGTGTGTGTGTGTGTGTGTGTGTTCCCCTGTTGTGACAGTGTTGAAATCCAAGCTGACATCCCCTTCTCCCTGCAACAGCATATGCCCCTCAGCAAGACCACTGGGAGACTACAGAGAAGGAGGAGGAGGTGGAGGAGGAGGTGGAGGAGGAGGAGGAGGGGTGAGGAGGGTGAGAGTGAGAGTGAACGGGTAGGGGAGGGGATGGGGGAGGGGGGGGTGAGGGCAAAAAATAGAGAACACGAGAGGGAGACAATGGGTAATGGATGGTGAGAGGGAGAAAAGGATGAGAAGAGAAATAGATGAAGTGAGAAAGAAAACCTCCCCCTCCTCCCCCTCTTCTCTTCTCTTCTCTCCTTCCTCCCCCCTCCACCTCCCCCCCACCTACTGCGTTCCCTCTCAGTCCTGGTAGCGTTGGCATGTGTTAAATGTAAAGCTGCTGGCTGACTCACCACGATACCAGCTCATATTCAGCACTAACACACACGCACACACACACAGAGAAAACCAGAGATTCAGCTCAGATTCAACACGGTGTCGTTGGACCAAGAAACGATTCGCTTGTCAAAAAGAAAAAAAAAAAACACCATCAGATGTAGAAAATACAGCCACCTCACAGTTGGTGAAACAGTTGAACAGACCTCTGATCTGGTCCAGGCCCGACGTCGACCTGTGAGAGCAGAACTTCAAGTTTCTTCAGAGGAAAAATATTAAGGTCAAATCCTGTTTTTCTTCCTGAGTTTCTCTCGTTCACGTCAGTAGAAAGTTTATGTCTCGATTCTCTTCTAGATTAACGTTGAGGGGTCACGACCTCCAAACGAAGCTGTCCCAGGACCACACTTCAAAGCTCATTTCCCAGCATGCACCAGGACAAGGATGCAGTTTAATTAATAACCTAATCAGTAAATTTAACTTCTTAAGCTAACTTATCCCTTATCAATAACGTTCATTAACGTTAGCGTTAGCTATCAATCAATAGTTGTCACTTCACTAACGTTTTCCATTCATCTGATGACAGGACTCTATTAACGATAAACTCTGGATTAACTCGATTGGCACAAACGAGTCTGTAGACGCCATCTTTGTTTGTTGTCATTTGGTCGTCATGGAGACGATCGTCTTACGATGATGACGTTTAACGGTAAAGTATCAGCGTCTCGTTATTTCACCTGTAGCTCTCATCATTTTGTTGTAAATATTTTGTAAATTTATAGAGTTGTGGTCAGAAAAGTTAAGCTAACTCGCTAACCACTAATCAATAACGTTCCTTCACGTTAGCGTTAGCTAATGTCGCTAACGTTTTCCATTTATGTGATAACAGGACTTTTATTAATGTAACAAACATCTTGTCAGTTTTTAATGCGTCTCCAACTTGATGGACGTAAACGAGTCTGTAGACGCCATCTTTGTTTGTTTGTTGTCATTCGGTCGTCATGGAGACTTGTCTCTCCTCATAGAGGAACGTTTTCACCTCAACACTTTGTTTCAAGAGACGAGGAGTAACCCAGAGGAACGGTGTCAGTCCTACATCTCTCCTGTTACTGCAGCAGTGCTCACATCAGCCTCCAATAACACATCATCTCTATTTTGAGTTTTATCCACAACTTGACGTAGCAAACAGCTGCCTTGTTTAAAGATGGCTGCACGTTTACAAAAGTCTCCTAAAAACCTCATATTGACAGTAAAAGTAGAGGTCGTTTTCTCCCACTTGGTTGGTTTGTTCAACGAATTAACCAATCAGAGCCAACGTGTTTATAAACCCCGTCTATTTAAAAAGCTGGCGTCAGTCGTCTGATGGCTGCATCGTGTAACAGGACGTTCAGCTTCTCTGTTTCTGTTGAATTCAACCATTTGATACGTATTTGTATCGTGCATCTTTAACTCAGCCTGAACTGAGACTGTGGGAGTTATCATGCAGTTATATATTTTCAAATAAATTTATTGTTCATTGCAACTAAAACAACGTTTACCCTCTAAAGTGACCTGGCTGCTTTGAAAAGTTCATTTAATTCAACACGAGGCTTCGTTTAACCAACTATCATCATGTCTGCACATGTTTGATTCAACAAAAATACTTTAGTTTGATCAACTGAAGACATCAATACAAGTTTCTTGTTGTTGTTTCAACTTGTTTTTCTTTTAGGTTTGTACGACATGAAATATCTTGTTGTTAATTAAACCTTCCTCGTTCTTCACAGACACATCGACCTGTTTTTCAGGAAAATGATGAATCTGCTGATGTGGAACAACCTTCATCACCAGTTGTTATAAAACCAGATGTTGGGTAAGTCTTGTAAAACAGTGTTTTTAATAAACTCTGGGTTCACTTACTAAGTTATCAGTACTTCAGTTTATGTGTAGGGACCCTATTCATGCTACTGCTGAAGTGAAGTGATATTTTGAGCTTTATTAGTGGTTAAAAAATGACAATTTAGATACGTTTGGCTGACTGCCCCATTTACTTTCATTGTTAACTATTTGGTTGTGAAAACAAAAGACGGTCAAACTGGATATTACTTCAACCAACGTAACATATCTGTTGAGGGGAAGTTTGACTCGTATTCATGGTGAAATAGACTCTGGTTCATGTTGCTCTGAACTGTCACAAACCACCTGCTGATGTCGAAAGATGTTTGCCCCCTAGTGGTGAAATACTGTTTAAGTTTACTTTAAAATGAGTTTGATTTCATGTTTCATTAAACAACCACTTAAACTGATCAGAGCTTTAAAATAATCACGAACACAGTCGTTATTTTAAAAACTTTTATCTTCATGTGATTGAAAACTAAAGATGTACAACAGATTTTAAACACGTAAAATCCTTCGAGTTTTATAAATTAGAGACGACTATTTTTAGTTGCTCTTCTCTTCATCGAGCTCAAACATTCAGGTGAAATTAATAACATGTAGAGTAACACGTCTGTTTCTCTGAGTGACTCACTCGTCTCTCGGGTTCACAACACGATACGAGAGGATGGAAACACAACAAAACAAAAAGAAAGAAGAAGAAGGTGCAGACGTGGGAGGGTGTGGATGTGGATGTGGAGGCGGTGGTCGAATCCTCTTATGAAAAAAAAAACAACATATTTTATATCTTTGCTTCAATTCCCTTCGGACGCATGAAACATGAAACACGAACAGAAATCTTCACTAAGACTTTAGATAAAAAAAAAACGAAGAGGTTCGTGATCACAGACGTGAAACAGACTCGTGATTAACGTCTTTATAAATAACGATGATGGAGTTTTAACATCAACACAAACGGAAAAATTATCAGTCTTTGTTAGAGGTGAAGGAACGTTAGAAGAGGAGAAGGTTGGTTTACTGACTACACATATATATATTAATAATAATTATTATTATTATTATTATATAGTAGTGTGCAGATGTGCATGACGGTGATTCAGACACATTATAATATTCACTACGGCCTTGAAGAGGACACATGTTCATATGTGACTTGATACTGAGCTGAATGAAAACTAATTTATTTGTTCGGTAAAATGGTTTAGAAACGTGCAGCTCAGTCTTCTTCTTCCTCCGTCGTTTCCGTCGGTTCAGCACGTCCACGTCCGAACACTTTGAAACCTCAGTACCTGCTGATCAGGAGCCTTGATGACCGAACGATGTAAAGTGATTTCCTTTGCAATTTTTTTTTTCCCACATCAGTAAAATGCAGTGAAGGTAGCGTCGGCTGTTTTTTTTTTTTTTTTCTCACAGTGATTGCACAGGAGAGGGTGAAAGTGTTCGGCTGCAGAAAAAAAACAGAGGTTGAAATCGAGGACATAGATTTATTAAAGTGATGAACTGGAGTCATATGAACCCATGAACACGAGTCAAACTCCCCTCAACAGATATGTTACGTTGGTTGAAGTAATATCCAGTTTGACCGTCTTTTGTTTTCACAACCAAATAGTTAACAATGAAAGTAAATGGGGCAGTCAGCCAAACGTATCTAAATTGTCATTTTTTAACCACTAATAAAGCTCAAAATATCACTTCACTTCAGCAGTAGCATGAATAGGGTCCCTACACATAAACTGAAGTACTGATAACTTAGTAAGTGAACCCAGAGTTTATTAAAAACACTGTTTTACAAGACTTACCCAACGTCTGGTTTTATAACAACTGGTGATGAAGGTTGTTCCACATCAGCAGATTCAACAGTTTTCTGTTGTTCAAGAAAAAGATGAAAAAAACAAGCAAACAAACATATGTTGTCTTTGTAGCAAACAAAGCTTTTTTTTAGATTCAGATGTGATGTTGAAAGTAAAAAAAATAAATAAAAATTTCTGAATATCTTTTTATATAAAACAGTTAAACACCATAAATTTATGTCATTGTTTTAAAAATGACCTAAAACCTCTGAGTATGTGTTTATGATCATGAGTAATAAACTTTTATATTTTAGATAAAAATGTGAAATAAAATCATGTTTTTCTTCAGGACCGAGACTCAAATAGAAAAATCTATGTTGGATGAAACATAAAAAGAAAAAGACGCTGGCAGTGATTTATAAAGCTCCTCTGACCTCCTCCTGTACATACTATATATAATATATATAATGTATATAATATATTTATAAATATAAAACCTTGGCAGGTGAATAGAAACAGTTAAATTGATTCTTTATTTATTCTCTTGAGTAAATTCAAGAATCTTATAGAAATAAAATAAATTAAAATACAAACATCAATAAAAAAAAAAAAAAGATACAACCTGAAAACATTTATATCTGATTGTGGTCAGAATTTAATCATATTGAACAGAAAATGAAATATTTTCACATTAAAGTTACTTAAATGTTTTAATATAAACGTGTCGTTTGACGTTAAAGTCGAGTGTTTGGTCTCAACTCTTTTCTCCTTCTCACTCTGACAAAAGCTGCTCGTGATCTTCAAACCTCCTTCAAACCAAAGCTGTGTCCTCGTGAGGCCTGATCCCTCCTCACCCTCTGTCTCCCCCGTCTCTCTCCCCCGTCTCTCTCCCTCTTTCACCCTTCAGCTATCCGTCTCTCTCTCTCGCTCATCTCTTCCTGTCTCTCGCTCTTCTTCTTCTTCTCTCTTTGTTCCAGGGATCAAACGAGTATCTCTGGCGTCCACGCTCCGTCACCTGGGAGATCGAACACACACACTCACACTCTCTCTCTGTCTCTGTCTCTTGGTGGGTTTGTAGCACTGCTGGTGTTTTAGAGAAAGTCCTGGTCAGAGAACGAACTCACCTTTCAACTCACCTTCTGCTCGGATCAAAGCAGAGAACGAGCGAAGGAGGAGAAACGACCAGAAGCACAAAGAGCGAAGTGAACAATGTCAGACAGGACGGATTAAAACAGAAACCAGTTTCTACCGACTCAATGATAAAGATCAGACAAACGTTAACGTTTCCCTCTCGTGGGGAAACCGACTGAAGACGCAGACTTCAGATTGAATTTTATAGAGAAAAGAAAGAAATCACTAAACATCTCAACAACGTCGCTACGTTTTCACTCATGATGATAAAACTCACTTGTGTTTCAAACAGCTGCAGATTCACACACGTTCCCCAAACGCCTCGTATGTAGAGTTATTAACAGACTCTTTAATTTACAGATGTTCCTTAAACGCCTCACACATAGGATGTTGTTAATTACCAACATCTCATTAACATCATGAACTCACTTCCTTGTTTCTTTTAGAAGACGCAGGAAACATGTGAGAAAAAAAGTCTCACATTTACCTTCAACATCACTAAAGACCAAGAGAAACAGTCTCCGGGCAGATTTCACCACCGAGGAGGAAACTGTTTTATATTGTTGTGGATCAACAAGAGGAAGTCGACTATTGACAAACAACTTTATCACCGAGAAACAGACGGAGAAAGTTAGAAACACAGGGAGGACGTGAGACCAGACACGTCACTGGTTTATACCTTCACTTTAATTAGTTGGTAACGAAGAATTAAACTGTTATTGATTTTGATTTGATCCTGAAACAAAACATCTAAAAACACCACAACTTTCATTGTAATTTTTTAGAAAAGCTGCTGTGAAATGAGACAAATTAGACGTCAATGATCTAGATAGATAGATAGATAGATAGATAGATAGATAGATAGATAAATAGATAGATAGAGAGACAGACATTCACTTTCTTCAGTTTCGTTCAGGTTGTTTTTGTTCTTAACGAGAACTGATCATGTGACATGAAAAACTAATAAAGTGTAAGAAAGAGAAGGACGTTGACGGACGGAGACGTTTGAACGATGGCAGATAAAGAGTAGAAAGGAGGAAGATGGAGAGATGATGGGTGAGGGTGGGTGAGGTTTGGGGGGAGGTTGTATGAGAGTTAAACTTCTGCTCTCGTGGTTTCAGCTCTAATTGTTCTGCAGCAATAAAAGTCGAGTGGAGAGAAACTCCCAATTACAAAAAATATGTGTCTTTATCTTCGTCCTCTGTCTTTGTCTCGCTCTCACTTTCTGTACAGTTTGAATCGAGTTTACTTCCTCTGTGTGTGTGTGTGTGTGTGTGTGTGTGTGTGTGTGTGTGTGTTAAAGAAGAAAGTTTTCGTGGACCTCTGCATATAGTCGCTCTTATTATTTCCTCTGCAAAAGCGATGAATGCAGCCTCAGTCTTTTAATTTAGACCATACACACACACACACACACACACACACTCTCACACACACACACACACACACACTCTGTCACCTCTATAGGCGGCTCTCTGCAGATGATGTCAGGTGAATGTGGACATTGTTTAACGAGCCCTGGGACCGGGAAAAAGAGAGAGAGAGAAAGAGGGAGGAGGGAGGGGACAATAGGAGAGAAAGGGGGAGGAGGTAGAGGACAGTAGGGGGAGGAGGAGGAGGAGGAGGAATCTGCAGGAGTAGATGTAGGGAAAACAGAGTGAGGATGAGGAGAAAGGGAAGTGATGCAGGATGGGAAACTGTTACAGGCAGGAGAAACAGGAGAGAGAGAGAGAGAGAGAGAGAGAGAGGGGGGAGGACGAAGGGGGGAGTTGTTGGAGGACGTCCGGTCACAGGAGGGAGGTGGTGGGAGAGAGGGAGAAAGTCATGAGGGAAGGAACGGGACGAGGATGTAGAGGAGAAACGTATGTGGTCTGTAGCCTGAGGATGAGAGACAGAGATTAAATAAAAGACAAGAGGAGGAGGAGAGGATGGGACTCCCACACCTCCTCCCAATTTAAACCTTTACACAAGGTGAGGAGGAGGTGAAGGGTAAAGGATGATCCTCCTCCTCCTCCTCCTCCTCCTCCTCTCTGTGTAACGTTAGACTAGTGGAAAGTGAAATCTCCTCCGTCAGCGGTTCTCGGTGCCGTTCTCTCTCTTCTCCGTCGTGTCGTGTTGTTTCTCACAAAATAGAAAATGTTGCAGAACCTGATTCGTCCTAATTAAACATCTTCGCCTCAGCAGCTGCTGATTCTCCTAAAAAAAAAAAAAAAAAAAAAACTCTTTTCAAACATTTTTATTTAAAAAAAAAAAAACAAAAACAAATCTTCTGTTGATGTTTTGTTGTTGATGTTTGTCAAACATTTGATTTTTATTTTAGTTGTTAAGGTTTTTTTGTTGTTGTTGTTTTATTGTTGGATGTTTGATTATTGATTGAAAGAATCGTTCAGAGAAAACTGCAGCAAGAAACTGTGTGTGTGTGTGTGTGTGTGTGTGTGTGTGTGTGTGTGTGTGTGTGTGTTGTTTTCATTTACGTCCAGAAAACAAACTGTCACTCAGCTCATCAGCCGACCAGCGACGCCTCGTGTGTGTGTGTGTATTGAGGTTTGTGTTTGTGCACATTGTGATGTCACACTGTGTGTGTGTGTGTGTGTGTGTTTGTATATATATATACTTGTGTGTGTGTGAAGCTGTCAATTTATCTTGCCCAGCTCCATCCAAAGAGACAGACAGCCCATCGAGGCGTACGCTGCAGAGAAAAATAACAACTCCGACTGACACACACACACACGCGCGCACACACACACACACACACACACACACACACACACACACACACACACACACACACACACACACACACAGCTGCAGACGGAGGCTCCAGGTTTTGCATTTAAATTGAAGATCTACTTTACTTTTTAGATTTTAGAGCAGCTTCTTCAGTTTTTCTTGTGTGAAATCGTCTCAGTTTGTTTTTGTCGTCAACTCAAAGTATTGATCAACACTGCACTGAAAGATGGGACACACACTTTTCCCTGAGGTGTGTGACACACACACACAGACATAGACACACACACACACACACACACATTGTAGCTGTGTTAGTGTGAATGTTAATCTGGATCATGTTCAGTCGCTGTGTCGTTCAACGTCACATGAAGCTGTGTGTGTGTGTGTGTGTGTGTGTGTGTGTGTGTGTGTGTGTGTGTAGTTAATCTATAACAGTAGAAAGTCGTCATCTTTAATCTCTGACCAACAAGTCGTTCATGTCGCTTTGTTTCTCTCACGTTCGTCGTCTTTAAGAAAACAAACGTCACTAAACTTCACGACTGTTACATTGTAACATTGTAACTTTTAAACATTTTAATATTTAAATATTTTAACATTGAAACGTGATTTATTTTCTGATCAACAGTTGAGGTGAAGAAACAGTCTCTTTCTTTCTTTTCTCTTGTATCTATTTTCTTCAATCTTTTGTTCTTGTTCTTATTTTTCTGTTTCACTTTCAGTTTTTATTTGATGAAAACATTTATTTCTCGATCTTTTTGACCAGAAAAGTTTAACACGTTTTATTGCAGCAGCAACTTCGTGTCTTTGTCACAGATTTTTCTTTGAAGAAACATTGAAACAAAACTGCAACTTTTCAACAAAGATGTGAAGAGTCTTTAAGTTCTTCTACAGATTTAATTTAATTTATAGATAGATAGATAATAAAACTTCACATTTTCAGTTAAAACTCAGGTTGTGAAGTTTTGGTCAATAGAGTTTGTTTATTGATCAAATAAACAAATGAACATAATTAAATTAAATTAAATTAAATTAAACCTGGTTGTTGCTACATTGATCTCAGCTTCACAACCTGTTTCCTTCAGTTATTTTATTATAATTTAATGTTTTTTTTGTTTTGTTTTGTTTTGTTTTGTTTTTCTAACAAACTTTAACACGACAGAACTGATTCTGAAGTTCTGGTCCTGATCCTGATCCTGGTCTCAAGATCTCAAAACTTACTCTACTAAAATCTTGGATCAGGACCCACGTTGTTTATTAATAAACTTTATAGTTTGACAATAAAATAAAACGTTTGGTCTCTGTTTACCAGACTGTTGTTAGCTGCTAAACAGTTAACATGCTAACTGAAGGATGCATGTCGCCACCTACAGGTCAACACATGTAGCTGCAGGAGATGAGGCTAGCTGGTTAGCATCTACTGAACTTTCAAATTAAAACTGGCTGAGACACAGTTTGTACAGAGACTTTCAGAATAAAATCAGAGTGAAAACAGGAAGTACAGGTTTGGGTTTTTAGCCTCAAATTGAAGTGTTAAAAAGCTAGCATGCTAACTATAGGCTAACAAGAACTAGTGACGCCACCTACAGGATAAGGATAAGGAGACGAAGCTAGCTGGTTAGCATCCAAAGAGAAGAGAACAACTGCTGCATTAGTGTCTTTTCAGAAAGTTATAAACATTTTTAAACAAGGAGGTTTTGGGCTCTAAGATCCTGATCCTGGTCTCAGAAAAGTCTCCTGTTGTTAGCTGCTAAACAGCTAGCATGCTAACTGAAAGGCTGTTCATATCAAGACTTTCAGATTAAAACAGGAAGCAGAGATTTTTTTAAAAAGTTTTATTTTATTTTGACATCTCTGGTCCAGACAGTGTAGGTCATGAATCCAGGTGTTAGTCTGAACCTCGGTGTCTTCATGTTCCTGTAACGTCCTCGTCTCGGTGTTTCTCCCTCGTCTACAGCGGCTGCAGAGAAAAATCTGCAAACATGAAATAAATTATGAATCGTTTCTATAGGCAGCTCCACCTGTAGCCAACCAGGCTGCTGAGAATGATGAAAACAGAAGCAATAAATCAAAACAAACCCACAAGTCAGAGGTAATAGTCCTGCAGAAGTGTTCTCTAGTCATCTCTCCAGAGACGTTTAACGTGACCAACCACAACGCCTCCTTTTGTTTATGTTGCTTGACATAAAAAAAATGAATCTTTCTGGGGTTTTTTTGTTGTTGCAGTCACAGACTTCCCAGTCTTGAATATGATATTCAAAGCTTTGTGAAATGTTCCACTTAATGTTTGAAGTGGAACAAGAACTTTAAACACGACGTCAGAGGAAACGTTTCTACACAACAGAGAGAATAAAAACTACCGATGTTGATCAGAGACACTGGAAATAAAAAAGAGATTTTCACAAAACTAAAGATGAAAATGTTACAAAGACGAATGTTTCCATTTAAACCAAAGTGATTTTAAGAATTTAAACTTTAAAAAAAAATGTTTTGGAAACATTGTTTTGGTAAAATTATATTGTTGAAAAGTTTGATTAGTCGCCTCCACTTCCACAGAATCTACAAGTTATATCTTGTTGTAAAGGCGACTAATCAGGTTTTACAATGATAATAATAATAATAATAATAATAATAATAATAATAATAATAATAATAATAATAATAATAATTACTGTTTTGACCCTGAATATAAGACGACTCCTCTTTCAAGACCCATTTTTGTAAAATTTATGACCTGTAGTAACAAACATGCATCATCTAGGAGTGTTTTTTATCATTTGTTGGTATATTTTCGTCTTTAATGACAGAGACAGTGTAGAGAGACATGAACCGTTACCAGCCACTCGGTAGCTGTAATGTAGAGGACAGTTATCACCAGCCCTTATTCTGAAACTATGACGTCGCCACAGTCTGGTCAACGTCTAGAAACACTGTCTCCTCTGATGTTTGTTAACTTCTCAACGTTTGAGTCGTTGTTTTCTAGTGAGTCTCTGTGTCACAGTCACATCTCTCAGGTCTTTGGTGTTAGAGAAGAAGAAGAAGAAGAAGAAGAAGAAGAAGAAGAAGAAGAAGAAGCTGTGACTTGTTTGACGCCACCTGTTGGTTCAGACCCGGTCTCTGGACCCGAATATAAGACGACTTGACTTTTTCTGACTTTTTTCTAGAGAAAAAATACGTCTGATATTCGGGTCAATACGTTGATAATAATACTGTAATGACTGGAATATCAGACCGTGTTTTTTCCAGAGATTGGTAGCTGTAATGCTAATGCTAATGCTAACGTGCATGTTAAATACTGCTGCTGGGCGGCGCCTGGTTAGCCAGGTGGTTATGTCGTCGTACCACGTTGGCGTATTTATGATGCAGCTTCAAGTCCGGACCCAGACCAACTTCCTCTCTCATCACCACAGACCCTCGTTGACCTGTTGACCTCTAGGAGACGCTACAGGTCAATCAAGTCCCACAACCACCAGACTGACAACAGCTTCTTCCCCTGCACCGTCCGACTCTCTTTTTTCACAAATGCACATTTTATATTTAAATCTGTGTTTCTTCAAATCGATAAATGAATATACACCTCTACCTTCAGAGTTTTTAGTCTATAGTTGTTCATATTAAAATATTACAAGATTTTTTTCTTCATCTTTATGTTTATTTTTAAGGAAATACCTTTTTTCTAATACATTGTATTGTTTTCACCCTGTCTTGTCTTCTTGTTTGTTTCCGTGACGTCCGTATGTTTGTTCTCTCACTTGTCAAAGGAAATTTCTCTTTGTGATGCTCGATGTCTCGTTGTACCTCGACTGTACAATGACACTAAAGATTATTCTCTTCTATTTGACACTGTCTCTATCATTTAAAGGAAAAAATCCCCAACAAATAATCATAAAACAAACAAAACAATCCACTTCTAGATGATGCACAGGTCATGTACAGTCGTCGTCTTATATTTGGGTCAATACAGTAATAATAATAATAATAATAATAATAATAATAATAATAATAATAGTAATTGACCAAAATAACGTCTCATCAACAGCTGCAGCTCAACAGTTTGTTCATCTTCTACGTCGTCACCTTGTTAAATTAAAGGTCTCAACACCGTTTACTTTAATTATCTGGTGAAACATATTGATCTGTTGCTGACTGGTTCTTGTCTGGGCCAATCAAATCTTTACATTTCTTTCTCTTCTTCATGAGGGAAACAAAGAAATCAGAGATAATTTGGTCCAAGTCGAGTTTAATTGTCATGTGCTTCTTTTATCTGACGTATATTTCACTGTAACTGACTGACAGCATTATGTGTTGTCATCAATCATCTGTTGTAACTTATTATGTGAAATGATTCTTAAATATCATATAATCTCTGTTTGGTTCCTGTCCTCAGACTTTAGAGACAAACATGTTGTAGTTTGGTGGTTTTAGTAAAAACGTCTCGTGTTTTTATTAAAACTCATCAAGTGAAGTTGATCCAACGTGTTGAAAATATTCTGTCTCTGTTCTTGTTGCTGCTGCGGCGAGAACATGACGTCCAGGTGTGAATATTAAAATCCTCCGAGTCGACCGGTGTTTGTGGATCGTAAACACATCTGTCACAAACTGTTTAGGCGGTAAACAAGTCTGACCGCTCTGTTTGTTTGTTGGTAAACAACCGTGTCACCGTGTGATATGAAAGGTTGTTAAAAAAATAAACCTGAACCTGAAGGTTTTCATTTACATATAAATTATAACGATGATGATGTTATTTTCTTCAAGTCGTCGGTTGATTAAAATTCCAAACATCTGATTGATAAATTCAAACCTTCACTTCAAAGGAAACATTTGAGATATGACAGAAAATAACAAGATTTTACAGTTTTTATTGTATTTTTATCTTTTACTTCATTTCCAGTTGAACATATAAATATTAATCTCACTTTATAAAACAACACTTATCCACTGTGATGTTATATTTTACTTCTGTATTGAACTTTAGTCACTAGTTGATGACACGACTTTGGTCCAGTTATAACCTCCGACCACTAGATGGCGGCGTTTCATTCACCGCTAACGTTAGCGTTGATTCAGTCTGAAACGTTTGAGTCAGACGGACGTAAAAGTCTGGGATTAATTTTAGTACGACAGAGTTTGAATTATGATGTTTGTAAACTGGCAAAATTAAATAGCTAACGGCTAACGGCTAATGGCGTGGGGTAATGTCACCATTTTCAAGTCCAGTGATTGGTTGGTCAGAAAACGAACTAGTCAAGACAAATGTGTGCAAAAACAAGAAGACGTTAGTCTGGTTGTTGCACTAAGCTCGTAGACGTAGCTCGGTCTGGCAAAGATCCCATAGACAGGAAGTTCTCAGAGACGTCTATCAAACATCTCCGTGTGCTACTGGACAGATCTACAACCAGTCAGACCGCTGGTTATGATGATGTATGTGTAGCAGAAACATGCACGAAGCTGTTAAAATCTCTTAAAACAGCAGCTACAGCTGAATCGAAGGATTTCTGCTCCTCCACTGCTCCATGTAGTTGATTTGGTCGCAGAAAAACTTATAAAGACATTTTCAGGATGAACTTTTTAAGAAATCAGTGATGCGTATCTGGAGTGACGCTAATAAAACTGGTAACGCTGCATAACCAGAACCAGAACCAGGACCAGAGGTCCGGGTTCGGGTCCCAACGTTGGTTGTCAGGCCCAGATGTGAGATGCCCGACCTGAAGGAACAAACATCAGTTCAGCCGAGAACAAAGCAGAATTATTAGAATTGTTAACTGACTGAATTTAAATGTAACTTTGTAACAGTTTCCTTTCTCACGACAAGAGGGTGGTAATATTCCAAGAAAAACTTCACAAATTTACGAGAAATAAACTTGAATATTTGTGACATTATAAAGTTGCAATTTTACGAGTTTATTTCCTATAAATCGTACCTGTTCACACAGATATGTCAGAGATAACGTTGTGGTCTTTCTCATGGTTAAGCTCCGACAGACTGATGCACGACTCCGACGTGGAGCAGTTTCTTTGTGCAGATCAGACGTTTTTCAGATCAGCTGACGGTGCTTAGCAACAAATTTTTGTTTTAAAAAAACTCGCAAATTTGCAACTTTATAATGTCATAAATATCCGACTTTATTTCTCGTAAATTTGTGACTTTTTTCTTGGAATATGACTCTAATGGCCACTGTACATGACCCCAATACGCCGTCGTATGATTTATTTATCTAGAGAATCAACACTTTTAATTTAGATCATTTTTTCAAATCATCAACCAAAGTCGCTGTATCAACAACCAACAGCTGGAAGCAAGCAACAGATCAAGTGTCAAGTTCAGAAGTCGTATCGTTCAACAGCTTCGTTGTTATTTGAAGCTTTTCCATCATGTTGTTTTCACTTTATTTTTTTTTATCAAACTGTTTCTCAGACTGAAGCTCTTCTAACTAACTGTTTTATTTGGAGCCATCACTTGTCTTTTATTTGTATTTTGTAAAGTTTAACTCTCGTGGTGGTCTGTGGCCAAACCTGAGTGTCGAAACCTGCTCAGTCTTCATCCCGGTGATGAGAAAATAAGTGTGTGTCCCAGCTCCATTATAATATAATGACTGTGCTGTCACACAGGAACGCAGGCGGAGGGAGTGCAGCTCCTCACCCGAGGGCTCAGGCCAATTTAAAACATATTAGTGCTGTTGTCGTGTGGGGACCCAAACGGAGGAAACGTCGTCTCTCTCGGTCCGAGACCAGAGTTTGATCAAATATCCTGGAACAAACAGGATTAAGAAACATCCATCAGGGCTACAGAAACACAACGTTGTTTATAATCCAGTTCAACGGACGAGAAGACGAAGTCGCCCCCATGACAACTGTTTACCAGAGTTAGACTTTCACTGTGTGTGTGTGTGTGTGTGTGTGTGTGTGTGTGTGAGTGAGTGACGTTGATCCAGTGACAGATCGTCAACAATATTGATTTGACTGTTTTCAGTTTGAATCAGGAGACGACAGACGAGTCACAAAAAAAAACTGACGCTGACAAATGTGTCTCATGAGGTCACAGCGACTTTGACCTGTGATGTTTTTCAACTTAGTTTGTCTTTGAGTTGTTGTTGCACGTGTTACATCCACAAAGATAAAAGTGTGTTTCCTGAGGTCCCAGCGTGTGGCTGCAGTTTGTCGGCATTAGGACACTTGGTAGCTTTAATGCTAATGCTAATGGAGCCATGTAACGCCTGCTGCACACTAGGGCTGCATCCGAATCCTTAGTACTTATGTACTACTGAGTACCTACTACTAAACCGTTACAGTAGTAGCTGCTACACATCAACCAGCCAGTAGGAGGCACAATTCAGACGTACAACAACGCTGCCATCTTTCCTGTCATGTGACCAGGATGTTTACATCAACATATTGATTTTACAGCTTGAAGCGGAGGGTTAGCTACCACGGCTAGTTAGCATCTCAGTCATAGCGGCGACTTTTTACTCACATTGGTGACGTGACGACTATGGACATGTTTCATTTACTGAACAGTCTGTATTTGTGTTTTAAAGTTTGTATAGAAAAGGTGGTAAAAGGAAGTGAAACATCACAGGACATCTGACCCTTTCTGCTGTTCTCCTGTTATCACTAAACTAATTTTGAATAAAAAAATAATAATCTCTTCCTGGCCACTGTCTCCATTCCCATTCACTAACAAACACACAGATGTGGTTGTTGATCACTGTTTTCTACAAGTAATTAATTAATTTGAGTAAGTATCAGATGTTACTTTTAGCAGTTTCTTCTTCTACGGTTTTCAACCTCCTGGTGACTTCTGGGATAACGTAGCGTACATCACTTCTATACTGCAAAATCCTTTCACCTACTACTGAAAACACACTAAAGTATAAACTAAAGTATTCAGACGTACTAGATCAAGTCTTACTCATTTTTCTACTACATAGTAGACTAGTAGGAGTGTTTAGATGCAGCCTCATCATTTGCTCAGCAGATTGTTCGCTGTGTGAACGTAAGGCGAAAAACTCAGACTCGACAAAACCGCCCGTTGACTGATGGATGTTGATGAAATTGAAGAATTAGAGTAAATGTTATTGTTGTTATTAATGAGGCGTCGGCATAATCTGGCCACATATCAACTAATTGATCCTCGGGTATGTACTCGTTGATAACGTATCAGTGGGCGTTTTAGTTTCTTTTTGTTTTTCAGGTGTTTTTTTTTTTACGCTACAACTACCTGTGAACTCTGTCGTGTCAAATTAAATTTCCTCCTGATGTAAAATGAGTTGTCGTGTTCACAACTTCAAAAACACTGAGATGTTTTTAAATAATCGATCGATCATTAACTGTGTCAGACCGATCATATGTTGTTGAAGAGAGAAGATAAAAACACTAAAATGTGACAAACGTGACGCTTCGTCTCCAATAAACCGAGTAACTAATGTTTGTCGTCAGTTAAATGTGATGATTAACGATATCGACCGCGTTTCCTCGATGGAGAGTGTGTGTGATGCGTGGATTCGTAGCTGCAGATATTTAACAAAGGGGAAGTTGTTTATCTCGTCTTGTCTTAGAACCGTCCAGGTGTTTTCTGTCTCTTCACCTCTTCACCTCCACCACAGCCTCTTTTCCTGCAGCAGCAGCAGAATCAACCACCAGGCTCCTGAACACTTAGTCCCCCCGAGGTGTTCGGAGTCTGAAACTCATCCCTGTCCTCCTCCGTCCTCCTCCATCCTCCTCCATCCTCCTCCGTCCTCCTCCGTCCTCCTCCGTCCTCCTCCATCCTCCTCCATCCTCCTCCATCCTCCTCCGTCCTCCTCCGTCCTCCTCCATCCTCCTCCATCCTCCTCCATCCTCCTCCATCCTCCTCCGTCCTCCTCCGTCCTCCTCCATCCTCCTCCATCCTCCTCCATCCTCCTCCGTCCTCCTCCGTCCTCCTCCATCCTCCTCCATCCTCCTCCGTCCTCCTCCATCCTCCTCCATCCTCCTCCTGTCCTCCTCCATCCTCCATCCTCCTCCATCCTCCTCCATCCTCCTCCATCCTCCTCTGTCCTCCTCCATCCTCCTCCATCCTCCTCTGTCCTCCTCCGTCCTCCTCCATCCTCCTCCATCCTCCTCCTCCATCCTCCTCCATCCTCCTCCTCCTCCTCCTCCCTCCTCCATCCTCCATCCTCCATCCATCCTCCTCCATCCTCCTCCTCCATCCTCCTCCCTCCTCCTCCCTCCTCCATCCTCCTCCATCCTCCTCCATCCTCCTCCATCCTCCTCCTCCATCCTCCTCCTCCTCCATCCTCCTCCTCCATCCTCCTCCATCCTCCTCCTCCTCCTCCATCCTCCTCCTCCTCCATCCTCCTCCCTCCTCCATCCTCCTCCGTCCTCCCTCCTCCTCCCGTCCTCCTCCATCCTCCTGTCCTCCCCATCCTCCTCCGTCCTGCTTTTCCTCCTCCATCCTCCTCCATCCTCCTCCATCCTCCTCCATCCTCCTCCGTCCACACACGTGATGCTTTTAATGAACTATACATCCTCTCTGCGCCTCACCGACTCCAACACTACACTTTTCTTTATCGTGAAGCATTTTGAGGGAAATTAAACTCTGTTTTTTATGAATGAAATGATTAAATGTGTTTGTATCAATCACATGAGTTGTGACTGGTCTGTTTTCATTAATGATGAGGTGGTAAAACTCCTCGTTTTTTATGATTTTAATCGATTGTTTGATTGATTCTTCGTCGTGTCTTAATGGAGACAGAACAAACTGTTTTACCTGTTTTTATCATACACAACAAACAAACATCAAACACACTTTAACACACACACACACATACACACACACACACACACACACACACACACACACACACACAGGTGCTGAATCAGCGTAATGATTTTTTTTTTTTTTTGTGGAAACAGAAACTGAAACAGGAAGTCAGAAACAAGAAACGAAGCCATTTAAACTTATTACTTTTTAAATGTTCTGATCAACAGCTTATGACACAGGTTATTAAGCACAGAAACTTCAACATCACACACACACACACACACACACACACACACAAACAGTGTTTTTGAACTGCAGCCTTGTAAAGGATTGTTCTGCTCAGCACCTTCACATCTGATTAATTGACTTGTCAGCACAGTATTTTTATCCTGCTCCCTTGTGTATGTGTGTGTGTGTGTGTGTGTAAGTGTGTGTGTGTGTGTGTGTGTGTGTGTGAGAGAGAGAGAGGGAGTCTGTATACGTATGCATGTGTATGTGTGTGTGTGTGTGTCTGCAGTCCTTCCCAGTGTCCTCTCTGTACTGGTGTTACTCCCAAGGCAAGTCAACCTATAGCTCTGTGTGTGTGTGTGTGTGTGTGTGTGTGTGTGTGTGTGTGTGTGTGTGTGTGTGTGTGTGTGTGTGTGTGTGTGTGTGTGTGTGTGTGTGTGTGTGTGGTGGGCCGGCCTAAAGGGATTTTCCTGCCGCGTGCTGGACTCTGATTGGCTGAGCTACTTCCTGGTCTTTTCTTGTTTTTAAAAGTGAAACGTACGTTTGTCGATGACATCATCATAACCTTCATCCATCTAAACTTTTATTTAACTGTTTTTTATTAATCAAACAGCAGTAAAATTAAAATTAAAACATAACTCCCAACTCTGTGAGTCACAGTCTTGTGTCTCCACTAGGGGGCGACGTAACTAAAACGTCGGTGTTTTCATGCAGAATCACAATGTTTTATTATTTCAATTTGAGGCTGAAAAACCCAACGTTTAATCTCTACTTCCTGATTTTATTCTGAAAGTCCTGACAGGAAGTTTGTTTGTTTCTCGAGCTAGCGGTTGCTAACCAGTTAGCCTTGTCTCAGCCTCTTGTCTAGTTTATTGTTTAATTTGGTTTCTAGGTGAGTTTTCGTTCTGGTATCAACTTTTAACACGTCTCAACACGAGTAGAGAAGATAAATTAAATATCAAACATCATCATCATCATCATCGCTGAGCTCAACGTGACATTAACGTCTATAAACTGAAGCAGGTTGTGATTAACTGTGAATCTGAAGCCAGACCAGAAACGTCACAGAAATGCATCATGGGAATGTGTTTATAAACCACTTCCTGTTTGTTTTAAAGTTCCAGTCGTTCTCGGTTTATTTCCAGAAAAATCACATCAGTCAGATGAGTGTTGATTAATTTGACTTGATCAACAATCTTCTATAGAATCTGTCTGAACATTTACACAGTTAACGACACTTTGGTCTCAACTCTCCGTCCCTCACACTGTCGTTGAAGATCTTTAGGTTGAAATTACAAAACAGGAACTTTCTCTAAACTCGTCTGATTGATGGGATTTTTTTTACAAACACAAAGTATCAACTCATTATCATCTGTTAACAAACCTAGAACGACTTGAACTCTGTTTTTTTTTTTTTTTTTAATTTTACACAAACAAATCGATGATTTAAACTGTCGACAGTTGATTTGTGACGTCTTCTTGATCCTGTGACTTTTAGAAACAAAATCAATTGTTCAATTAAATAAAAAAGTAGAAATATGAGACTGGTTGAAAATCATTTTTACCTTCCAGATGTTGATTTTTTTGCAAAAACAGTGTTAAATTTGTTGGGACTAGCTGACCTTTCAAAATAAAATACTTCTTTATACCTACCAACACTATGGTCTGAATTAACCACTGATCTGGATCTTGATCGTCTCCACCAACATATCTGTCGGCTTGTTTTCAATTCTAATCAATAATCAAAGTCTCACTACTGATGTTTGCTTGTGTGGCTCCATGTTTCATGTGAGGTGGAGATTACGCCGCCGCCGCCGTCCCTCCTCTTCTGCTACGTAGCCAAGATGGCGTCACTGAGGCTGAGAAGTGTCGTTGTTATGATGAAACCATCCGGGTGTTAACACTTCACTGTGTTTTACCATGAACGTACTTAAACACTAGAATATAAAGTGTAACTGTGGAAGTGTGTGATTTGAGAAACGCTACCAGACTTCACGTCGAGACATTTCCTGTCAGGACTTTCAGAATAAAATCAGTGATTTGTGCGTCAAGTTGAAACATTGTCAAAATCACCAAACGTTCAATTGATCATGTGTTTTTAAATTCAGTTAAACTCGTGAGAAAAGTGTTTTTTTCTACATAAAAACACTTCAGACTCGATCGTCCGTCCTGAGTCAAAGCTCTGATCTGCAGTTTCTGTTTAAATGAGTTTTAGTTTTGTTTTGTCTTGTTTTCATCTTGCTCATTTTGCAGCAACGTTTTCCCGTTGTTGCATTTTAAACTCATTGAAATACATACACACTTGTATTTAATGTGATAATCAGTGAGATGAGATGGAAACGGCTGCAGACACAGGAGGCAAAACTTTCCACGGCGCAGCGCTCGCTCCGATCTCCGTCGTTAAACTATTAAAAACAATAAACATCTGGTTTTCTGTCGACCACATATTGCCACAGTGTGCTGCAGCGTTAGCTAATTAAAAAACATTTCTACACACACACACACACTCATTAAATATAGACAAACATTAAAGAGTTTGAGTGCATTAAGAGAATCACATAAAGAAACTTCCCAACCTCCCACTGGGTCGATCCCAACTCTTTTTGTCCTTTAGACCCAATCGGGAAGCAGCTAAATGAGCCGAGGTCATCAGAGGATCAGCTGATTGGTTTTGGGGGTTTGAGGTTGAGATAACAACACATTCATCTCCAAAGTTCGACTCCACGTGTTGAAAGCAAGAAAGAGTTTGTTAACTGAGACTAAAACATCAGCTGAGTCACGGGAGCGAATATTTCACAGATTGAGGCAGAAAGTGTGAGACTTATTTTATAAACTCCGGCAGCACAGACTCTGACTGTAGCTGCTAATTTGGCTTCGTTCACATTCAACACTCTGACATCTTCCTCCTCTTCCTCTTCTTCCTCCCTCCCGCGGGGACGTCACATCTTCATCATGGGAAAGTTTTTCACACTGCGTCACCACCAGCAGCAGCAGCAGCAGCAGCAGCAGGAAAAAAAACCCAGATGAAACTTACCTGAGTGTCCTGATTGTTGCAGCTGCTGCTGCTGCTGCTGCTGCTGCTGCTCTGCAGAAAACGCCAATTAAATCTTATACACACTAATATGCATCATGCAGCTCGGGCCTGACATGTAATGTGGAGCGTGCAGTTTAAACTGCAGAGCAGCGAAGATTCAGCACTTTACTGGAGAGTGTGATGAAAAATGGCTGCAGTGTTTTTTATTTTTTTTGCAGCTGAGACGCAGAGTCGAGTTTATTCTCTGATAAACATCATTTAGAAACAAGTTTAACTTCAACACGTCGTTATGTTTAATGAGTCAACGAGTTTCTGTGATTTAAAGCACAAAAGAAAACAAATAAACACTGTCATATATATATATATATATATATATCTTATTATTATTATAGATTATGTCTTTACAGTGTCAGAGAGTGTGTGTCGTTAAACGAAGGTGAAACATCCAGCAGATAAATCAGCCTGAGACTCCCTGACAAAAAAAGGAAAAAGGAAAATATGGGAAACACCCTTCAGTGTGTGTGTGTGTGTGTGTGTGTGTGTGTGTGTGTGTGTGTGTGTGTGTCATAGATGATTATGAAAAGTGCCGGCTGGTGTTTTAGAAATAATGAAAACCATTTCAAGATAATAATAATTTAAAAAAAAAAAACCTTGATAAAGTCGCAGCTTCTAAATTTTCAAGTTTTTTACATTAAAACAGTGAAAACGTGTCAACGTCGTGTGAAGGTTTTTCAGTGAATCTTTATCATCGGAGGTGAAAGACAGACAGTGTGATGTGATGCCAGTGAATTATAGATGTGATGTGTTGTTTCTTGCTCTTAAACTTCAGGTTCTTTCGCTCGTGTGAACCGTCACTCGTCACGTCTTCTTCTTCACGTCGACTCGTCTTTGACGCGTTCTGCTCTCAGATCAGTCGCTCACACGTAACTTGTTCAGTTCACAGTAACTCACCGGTGTCGTGTGTGAACATCAACACGATCACAAGTCACGTCAACATCGTCGCTCTGATGCCTGCTTTGCTCACTTGACTTGAACATTCATCTTCTTTCTTGTGTGTGTGAAGTTTGTAAAGATGATGACGACCGAAACCAATCAGCTGCAACATATCGTCGACGTTCTTCTTCTTCCATCTTGTTTGTTTGATCCCAAATTGGGATTTGGGAAGTTTGGAGACTCGGTCGACAGGTTGGGTTCTTTGTCATCTTCCTGGAGACGTTTCTCAGCTGTTGTCTTGTTGTCGTTTAGTCTGAAACAATCTTTAGGTAGATTGAACTTCCAGATAAATGTCAAGACGCAACGTTTTCCACCAGAATGTTGAATTTTCACCACTTAAGTATCTGACATCTGCTTTGCTCATTTCACTTGACGTGAACGTTGTATTTTCTTTTTATTAAAGTCGTGTGACATGTGTCTCTTCTCCACTACGCCGTTGTGTCTCTACTGTACTGGACTCTACTGGACTCTACTGGACTCTACTGGACTCTACTGGACTCTACTGGACTCTACTCAGTCTGGTAGCAGACACGTTGTTTTCCATCACAGTTTGGTTCCTCCTCCACGTGAATGTGGTGAGTGGAGTCAAACTGCTGCGACGTCACGACACTAAAACATCAGTAAACATTAATGGACATGGAGGAGATGCTGTACTTGTTGCTGGGTTAGCTTACGACCAGGTAGCTACGACGATGGCTATCACTCTTGTCCTGTTTAAAAATGGAGCTTGATTATTTTGTTGACGCTCTCTCAACTCAACTGGCGTCTGGTGGCAGCTTGTGAAGACACTCCCTCTGACCAATCAGTGGCCGGCGTCTGTTCACGTCACGTTTTAGTATCGACTCAGCTCCATTGGTTCCTCCACAGAGTAGGAACTAAAACAGTAGCTGGAACCAGGAACTAGAACCAAGTGGAAACACTAGAGACTGAGTAGAGACGAGTTGAGTAGAGATGTGTTGATGCTAGTGGATCTTCAGCTGCTATTTTTACAATTTTGAAAACAAGATCACAACCAACATTATCAGCTGCAACATTAAAACCATCTGCATCATATCGTGAAGGTTCGTCTTGTTCCCAGATGTCAAACTTTGGTTGTAGTTTAACAGACGTTTGTCATCGTTGGATCATTCAGTCTCAGGTGAAACAGGTGTAGATCTTTGGATTGACTATGTCATAGTTATGGTTTAACACACTAGATAAAAAGTTAAGGTAAAGAAGGTGAAGACTTTTGTCTTGACTGTGGTGGACTAGGACTCTGTTTTGGCATCCTTTTGTTTTTTCTTTTTCACCTCTAATTTGGACCATGTAGAAACTGTACATCCTTCTGAACCTTTGACAAAATTGGGCCAAATTTGACCCAAAATGATTTTTCTATCTGGGATCTGAGACGTTTGGAGGCTTGGTCGAGACATTTCTAATTCATAAAGTAACATGAGGTTCATCTTCATCTTTTCCAAAACAGCTCTGATTCGCCGGGACATGGATTTTAGGCCTCTAGGGGGCGTCCTGTGGCTTGAAGGTGGGAGGTTCGTTCGACTCTGGGAAGTTTGGAGGTTACGTCGACACTTTGTGTTTCCTGTCACCTTCTTTGAGACGCATCTCAGGAGTTTCTGTGTTGCTTCAGGGCACGTTGTCCTGCTGGCTGTGCAGCTTTCAGGGGAGAAGGGACGTTGGCTCTTTTCCTGCAGCTGGTTCTTGGTATTTAGGTGAACTGATCAAGAACTGTGTGGATTTGGTCTTTTTTTGTGAAAACTAAAAGCTAGTGAGATAGTGTGGTTTTATTTCACCACAGTCCACAGCATCTTGATGAACTTTATTTTTCCTTTAACCTTGGGACAGTTTTGGTTCTGACTCTTTTGATTGTTACAAGCTGTCGTGGTGTTTCCTGAGATTCGATTCATGACCTTTGACGACTAAAATGATGAAAATTTGAAGAAACTTCCTGAGATATCACGTTTATGAAACTCTCTGAGGTTTGGTTCTTACAACCAGTCTCCAGTTGGATTGATTGGTTGATTAAATATCTGGATTAACAGATGATCAGAAACTGAAAACGAATCTCTCTTCACTTTGTTCAGTTATTGCCTTTATGATGTTTTTGTTGCAGCAGACAAACTGTTGTTTCCAACCATAAAAAATCTTTATTTATTTAAAGTGACATACAACTTTATGATATTTTAAAGCTAAACTTGAATATTTATGACAAAAGGTTCAAAATGACTTTCATTTGAGTTGGTTTTTATCTTGGATCCTGACGTTACTGCTGAGCTGGACTCAGATTTAAGTTGAATATAAAATATCAATAAGAACAGAGACAATGAATAAAACTACAGTTTAGTTTCAGATTGATTTAAACATCCACTGCTGAAAAAAATAACAACAGACGTCAAATCTGCATCAGATAAAAGCTGAATCTCTCCAACAGTCAGATGAAGTTAAAATTAGAGGAAAGTTTCCCCCTCTAGTGATATGTTACGTTGGTTGAAGTAATATCCAGTTTGACCGTCTTTTGTTTTCACAACCAAATAGTTAACAATGAAAGTAAATGGGGCAGTCAGCCAAACGTATCTAAATTGTCATTTTTTAACCACTAATAAAGCTCAAAATATCACTTCACTTCAGCAGTAGCATGAATAGGGTCCCTACACATAAACTGAAGTACTGATAACTTAGTAAGTGAACCCAGAGTTTATTAAAAACACTGTTTTACAAGACTTACCCAACGTCTGGTTTTATAACAACTGGTGATGAAGGTTGTTCCACATCAGCAGATTCATCATTTTCATCAACAACAGGCTGATGTGTCTGTGAGTGAGCAAGTAAAACACCAGATATCTGGATGGTTCAGGAGGTCGACCGGACCTGATCTTCCAGTAAATGGGTTGGTAGTTTGATTCTTGGTTCCTCCAGTCCACATGGCTAAGTGTCCTTGGGCAAGATACTGAACCCTGAAATACTCCATTAGCATGTGAATGAGAATTGATATGAAGGTATTTAAATAAAGATAAAGACTCTGTCTTCTGTTTAACACGTGTTTCAGCAGATTCATCATTTTCCTAAACGACAGGCTGATGTGTTCGTGAAAAAATTAGGAAAATGTTGAATCTGCTGATGTGGAACAATCTTCATCACCAGTTGTTATAAAACCAGACGTTGGGTAAGTCTTGTAAAACAGTGTTTTTAATAAACTCTGGGTTCACTTACTAAGTTATCAGTACTTCAGTTTATGTGTAGGGACCCTATTCATGCTACTGCTGAAGTGAAGTGATATTTTGAGCTTTATTAGTGGTTAAAAAATGACAATTTAGATACGTTTGGCTGACTGCCCCATTTACTTTCATTGTTAACTATTTGGTTGTGAAAACAAAAGACGGTCAAACTGGATATTACTTCAACCAACATAAAATATCTCTTGAGGGGGAGTTTGATCCGTATTCATGGTGAAACAGACTCTGGTTCATCTTACTCAGTTTAATTCACAACCGAAAGGACAGAAGAAAATTCATTTCTGGATTGTTTCTGAGTGTTTTGTAATCTACAAATATTTGCCTTCAACAGCCAAAAGGAGCATTTCATCATGTGACTTGACTGTGCTGATTCTTGGGCTCTAACTCTTTTTTTCTTTTTTCTTTTTTTTTTTTTTTTATTTAAATAATTGAAAACAGACAAATACATAAACTCAAGGTTCATTTACCAGCTTTTCTCTGAGCTTTTCTTAAAGGACTGTTGTTATTTTAGATGTGAGATGGATGTTGGATGAATTATGTATTTAAAATTTTAACCTTCAGCTCTGGAAAAATGTGCTTTTTATATATTTTATTGTCAACAAAATCACTGAATAATATATAATGGTATTTAATTTAAAATCTACAACTCGGAAGTTTCCAAAAATTGGCATCAGATTGTTGATAGTTGGACACTAATACGATCCAGTTCTCATTAGTGTTGTTTCATTCAACAGCGGTTGGATTTTAATGGTGGTTGTCAGCTACTCAGTGACTCCAGATGAATTAGCGTTGGGGTTTTTTCTTTGAGGTGTTGGCTCGTGAGGATCACTACATGGACTCCTGTCATATTAGCACACATGAGGCGTTAGCTGGCAAAGTTGGAATGGATGTTTTCCCTCCCCGGGTGCTCCTGGAAGGATAAACAGGCCATCCATAATTAACAGCCGCTCCGCCTGCTTCTGATCCACTCCGCTTTAAAAAGAACAACTGTCACCGTCGGTTAGGAAGGAAGGAGGAAGAGGAGGAGGAGGAGGAGATGAAGATGGGGGAGATCACGCTGAGCAAAGATTCCCCAACAATGACACAAAAATGAAGCAACATACTGTTCAGATGACGTGTGCGTCAAGTCTCACACATATAGAAAAAGACAAACACTGAGAAAAAAAAAAAACCCACATGCTTTCACTTCCTCACAAACCAGAACAGCAAACACATTTTGCCTCCCGGCTCTGAGAAGAACCAGCAGCGAATGGCTTTATAATGTATTTAGTGTGAATACATCCAAGAGTGAAAACAGGGAGCTTCCACTTAACGCTTCTCCTGATACAAGAACACATTTATCTAAAGCTTTTTACTACTTCATATCAATACATCCACCTGCTGCACCCAGCATCCACTGTAAACCAGATTACAACAGCAGCCTGTTAGTTTCAGCGTCATAATGCTCTAACGGCTCACTAAAGGAGTGTTAGTAGCACTAGTTGTAAAGGTTGCAGTTGGTTGTGTTGGCTTCATAAAGACTGAACTGGAAACTGTTTACAGTCGAGTTGTGACGCTTTGCCAGAAAGATGTTTCCCTCCAGGTTGGAGGTGAGCTGCTGCCAAATGTGAAGGAGTTTCAGTTTCAGCTTCTTGTTTATGACACGATGCAGGACGTTGACTGATCGGTGCAGTGATCAGGTGTTGTACTAAGGGGTTGGTTTGAAACCGATAAACGTGAAGCCAAAAAGAGTCGGCTCCGCAGGGTTTCTGGGCTCAGACTTAGAGATGTGGCGCTCTGAGGTGGTTCAGGCCTTCAGGGATCCTCCTGTTGGACGTTTTCTGGGCTTATCCAACAGGCAGGACACCTCGGGGTAGACCCAGAATACGCTGGAGAGATTATGTATCACATTTCTGTCTGGGAACGCCTGGAGGTCCTTCAGAAAGAGCTGAAAAGTGCAACTGAGGAGACACGTCGACTACTTTACTGACCTGACCCCGATGGTTTGCAGTCTTTCCCAACAAGGTTGTGTTAAATGTCAGGATCCATCAGGTTGTAGACTGAGGTTATGGTGACCTCACAAAACATGTTTTTATTTATAGTTTTATGGAGGTGATACTTGAGGAATCACTTCAAATTTGTCAAGAACATTTAATTACACTCAAGAATGAAATGATAAGATTTTAAAGATCAACCGTCCAGGATGTTGTGACCTCACAAAACATGTTTTTTAGTTTTGTGAAGATGATAAATGAAGAATCACTTTAAATTTGTCAGGAACATTCATTTACACTGAATAATGAACTGATTAGATTGTAATTATCAATAGTCAAAGCTATAATGACCTCACAAAACACATTATTGACCTTTTGAACGTATTATCTCAATAACTTGAGGAAGTTTCTTCAAATTTGGTATAAACCTTAAGTTGGAAGAAATAATTATGTTTTGATGATTAAAACTGAAAGATTGAAGTCATTGTGACCTCATGAAACATGTTTTTGGTTTTGTGAACTTGACATTTAGGGAATTTCTTTAGGTATTTCTTCACATTTTTCAGAAACATTCACTTAAACTCAAGAATGAACTGATTAGATTTTAATGATAAAGGTCATCTGGACTTTACAAAACATGTTTTTTGGTTTTGTGAAGATGATAAATGAGGGATTCCCTAAAGAATCACTTCAGATTAATTAAGAACATTTACTTAACCGGAAAAATGAACTGATTAAATTGTAACAATCAAATGTCAAAGCCATTGTGACCTCACAAAACACATTATTGACCTTCTGAATGGACTATCTCAGGAATGCCTTGAGAACATTTCTTCAATTTTGGTAGAAACCTTTGGTTTGAAGAATTAATTATGTTTTGATGATCAAAGGTAAAAGATTGAAGTCATTGTGACCTCACGAAACATGTTATTTGGTTTTGTGAACATGACATTTAGGGAATTTTTATTAGAAACCTTCACTTGACAAACTCAAGAATAAACTGACCACAATTTAATGATCACTGGTTCAGGTCACCAGGACCTCATAAAACATGTTTTTTTTAGATAAACATCAGGATCCACCTGGTCGTATTTCCCAATCATCAGGATGTGAAAATATTCATGCAGTGTTTGTTGCACTGCTGGATTCATTTGCACAGCTTCACGTAGTCTAACGTGTCTGGTTTCCAGCTTATTTATTATAGATGTGTCTTGTTTTGAGATGCGTGCATCAGAATCCGGGACAGTTGTCATGGGGACCTGACTGATGCTGAAACAACAACAGTTGATTGTACTGAATGTTTCTGGCGAGGAAAAGTAGTCCTGCTCCTCTGTGTCTCCCCCCCTTTTATCCCCCTTCTCTCCTTATGTTTTCTCTCCTTTTCTTTTACCCCCCACCCCCACCACCACCCCCTGCAAATCTATATGCAATCATCCCACTGCAGCAGTCTAATTTAAATGTGGAACAAATGTTGTGACAGACTAAAGCTGGATAGAAGTCCTTATCCGCAGAGTGAGAACTGAATTATCCTGCCTGAGTGAGCTGCTGACACACTCACATTGAGAGGAAGGAGAGACAGAGGGAGAGGGCAGAAGTCTCATCTGAATTAAACCAACCTTTCTGTCTGTGTATTAGTCACCCTGGAAGCCACTTAATTCCTTAATTCCAGCGTGGAGAGAAATTCACACATATTCTTTGACTTGGTGGGTTTCGTTTTTTTTTTTCCCGTCAGCGGGTCCTGTCTGAGCCGCTGGGACACCTGTGGAAGAAAATGTAAAGGAATAATTTACTGATTAATATTGTACATTGACACAGAATAAAGGTTTTCATGAAACAGGATCATTACCAATGATGTAACGTGATCATAAGATGTTTAATTAGCATCTGAAAACCCTTTGAGTTGGAGGACTTGAGGTAATAAACAGAGGTTTTCACTATATTCATCCCATTTTTGTGCAGTTTTATTATTTTTGTTAAGGTCAAAGGTGAAACAAGAAAGTAACTGTGAGCTCACGCAACATCTTTTTGGTTTTGTGATTAACTTAAACATTAACTTAAACTCAAGAATGAACTGATCAGATTTTGGTCATCTGGACCTCACAAAACATGTTTTTTTTTTTTTTTTGGTTTTGTGAACACAAAATCTGAACAATTCATCTAAAAATCACTTTAAATTTGACAAAAACATTCAGTACAGCTGAAGAATGAACTGATTAGTCAATAAGACCTCACAAAACACATTATGAACCTCATGTGACCTCAACATCACATTAAGGAAATTCCTTCAGATTCCTCATGTTCACTTGGACTTGAATTTCAGTCATATTCAAGGATGAACTGATTATTTTGTGTTGTCATTTTCAAGGTCACTGTGACCTCACACAACATGTTTTTAACCATAACTGATTATCACATTGGTAAGACCCATTTGAAACAATGTCTGCGTGTCGACGCTTCAACAACAGGTGAAACTGAATGAAAACATGATGGAAAATGTTCCTCGGTTTGTCCCAAAGAACAAGAAGCACTGAGGAGGTTTGGGACATTTCAGATTTGTGAAAACCAATTGAGTTGGTAGCTACTGTATTGACTATAAGACGGTTTGTTTTCTCTAGAAAAAAGTCAGAAAAAGTCAGGTCGTCTTATATTTGAGTCCAGAGACCCGGAGGTCTAAACCAACAGGTGGCGTCAAACGAGTCAGAGCTCACGCATGTTAGATACTGCTCCTTGTGGCCACCTGCGTAGCAGCGTATACTATATATGCCATGCAGCTGTTTGTGAACTCAAATCCCCATCTAGACAAGCTTCCCTACATGTGATCTCCTCCATTCTTGTCTTTCTACGTTGTCTCTGTCATTAAAGCCAAAAATATTGATGCAAACAAGACAAAACAAAACCTAAAATCTACTCCTAGATGATGATGCTGCTTCAGGTTATGTTCAGTCATCTTATATCCGGGTCAGTACGGTATTTCAGTTAACACATTTATTTTAGCTAATTTTGATGCCTAATTTAGACAATTTAGTCTCCACCTCCTCCATGAAGGATGCAGCTTTTATATTTATGACAAAGTCAAGATTTAACTTTAGCTCCACTTAAAAAAAACTCTCAGCTCAACACGTGATGTGTTGAATCAACCAGTCTTATCTGAGACACAGTGAGTGATCAGGCTTTATGGGAAAAAAGAGCAGAGCTGCTAATAAAAAAAAGTTACTAATTTGATTTTTTAATTACACCTACGAATGCAGTATGATGACACCGCAAAAGATGCTCCTGTTTCCAGGAGGATCAAGTGTATATTGATCTTTTAGAAGAATGGTTCGATCAGTCGATGCTGCAGAGGCTCAGTTTGAGTCTTCAGTATTGCTCAACCTCTAAAAAATGTTGAATCCTACATGTTCTATGATCCAACTGTATCTGCAGATAAAACTGGTAGATAGCCAAGTCTTTCCAAAGTCTGAACCCTGATTTTGAATTTTCACAAAGACAACATGGGTTTTAAAAGACAAGGACGGTGGTAACATGGTAACATCGTGAAAAAAACCCTGAAACGAACACTGACTGATAATGAAAAAAAAGGCTTTTCAGTTTGTCCTGTTGAATCAGAAACAACGAGGAGGCGTTGAAGAGCAGTCGTTTAATTCTTAAGTCTTATTTACAGCTTTTTTTAGCTTCTCATTGTGCTAATGGAAACCAGTTTCCATAAAAAGCTTGTTGAAAAAAACAACAATAACCCCCCCCCAAAAAAACATTATCTCACCGAAATAGGTCCCAGCAGCAAAAGCTCGCTCTAATTGTTCGCTGCAGACAAAACAGTTGTTTATCAGAGAATCCGTGTTGTTTTTATTTTGGGTCATTCAGTCTGGATGATCCAGATTTGCTGCTGTTACAATAACAACACATCAATGTTTAATAGTCTGCAATGCAGCGATAACGCTGCTGATAGTCGCACTGAAATCACTTGTGTTTTATTTGCATGTTGGTGACAAAAAAGCAGAAGAAGCTGGACAGAGAGTGAGAAGGAAGCTGTTAAATATATTAAAATATCTCAATATAACCTCTATTTCCAATAATAATTGTTCCCTCTACAATCAGCTTTAAAGTCAGGGTTTTGGTCGCCAATCCCGTTTCATAACAGCCTGATTTATTCAGCCAACAGGGACAATGATAAGAAAGTTGATATCACTGCCAAGTCCTCAAAGAGCAGACTACAGAGGACAGAGCATGAAACATTCAGCGGAAATTGGCAACTGCTTTTTTAGTGTAAATAAATCAATTAGATGTACAGTCCCTGGAATAAAATACATTTTCCAAGGCCATGGGCCCATTTTCCAGTTCAGAGCTGCCGGTGTTTTTATGAAATGGAGCTCGTTTGGGCGGAAAAACCAAACAAGGACACTCGGTAGATTTCCATAAGTTCAGAAACAAAAGCACAGGAAGTGTTGATTATCACCAATGTTTTCTGCAAATAAGGAGGAAAACTTTAATGTTATTACTGTTAATACTGCTGCAGTCCCCAACTCTAGATTTTCAATAAAAGACGCATCAACAGTAAAACAGTCTACACAACAATATGTGTTTGTTTGTCGCACCAATACAGCAGCGTTTCCAAACTAAATATTTAGTTCGTTGGTGTCACAAACTTTTAGACAAACGAGGATGAAATCTGCAGTGTCACTCATGGCTTGAGCCTTCATCTGCAGCTGCGTTTGTGTCCAACTCCTGAGGGAAATAAACAGCTCTTTAGCTGCTAAACGCTCCACTGTGTTCACCAGCTGGTCACTACGTAGCTTCGACTGTCGTGTGGCGCTCAGCGGGAGGCGTACAGTTGCTTCATCTGAGCTTTTTATTGCCAAGGTGAGAGTGAACCATGACCAGAGCGGCGGGGGGGGTGGTGGGTGGGACTGCAGCGTTGCAGTACCACAACGAACGGAATAATAATTGTTGAGTTTGAGTCTCGACAAGAACTTAAATGTTAAAGTATTCATTTGACCTATTGTAAAATTTAAAAAAAAAACAATGATTAATGCAGCTTTAAGTCTGAGTTGTGGTCAACTACCTGACGCTGTGTCAACAACTGACAGGTCAAGTCAACAGCAATTATCACCATCAGCAGAGAAACTCATCAACCAAACATCTTCACGTTTGAATGTGCCCCTGTTCAAATATTCATAGATCAGTAACAGGAGGATAATTAAGGTTCCACTGAGGTACACAACATTTAGAAATAAATTTAGCCACTACAGGTAGTTGCTCCATAAACTTTAATTCTCACCCTGATGTTGTACGCCTCTGTCAAACGATATCAAGTGAAGTTATGGTCAAAAATGTGTCTTGTGAGGTCACAGAGGTCTTGACCTTTAATGTTGTTTATCCAAAATCTAACCACTGTATCCTTGAGTTGAAGTGTTGGTGCCAGATTTGAAGGGACCACCTGAAGGAGTTGTTACATCCACAAAAAAAAATAATGTGTTTCATGAGGTCATAGTGATCTTCACCTTTGGTTGTGTCCAATAAAATTTCCTAAGGTGTTTGTCTTCCCAACGTCAGAAACATGGTTTGGACTTTCAAAGTATGAAGAGTTTGTCTTTTCAGTCTGAGTGAATGTTTGTGCCAAATTTAAAGAAACATTCCTGGGGCCATAAATGTGTTTTGTGAGGTCACAATGATTTTGACCTTTAACCACCAAACATTTCAGTGGTCCACATTAATATCTGTGGCGATTGTTACAAAATTTCCTGTAGACGTCACATTCAAAAAGTCAAAATGCGTCTTGTGAAGTCACAGAGATCTTGATCTTTAAAATTTTTCACCCAAAATCTAACCAGTGTGTGTTAGATGGACTTTAGATATCGTGTTCACAACGTCAAAAACATGGTGTGAACTTTTAAAGAGTCTGAGTGAACGTTTGTGCCAAATTTGACAAAACATAAAATGTGTTTTGTGAGGTACATAGATTAAGCGTTAGGGTTTAACTGAACCAGAGGCAGGAAACAAATTTAACACAGGGACAAAAAAACGTCATGAGAAACTGCGTCATGACTAAATGTGATTAAATATCACGTTAAACATTAACTCAATACTGACACAATCCAGTGGACATCGTATCGAGTTTGTAACAGTAATAACACACTGACACAAATCATTAGCTGAGAGGAAAATGAGGGAGGGCAAAGAAGAAGAACAGATGAAGAGAAAAGGAAGTTACTGAGATGAAAGAAAGGAAGAAAAGAGTAGAACGAGTGGAGATGATTTTGACCTGAAGGGAAAAAGGAAAAGGGCCTGTCAAGTTTGCTAAACATGGAGCAAAGAGGAAAAGAGCGGGAACAAAAGCGAGAACAGAGAGGAGAGGAGATCAGAGGGGAAGGCATTAAAGAGGTGGGTGAGGAAAAAATGAAGGGGAACGGGAGGAAACGGAGGAGGAGGAGGAGGAGGAGGGACGGTGCGACTCAGAGGGGACGGAGGGAGGACGTCAAGGTCGGAGACGAGGACCTAAAGGGATTGGCTGCAGCAACATGTTAGTCATGGTCTCACACACAAACACCAAGAAACGAAAAGGAAAAGGAACAAAAAAAAAATGTGTTTGAATTATGAGTTTAAAGGTTTTAAAGACGCCACACGCAGGAAACTGCTCACGTCTTTGTGTGAAACCTCATCCACATCAACAGCAAAATGACTAAAATTAAATTTAAGAAGCTTATCTCTTTTTTTTCTTCTTCTTCTTCTTCTTCTTCTCCCTCCTCCTCCTCCTCCTCCGAGCTAAACCGATTTGGGTCAATTCAGTTTCAGTTGTTTTTGTTTAAACACTGAAGAAACAGTGACTGTCGGGGTGATAACTGCTGTGTGAAGGGTTAAAGGGGGAAACATGCAAAACAGAGATGGATGGTGTGTGTTACTGCTGCATGATCGCCCTCAGGAGAGAACAACATGGCAGACAGCAACAGTCACCTGTGTGTGTGTGTGTGTGTGTGTGTGTGTGTGTGTGTGTGTGTGTGTGTGTGTGTGTGTGTGTGTGTGTGTGTGTGTGTGTGTGTGTGTGTGTATTTGCCTTGGGGTAAACAAAGCACAGTAACAAAATCAGCTACAGAGTGTGGAATAATTTCAGCTCTCCCAGTAACACACCTGCATCCGACACACACACAGTTTTAAACAAACACACACACACACACACACACACACACACACACAGGGTTGTTGATGCTCGTGTTCTCCCGCGAGGAAAAGATTTTCCTGAGATTAGTTTTATTTTATGTTGCAGAGCATGTAACACAATCCAGCTGCTGACAGATGCACAAGTGTGAAAAAAGGGTTCAGGTCACAAGTACATTATCTACGCTCTGTAATTAAAGACCCTCAGTCAACAACAACAACAACAACAACATAACAAGTCACTGGAGTCAGAGTGAAGAGATTTAAATGCGTCTTTAATAATTCACTATTTATTTATTTATAATGATGGTGAGTGGACGGGTGATGGATGGTTGAACTGAAGATATAGATCCTGTTTTCAGGTTGTCTGTCTCAGTGTGTGTCTTAGGGAATTTCTTCAAATTTGGTTCAAACTTTCTCTTGAACTCAAGGTTGCTCTGGTTAAATGTTGGTGACCCGGAGGTCAAAGGTTAAGGTAACTGGAATCACACAAAACACTGGCTACATCTTTGACCTCGTGAAAACGATCTCAGAGAAATCATCCACAGTTTGGCACAAATGTCATGTGGGACATTTGTGCACAAATCAGATTTTGATGCTCAAATTTCACCGTGGCCTCATTTTTTTTTTTTCCTGTAACAATATATCAACAACAAGGAGAAACTGGTTATATTTGCATGGTCAGAGAGCACTGGGACTTCATTAAACATGTTTTTTTTTTTTTTTTTTTTTTGTCCTATCAGGTCTGTTTGAGAGAATTTCTTGAATTTCTGACACTAAGACTCACCGGAGAATGAACTGATCAGATTTTGATGAATATCATTGTGACTTCACAAAACATGTTGTTTTTGTCTTCTTGAACCCAACATCTCAACAACACCTTGAGGGACTTTCTTCCATTTTTGCACCAACATTTATTTGGACTCAAAGATGAACTGATTGTACTTTCATGGTCAAATGTCAGTGTGACTTCACTTTGGCTCGAAGATGAACTAATATTAATATTTGCATGGTCAGAGGAGACTGGGACCTCATGAAACATGTTTTTGTGTGTGTGAAGGTCCTATCAGGACTGTTTGAGAGAATTTCTTGAATTTTTGACACCAAGGTCTCTTGGACAATAAACTGATCAGATTTTGATGAACTATATATTAATATTTGCATGGTCAGAGGAGACTGTGACCTCATAAACCACATTTGTTTGTCTTGTGAATGTGTTTTCAGGTCTGTTTGAGACATCAACATTCACTTGGACAATGAACTGACTAGATTGTGTAGGTTAAAGGTCACTGAGACCTCATGAAACATTTTCTGCATCACCGTTCACTTGTATTGGCATGGTGAGAGGACACTGGGACCTCATAAAACAGTTTTTTTTTTTTTCTTGTGAATGTGTTCTCAGGACTGTTTGGGAAAAATTCTTGAATTTTTGGCACCAACATTCACATGGACAATGAACTGATCAGATTTCAAAGGTCAAATATCAACGTGACCTCACAAAACACATTGTTTTGTCTTCTGAACACAGTATCTCAAGAACACTTTAAGGGACTTTTTTCAACCTTTGCACCAAATTTATTTGGACTCAAGGATGAATTGGTTATATTTGCACGGTCAGATCACTAGGACCTCATGAAACACATTTCTTTGTCCTGTTAATGTCCTGCCAGGACTGTTTAAAAGATTTTCTTGAAGATTTGGCACCAACATTCTCATGAACCGATCAGATTTTTATGGTCAAAAGTCAATGTGACCTCATGAAACACATTGTTTGTCGTGTCTCAAGAACAACTTCAGATTTAGTACAAACCTTCACTTGGAATGAGGTCAAATGTCAAGGTCTCAGAAACTGGACCCCTGGAACAGACTGTAACTACACACAACATGTTTTTGGCCACAACTCAAGGATTCATACGCCAGTTAACTGCAGCTGGACCAGTTGGCACAAGCGTACAACCATAATGATGATGTGCTAATTCTAATTGAATCTTTTCAGCTTGTTGTGTTTGATAAAAATCTGTTCTCTGATCCTTCATCAAAGCTTCTCAGTCTTCAGTTTTCTGCAGAGAAATAACTAACAATAACACGAGCGTCATCGTCCAATTGTTAATACCAATATTGTGCAGGTTGAGTCATTCTCCTTTGGGCATGAGAGAAAAAAAAAATCAAATCAGCTGAAAAATATCCTGAAGCCGAGTGATATTGATAGATACTGTGAGTGTTTACTGTATCACATCTCGCTGGGTAATTTAACTTCTTGTGGTTGTTTCTCAGGCTGCAGCAGTGCAGCGTTTTGTTTGCTCTGTCAAGGTTACACATGTTGTTTTTGTATCATGAGATGATACACAGACTCTTTGAGCTCTTGCACCTGCAGCCGTTTCCTTCGGTTGTGATGTGCTTGATTTTGTACAGCAGACTGTATTAAGGCTGCTGTGACTGAGGCTTTACTCTTCGCAACTGTTGTGACTCCCGCTTGGAAATAAACTCTGAAAATCACTTCAAACGTCGTCTGGTGTAAGATCAGCATGAGCCAGCAAACTCTTTGACTCACCTCCTTCCCGTTTGTCTATCTCCTCCCCCATGCCCTCTCCATCCCTTCCCTCTACAACCTCCTCACATCCCTTTTCTCTCATCTTATCCTCTTTTTTTTCTATTTGCACGTCTTTTCTTCCCTTCTTCTCCCCCCCCTCTCTATCTCCGTCCTTTCTTCTCACTTACCCCCTCTTCCTCTGCCTCTCCCCTCCTCTTTCTCTTGCTCGTCTCCTAATCCCTCCTCTCCACCCTAATTTAAACTCTTTGAAGCCTTCAATAAGGCTCCATAATAAGCTTCTCCCTCTCCAGGCAAGGAAAGGGAGCAGCCTCCCAGTTGCATTCTGCCGCTGTGTGAGTTTGTGTATATACGTGTGTGTGTGTGTGTGTGTTCTCTGTTTAATAGCGTCTCTGCTTGTGAGCTTTTCATGCTTGTGTTTGTGCATGTAGCGTGTGTTTGTGCGTACAGTAATAGTGCACAGAAGTGTGAAGCTAAACGCTGAGCAGAAAGCCGTGAGGGGAACAGAGGAGCATATTGTGGAACATGTCTGAATATGACTCTGCTGCAGATTGAACTGTATAAGTAGGTTATTGATGCAAACAGAGAGAATTCACTCACATGTTAATTGAATTGAATTGAGTTGAATTGAATTAGGAAAAAAAGAAATTTAAAAGGAAATCAGAAACAGAAATGTACGTTTACAGCTCCACAGGTTTGGGTTCTCGGTTCCTTACCTGAACATCCTCATTGGAAAATGCAGTAGTCATCATTTTTTTTTAACAATCAAGACTTTATCATCTCTAACCAACACTCAACTTTGGACACTTTTAACAACAACTCAGATGTTTGAGGATTTGTTCACATAGTTCAGGTTTCAAAAGTCAAAGCTCACACAGTCCAGATCTTAAACAAAAGCCATGTGGTGGAAATGTTGCTAGATTATTGATCAGTACTGTCCGTGGGTAAGAACACAAGAGATCTGGGTGGTTCAGGCAAGTTGATGGTTTGATTCCTGGTTCCTCCAGTCTGCAAGTCGAAGTGTCCTTGGGCAAGATACTGAACCTCAAAGTTCTCCATTGGTGTGTGAATGAGATTCGATATGAAGGTATTCAGAAGACGACACTGATGCAGATTCATCATTTTCCTGAACAACAGGTTGATGTGTCTGTAAAGAGCGAGGGAAATGATGAATCTGCTGATGTGGAACAACCTTCATCACCAACCAGACGTTGGGTAAGTCTTGTAAAACAGTGTTTTTAATAAACTCTGGGTTCACTTACTAAGTTATCAGTACTTCAGTTTATGTGTAGGGACCCTATTCATGCTACTGCTGAAGTGAAGTGATATTTTGAGCTTTATTAGTGGTTAAAAAATGACAATTTAGATACGTTTGGCTGACTGCCCCATTTACTTTCATTGAAAGGTTGTGAAAACAAAAGACGGTCAAACTGGATATTACTTCAACCAATGTAAAATATCTCTTGAGGGGGAGTTTGACTCGTATTCATGGTGAAATAGTACTATCACTTTAAGGCTAATAAAGGTCAATTATTGGCTGTCTCACATGTCCAACTAGTTCACTTGAAGGCGTTCAAAACCACATCCTCAATTTGGACAAGAGTTTAAGTCCAGTTTTAAGGAAGGTAAAAAAGTTTTTTTTTTTTTGTATTTTTGTACCTTGTTGTACCTTTAAATGCCTAAAGTTAACCAGCCCATATTTTAGAGGTTGAAGGATCAGTTGATCACAGCTTATATGAATCTTTTTTGCAGCGTTGTTATGAAAGCAATGACACTGGTTTAACACGGCAGTAGGAAGACTTAGAGACAGCTCCTCGGATTTAGGAGCTTTGACACCAAGTGATGATAAAATGTCTTGACAGAAAATAGGAACCGGGAAGAGTCTTGATCTCAAACTGAAAGTTAATTCTGGAGCAGCAGACTAACCATTGTCAGAACTGGTAAATAACTGGGCATTGAGATATAAGATATAAGATATAATAAAGTGGTATTTTTTGTTGTAATATTTCTAAAAAGAAGGAAACTGCCGTGTTGGGCGTCCTAGGAAACTAGTTGCTCTCTTTGTCATTAACAATCCGTTAAAGTCACAATTACAAGTTTATGTTTCTGTATTCAATATAAAGCAACCAATATTGTTTCTAAACATAGATCCACACCTATGATACCAGTCAGATACCAGATCAAACATGGCTGCAGCAGCAGCAGCAGCAGCTCGGTCGCTTGGTGAATCTTTGATCTTAGCGGCTCAGTTGGACGTCGCTCTTTGAGCTATAATAAATTAGACCACTGGCTTCAGCTCACCTACTCTCACATGTTGGTCTTTTCTGTAGCTCTGACAAACTCTCATTAACGCTACCTTAAATGCCTGTAGCAACCGCATTAGCTTAAAGCTAATGTAATGCTAACTCCAAACAATAACATTAAAATCAAAGGAGCTAAAAAGTTAAAGCATCTACAGGAAGATATGTTCAGACGTGTGCATGAAAACAAAACAGATATGAAGCCTTTAGTACTAATCTGACACAGATATTCATACAACACACACACAAACACACACACTGCCTGTTGGCTGCACACACAGAGACAGACACACACTCTGCTCCATGGGTTTATCTTCATGATGATAAGCAGACTGCTTGGTAGTCATTACCGCGAGCTTAACTGTTTACACCCGTTAATCAAATTAGCAAGTCACACACAGAGTAACACACACACATAAAATTTGATAAACATGCATAAAAATGTAAGGTGAAACACACACACACACACACACACACACAGGAGATGTAAACATAGCGAAGGGCTCAGAGTTTCATCAGAGATTAATTATCTCTGTCCTAAAGCAACACACACACACACAGACAGAGGCAGAAAGATGGAGGGAAACAGGAAATGATCTCCACACTTGTGTAGGTAAAGAGATATAAAAGAGATAAATCCAGAACGACGGTGAGGAGCCGGTGGGTGGCAAACAAACAGGAGCCGAACATACACGTGTAGCTCACGTCTTAAAGCTGAAACAAACGGTGACAACCGGGAGAACGGCGAGCCTGGAGGCTACGAGGCGTCTGCTTCAGTCTGCCTTGGTTTGACTTCAGGCCAAGTTTTTGAGGCGATGATGATGGGAAGATTTTGTTTCCTGTAAGGACGAGGAAGAGGAGGAGGAGCAGGAAATCAATAGGTGTAATGAAAACAGGGACGATAGTTGGTTGAACAGCACAGATACATTAAAACTGACCACAGAGCAGCAACTAGCAGGCATTAGCCATTATAAGCTAAACCGCCTCTTAGAGACGACTGACCACGAGACATGGACAGGAACATGTGATGGTTTGTCTGTTGTCTATCAACTTTCTTGACGACAGGAAGGTCAGATCAGTCCATTAAATACGATGCTACAGCCAGTAGGCGGTTAGCTTAGCGTAGCTTCGCTTATCTTAGTAACTTTCAAACAATACTTCAACATGTACACAAGAGGAAAAGGAAATCAAACCTAAAACAAGCTCTTGTCTAGTCACAGTCTGGGTAGCTCACTGTTTCCACCTCCTTTCAGTCTTTAAGCTAGGCTAAGCTAGGCTAAGATAAGATAAGCTAAGCTAATCTTTAATCATGTTTTCTTTGAGAGAAACAAAGCTAAACACAATAAATAACTTTATTAAACTTAGTCTGCAAATATAAAATAAACAATGACACGAATAAACGACCATCGATCTTTTGTATTAAAAACATTTCTACATTATATCTCATCAAACACCTGCTAACATTATTTATTCTTCAGTAACCTAATCTGTTATTTCCTGTTTGTCAGAAACAAGATTTACAAACTAAATGTATCAACAATCTAATGAGAATAAGACGAAACACAAATATAATACAACCAGCAAAGTTAGCTAACGCGTAGCACAACTTAAATTAGCTAATCTAAATTACTGAGGTAACAAAGTTAGCTAACGGATCACATAATTAGCTAAACTGGTTGAAGTAACTTGTTAGCAATATATGTCACAGGTGGAAACTAGTCTCATTTCAAAAGCTCATTCAATGAATCTAGCATGTATGCTAACATGTAATCATGCTAATGGAGCTTTAGCCAATTAACTAACAAAACTCTAACAGCAGCATTTGATGTCCTTGACGTTTAATTTTCATCATAAAAGACAAAAACCAAATGAAAACCAGACTTTATTAAAGAAAAACAAAACAAAACTGTCATTTACTGTTGTCTAGTTCTCGGTTCATCCGAGGGGATGCTCTTGTTTTCAAAGGGGATAGCGAAGACAACAGCTCCAGTCTGTGGGTTAATTGAGTCCATGGAGACGAGAGGTTACAGCTCAGTGAGAGAAACAGACCTGATGGGCTTCAAACGCTTCGCTCTCATCGTGTCGAGGAACCGAAGCTCAGCTAATCACGACCAGAAGAGAGAGAGGAAGTTACAGACGGACGCTGACGTCTGACCGCTACTGTGTTTTTATTATTACACACTGCACCTGTAAATCACTGTGGTATGTGATAACTCATAGATGCATTTCACACACACAAAAAAAAAAAAACTCAACAATCCTTGCGTCAGCACAACGTGAAGAAAACTGAAATCGTTTGTCACAGCTCGTCAGTGTTTTTATCAGGAGCTTTGTACCAGGCTCTCGCTGGGGTTTAATGAGTTTGGCAACAGATTCAATCCTAAAACAAAAACAAAAAAAAAAAATGATTTACGTTTTCTATATTTTCGTCAGCTATTCATGAGCGAATGGAAATGAGAAAATGGGTTTTAATTGTTTTACGATTAAGCACAAAAAAAGAAGAAAAAAAGAAAAAGAACCCGACACGTCGTCGCTGATGTCACTGCCTCCAAGATGGTGATGCATCAGTTTACAGTGAATATTGGAAGCTGTTCAATAGAGAAGCTCTGGCTGACTGTTACACTATTTCCCTCTGCAGTCTAAATGTTCTGTGAAGATTAATGGAGAGTAGGAAACAGTGTGTGTGTGTGTGTGTGTGTGTGTGTGTGTGTGTGTGTGTGTGTGTGTGTGTGTGTGTGTGTGTGTGTGTGTGTGTGCTGTGTGTGTGTGCTGTGTATTCATGCTGTGCTGTGCCAGTGTGTTTAGTTACCGTGTATTTCCTTTTTACTCAGACACAGTGGTTGGATGAGACTCAAACTAAAGCAGCTGAAACTCAAGATTAGGAAACAAGTGATTGAATCTTTCAGTTGTTGTACATTAATAAACATTCACACACTTCAAGTTGACTGTTTATATCCGTTTAGAAACAGATCAACAGGAAGATGTTTGTTTTGATCTTTTAGTCCATGACTCAGATTTGTTCAACTCTCGAAGGAAAAACGTAGACATGTCCTGTTTCCACTTGCAGCTGTGATAAACTCCTGAAGTCAACCAAATAGTTAACAATGAAAGTAAATGGGGCAGTCAGCCAAACGTATCTAAATTATCATTTTTTAACCACTAATAAAGCTCAAAATATCACTTCACTTCAGCAGTAGCATGAATAGGGTCCCTACACATAAACTGAAGTACTGATAACTTAGTAAGTGAACCCAGAGTTTATTAAAAACACTGTTTTACAAGACTTACCCAACGTCTGGTTTTATAACAACTGGTGATGAAGGTTGTTCCACATCAGCAGATTCATCATTTTCCTCATCTCTTCACAGACACATCGACCTGTTGTTTAGGAAAATGACGAATCTGCTGATCTAAAACACCTGTTAAACAGAAGACAGAGTCTTTATCTAAATACCTTCATATCAGTCGCACACACCACTGGGGGGAGTATTTCAGGGTTCAGTATCTTGCACAACGACACCAGGAATCAAACCACCAACCCATTTACTGGACGATTCGGTCTGGTCGACCTCATGAACCACCCAGATATCTGGTGTTTTTACCTGCTCACTCTTCACAGACACATCAGCCTGTTGTTGAGGAAAATGATGAATCTGCTGATGTGGAACAACCTTCATCACCAGTTGTTATAAAACAAGACGTTGGGTAAGAGGATAAAGATGATTATTGACAGTAAAAGTTGTGAATCTCAAAGAAACAACGTTTCCAAAGGAAGCAGGACGGTCCTGAAGCTCCTCAGTCGTGTATGTTGAAGTGTAAGATGTGTCGAAGGCAGCAGGTGTCCATCTATTATGACTAAAATGTAAATGTGCAGCAGCTGATGTCGAGTCGAGGCAATGTTGCTCAGCAGCGAGTGTGTTCAGCTACGGAAAGCCCCAAGGGGAAAACTTGAGTCCTTCAGTCACCATCTCCTCTGCCTGCAGCTAAACTTTGTCACAGTGTTTGAGGTTGTGATGTTTTTCATTCATACGTCTGGAAGTTTAGTTTATAAGCGTGTAAAAGGTTAAAAGGTGAAAAGTCTCGAAGAAACTTGATAAAACACAAACAGAAGCGACGAGAAATGGACTGATTCAGAGCAGTGGATCCTGGGAAACGATGTAAAGAGACAGAGATGTAGAGATGGCGAGAGAGAGGGAGGATGAATTAGACATTATAGAGAAGAATTAGCAACTTAAACCTGGAGAGAACGAAACTGAGACAAAATGAGATACAGGACGAGATAACACAGAGTAATATCAGCAGCTGGGGGATTGTAGCAGCTAAATACTTTTATAGCGTCGTCTCACATGGATAGAAACATCGGCTTCTTGGTTTAAAAGAAGAAAAACTGAGACGCGAGATGAACGAAGAGCTGATTGATACGATCAGATACATCGATCACATCCAGATAAACATACAAATCATGATAAAGACTTTAACGTTTACATTTGAGGTTGTGGATTTGATCAACTGTGACAGTAACAATCTAAACCTTCACATCCTGATGCCTGAACACGTGTTAGCGACAGATGCTAGCATGGTTGTTAGCTTCCTTTCTAGCGTTCATTTTGAGCCATTTTATGATTCTTGTTCGTAAAAACTTTTTCCAAACGTTTGAAATGATTCTTGTAGACATGGTAGAAGACGCTAGCTCCTCGTTACCAACTTGACACTATTTGATGAAGTTGTTCTGATCCAGATCCTGATCTTGGTTTTTGAAAAAAAGACTCTAGGTTTCCTAAAATCCTGGATCAGGTCTGATCTGATCCTACATTGTTTATAAATAAACTTTACAGTTTGACATCAAATAAAACGTTCAGTCTCTATTAACCAGACTGTTGTTAGCTGTTTAAACAGTTAGCATGCTAACTGTAGCAACAAGCTCTACTATCGAAGACGAGGCTAGCTGGTTAGCATCTCCTGTCCTTTCAAATTAAAATCCTACCAAACAGCAGCTGATAATTTAATGTTCAGACTCAATACGAATAATCTGATTGGTTGAGAAGCATCATGACTTCCTGTGAAGACTTTCAGAATAAAATCAGAGTGAAAACAGGAACTTAAGATTTATAGATTGGGATTTTAGCCTTGAGTTTGTTGTTAGCTGTTTAACAGCTAGCGTGCTAAATAAAGCAACAAGTTCTAGTGCGCCACCTGCAGGCTGAGACATGGAGCTGCAGTTGAGAAGAGGCTAGTTAGTTAGCAAACACCGAACTAATTTACAGGACTTAATGTGCATGTCTCCACGTGAAGGTGGTGCCATTGATCCTGCAGTTAGCTTGCTGGCTGTAGCTAACAGCTAACAACAAAATCCGTTCATTCAACTCTCAACAAATCTCTGCTTCCTGTTTCCACTATGATATTATTCTGAAAGTCCTGACAGGAAGTTGTGATTCGTATCTTTCTGTTATTTATTCATGGAAGTTTTTTAATCAGAAAGTTCGACAGATGCTAACCAGCTAGCCTCAGTTAGCATGTTAGCTGTCAGCATGCTAACATGTTTGCTGTTTTAACAGCTAACATGCTAACTGTAGATGAGACGAGGCTAGCTGGTTAGCATATACTTCCATATATAAACTAAATAACGATAAAAAAACATAAATCACAACTTCCTGTCAGGACTTTCAGAATAAAATCAGAATGAAAACAGGAAGCAGAGATTTATGTGTTGGCTTTTTTAGCCTCAAGTTAAAGTGACAGACTTCAGGTTCCTCAACATGATTCAATCTGCAACGTTTACGTTTTTAGTTTGGTCACAGTGGAGTCGGTTGGAAAATATCAGTTTGAGCAAAAAAAAAAAAAAAAAAAAAAAAAAAACCCTCACTTCCCTCCTTCCCTTCAGGTTTCACCGAGCTGTTAACGGTGACAGCGAGGCAGGCGGTGTCGTGTCAGTGGGAGGTTCAGTCGCAGACGCAGAGACGTTGTTGCTAATTGTGTTCGGCCCCCGGTGCGGGTGGAAATGAGGTCCTGAAATAACCACTTCCTGGTTCTATTTACAGCTGAGGTCAGCGGCGGAGGAGTACGGCACGCTGAGAGGTGCGATGTGGCTCCGTCGGTTTGACCCACACCTGCTGCGTCTCCTTCACTTAGGAACCAGAGGGTGAGTGTGTCATTGTGTGTGTGTGTGTGTGTGTGTGTGTGTGTGTGTGTGTGTGTGTGTCAGATACATGCATATATGCAGCACATCTCCAAAAAAAACCAAACAAACAAATAACTGATAAAATGTGTCAACCATGTGTGTACGTGTCGTTGTGTATGATGTGTGTGTGTGTGTGTGTGTGTGTGTGTGTGTGAGAGAGAGAGTGTGTGTGTTTGACCTTGACTGACAGTACAAACACACACACACTCCTGCCTCAGTAAAAACACACATCTGTTTGCGTTCTGTTTTTGTTTTCGCAAACACTCTGTTCTCACACTGTCCTGGACACACACACACATGATTTAATAAACTGACCACACACACACACACAACACACACACACACACCTATTAACCCATGCAAATATCTGTACACACACTTCCACGCCTGATTGCGTACACACATGTAAACAGAAATACAAAAATAGTTTAACCTTGCAAATCCTCACACACACACATTAGCATATTCTCTTCCCCTCAAACACACACACACACACACACACACACACACACACACACAGTGTGTAACATTGAATCATCAGACAGTTTGTGTCCAACTCCACTTGTCTCTTCTCTCCTGAAAATGAAGGTCACAAAAAAATAAACATACGTGGTCATATGTGTAACACACACACACAGTTTAACACACACACTTGCATTGTTGTAAAGTGCCGATATATATTTATATATATATGTGTGTGTGTGTGTGTGTGTGTGTGTGTGTGTGTGTTTGTTGTTTTAACTTTAATTTTTGTGTACATTTGTGAGTGTTTAACAATCTCTTCAATTGCGTGGCTAGAGTATAACTGTACAAGTGTGTGTGTGTGTGTGTGTGTGTGTGTGTGTGTGTGTGTGTGTGTGGCTGTAAGGGGCCTGGTTTTTCCCCTGCAGGCTGGTTTGAATCGATAGCGCTGGAAAGTGCTGAAATAGCAGCCTGACACACACACACTCACACTCGGATACAGCGGGTGACTCACTGGAGCTGAAAACATGAACAAGAATGCTGACTTCTGAAACAAGGCGAACAGAGCGATGGAGAGAAGCAGCGACGAGACGATCGCAGCTTCAACAGATTCAGTTTCTGCTGCTTCAGATTCACTCCGTTGTTTACGTGTGTGAACGTCGTCGTAGCTTCGCAACGTACGAAAAACATTTTTTTCCTGCTTCGACATGAAGAAGCGTCTTCATGAGCAGTTCTCTCTTCAAACCTCCTCTACAACAGACGAGAAACAACCTGTGTCTCAAACTTCCTCAAACTTGATGACAAATTAAACAAATTAAACATTTTATTTCAATGAGGAAAACTGTGTCCTCTTCATCTTTATTTTATCCACTGTTCAAAGTTGTTTATTAAAGATGCTAACTAGCAACATGCTAGCTGCAGGTCAAGACGAGGCTAGCTGGTTAGGTTATTGACACAGTTTGTTGTTCTGATCCAGAGTCTTTGAGTCTCTTTAGGTTCTGGATCAGGTCTCAGTGAGTCTGATCAGCTACAACATTGTTTATTAGTAAACTTAATAGTTTGACATCAGCTTAAAAAAAACAGCTAACAGGGCTAACTGGTTAGCAACTGTCAAACTTTCAAATTAAGATATGACTTCATGTAACATATGACTTCCTGTCAGGACTTTCAGAATAATATCAGAGTGGAAACAGGAAGCAGAGATTGAAGTCACAGACTTGATGTTGTTAGCTGTTAGCCGTTAGCTGCAGCAGGTCTGCAGCGTGTAGTTTATGAAGCGATCACAGACAAGTCGATCAGTAAAGTCGTCCCACCCCCCGGTCGCATCACGATCAGGGTCTTTACCCTCGGTGGAGACACAGACGCTACAAGGACCGAGTTCCTGAAAAGTTCCCGGCCCCTAAACTTTACAAATAACTTATTGGTGGAAACACAGCTGTTGAACATTTGAGGCGCAGTTTAGTGAATCTGTGCTCGACAATGCAGCCTCCGACGTAAGTTTCAAACAATAACAAACATGGCGACGGTGAAGGAGACCACAGTGTTCATTGTAAGAAATAGATTTAAAAAAAAGAGGCAGTGCTGTAGACGGTTATGATTTATGTGGCCGTTAAATACGTCTTAGTACATCGTCAAAAGTTCAGTTCAATTCAATTTATTCATATAGCGCCAGATCAAGCCCAACATTTCTGCAACGAACAAGCACCTGGCGACAATGGAGACGAAAAACTCTCTTTTAACAGGAAGAAACCTCCAGCCTCCAGTGTCTTAGCTGGTCCTAGGACTGTGCTCCTCTGGACTGAGGCTTCAGATGTTGGTCCTGGGATCTGTTGGAGCCAGTCTCCCAGTTTGGGGGTCACTGCCCTGAGTGCTCCTACTACCACAGGGACCACACTCACCTTGACCTTCCACATCTGTTCCAGCTGTTCTTTCAACCCTTGGTACTTTCCAACCTTTTTGTGTTCCTTCTTCCTGATGTTGGCGTCAGCTGGTATCACCACATCTATCACCACTAACTTCTTCTACACTTTGTCCACCACCACTATGTCCGGTTGGTTAACCAGGAGCTGTTTGTCAGTCTGGAAGATGAAGTCCCACAGAACCTTGGTACTGTTGTTCTCAGCCACCTTCTGTGGCTCGGCCCATTGGGATTTGGGTCCTTCTGTTCCATACTGGGTACAGATGTTCCTGTAAACTATTCCAGCTACCTGGTTGTGCCTCTCAATGTACGCTGACCCGACTAGTATCTTACACCCTGCTACTATGTGCTGGACTGTCTCAGGGGCATCTTTGCACAGTCTGCACCTTGGGTCTGGTCTACTGTGGTAGATCTTGGTCTCTATGGATCTTGTACCTAGGACCTGTTCTTGTGCTGCCATGATTAGTGCATATGTATATCAGAGTCAGAGTCAGATAGAAAACAATATAGTAAATCTTCTGTTGTGTTTTAATTTCAGGCTGAAATTTCAGATTCTGCAGACGTTGTTGGTGGATCATGAAAACCTCAGTAGGTGTGTGTTTGTGTGTGTTTTCTTGTTGATGCAGTTCTTTATGCAGGTGTATTAAAAGTGGAAGGAGTCCACTGAGGCCACACTCGTATCGAGCTGCAGCTGATATCAGCTCCTGTTTTAATCAGGAGCCTCGGTGGCGGCGGCAGCGACGGCGGCGAAGCTTTTTAATATCAACTACAAACGTTCCCTCGTCTCTCTTAATACTTTTTCCAACTTCTCTTTTGAGTCTTGCCCTTAGTTTTCTTTTGTTTTTTTCTTCCGGTGTTTAATTTCCAGTCGCTTCATTCAAGGTTTCTCTGAGCTTCTTCTCGTTTATTATGACCAAACGTGATCCGGTTCTCGTCCTCGGTGACTTTAATATTCACACTTGTGGCCCCTCCTGGTCCTGTTTTGCTGTTTGGTTTTTATGAACCGCTTTTTAGTCTTTTAATTACCCGACTCGTAATGAGGACATACCCCTGGTGTCACGTCTTTTATTGTTCCTGCCTCGCTGCTTCTTCCTGCTCGTAGCGGCCGTAACGTTTCACACCTTCGCTCTCGGGTTTTAAACTCAGCGACTTCTTCTTCCTCATTAGACCTTTAATCAGACGATCTTCTCTCTGATCGTTTCATATGTAAAACATGACGCCGTCCAGATAAGACAGACGAGGTATCTGATGATATCAACCCACACCTGTGATCATCAGGTTTGGTTTGCTGATAAGAGACCTCAGTGTTGATCCGGATCACGTTGGACAGGTTTTATAAACACCTCTTGTTCTTGATCTCACTCACAAATTCAATGTTGTTACATCGTTGTTACAGATCAATGATCAATCGATCAAACACATTGAAAACTACAAAACTCTAACTGTGTGTTCACACCGAAAGCGACCACAGCGCTGGAAGTCATCATTTCTCTACGGAGATTTGGTGAAATCAGTGGAAAGAGCGAATTCTCCAGCAGGGAAGCGTCATTTTGTCAACATCTATAAGTTGAAATTTCTTATTTATCAAATAACATAACTTCCATCCATCCGTTTTCTGCTCCTTTATCCCATAGTCGGGTCGAGTTTATGATTTTTGTGAACAAGATCGAGACTTTGTGACGTCAGATGTTTAAAATACAATGAAATACAAACAAACTGTAACAATAAACGTTGAACGTTACACCAGTTAAACCAGAGAAATTCAACAGGCCTGAAGTGAACTCAGCAACAAGAGTCGCAGTCAACAGTGTGTGTGTGTGTGTGTGTGTGTGTGTGTGTGTGTGTGTGTGTTACGTCAGTGTGTGCTGCTATTAAACATTCACCGGCTCACTCAGCTGCTGCTGCTGTTCGCCTCCCAATCTGGGTCAAGTCTCCCTCCTCTCCTCTCCTGAGCTCCCTCCATCCCTCGCCTCCTCTTCCTCCTCCTCCTCCTCCATCGTCCCTCTTCCTCTCATTCTGTTTCTGTCTTTCTGCTCACCTCCCTCTCTTTTCTCCTCCTCTCTCTCTTCCTTTCCTCCCTCACCACCTCCTCCTGCTCCTCTTCCTCCCTCAGGGAGTATTTGCTTAGCTACAGAGCTCAGAGGCCTCTGCTCTCATCCAGTGTCCAACTCAAATAAAGATGCCTATAAATTTTTGAAAGACACGATGAATAATTTCTGTTATTTTCAGTGTGTGTGTGTGTGTGTGTGTGTGTGTTTTGTGCATAATGAATTGACCTCCGTGACTGAAGAATAAAACCTTCTAATTCTTGAATTGAAGCTGAGTCGTTTTCATTTATCTGGATGAATTTATTATCTAATTTGTTACAAACGTTAAAGGACGAAGTGGTGACATCACTGAGGTCAAAGGTTAAGAGAGTTAAGTCTCTTCAGATAAAAGTGTCGTGACGATCAAAAACAAAAGGAAACAGGTCACATGTCATTGATTGATTGATTGATTGATCAGTTTCAACAGTTTTTCTTCTGTTTGATTCAACAGTTGTTGTTTCTGCTCAGCTCAGTCTGTTCAGTCACTGATACATACAGATCAGTTCATTCATTCATTCATTAACTGACTGATTGATTGATTAATTATCCATCTCATCGATAATTAATCCTCCTCACTGACGTCACTGATTTAGTTTTAAGACACATTGTTACATGAATTTTTAAATATTCTCTTCCTTTGTATAAATTTGTTCAGTCTGAACTGAACTTAGCTTAACTTAGCTACTTTAGCTAAGTTAGCTACTTTAGCTAACTTGCCTCATTTGACAACTTAACTTAACTTCCCTAATTATCTTAGCTAACTTTGATACATTAGCTTATTTGGCCACTTCAGCTACCTTAGAGCTAACTTAGCCTGTATAGCTACTTCACCTAATTCAGAGCTAACTTAGCTACTTCAGCTAGTGGATGTAGTTTAGCTAGTTTAGTCTATTTAGCAACTTAATCTAACTTAGAGCTAACCTAGCATCTTCTGCTACTTTAGTATATCAAGCCACTTTCAACTAACTTAGCTATTCCTGCAAACTTATATTAAACTTAATTTGGCCACTTGAGCTAACTTAGACCTAACGGATCCACTTCAGCTAGCTAAGCTAGTTTAGCTAACTCAGTATATTCAGCCACTTCAACTAACTTAGCTACATAATTAAACCTAATTTGCCCACTTGAGTTAACTTAGCTTATTCATCCACCTCAGTTATATTAGCTACTTCAGTTAACTTATGTAGTTTAGCAAACCTTGAAGCTAACCTGCCTCCTCCAGCTACCTTAGCATTTTCACTTCAGCTAACTCCACTTATTCATCTATCTTAGCTATTTTGGCTAACTTGTTTAGCTAACCAGCCTGTTTAGCTACTTCAGTTGATTTAGATATTTCAGTCTGTCAACATAAATTTCTTTCAAACTCACAGTTTATATAACCTCACACATAATGTGTCCAACATCACACACATCGGTTAGCTAACATTAGCTTCAGTTAGCTAATGGCCGCCAATGGTGTCGTAGTTGTGACATCAGTGTTAACTGCTCTTTCATTTAAATCCTCAACATTTCCTCAGTCAACAACTCAAACACAAAATAAATATCTGAAAACATCTTTATTTTAATCAAAAGGAAACAGAACCATCTGTCTCCAGCGGTTCGATAAAATAATCAACGTAAATGAATCAGTTTGTTTTTATTGTTAAAATGATTCTGGACCTGAAGGAAACTTCTGCTAAACAATAAATAAAACACGTCAGTGAGCAGGAAAAAGTGCTGCTGACGCTTCAACCCTGCACCACACACACACACACACACACACACACACACACACTATTAGACACAAATAACACAACTCACAGTGTGTGTGTGTGTGTGTGTGTGTATCTTCTTGTGTCTCACTGAGTAATGAAAGTGTCTGAGTGACAGAGCAGGACAGGAGACGTGTTGTTGTCGTTGAGTTTCTGGACCCTGCAGCTCGCCTCCGAGCGCTTTGTGTCTTCAGCATCACCTTTAGCCAAACGATAACGAGCTCACACACACTTTTAAACACACACACACAGACTCTTTCCTCTTATACATTTTGTTGCTATACGACTTCCTGCAGCTGCTATTTTTAATGTGCGACACGTTGAACGCAGCTGTGGCAGATTTTCAGCGTCTCTTCTCTAATAGTTGTTTTTTGACGTCGAGTATCGACGTCGTTTCCAGCAGCTGTGGAAAGTTTCCATCGAGTAAATGTGACGACGGTGATGTTTTCAACATCTCTTCCTCTCCAGTGTCGTTGACGTTTCTGACGACAGCTGTCGTTTCTACAAATAACCTGCGACGTTGGCGAGAAGATTCCTGTTTCTAACTGACGTCTGGAAAATCTGCTGATCGAGTCGAGCGATCGTCTTCGCTTCTCTTAGTGTGACTTCAAGACTGTTTATGTTTTTGCCTCGACTTTATTTGAGATCGTACGTGTAAAAAAAATCAGCACATCGTTGAGTAATAATAGTCATCATCGCACACAGCTGCTAGCTAACGTTAGCTTCAATTAGCTAATGGCTGCTAATGTTACGGCCAACTTTAGCATCTTGTTGTGACGTATACAGTCAACAAATTAGCTAACATGGCTACACTAGCTACTTAACTAATTTAGACTTTAGCTAACTTTGATACTTAGATAATTTAATTATTTCAACTAACAAAAACCTTAGATAAAGTAGTTATTTCAATCTTTCTGCACAGTTTCCTTCAAACTCACAGTTTATAACTTCACACATTATGTCTCCAACACTGCACACAGCTGTTAGCTAATGTTAGCTTCAGTTAGCTTCAGTTAGCTAATGGCTGTTGTGGCCTTCGACTTCATCTTGGTAACTTTATCTCATCGTTTCTTCTGTTAAACTGTAGTTGTGGTTGTAGTTAAAACCACTGACTCTTCTCATTCTTGTGTCGACTTGTTGCAGCTACATATTTCTTAATCAGTCAGATCGGATCCAGATTAAAGTCAGCATGAGGTTTGAGTAAAAAATAAAATGTTAACGTTGCACTTGTGAATTGTTATTTTCATTAATTAGACCTGGGAACTATTAGAAATAAACCTTTGCTGTTTTGATTTTATTGTATTTTTTTGCATCTTCAGCATCCCCCTCATTCCCTGTTATGATTTGTCGTTCACACACACATACACACACACACACACACACACACACACACACACGTACGCAGCATTAATTTGACTTGCCAGGAAGGAAATAGTGTGATGTGCTTGAGTAGGTCCCTGGACATGAATCTAAAGACAGTAGGGAGCATGCAGAGCAATCAAGTGATAAAGCTTATTATCTGAGAGGAGCTATATTCTAAGACTTATTATCTACCAGGAGTTAAATGACTTTCAGGTCCTCAAAGGCCCGATGGCCTGGTTTGACTTGGCAGGAGAGAGGAAGAAAGAAAAGAAGGAAGGAAGGAAGGAAGGAAGGAAGGAAGGAAGGAAGGAAGGGTGTGAGGAAGAACTGAGCAGGTGAGGAGGAGAGGGAGGGAGGTGATTGATCGGCGTGGGCGCTTACTCCTCCGTCTTTCTGCAGCTGCTGCGAAACCAATTTTCTGGTTAGGGTCGAGAGATATACCGTTCTTCATAAAACTGCAGAGTGCTGCATTGTGTCTTTGTTGAGGCAGTTCAGATAGTTTACTACTATAGATACTGTAGATGCTTTATTGCTTTTGTTGCATAGCAACAATAGATTTGGATTCGTCTGCGCTGGGAGCTGACGGTAAAGATTAGACCACGACCTCGACCGAGGATCGACGGCACACCGCCGCAACGAGACGCAACAGGTTGAATCATCTTCAACTCAATGTCAGAACAGGAAATGTGTCTTCACGTCACAGGAAGTTTACAGCCTCTCAGACAACAACAACAACAACAACACTGAACCATCATCATGTCCAAGAGAACTTAATTTCCATCTTTCTTTTTCTTTTTCAAATCTACCAAACACATCAGACTTGTGCCGTTAATATCAGTCATGAAGAACAAAATGTTGTAAATAAAGTTTTCAACTTTCAACGCAAGTTCTGCAATCAGGCCTGAAATTCAACAAGTTTTGCTTGAAAACTCACCGCTAGGGGTCAACCATCTTTCAACAAGCTAGATTTTGACCTTTGTTGGATGGTTTACTGTTCTCTTAGGTAAAAACTGAACATGGAAACAGAAGAGAGCGAATAAAGCAGCAGAACATCAGGTCGGTGCGATTGTATCTCCCCCTAGAGGCTGACGTGAGTACTACTGCCTGAAATGCTGCGTCGCTGTCTAGCTGCTTAATCTGCCTCCGTTGGACTGATCTATTCTGCGACGTAAAAGATCAAACACTGATTTGTCGGCTGCGTCTCAGAACAGCTGGTTAACAGTATAGCATTTCAGGTTTCACTGTACTTCTCATATCAGCCTGCAGGGGGCGACACAGTCCGGCCGTCTTTGTCTTACGTTGTCTTACGGGGAATGAGTGAATGAAAACAGCGACCACAGACACAAACAGCGAATCATCCTTCTAATGTCAACATCTAATTACAGACAGATGGTCGCCCCCTAGTGGTGAACAAGCAAAACACATTTGTTTTGATTTTTTTTTTTTTTTTTTTTTTGCGTCCAAATAATCAACATTCAGAGCCTCAAATCTGAGGAATCAAAGATGTTTTTTTCTAAATTTTAATTAACTAATCAACATCAACATGACCTGTTGCTAACTGCTAACTGTCCTGTTTTCTGTGATCAAACCTAAAATTTAACTAATTTCTCTGGAAAACTCACCACTAGGGGGCAACCATTTTTCAGCTAGTTAGATTTTGATATTTGTTGGATGGTTCATTGTTCGTTTGTGTAAAAAAAATCAACATGGAGACAAAGTGGGGCAAAGAAAACAATAGATGATGATTATGCAATTAAATCTCCACCTGGAGGCTGATATGAGAACTGCAGCATAAAAGACGAAACCTGAAATGTTGCACTGCTAGCTGCTGGATCACTGTTCGTTGGACTGATGGTGAATTTATGGTCATAAACGTCTCAGAGCAGCTAGCTAGCGATGTAGCATTTCAGGTTTCTTCTTTTGCGATGCAGTTCTCATGTCAGCCTCCAGGGGGCAACCACAAGGAGCGCCCTTCCCTTTGGATGCTTTAATAGCAAACAACCTCACAAAAGCAGCGACCACAAACACAAACGGTGAATGAACCTGCTGACGTCAACATCTAGCTCATTGATGAATGGTCGCCCCCTAGTGGTGTCGTCCCCCGAGATTCAGGTTAATCAGTAATGTAATGCTAGCTAGCTGTGCTATAACAGCTAGCTAGCATTACAAGTGTTTTCCTCCAGGGGGCGACGCAATAGAATCATACTCATCTTCAGCAACAAACAACAACCACAGAGATTAGCAGTGAACCATCCTGCTGATGTCAACATCGAGCTATTTCACAAATGTTCGCCCCCTAGTGGTGAAAAAGAAAATACATAATTTATCTTTAGTTTATCTCAAATCAAAACAAACAATCAACATTTATCAGAGCTTCAAATATGAGAAATCACAGATTATTTCTCTGACCTTTAACTTAAATTATTCTATAAATAATGGAGGTTTTAGAGACGTGATCGCTTCCAAGACATGAAGTTTTCAGGTGCTTTAAGCTTTTTTCAACCTGCTGCTAAAATTTCCAAGTCTGGAATTAACAAGCTGCTGTATTTAGCCGCTCAGGCAGCCCATTACTGGAGGATAGCTTCCAGCATAAAGAGCACTAATGAGCACACTGTGCAGCAGCGTTAACCCAGACCCTCTTTAAACATACAATATTGACAAAGCTAATACAAAGTACAGGCTGTTGAGTCCAGAGTGATGAACTCAGCTCTCTTCTGACTTAAAGGTAAACTCACGTTATTTAACATGAACCGTGTTAAAAGCTGCTTAAACACAAGACAAATCGATTTGACTGTCGAGTCCGTTTGAGTTCAGACAGGAGACACAAAGACACAAAACTGCAACCAACCGCCTCGTTTCGTTAAGATTATTCTTTATTATGAAGTGCCACAAAATGCTTTGTGTTCATTGTGCTTACATTGTCTGAATACTGGCTCAAAAAAAACCCCAAGAGACCGTCTCTCTGCAACAGAGATCCAGATCTCCTGAGATATAAGGTGTGTCAGATAATCGCTATACAGCAGTAAAAATTATCAATCCAAAGGATTCGTTACAAACCCTCTTGCAATAAATGATTATTTAGGTTTAATTGTCATTCTTTAACTTGGAAATACAAAAAAAGAAGAGAGGTCAAGCTAGTACAAGGTTTTAATTCTTCTCTACCTGAATTCTAGTTAGTTTCATTGTGCTACTTTCTTTAAGGTGGAAATGACTAGAATGGAAGTGCTTAGAGAGAGAGGACAGATGTGGAGCTCAGTGAGAGACAAACGCAAACGGACACAAAAACCTTCAGCTTCGGTTTTCAAACCAGCAACCAGAGGTAAAATATAACATCTGTGGAGACGTCAGAGATGATGCAACAAAGACTGAGCCGCGACCGAACATTCGATGCGGAAACACGACAGTTTTATCAGGTTTAACTCAACATCACTGCAGGAAACACGTGTCTTTTTAGCGGGAAGTTTTCATCGTTTAATCCTTTAATTCCTGTTTTTTCATTTTATTACGTCTCTGTGGGTCCTAACACTTGGAGTAAAAAAGAAACCTTTAAAAAGTCATTTTTAATATCAGTAATTGATAATAAATGTCGTGACCTCCGTATTTAATTTTCAGTTAACAAAACATGAACAGAAATCCTAGAAATATGTCGGTGGTGAGTTATAAACTGTCATGAATTAAAAACTGTTAAAAACAGATTCTGTAAAAATTTTTCTGGAAAACTCACCACTAGGGGGCGACCGTCTTTCAACAAGCTAGAGCTTTGATGTTAACGGGATGATTCACTGTTTGTTTGGTTAAAAAATTCAACATGGAAACAGAAGAGAGCAAAGAAAGCAGCAGAAGAGGATGGCGGCCTGATTGTGTCGCCCCCTGGAGGCTGAAATGAGAACTGCAGCGTCAAAGACGAAACCTGAAATGTTGCGCTGCTAACTAGCTGCTGGATCGGTGTTTGTTTGTTTCTGTGACATAAAAATCAAACACTGATTGCGAATTTATTATCGTCACATGAGCATCTCAGAGCAGCTAGTTAGCGATGTAGCATCTCAGGTTTCTTCTTTTGCGCTGCAGTTCTCATGTCGGCCTCCAGGGGGCGACACATTCAGGCCGCCATCATCTTCTGCTGCTTTCTTTACTTTCATTTGTTTCCACTACTAACATCAAACAAACTACAAACAATAAAACATCCTGTTGACGTCAACACCTAGCTGGTTGATAAATGGTCGACCCCTAGTGGTGACAAAGCAAAAACACAAACAGTCTTTTTTAATTTCCATCTTTCTGTTTGTTTATGTCTTTGTGGATCCAAACACTTGGAGACAAGAAACTTTAAAAACTTTTCTAAATTTTCTAATTTTTTTTAAATCTACAAAATCACTAATATCAGTAACAAACAAATGCTGTAAATAAAATGATTAAAAAAGTAGAATCAACATGTGACCTGTTGCTAAATGCTAGCTGCTAACTGCTGCAAAGTTCTGCAATCAACCCTAAAAACTCACCACTAGGGGCAACCATCTTTCAACAAGCTAGATGTTTACGTCACCAGGATGGTTTATCGTTCTTTTGGGTGAAAACTCAACATGGAGACAGAAAAGAGCAAATTAAGCAGCAGAAGATGAAGATGGTGCGATTGCATCTCCCCCTAGAGGCTGACATGAGTACTACTGCTAGAAAGGCTGCGTCGCCAGCTAGCTGCTCGACCAGCCTCCGATGGACTGATCTGTTTGTCTTTGCGACATAAAAAAGAAAACGCTGATTTGTCGGCTGCGTCTCAGAACAGCTAGCTAACGATACAGCAATTCAAATTTCATTGTAATTCTCTTATCAGCCTCCAGGGGGCGACACAATCAGGCCGTCGTTGTCTTCAGCTGCTTCTTTTGTTCTCTTTTGTCTCGAAATGAAAACAGTGACCACAGACACAAACTATCCTGCTAATGTCAACGTCTAGTTACTGACAGTTGGTCGCCCCCTAGTGGTGAAAAAGCAAAACACGATTTATAAGATATTAATTACCTCAAATATATTTAAATAAACAGTTTTAAACTTTAACAAACTAGCTGTAAAATAAAATATAACATCTATGCTGCGATCGTAACGTGACTGTTTCTTTCTCGTGTCACATGGAGATTAATCCGTCACGGGTTCTTCTTTTTCCGTTATGTTTTCAGCCACAATGGCGACTTTTGGCGAACGTGCAAATCAAAATAGTGAAAGAGTAGGATCAAGGTGCAGGTGATGCTCTCGTTCTCTTTTGCATTTCTGGGCTTTTACTGTTCCGTTTTTTTTTTTTTTTTTTTTTGATGATTATTGTGAAATAAAATAATAAAATTACAGAAAAACAAAAACCTCTTTAACAAGTCGGAGCTCTGTTGACTAATCATCTGATACAGTTCAAGTCATTTGCAGCTTAAATCCAGTTCACACGTCAGAATCACAACAACAAAAACCCAAAAAACTAAAACTTCTTCCTTCTCGTTAGAGACGTTAAAGATCGTGTTGTTTTGTTTCGGTGGTGGACGCTGTCAGGCACTGGGTTACGACGCGGACAAAAACAAACGCTCACTTGTTTTGTTTTGCTTTTTGTTTTTGTTTGTCTCGTTTCGTTTGTCTCTCAGGAAACTCCACAAAAATCTGCAGGAAAATGTTTGGGAGCTGCAGAGAACTGGGTTCAGCAACACTAAGATCAGAGGTCAAACCTTTTGAAGGGTCGAGTGATGATTGGAGTTAGCCTGTCTGTAGAGTTAGCTGGATAGTTAGCCTGTTGTAGGGTGAGTCGGGTGGAGGAGGAGGAGGAAGGGGGAGGGGCCTACTGCAGAATAATCCAGACTGTAACAGCTGAGGTGCGGATCCACCACCCGGCGTTATAAGAGCGCATCTTTTTTATTTATTTCTTCTTTTTTTTTTTTTTTGTGGTTTTAAAGTTGAACCATCGTTACCACTGCTGCTGCTGCTGCTGCTGAATAAATCATCAACCTCAGTCCGACTCCAACAACAACAACAACAACAACGCAGCAGCAGCAGAAGTACTTCCTGTTAGCAGGTTAGCGTTAGCCTCACGTCTTGGCGGCGGGCGGAGTTTCTATCCTACATTAGGCCTCGCACCCGGCAGGCAGCTGATCCCAGCCTCTCTAGCCTACATCCTACGTTAGATCTACACACTAAGAGGCAGGCAGTGCATAACAAGAGAGGAAAGACAGGACTTTTCTTTTTGTTTCTCTAACACTACGTTGGCATGTTCCCTGATGTCTGTTAATATTAGTATTCTTCTGTTTATGACTATAGGTGAAGTAAAACATACCTGATTTTTAAACTGCTATACAGTAAGTAGGTAATACTTCATAACTTCATCATAAAATACCATGCATTAGGTGATTATTGCTTTTTAAAGAGTCCTACGGAGGCTCCAAGAGGAAAAAAATATTGCCCTCAGATTCTATCTATAGGATTTTGGCAAAAAATCATAAGCTTTTTATGATGTTGGCATAGATTTCATTAATTTTTTTTCTTTTCAGTTTTTGTTTAGTTTTGTTTAGTTTTTGCATGCAATAACGTTAATAAGGTCAACGAACGAACGAACAAACAAACGGAAAAACAACAAATAAATACAGAAAAAGTGACATATGCTTTGGCCTGTTGTGATAAAAAAGAGGTTGGCAAATTTTTCCTATAACAAAAAAATTAAAGTGCAACAAATAAATTAATTAATTGGTAAATATCGTATCAAATCAAGTAGAAACTTACAATAAATAAATAAATAAAAACAAATAAATAAATAATATTTTTTACCTCAGTAGTGGAGAGAATATGGTCACTTGGTGCAGCAGAACATTATTATTATTATAATTATTATAATTATTATTATAATAATAATTATTATTATTATCATTAATACTATTATTCCCCCAAAAAAACAAACAAAACCAGAAGGAAAAAACTCTTTCACTGCGTTTCAGTGCAGGAGGAACCAGTAGCTTTAGTCTTACTATTGTCTTTGTCTTCATCACCATCATCATCATCATCGTTGTGTGTTTAGATGCCGGAAGAAGCCGAAGAGTCGTCAGAGTTTTATTTTTATTTTTCTCCGCCGGTCGGACGGAGAAGGAAGAGGAGGTGAAGAAGTTTGTCTCTTTTTTTTTGTTTGTTTTATCTTGTTTTTTTTTTGTTTCTATTTTTTTCTTTTTGGAGGAAGTGCATGCGTAGATCAGTTAAATCCTTAAGTGGGCAAAATCTCAAGGAGAAAAAATTGTGCTATCTTCATCATCATCATCGTCATCTTCATCGTCATGAATAGGCCCTAAGGGGAAGCGAGGTGGTGGTGGTGGTGGTGGTGGTGGTGGTGGAGGGAGGAGAGAAAGCAAGGTCATAATCTGACCAAAAATAGATTAGTGTCTGCAGATGAGTCAGTGATCGTGGTACGTTAACGTCTGCAGCTCTGAGTTGTTCTTCATCTATGCAGCGATGGAGGAGGAGGGGTGAGGAAGGGGGAGGAAGGGGGGGGTCATGCATTTAAGGGGCCGAGCGGTGAGAAGGGGCCCTTGAAGCAGGCGGACTCGTAGTGCTTGTTCAGGTAACTCTTGAGAGCGAAGGTCTTGTTGCAGCGTTTGCACTTGAAGTGTTTGAAGGCCGAGTGCGTCTGCATGTGAGCGCGCAGGTTGGAGCGGTCGGCGAACGCTTTGCCGCAGTGAGCGCAGCCGAACGGCTTCTCCCCCGTGTGCGACCTCATGTGACCCTGGAGGAGCCACGGTCGACTGAACGCCTTCCCGCACACGTCGCACTTGTGCTTGAGGTCGTGGGTGAGCAGGTGCATGGCCATGGCGGGCATGGACACGTACACCTTCCCGCAGGTGGGACATTTCTTGGCCAGCTTGCTGTCCAGCGAGCGGTGTGTCTGTTTGTGTCGGCTCAGGTTGGAAGACGTGGCGTAGGTTTTGCCGCACTCGTTGCAGGTGTGCCTCTGGATGCTGCGCGGGCCACCCAACGCTTTCCTTCTGGAGCGACCGTCGGTGATGAAGAAGGCATCGACCGTGTAGCCTTCGCTCACCGCCGCGTCGCCGTTGATGTAACCGTGGGCGATCTCTGAGCCGGGGCTGTCCGGGGCCGACTCAGAGTCCGGGGCGCCGTAGTCGCTGTGGATCCCATCGTACAACGGGTCGGGAGACGGCACCTTGATCCCGCCGTCGCTCTCACCCTCGTACACCACAGGACTGATGTAGTCGCTGATGTAACCGGCTGACGAGGAAGAAGAGAAAGAAATAAAACTGTGTTAGAGTTTTAATGAAAGTGAAGACGAGTAGAGTTCACAGTTTTTACAACGTTTAGTGACAAACGACGTCACCAAGCCGCTGAACGAGCCTCAAACAACTGGTTTCATCTGTTTGTTGTTTGTAGAAACAGATTTGATCCATTAAAACACAAGTTTAAAAACACAACCTCCAACTCTAAAACCTCATTTATGATATTTTTTGAAGCGGCTCAGTCTCAGGTTTTCATCGTGTTTCTGTTTGAACAATGACTGAGTCCAGTGTTAAATGAAGGTTGTGGCAAAAGAACTGAACCGGACATGAAACCTGTTGACATCATGTGATCGACCCCCTGCAGTCCACAGATAATTCCCATCACCCCCCTCTCCTCCTCCTCCTCCTCCTCCTCCTCCTCTGGTGGAGGTTGCAGCTGAAACATTTCCTCAGTGAAAGATAAATGCACAGAGTCCTGACCCTGAACTCTAGAAAGCTGATTTAGCGTGTGAAAATGAGCATCAGCATCAGCAGCGGTGCAGCGGTGGTAGAGGAGGTGGTGGGGGGGTGAAGACTTACACAGCAAAACACAAACACACAAACTCAGTCTGAGTCACAGGAAACACTAACGACTTCAACCTGATGATTATTTTTCTTTAGAAACATGTTTTTCAAACATTCAGCGTCGATTTGAACAAGTTGTTTGCTGCAAAACTTGATTTGGTTTTTGCGTCTTTGAGTCGTTTCTCAACAAAAGCGACAATAAACTCGACGCTTAAAACAAATCTAATTTAAGATGTTTTATCTTCACTGAACCTCTAAACCTTGACGTGCACAAACACTCAGAACATATGTATGATATGAACAGAAATACAAACATCTCCGGGTGATTTTAAAAGTAACAATCAGCTTCATGTGTTGAAGACAGAAACGACAGATGTGACAGATGTGACTTATTTCAACCAGAAGAAGCAACAAGCTGTGGTAGAACTTCCTCAACGTCTGTAACAACGTCTCAGAATTCTGACGTCCTAACGTTCTAGAATTCCTCAAAGTCGTTTGTTTGTTTGTTTGTTTCCAGCAGCAGGTTGTTAAAGAGACGACGACGAAGGAAACAGAAACGTTTATCTGCAGCAAATGATCTGATATGAAAACCGAATCAATGTTCAACAGTTCAACACTGCTGCCACACACACACACACACACACACACACACACACACACTCAGTTTAAACACACACACTCAGTAAAATGCTACGTTTGTTAAAATCTCCAGTTTGAGCTGAAGAATCGTCGTGTGAAACAAGAAAAGAAGAAAAAAAAAATCTGCCAACGCAGCAAAAATCGGGGACAGGCGCACACCTGGACGCCTCCCCCATCCTCACCCCTTCTTCCCCACCCCCCATCCTCATCCTCACCCGCTCATCTTCATCCTCACCCACCACCCACCCCCACCCCCTCGGCAGAAATACAGGATCTGATTTAATCAGAAAGAAGATGAAGATGAAAACATCTGTTCGTGCTCATGTTGCAGGAATTTGTTAATGATGTGACTGAATCTGCAGGACCAGGACTAAAACCTGGACAAGGTCCAGGACTAGCACTAGGACAAGCACCAGGATTAGGATCAGGTCCAAGAACAAGAACAAGGCCAGAACCAGAGTCCAGACCAGGTTCTGCGTCTCCTGTTAGTCCCTTTCACCTTCAGAGTGAAGAGGATCCAGATGTTTAATAAAAGCCTTCGTCCAAGTCTTTATCTGACAGTAGGAGGTGATGGAGGGGTGAGGGAAGGGGTGAGGTATGGGTGAGGAGGTGGGGGAGGCCCCACCTGAATCTGATCTGATCGGATTCTCATGTGAAGATTCAACAACCTGCTTCATCTTTTCTCTTTGAGTTAAAGTGTTGATGATGTGATGTGGTTTCACTCACACTCAGCTCACCCTCCTCACCCCTCCCTCCCCCTCCTCCCCCCTCCTGCAGCTCCTCTGAAGTACCTGAACTCAACTCCACCAAGAAGAAAATCGCTTATTTTGCAGCTGCAGCTTCTCAGCAGGAGACGTCGGAGCTTTTATTCTTCACCTCATGAGACAAAAAACCAGAACCAGGTCCTGACTCTGACTCTGACTCACCCCCTCACAGCCTCACCCTCTTCCTCACCCTCTACCTCACCCCTTCTAGAGCAGCCTCACCAGGCTGCAGGACCCGGGACTCTTCACATGAACCTGAACCTGAACCAGAACAGATCGTTTCACGGATGATCCAACAGCAGATACAACAGGTCAGTGCGCATCAGCGCCTTCATCATCATCATCGTCAGGAGGAGGATGAGGAGGAGGATGAAGAGGAGCCTCCTCCTCTTCCTCAGACACCTGTTTGGCGGCTCTGACCTACCTTTGTCATGGAGCCGCAGGCTGAGGTCCGTCCGGTGCCGGTACGCGTTCTCCAGATCCGCCCCGGTGGAGAAATCATCCAGTTTCACCTTCTTCACCAGGAAAGACCTTGGCATGGTGGTGCGACACACACACACACACACTCACACACACACACACACACTGTCACAAACACAACGACACACACTCGCAACCACAGCCGGTCGCCGTCGGCCTGGCCAGCGTGCCGCTTCCGTCCGCTCCAGTAACAACAAGAGGGAGATGAAGAGGAGGAGGAGGAGGTGGTCCTGGTCCTGGTCCTGGTCCTGGTCCTGGTCCTTGTCCTCTTCAAAACCGGGACCTGATCCGGTATTTAGGATTGTGTCTGTGTCCGGTTTCTCCTCGCGCTCAGGTTCCTCGTGCAGAGAAAGAAGAAGAGAAATGCAACTTCAGCACCGGACAGCTCCCTCCGCGAGGAGGAGGAGGAGGAGGAGGAGGAAGAGGGGGGAGGAGGAGGGAGGTGATGCCTCGCGCTCTCTCTGTGCTCACTGAGAAACAGGCTCGTGCAGTTCCCCAAAAAAAAGAAAAAAAAAAAAAAAGATAATAAATAAAAAGAATTAAGAAAATAAAAGCCGGTGGATGCTGGAGGAGGAAGAGGAGGATGAAGAAGAAAATAAAATAATAATAATAATAAATTTGGAAGCTTTTCAAAATAAATGTCGGACACCTCGTCCTTCTCCTCGTGCGGTAGAAATAGTCCCGTTAATCCTGGTAACGGCGGCGAAAATGTTTTTATATAAAAAAAATAAAAAATAAATTAAAAAATATAAAAGAGAGAGAGAGACTCCCTGCGGCGGATCAACAGCAGCGTCCCTCTCTCTCTCTCTCTCTCTCTCTCTCTCTCTCTCTTCTCTCCCCCTTTTCTCTCTCTCTCTCTTTTCTGCGGCTTCCTCCGCGCGCTGATCCCGCGAGTGTGGCGTCTCGCGATCAGCTGTTGGCATTTATACCGCGTGCGAGAGAGAGAGCGAGAGAGAGAGAGAGAGGATGGAGGGATGGATAGACACTCTGGTAGAGGGAGTGCTTAATTTAATCCATCCCACATCCCGGGGGAGCGGCGACTGGCCCGGATGATTTATTGAAGCTGTTATCACCCCCCCCCCTCCTCTCCCTCTCTCTCTTTTCCTCCCCCCTCCTCCTCTTCCTCACCCTCTTCTTCTTCTTCTTCTTCTTCTTCTTCTTCTTTTCTTTTCTTTTCTTTCTTTCTTCTTCCTTTTATTTTTTTAGGCGCCATATTTTGTGCAGATAAGAATGAAACTGATTTGATTCAGATTTTATTTTATTTATTTTTAAAACATGATTTTTTTATTATTATTTATTTATTTTAATGGAGGAATATTAACGAGCTCGTGCTCTGTAGTGTAGTAATTACCAAGAACGTGTCGCGTGCAGCAGCAGTAGTTTGTTTCTGTTTCAGGGTCAAACCAGGTTCATTCAGGATTATTATGTAACAACACAGATAAAGTGACAGATTCATAATGAATCAAGTGGAATAAACAGGTTTTTTTCAGATTTGTACTTTTGTTTGTTTCAAAGTATCTAAATAAACAAACTTCATTGAATTTATTGCAGCTGTTGTTGTAAAAAGTTAATGACTTGAGTCTAAAGTGTCTAAACTAGTGAAGCTGCAGCTGATGTAGCTGAAGGAAGGAAATAAAAAGAGCTAACTGAAGCTAACGCTGGCTAACAGACATGCTACCTCCCATCTACTGAGTCAATGGAGACAGAAATTATTTCCTGGTCCAGTTTGAAATGTGTCCTGGTTTCAACTTGTTATGTTTGTTAAAGATAATGTTTGTCAGGCAGAGAGCTCTGTTTAGTGACAGGCAGCTGCATTTACGTCAGCTAACGTTAGCTTAGCAGCAGCTACGCTAACCTAGGAAAATATATCTGACCTGGTCAGTTTTATCACCTGCTCCTCGTTCTCTCTTCAGCCGGGAAGAAACTGTGACGTGACGTCACCTACCAGACTGGTTGGTTTGTAGTCGAACCAGTTACGTGTTTTCAGAAGCAGATAAATCAACAATTACACCACAAACATGGTCTTGACTCACTGATAGTTTCATTTAAATCAACATACAGGACGTGTGTGTGACAGGTAACAGGTCAGACTTGTTAATGTAGGATCAGGATTAAAATATATAACGTGACCAACGGGTCAAATCATAGTTTATTTTTAGAGTCTTTGCGATATAAACCCACACTCTGGTGTTGTGGGTGTGGCCTGACAAAGGCCACACCCACTCAATCATCTGACCCCGCCCCCAAATCCACGTCACACGTTATACTTTATCTGACTCTGTGGACTTTATGACCTAGAGGACGGTGTGTAAATGTGTTTTAATCGGTCCAACATGGTGAAACGTTACATGTGATCGTTTTAAAGTTTTATCGTCGTCGAGCTCAGTGAAGATAAAAGACACAAACTAATTTATAACGACTCAGAACAAGACTCACATATAATATAACAAGATGAACAACCTGGTCATCAAACTTTTTTATTCAAACGTCATCAATGTGTTTGTTCTTCTGGAATTAAATTAAATTAAAAACTGAAAGATGAAGATGATGATGATGATGATGATGATGATGAAGGCGACAGAACAAAGTTTGATTCATGAAAGTTTAGAGACAAAGTTACACAAGAGAGATTTTAGTATTGATCACATATGATGTGTGTGTTTGATGATGAATCGTGTGTGTGTGTGTGTGTGTGTGTGTGTGTGTGTGTGTGTGTGTGTGTGTGTGTGTGTGTGCAACCAGTCCATCTGTTGTCCTTAATCAGGGGAAGAGCAGATGAGCTTCATCACCTGGAGACTGGCTCAGGGAGGTCCAATTAAACACACACACACACACACACACACACACACACACACATGCACACACACATGATACCATCACATCACATACACACACTGACACACACACATACACACACACACCATCACATCACACACTCAACCAGCTCCACCACAACTGTCAGTTGACTGAAATAACCCACAACGTTAACAACACGTTTCATCATCATTAAAGGACACACACACACACACACACACACACACACACACACACACACATTGACATGAAGCAGCTTTAAACTCAGTTTGTGACAGTGAGTCAGTCGTTATTGAAAAAGAAAGAGATGATATTTCACCTCCTGAGTAAAAAATAAAGAAAATACATAAAAAATACAATCACATCACATCACACACACACACACACACACACACACACACACACTTCACCAACATCACCACACACTTTATTTTATTTTTAGGTAGAAAACACAGACTGAAGCAGATTGATCTCATCACGTCTCATGTTTCATTAATCAGAAACGTTTAATGTTTCAGTTTATTTATTGAATCTTCAGATAAAGTTTCAATTCATGAAGTCGAAGAAAAACTGGTAGAATAAAGTTTGAACTGATGGAAAAAAAGAAAGTTTCAGAGTGAAAGAAAAGAAACAATAAAAACATTTAGAAAATATGACGTTTTATTAGAATAAAAGAGGAAAAAGAGACGAGGTGTGTGTGTGTGTGTGTGTGTGTGTGTGTGTGTGTGTGTGTGTGTGTTTTGATCAATGTCTTGTTTGGTTTAATTGATGAAGGAGTCAACACATGTGTCTTATGAGTGAATGTAGCCGCTGTCCAGCTGCTCAGTGTGTGTGTGTGTGTGTGTGTGTGTGTGTGTGTGTGTGTGTGTGTGTGTGTGTGTGTGTGTGTGTGTGTGTGTGTGTGTGTGTGTGTGTGTGTGTGTGTGTGTGTGTGTGTGACGGCAGCCAGCTGCTGTCTGAGGCCTCTGTTCCACTCTGATGTTAAAACGTATAAAAACACTTTGTTTCTCTTCTCGTTACGTCGTCGTCGTTTCATCGACTTTTGACTTTTTGTTTCATTGTTTCTGTTTCTGGTTTTTAGAAGAAAACATCAGACAAACGTAACAAAAACACTCATTGAATCATCTTTCTGTGTTCAAGCATCTTTAGATTCACATTAAGTGTAAAAACGACAACAGTGAGTTTTTAATTTAGATCCTTTAACAACTTGACGTTATTGAAAAAACGTCCAACAAATGTAACGAAAACACATAAACAAACATTGATTAAATGATCTTTGTGTGTTAAACATCTTCTCTTTTAGATAAAGTGTAAATAAAAGCAGCACTGAGCTTCTAATGTATTAAATTATTCTTGTTTCTATTAATTTCCCTGTTTGTTTTCTCGTTTGTGAACAGAAGGTCACGACAGTTTCTTTCTCACCTCGTATGTTTAATACATCAAGATTTTTATATATATATATATATATATATATATATATATATATATATATATATTCACTTAGAGTAAATTGTTTCATCAAGGAGAGTTTAAGAAAAAAAAAAGTGTAAATATATTTCACGTCTCCGTCTCTTCCTCCTCTTTTTCTCTCTGGTTCGGTCTTTTTCTGAAGGTGAGTCTTGTTCTGTTCTGTCCTAAAGCTGTTCTGTCGCAGTAACGCTAAATATTGCTGAGCAGCTCTTCTCATCAGGCACACACACACACACACACACACACACACACACACTTGCAGACACATGCAGAAGTGCTGGGCTAGGGGAGAAATGTGGCCTGTTTCTGTGCAGTTTTTGATGACTCCCGCTGAAACAGAATGCAGCGAACATTAGCACAGGATCCGATGTCCCAAAACAGAAGAGGAGAGAGCAGAGACACAATACATCAGCATACGTCCCACTCATCCAGCTCATCCACGTTTCTACTTCTTTTAACCTTGTCCAGACCCTCACACACACACACATATATATACACACACACTTCATGTTAACTCAGGTCTTAATTCTTCGTCTCTGAAACATAAAATTCACCTCACGTCTGGAACGAGATGCGTTTTTTCTCCTCTGATATCAGCTGCTGTAATGATTAGTGTACATCACACACACACACACACACACACACACACACACACACACACACACACACACATGCACAGGTCTCAGATCAATAGAAACATCAGACAACAAATGATAAAAATAAATATCTAAACGTCTTAAAGAAGCAGTTTATTGTTTCATCTGAGGAAGAAAATTCAAATATTAAAGACACAAACGCTGCAACTCATCTTTACCAACAACTGTCTGAACATATATATATATATATATAAAGTTATTAAGTTTTAATATCAAATGTACAAGTTACACAAAAACGTTTGAGCTTTAATCTGCTTCACAAACCAGTTTCTGCTGAAGGTCAAATAACTAAAACATGATGTTTCAGTCAGGTTTTCATTAGTTTTTCAATTAAAGTTTTTAACTGTGATGATTTTGAGGTAACTGTGATTAAACAGAAACTTAAACAGAATTAAGTCGTAAGTTTCATGTGATAAAGAGGAAAAGTAAAGATTCTCCTGCAGATAAAAGACTTGAAAACACTTGAAAAATGAATGAAAACATCAGTAATATGTCATCGTAGTGGTTCTACCCCTCAGTTCATATCTGACCAGAGTAAAATGTAACATCTCATGCTGTAACTTGATGTGTAAAAGATGATTTCTATTATTTTTTTAATTCTGAGGCCAGAAACAGTTTTATTAATGTAGCAGGTGAATTTTAACGTCTTCCAACACGAATGTGTAAAGTTTAGTGACATCTGGTGGTAAAGATGCAAATATTGTGTAATATAATATATTGTTCTAATATTGATGATGTGTTTAGTTTGTTGGTTCTGGGTCAAAACCAGTTCAACCAGTTCTGTTCTTCCAGCTGCTAATTCAAGGTGTCGACAGTGAAGCAGCATCGTCTCGTCTCCAAAACATCTTTTCATCTTTTCATCTTTCATCTGGATTCACTGGATCTGGATCGATGCAGATCAGAGTTAATATATTTTCATGATTCCTTCTGATCAGTTTCATTTGTATTTGAGGATTATTTCCTTGTTCTGACTCAAATTTTCTTAGTGAAGCTGAAAGTGATTATTTTTTCTTTATTTATTTATAAAAAAGATGAATGTTTATATTAAAAGTTGTCACTTGTAGCTCAGTTTCTACGTGACGTCTGGGATCAGTTCAACTGACCAACCAGGAACATCGTCTCATGAATATTTATGTTTGGGAAACTTGGACAATGAAATGGTCTGATGATGAACGGTGTTCCAGATCAGCAGATTCATCATTTTACAGAACAACCAGTCAATGTGTCTGTGAAGATTAAGAAAAATGATGAATCTGCTGATGTTGAACATCCTTCATCACCAGTTGTTATAAAACCAGACGTTGGGTAAGTCTTGTAAAACAGTGTTTTTAATAAACTCTGGGTTCACTTACTAAGTTATCAGTACTTCAGTTTATGTGTAGGGACCCTATTCATGCTACTGCTGAAGTGAAGTGATATTTTGAGCTTTATTAGTGGTTAAAAAATGACAATTTAGATACGTTTGGCTGACTGCCCCATTTACTTTCATTGTTAACTATTTGGTTGTGAAAACAAAAGACGGTTAAACTGGATATTACTTCAACCAACGTTAAATATCTGTTGAGGGGAGTTTGACTCATATTCATGGTGAAATAGACTCTGGTTCATGTTTCTCTGAACCGTCACTTTAAAAGATCAAAGGAGTTTTGAATTGATATCAGATCTTTTAAAGAAAGATTGATTTTTTGTGAATTAACATGTTTTTATTTGTTGTTGTTATGTTTATTGTTGTTGTCGTTATTATAATTGTCTTTGTTGTCGATGTTGTCGTCATTGTCGTTGTTGTTTCCATTGTTGTTGACATTGTCACTGTTGCCGTTGTTGTTGTTGTTGTCATCATTGTCATCGTTGATGTTTTCATTCATGTCATTGTTGTTGTCATCCTTGTTGTCATTGTTTTTGTCGCCATCGTCATTGTCGTCGTCATTGTCGTTGTTGTTGTTGTCTTTGTTTTTTGTTGTTGTTGTTGTTGTTGTTGTTGTTTGTTGTTGTTGTTGTTGTTGTTGTTGTCATCGTCGTTGTTGTTGTTGTTGTCATCGTCGTTGTTGTTGTCGTTGTTGTTGTCTTTGTTTTTTGTTGTTGTTGTTGTTGTCGTCATTGTTGTTGTTCTTGTTGTTGTTGTTGTCATCGTCGTTGTTGTTGTTGTTGTCGTCGTTGTTGTCTTTGTTTGTCGTCGGTCTATAAACGTCCGTGTGGCTTCATTAGCTCAATAATGGTGTAGAGATGCAGGAGTGATGAGCTCCATAATGAATCTGTAACGGGAGATTTCACAGTCTGTAAACTAGAGCTCAGATTAATGCCTCTGACATTTATTGCTGTTGTAGAAGATCAACGCTGTACTTACTCACACTTTACAAACTAACAGCCCAACAAACTGCTGCTGCTGCTGTTGTTGTTGTGGTGGTGGTGGTTGGAGAAACACCAAAACAACCTTTTCCCTTCGTTCTCTGACTATTTCCCTAAACTGTCTCTGACCCACAAAAAGCTACAGCAGGAGACATTTCTCTTCCTCCTTCCTTCTCTCTATCTCGGGGTAATTGTGTGAATCAGGAGAGATTGCATTTACCCAGACAGCTGAGTGGCGAGCTGGCAGGGTAATAAATGGCCCCGATAACCAGCAGCTCTCTGATTCTCCTTCAACACAGAAATAAGAACAAAAAAAATCATTACCGGCCTCGAACGGACCCATCCCGCCACGTCACATGAGATAAACACAGACATATTTCTGAGACGACGGAGGAAAGAACAGAAGAGGTAGAACGGATGAGGAACGAGGTGAATAAAAGAGTTATGAAAACGTTCTGAAGTATCGCTTTTATTTGTTTTTACGGATCGGGTCGTTTATTCACAGACTTTAGAGAATAAAACAAGGAGACGGTCGATGAAGAAAATAAAGTGAAATATTGTCAGTGTGATGACTTCATCCTCCGCCTGAGACGTGGTGAAGAATCAGGTCTGAAACATCCGTTTAAATAAAGACGTGGACTTTATTTATTGTTTGTTTGTTTGTTTATTAAAATAAAAACATGGGATCAAACATATCAGACTAATTTAAATCATAAGTGGACGAAAATTAACTTTGAAACTGACGTTAATTATTTATTTATTCATCTGGTTCATGTTCAGAACTAAGGCGGCAGCAGGTTGATGTGTTTGTTTGTTTGTTTGTTTGTTTGTTTGTTTGTTTGTTTGTTTGTTTGTTTGTTTGTTTGTTTGTTTGTTTGTTTGTTATGGGACTCGATCACATCACAGAGCAGATGATGAATAATCAGGAATTTGAAATAAAAACTGGCGCATTGATCCAGTTTAGTTTCCTCTGACAGAGTCTTAAGCTAACGTAGCTACTTCAGCTAAATATTAGCTATTAGCTAACTTAGCTAACAGCTTATTGAGATACTTTTGGTCATTTATTTGTTTCAGCCGACTTAGCTACCTCAGCTAATGTAGCTCATTTAACCACTACTTTAGCCACTTCAGCTAACTATTTTTGCTAACTTAGATACATCAGCTAATTAAGCTAATGTTGTGATACGTTAGCTAACTTTGTTGGCTTAGTAATTTAGATAACTATAGTTAGCTAACTTAGCTCAGTTATCCACTTCAGCTAACCTGCTGATAGTTTAGATACATTATTAAAGTTAAATATTTTAGCTAACTTAGCTTATTTAAATAGTTTTGGTCAGTGATTTATTTCAGCTAACTTAGCTCCCTCAGCTAATTTAGCTCTATTTAAACACTAATTTAGCTACTTCAGCTAACTTTTTATTTAACTAAGATACCTTAGCAAACTTTGATACCTAAGGTAACTTAGCTAACTCAGCTAATTAAGCTAATTTTGTGACACATTAGCTAACTGTTATCTTTAAATATCTATTTATTATTTAATTTAGTATTTAGCTAATTTAGATATCTTTAGTTATTCCAGCTAACTTAGATCATTTAGAATCTTTAGCTACTTTTGATAATTTAGTCAATTTCTTTACTTCCAGTTCCCAGTTTAGATGACATGTTTAATTTCTCCATCACGTCTCCAACCAGTTGAACAGACTAGAAAACCTCCATCAGGAGTCTCGAACGTCATAAACTTTACTCTGAATTCAGAAACGTTGCAGAGGAAACTCATTTGGCTTCTTTTTCAGCGATCTTGTGTTTTTAGTTGCTACCCAAAGCTGACGACCCGTAAATAGACAGTTTCACCTTTCAGATGGTCCAATACAAAGCTCCTGAACCAAACCCTGAAACACTCCTCCACCCTCAACTCAAAAAAAAAAAAAAAAAAAATCAGTCCCAACTCACCTCTTTCCTTTCTGGCAGAAAACCACAACTTCTCAGCTGCAAACGGTCCCAGAGCGAAGTAAGGTCACGGTCCGACGGATCCAACAGAACCACCAGAACCAACAAAAACAATTTACTTCCTACTACGACAAATTTCTGCTTGTACGTCTCAAACTGATGAACCCGCAGAGGATTATCACTCGTACGCTGCAGTTCTTGTTTTGTTGTGGTTTGACACTGCTTTCACAGCTTTGTTTTCAGCTGCAACAAACACGTTTTTAATGAAAAAAAAAAAAAAAAATCACCACCTTCCCTGTACCAAACTGTAAACGGACACGGTTACGAATCAACTTTTACCCACGATCCTCCTGTCACTGATCAATCACTGTCAAAGTGAAGCACAATAAGTTGTGATAGTTACAGTGTGAACTTCATTCAGCTGATAAATGTTTATCTCCAGACGTGGTGGAGAACAAAACAGAGGTAAAATAAGACTAAAGATTTAATGTGAAATGTGTAAAAACATCAGCATAAAAGGAGAACGACAAAACACGTTTAAGGGACAACACAAAACGGGTTTAGCAGCCTCGGCTAACTCTGGTTTTTGGGATATATTGGCTCTAGGCACTTTAGCTAACTTGGCTAATTTAGATAACTTAGCTACGTTGGTTGAATTATCTTATTTAGTCATTTCATATAAACTAGCTACTTCAATAAACTTGGCTATATTAGCTAAGTTACTTAGCCACCTCAACTAACTTCAGGTAACTTAGTTAATTAACTTAGCTTCTTCAGCTAACTTGGCTACACTGGTTGCTTTAGGTTAGCGAGGTTAAGGTTAAGGTTAATATTCTACTAACTGGCTACCATAGTTAACTTAGCTTAGTTTGCTCAGTTAAGCTAACTTAGCTAATTTTGTTACCTCTGCTGATTTAGTTATTTAACGTAGTGTTATGTAACACAGTGTCTTAGGTAATAATTAGGTAATCGATTTCAGGTAACTTAGTTAACGTAGCTAACGTAGCTTCTTCAGCTAACTTTGCTTATTTTGCTCAGTTAAGCTAATTTAGCTAATTGCTACTTCAGCTAACATAGTTAATTAACATAGGTAATTTATCTATTTCAGGTAACTTAGCTACACCAATTTAGCTAATTTTGTTAACTTTGGTAATTTAGCTATTTCAGGTAACTTAATTTAGCTAACTTAGCTTCTTCAGCTAATGCAGACAAATTAGTTAGATGAGTTAGCTCACTTGAGATAAGCTAGATAGAAGTTAAGGCTAATGTTAGTTAGCTTAACTTATTTAGATACTGTAGCTAATACTGTAGCTAGATAATGTAGCCAGTTTATCTATTTTAGCTTTGTTAATCACCTACATCAGCTAACTTGGCTAACTTACTAAATTTGGCTAACTTGGCTACGTTAGTTAACTTAACTTATTTATATTCATTAGCTTCACGTGGCTAAGCCAGTTTATTGGTCCTAGTTATTTAATCACCTCAGCTAGCTTAGCCACTGAAGCTGATTTGGGCTAACTTATGCTAACTCAGCTAATGAAAGTGAAGCATTTTCTTTAAACCTGAACTTTCCTTAACAACAACAATCTCTGCTGCGCAGCTCGAGGTGCAGACATCATCTATTTGTTCTCAGCTTGTTTTTAATATAATTTAATCTCGCAGTTTGAACTAATTATGCAAAACAATAACAAATATTATTGAACTTCTTCTGCTCGATGCTTCAAACAATAAACTATTGTCAGTTCTCGCTGCAGCTGATCAGAACCAAGGAGTCGATTTCACCATCACACTTCCATTGTTTTATCACGTCCACATCTCGATTGCTTCTTAGATTTTTTTTTTTTTAACTTTCATTTTACACTCAAGCAATCAGTCACACACACACAGATAAACATACTCACATGATTACACACACACACACACACACAGTGTATGTATGTATGTAGCCCTGAGGCGATGATGCTGTAGCATCAGCGGCGTCCTGATGTTTCCATCAGCAGGACGACACATTACTATTCCAACACGCCACCGTTCAAATGTCCTAATGTTTTGTCAATACAGTTAAATCAACTTTATTTGCCCCCAGAGGCCAAACACTTTCCAAACACACTTCTGTTATGAGCAAATGAAATGAACTTGGAATGAACTCATATTGTTTTATTCTCATATAATGTGTGGCTTTTAAAAATAAGTGTTTGCACATTGTGGGAGATTATCTACATTATCTTTATGAAACGTGTCCTCGCCGTATTTAACTCGACTCGACTGGGTTTGATTTGAGTGTTTTGGCGTTAAAACGTGTGCGGTCGTATAAAACGAAGAAAGAACGAAAGAAAAACAAAAAGAAGTGACAGATGTAAAGGCTAGGCTAACAACATCTGCTGCTCCCAATCTTTATGCTAAGCAAAGCTAGCACTGTGCTCCTATCTCCAGTGTCTTTGTTCAAAGTTAAGCTAACAGCCTGTCTTTGACACTCGTTATGCTCTTATGACCCAAAGCTGAACTTTACCTCGATCTTTACTGGACTAATAAACAAAACTCTGAGATGAAACATTGACCTTCTTGCTGCTGCTTCTCATTTTTGTACTAAGTTAAGTTAGCATTTTCACATTATGCTAAGTTAGGCTAACGCTTTCCCCTGTTTCCAGTTTTTATGCTAAGCTAACTAACTCTGCTTCTGGTCTTTGTTGAGAGATAAGCTAACAGTATCCCCTGTTTCCAGTCCTCATCCTAAGCTAGGCTAACACCTTCCTGTTGCCTTTAGTCTTTGTGCTAAGCTAGGCTAACACCTCCCTGTTGGCTCCAGTCTTTGTGCTAAGCTAGGCTAACACCTTCCTGTTGCCTTTGGTCTTTGTGCTAAGCTAAGCTAACACTTTACTGTTGCCTCTAGTCTTTGTGCTAAGCTAAGCTAACACCTTCCTGTCGCCTCTAGTCTTTTTTAGAATGAACTCATAATGTTTTATTCTCATATATTGTCTGGGTTTGAAAAATAAATGTTTGCACATTGTGGGAGATTATCTACGTTATCTTTATGAAACGTGTCCTCGCCGTATTTAACTCGACTCGACTGGGTTTGATTGAAGTTTCACTGCGATAAAAACATCACGTGCGGTCGTATAAAACGACTGCGTGCGATGGAAGAAGTGGCAGATATGAAATGTAAAAAGGAGAAATACATGTGTATAAATGAGCCTGGAGAAGGTTGAGCTGTAAAGGTGAAGACTCGACTCGTTTCTAATTCTGGGACGAAGGCGTTGGGGTTAGTCTCCAGGGTTTTTCCTCCTTTCGCTGTTGTGGTGGAAATGTCGCCGGCTGTTGTGTGTTTTTGTGTAACGTTTTGACCTTTTTATGGATCACAAAGAAAAAAAAAGAAAAGAAAAGCTGCAACTGTTGCAGGTAAGTTTCTGTTTAGGTTAAAAATACAAACCACCCTGATGAATAAGTCGTTTCACGTCGTCTCCCTGAGGAGAGAAATGATGTTAGTATCACAGAGAGGTGTTTTGTCTCACTTACACACTTTGTATTAATTACATCAACTGATGGTTTATCTATAATTCAGACAAGTCAGTGTCTTTTAAAAACAATAATTTACTCAGATTGCATCATGACAATCCATCCATCCATTTTCAGACGTTTATTTAAGGAAGATGCTTCAACTTGAACATTTTCCAGCTCCTTCTGGAGGATTCGGACGTGTTTGCAGACTAGATGAGGTTTATAATCTCTTCAACTCGTTGGAAAAAACAACCTCCACTGGGAGATGTTAAAGACGCATCTAAACTTGTTCATCTCTGATGATGTGTTCAGGCCAAACACAAAGCAAAGTTTCACCTCATGTTTTTCAGGTTCATGAATCCAGTAAAACATCTGCTCGTCATGTTGTTACTCTGCTCTGTTTTGTTTCTGTAAACTTGTATCATACAGTTCAGTCCAAGAGAAACGTCTCAGTCGGTTTTACAACTCGTCAAACTTCACTTGACATTTGTTCCTCAGGGCTAAGCTAGGTTCCTGTTCCTGCTAAGCTAGGCTAAACGTTTTCTGTGCCTTCTATTTTCATGCTAAGCTAAACTGACACTTGCCTTCTGCTTTTAGTCTTCGTGCAAACATAAGCTAACAGTAGGCTAACAACAGTAAAGTTAACAGTAGGCTAACATCAGTAAAGCTAACAGTAGGCTAACAACAGTAAAGTTAACAGTAGGCTAACAACAGTAAAGCTAACAGTAGGCTAACAACAGTAAAGCTAACAGTAGGCTAACAACAGTAAAGCTAACAGTAGGCTATGTTAACAAGTTCTGCTGCTTCCAGTCTTTATGCTAAGCTAAGGTAGCACTGTGTTCATATCTCCACAAGCTAACAGCCTCTCTTTGACACTATGACCTAAAACTGATGATCAGAGATGAAGGTCAGAAAGTCTGATTGGTAAATTTATCAACTTTTCACTACAGTGGTTCATCTCCATCTTTACTTGACTCTTGAACAAAACTTTGAGATACTGAAACACAAATGCCTTTTTCCAGTTTTGATGCTAAGCTAAATTGACACTGCTTTTAGTCTTTGTCCAAAGATAAGCTACAGTATCCCCTGCTTCCAGTCCTCATGCTAAGCTAGGCTAATACTTTCCTATTGCCTCCAGTCCTTGTACTAAGCTAGGCTAACACCATTGTGTTGCCTCTAGTATTTGTGCTAAGCTAGGCTAACGGCATCCTGTTGCCTCTAGTCCTCACCTCCTAACACCTTCCAAGAATGACTTTAACCCTTTAGAAACACAGCCTCCTGATTGTCTGACAGTTGTGTTTGTTGCGTTATTTGGTCTCTAATGGTTAAACATTGACTCTGAAATTGACTTTAACTTCACCTGAACGTTGTTGTTGTTGTTGTTTCTCTCGGAGTCGAGCGAGAACACGACCAACTGTTTCTCTTTTCTTGCTTGTTTCTCATTTAAGAAAACAGTTGTTCGCTCTGACAAACGTTGATGCACTTGGGAACGACTGGGAGTGACATTTTGATAATAAAAAAAAAAAAAAAAGGTAGGGATAAACTACACTCCAGACTGTGGAGCTTGTAATTGGGATCATATTGCAAAATCTATAAGTTGTGATATAAAACAGTTCTCTGCTGGGCTGACGTCTCAGTGGTCGTAGCTGGGAATTGAACATGTTCAGTCTCTGAAAGTTGATGGTTGGAAAACTTTCTGAACAATAACGAGCGATTATTCGAACCAGGTCCTGAACAGGAAGAGGATTTCCACTTGTTAATCCCAAATCTAATCCCTCTTGAACTGATTCAAATTAACTGGCGTCTAAAAGTTATTCACGACTCGTCCAATACTTGTTTTTTTTTTTTTTTTTTTTGCAAACCCATTTTCTATTTTTAAAGCAGTACTAATTATAAAGTGACCATATGATCATCCATATGGCTTGTTCTAATTGCATCTCTTCTCATCTGCCATTACGCAGTGATAATAAGCCACAGCTTTTCTTTTTCTCTCCCTCGCTATCTGTGTTTATACCTGTTCTTTTTCAGTCCTCAAAACCTCCAAGTTAATGGAGGAATCTGAGATAACAAATAAAAATATCACCTGGACTCGCTCCATCATCTCCTCTCCGTCTCTCGCTTGCACTCATCCGTTTGCCAACTTCTCCTTTATTACCTTTTTTTAATGCTCGTTTGTTTTGTTTACTTCTACCTTCCTGGCTGCCAACACATCCATGTCCCTCCATAATACCACCACCAGCACCGACCGAAGCCAGAAAACCTGCAGAGATAAATTAAGGTGTATTCTTTGCTTAGTTGCTGCAGGTTGTGAGGGATAACGCAGAGCCACAAACTGCTTTATACATACGTCTGTTTCACTTTCTCAGCCGTAGTTCTGTAGTGAAGGTGACAATGAGCAGGTAAATCTCACTAATTGACGTGGATAGTAACCTGGAGGCCCCCAGCAGAGACGCTGAACAAACCCTCGTCCATTAACAGACAGTTGTACGACATTTACACAAACTTAAGCCAACAATCTCCACTTCCACATCATTTGTGCAACAAATTAATACGTTATAGCATGTTAAAGTTGCTGGTGTCAGTGGTCATTATGCTAAGCTATGCTAACAGGTTATTGTGCTTCCAGCCTTCAGCTTTGTTGCATAAAATCTAATTCAGTCCATTTAAAAACAGACTCCTCCACTCTTCCTCACTGCTCCTTTAACTCTGGATATGTGGCTAACTGGATATGTGGCTTTGTGCTAAGCTATGTTAACATCTTCCCCTGCCTCTAGTTGTGCAGGGCTAGGCTAACAGGTTCCCCAACTCCATGCTAACACTTTACCTTTGCTTTCATCTTTGTGCTAAGATACACAGATAGTTTTACCTGTTTCCAGTCTTTGAACTAAGCTAGGCTAACATTATCCTTTGATTCCAGTTGATATACTGAGCTATGCTAATACTCTCCCTCAACCTTTGTGCTAAAATAGATGAGCACTCTCTCCTTGGATCCAGTCTTCGTGTTCAGCCAGACCAACATCTTTCCAGTCATCATGCTAAGCTAGGCTAACATGGCTTAAATAAAAATCACCAAATCATTGATCTGAACACTGTAAAACTCAGGGTTTTTTTCTGCTGTTTGTGATAATTGTTTTCTAATGAATTTCTTAATAATGCTAACTAAGCTAGGCTAACAGGTTACTCTGCTCTCAGCCTTTAGCTTTGTCTGGATGATAAGATCTAATTCAGTCCATTTAAAAACAGACTCCTCAACTCTTCCTTGTGCTTCTTTAACTCTGGATATGTGGCTTTGTGCTAAGCTATGCTAATGGGATTCCCTGTTTCCACTCTTTGTACTTAGCTAGAACAACAGTTTTACCTGCTGCCAGTTCATTGAATCAAAATAAGGTAGCACTTTCCCTACCTCCAGTCTTTGTGCTAAGCTATGCTAACATCTTCTCCTGTTTCTAGGCTTTATGCTAACACTTTCCCATTGCTTTCATTATTTGTGTTAAGATACATTGATAGTTTTTCCTGTTTCCTTACTTTGAACTAAGCTAGGCTAATATTATCACTTGTTTCCAGTCAGTATGCTAAGCTATGCTAATACTCTCCCCTGCCCGCAACTTTTGTGCTGAGATAAATGAGCACTTTCCCCTTGGATCTGGTCTTCGTGTCCATCTTTCTAGCCATTAGCAGTGCTACGCTAAGCTAACACTATCTCTTGGCTAATATGGCTAAAATAATTCACCTAATCTTTGGTCTGAACACGATAAACCTCAAGTATCACTCAATGTCACTTATTAACCTAATTAATTACTCAATAATAATAACAATAATAATAATAATAATAACAAGCATATTTCTTTACAACTTCTTTATCAGCAGCACTTGAGATGCAGCTGCTGCAGTAGTGAGCAGTCGTTTTACACTGAGTTATTGGTATTAGCAGTAAAAGAACAGCGTGGCTATAAAACCACTGTAACCAGTCGACTGGCGGCTACGTTAACTGTGTGTGTGTGTGTGTGTGTGTGTGTGTGCGTGCTCGGTCTGTTTATAACAGCACAGCAGACAGCAGCACCACTAATGTAGAACAGAGCAATAATAATTCTCCTTCTCTCCAGTTGAACACTGACTTTGCCTCCCCCCTCTGTATCCTCTCTCCTCTTCCCTCCTCCCTCGTCTCTCTTTACTGTCCTTCCCCTCTCTCTCTCTCTCTCTCTCTCTCTCTCTCTCTCTCCCCATCTGTCGCTCCTCCTCTCTTCCCTCCCCTCCCGTCACTCGTCCGGTGAAGATGGATCACTGGGTGTCTGTCAGCAGTAGTATCACAGAATGAGAATGTATCGTCTGCTGTCTCAGATAATAAATGCTGCTATCTGTGCTACTGTTCCCGGTCATAATAGATGGCCCGTATCTACACAGCTTCTGTTTATGAGATTATCACGGCCCTCCGCTGTCCCCCAAGTCTCCCCCGCCACCCCCACCACAATGACAGGAGAGACGGAGAAATTACTTTATCGCTAGGGGGGGCCTGAAAGTTATTATTTGTGAGGGATTTGTGGAGCGGAGAGCTGTGTGGATTGGCAGTTACTGCCACTTGTGTCAAGGCGCCACATGTGTGATCAGTCGCTACAATCAATGACATGTTATTGAAAGATGAAGCAAAGTGTGAGTGGCTGCATAGAGATGTCTGCAGGTTCAGGTTGTCATCTGCAGGTTTTGTTTGTTGTTTACAAGTTCAGGTTGTTGTTTACAGGTTTTGTTTGTTGTGTACAAGTTCAGGTTGTTGTTTACAGATTTTGTTTGTTGTTTACAGGTTCAGGTTGTTGTCTATGGTTCAGATTGTTGTTTACAGGTTTTGTTTGTTGTTTACAGGTTCAGGTTGTTGTCTACAGGTTCATGTTGTTGTCTGCAGGTTCATTTTGTTGCTGTTCATTCAGGTCATGTGATGACTGAAGGTCTGGGCAGCAGGAGGAATTAGTCACAGTCGCTGGTCTCTGTTGGACGCGGCTGCTGCTCATTAAAGACTGTGTTTGTGCAGCATTTACTCCCACCGGTCACTCAGCGAGTCTGTTGACCTCCGACCTCTGGTCTTGAATGACCTGACCCCGCTGTGACCTCCGTGTCTGGCTGGCGGCCGCGGTAACAGAGGGTCTGAATGGCCAAAGCAGCTGACTGATGGGCCGGCTCTCCAGTTCTTGGCCAAACGCCTCGACCCGAGTCTGACAATGACAGCGACCGGGTTGGACGGAGCCAACAGGTCGACAGGACCGCTCACAGACAGACGAGCTGCAGGTCTTAGCATCCTTAGCATTTTGGCTAAATTAAAAGCGCCGGTGCTTCCTGCTCGCCTGCTGCTCTGCTCTGACCGACGGCTCTAATTGGCCGGAGACCTGAACGAGGGCTTTAATTGGCCGTTGGCCCTGGCGGTATCGAGCAGAAGGGGACACTTGGCTCGGGGCCGGGCCGCCTGCTCTGCTGCACATGGCTATTAATCTGGAACTGCTGCGGCGTTTGTGTTTGAATTTCAGTCCAGTTTACACGCGTGTTAATAAATAATTCGACCTATACTAACGATGTCATCACGCACCGCATCCTCTCACATAAGACAGTTATTACTGGTACAGTTATACTCTGACCCCTCCTATAAATAAAGCTGTCTCTGTAGCGACCAAACAAGGCTCACATTATGGCCAAAAGCTTAAAGTTACATCTGGAGTTTAACTTGTAAAGGTCATCTGCCGCTGGCGAAAGGAAATGTTCTTATCTGCAGCAGCCAGAGATACACAAGCAATGTTTAATCTTCTAAGACAAATGTGTTAAATACAGAGGATATAAACGGTAATTCACTGATTTATTTACAGAACTAAACAACGTAAAGACTTAAAGTTATGTCAGATTATTATTATTATTGTTCACTTGTGTTTTATGCCCCAGTTTAAGTTATTCTGCTGCAGCTACAGATGGAGTAAAATAATAATAATAAAGAGAATAAGTGAAGAAAATTATAAATATTGTTCAACTGCACGACAATGCACGTAAAATAAATCTATAAAGTCTTTACAGTTTGTCTATAAACATGATAAATATGATTGTAAAATGTTAAGTAAATGAGGGAAACAATTCAATCCAACAATAATAAAATAAATAAAATAAACTGTTACAATGTTCAAATAAAAGACACAATAATGAGACGTAAATGAAACTAAATCAGATAGAAATAATAAACCTTGAACCAACAATAGAAAAATATAAAACAGATATAAAAGTGATGCAAAAGTAGCAGATAAAATAAGTTAGATATTGGTTAATTGTGGATTAAATCAGTTGATGTTCTTATAGTGTGAAGAAGGAAAAGGAAGGAAACTGTGATGTTTTTGAGGTAATTATGATCTGATCTGACGTCGATAACAACAACTGAACACACGTTTACTAACGAGGGACGCTTCATCGACTCAGAGACGTTTTGTTCCCTCAGAAAAGGTTGTTTCCTTTAGATAAAGAAGATTTTTGTAGATAATTGGTCGACTCTTCACGTCAAACTGAAACTTTCAAACAGCTTCAGGAAGCTGCGTGTGTTCTGTTTCTGATCGATCATTTATGATGATTTATTGGGAGGTTTATCATGACAGTGATGGTTGGAGTGTTGCTGTAGTTTTTCTTCAGTTTGTGTTTAGAGAGGTTCGGTGTCGTCTTCATGTTTGTCATCATCTGCTGCTGCTTTTCCTCCACTGTAAATTTCTGTAAAGAAATTTCTGTAAAGAAATAAAGAAATAATTTTCTGTCTAACACATGTAGGTTTGTTGTCGTCAGCAGGTCGATGCTTTAAACAGAAGAAGATCCAACATGGAGCCTTGAGGAACTCCACGTGATTTCAGTCTGTCCTTTACAAGACTTACCCAACGTCTTGTTCTCATAACAACTGGTGATGAAGGTTGTTCCACATCAGCAGATTCATCATTTTACTGAACAATCGGTTGATGTGTCCGTGAAGAGCAAGGAAAATGTTGAATCTGCTGATGTGGAACATCCTTCATCACCAGTTGTTATAAAACCAGACGTTGGGTAAGTCTTGTAAAACAGTGTTTTTAATAAACTCTGGGTTCACTTACTAAGTTATCAGTACTTCAGTTTATGTGTAGGGACCCTATTCATGCTACTGCTGAAGTGAAGTGATATTTTGAGCTTTATTAGTGGTTAAAAAATGACAATTTAGATACGTTTGGCTGACTGCCCCATTTATTCAATTCAATTCAATTCAGTTTTATTTATATAGCACCAGATCATGAAAAAACATTTATTTCAAGGCACTTTACATAGAGAAACCCAATATTTCCACAATGGAGAGGAAAAACTCCCCTTTAACAGGTAAAATATTTGGATCTTTTTATTCGTTCTTGTCTTTGCCTCCAGTTTGACTTCTAAAAGAAGAACAATGCAAATAAAAGTCATTGATTAATTCTTTCAACATAAGAAACGGTGTCATATTTTTAAAAATTCACCTGTTACAGTATTTTTTTTAATGTTTAGTCGCCTCCTCCAGCGATCAAAGATCAAGATCAACTTTATTAGTCACTGAAGGACAGTCTGTGCTTCAGACAACGTCTCAGAACAAGAGACACTCTAATAAAAGTAAAAAAAAAAAAAAAAAGTCAATAAATAAAAACAAATAAAAACTCATAATAAGTTCAGATAGTGAAGACGTCCCCGGACTCTTCAAAGTTCAACTGAAACTGGATAAAAAAGGTTGTTTACAGGTTGTTGGTCCATTTGTAGACGTGTTTATAACTTCAGGTTTTATTTAGATAATATATGTTATATATATTTTAAAGGAGATCAAAATGATGACATTTCTGAATCATCTTTTTCTGATTTCTCGTGTAATGTCAATTTATACGTCGACGATACCTCTATATATTTTATGGTTGGTAACATTTAATTTTCAATATTTCAGCCAAAACAAAAAGATAAATACAGTTAAAGTAAATATTTTCTTCTTTCTCCTGCATTGATGTTTATTTCTTCATTGATCAAAACTGTCAACAAAGGTCTGAGGATTCAGTTTTGAGGTTGACTCAGCGGTTTTATAAACTCATGTTTTTTTTTTTTTCTGGAAGTTGACCAACGTCAGACGTGTAGATCGGGTTCATGTCTCATGTTTTGTTTTGTTTTGTTGTTGTTGTTGTTGTTGTTGTTGTTGTTTTTTTTAACATAAACTAACGTCCAGTGTGAGTGTGTTTACGTCACAGGAAACACGACAGTGAATCTCCACCGAGCCTTCGTCTGGACGTCGTGTGTTTTGACTGCATGTGTAGTAATCAGCTGCTGTTTGAGAGGAACATCCATCTAACTGTCACACTGTAGTCCACAGGGACACACACACACACACACACACACACCTTATCTCTGTCTGGCAGACCATTGGTTCCTCATTAGATACAGAGGGTAAAGCGACAGACTGCAGACAAAGAGAAGCTATGCTAATGCTCTTTGATTTTCGTCTCCTTTCTCAGCAGCTGGAAAATCTATTCTGCTTCTTTTATCTGCATCACTCTGATTTTTACACCGTTCACTAGATGTTATGGTGTCGACGCTGCTTTAAAGACCAAAATGTGCGTTGTGTATTTACATCAGCATTTTGTAAATACGCAAAACAAACAAAGCGGCACCTGTGGCACCGAGCCGCTCCACGGTTCTGGGTTAATGTTTCCATTAGAGTCAATTAGTTGCTGTTACAACTCGTGTTGTAGTCGAGATGTGAAGCATTGAAGGTTTCAAACACGACGAGGACGTTTGTGTTCACGCTGCTGAGATCATCACGGTCCAGACAGACATGGTTTACAAAATAAAAGCTGAATAAAAACAGTTATTTTTATGTTTTTATGTACAGACATTTTGTGACGATAAAGTCTGATACAAACTTGATGCACCTGTCGTCTAACTTGTATCTCTTATTTTTATTTCTATATCTTGTAGAGATAAACTTTCATTCAAAACTTAATTGTTTTTTAGAGCTGATGTCTCTGTGTCTCCGTCTTCATGTTTTCGTGTTTTTCTTTATATTCACTTGGTTTAAATGTTTGTGTTGCAGGTTAGAATTAGATTTTTGTGATTAACGCTGCTTTTAAACACTTTTTGCTCCTGAAACTTGTTAAAAAAAAACACATATATACATCTGGAAATCTAAATTTCTTCGTATTTCATATTTGTCAAGTTCAGTTTTTAGGTTTTTTTAAGTTTAAAGGCAACGTAGCTGCTGCTGCTGCAGCTGCTTCATAAAACACGTTGACCTACAAGCTGCAGGTCGTCGTCTCCTCCTCTGATCCAACTGTAGTTTTCTTCCTCCTCTTCGTCGTCTTCGTCCTCCCGCCTCATAAATCCAACATGTCACCGGACTGTGTCCAGTTCGAGGCCTGAAGCCATGAACAGAAACGTTAACGTCTCCGTCACGACGAGATTCATCTTCAGTGGAAAAGAAGAAAACACAGACCGACGCCTCATGTTTCCGTCCGTGAAGCTGAACGAGGCCGTAACTGTGTCTTCACCTCTGAATCCACTGACTTGTCTCATTATGTCGCCGCTGAACTCGACTTGAACCTCATTTGCATAAAAAGACGATGTAATCGAATGTGTTTCTATGAGCGTCGTGTTCACGTCGTGTTTGTGACGTGATGAACGACCACGTTGACGTTAAAGTCTGAAGAGACAAATGAAACATTTATCTCATTTTTCAATTTATTTCATCTTAAATTCCTTCGTTTCTCAGACGAGAACAAGAACAATATTTAACTCTTTGTGGCCAAAATGGGAACTTCAAAAACAAAAACTGTTTTTACACATTTAGCAAAATATTTCAGGGTCAATATTCACTGTCTGATGTGACGTATTTAAACTGATCAATAGTCACAGAAATGTGGAACTATATATTTTTATAGATTTTTTGTTTGTCAAAATAAATTTGGACACGGTTGAGGACAACCATGAAATTATTTTACAAATATGTTTTAAATAAATAATAAATATATGATAATGATAATTTAAAATATTTTTTTTGTTTGTTTGTTTGTTTTTATCCTTTATTTTTGTGGTTCTAATCATCTTCCATATTTTGTTCTTCAAACATGATTTAAATTAAATATGTAATTTTTTATTTCTATTTTGTCCTTTATCATATCACAAATATGTTTTAATTAATTAGATTTTCACACAACAACACAATACTGTTATAAAAATAAAAACCAAATCTTTCTGTTGAAAATAATAAATAAAAACAGCAACAACAATAAAAACTGAATAAAACCTGACGAATAGAATCAGGATGAAGAGTCACATGAACAATCGGTTCATGTTTCATTGTATTTAAATGAGTGAATATAATGGATATAATAGAGAAACAACAGGAGGTCTCACACACACACACACACACACACACACACACACACACACACACACCATCAGTCCATATGGAGGTTTATAGGATTAACATTAAACAATGAGACCAGAGTTTGAGGAACAATGAGGTGAACGTCTCATTTTCATGTAGATGATGAAAGAACAAGCAGTGACACCTCCTCACCCTCCTCACCCTCCTCACCCTCCTCACCCCCCATCCCACAACCACCACCTCCCTGACCTCCCACCCACCCCAACACACACACACACACACACACACCTCCCTCCATCAGCCTCCAACAAAGAGAACGACTCATGTTTCTTTTTTATCTGCAACTGTTAAAGATTCATTGATGATGAAGATGATGATGGTGCACCACCATCACCTGGTGCTCCTCCTCCTCCTCCTCCTCCTCCTCCTCCTCCTTCTCCTCCTCCTCCTCCTCCTCCTCCTCCTCCTCCTCTTCCTCATGTGACAAACGATATAAAATCAACATTTTTTTCTTGTTTATCTTAAATCTGCAAAATCTGCAAAAAAAAGAAAATATGGAAGATGATTCTGTTCACACGTCTCCATGTCTCTATGTCTCCATGTCTTCATGTCTTCATGTCTTCATGTCTCCATGTCTTCGTGTCTTCGTGTCTTTGTGTCTTCACATCTTCGTGTCTTTGTGTCTTTACATCTTCATGTCTTCATGTCTTCGTGTCTTCGTGTCTTCGTGTCTTCATGTCTTCGTGTCTTCGTGTCTCCGTGTCTTCGTGTCTTCGTGTCTTCGTGTCTTCATGTCTTCATGTCTTCGTGTCTTCGTGTCTTCTTGTCTTTGTGTCTTTGTGTCTTCACATCTTCATGTCTTCACATCTTCATGTCTTCATGTCTTCATGTCTCCATGTCTCCGTGTCTCCGTGTCTCCGTGTCATCGTGTCTTCATGTCTCCATGTCTCCAGCTGAGGCTGCAGCTTCTCTGTGTGAAAAAAATCCTTTCAAACATAAATCACACTGCATCACAAGCGGCGATGAATAGTGAAGTGCTCCCATGATCAAGGTTATTGTCCTCGAGTGTGTGTGTGTGTGTGTGTGTGTGTGTGTGTGTGTGTGTGTTATCCCCCCTCCTCTCGCCTCAGGACCTCAGTAAATTAAAGGCGTGCTGGCATCTCTTTCAACACCTCAGATCTCTGAGCATCGCCGACTGAACTTCTCTTCGTCTCGAGCTCCTGTGAATTTTAATTCTGTTATTTATTTATTTTCATTTTCTCCGACTCGAACCACCAGAACGAACCCCCTGAACTTCTTGTTGTTGGTCTTTGAACATGCTGTTTGTCTGAAGGCTCAAACTGAAGCGTGTGATGTCATTGATCCGACCATCGGTCTGAGCAGAGACGCTGATGTTTGTTGTTGTTTGAGACAAATCTATAATTTGCGATTTTAAGATCAAACTCAACGTTTATGATCAGATTAAATATGAAACATTGATGTTGTTTGTTCGGTTTTTAGACAATTTGCAAATATTCAACCAGAGCCCTACTTCCTGATAGCATGCTAATGCTAATAGCTTCCTCCTCCTGTATACTATTAGCAAACGGCTACATCAGCTAACGCAAAAGGAAACAAGACAGTTGAAATTAGCCTAAGTAGCATTAACTTGCTATATGTTTAGCATGTTTACGTTGCATGCTACTCTAGCATCAACAACAACAAAAGCAACTTAGCTAACTTTGTTACCTTTGTTACTTCAGCTAATTTGGCTACGTTAGCTGAACTTAGCTTATGAAGCCACCTCAGTTAACTTAGATAACTTTCTAATATTTCAGTTAACTTTGATAGTGATTCAGTTATTTCAGCTAACTTAGCTACATATGTTAACAAGGCTAATGTAATATACCTTAGCTAACTTTGTTACTTTTATAATTTAGCTATTTCAGCTAATGTGGCAACATCTTATTTTGCTATCTTGGCTAACTTAGCTATATCAGCTAACGTTGCTAACTTCATGATACCTTAGCTAACTTTGATACCTAAGTAATTTAGTTATTTCAGTTAATGTAGCTCATTTAAAATACCTGAGCTAGCTTAAAAACTTCAACTAACTCATTGCATTAATTGATTAAGCTAATGTATAATTTAGCTATTTCGTTTAGCTAATGTAGCTACTTCAGCTAACCCACCTATCCTATCTTAGCTAGCTTAGCTACTTCCACTAAGTTACCTATGTTAGTTAACTAAGCTAATTCCGTGATACCATAGCTAACTGTGTTACTTAAACTCATTTAACCACCACAACTAATTTAGCTAATTTGGCTGCAACTTATTTACTTTGTTCTATTAATTTAGCTTATTTAACCACTTCAGCTAACTTATGATACCTTAGCTAACTTTTTTACCTGTCTAATTCAGTTATCTAAGCAAACTAGCTACTTAAGCTAACTTGGCTATGTTAGTATACTTAGCTTATGTAGCCACCTCAGTTAAGGCTCATTTTGTGATACCTTAGCTAACTTCGACACCTAAGTAATCAAGTTATTTTAGCTAACTTAGCAGGCTAGTTGTCTGTGACATATACAGCTGAATTACTCACTATGTCAGCTAACTTAGCTACATTAGCTAACTAAGCTAATGAGATATGCTCTTAAGAAGCTAAATACAGCAACAACAACAATATTAACATCTTTATTTAGAGTTTTAAAATCAGAAATATCCGAACTGAAAAACAAACATTTCCAAAAATAAAAAAATCTAAAATTAAAAATAAAATACGACAGAATAGATTTGTTACAGTGGACTCGACATCTAACACAACAAAACATCACCTGGTTTGAGACCTTTCACGCCTGTCGACAAAATAGATCCATCAGTTGTGTCACACACACACACACACACACACACACACACACACACCTTCGAGCATGTAACAGAGACGTGAACACAGGTGTGAGATGGAGGCTGTGATTACGGTTTGTAATGAACACAAAACCTTTGTGTGTGTGTGTGTGTGTGTGTGTGTGTTGCAGCTCGAGGGGTAAAGTTAAAATGTGTGTGTGTGTTTGTGTGTGTTCATAGGACCCCCACTTCTTCCCTGTCGCAACATGCTGATGCTCACACACCTCACACTCCTATACTCCAGATGGTGTAGGTGACTCACACACACACACACACACACACACACACACACACATAAACACACACATATATACCCAAACTGCCAGAGAGACATATAGAAAGTGGTGGTGATGTAAATGATTACAGATTGGTGACAGGATTTGATTAATTACTCCTGATGTAGGGAGTGTGTGTTTGTGTGTGTCGATGAATGCACTACACACACACACACACACTCACACACTTCTGCTTCTGTTCATAGGCAAATATTAAACACACAAACGTCTCTTAGAGGATTTACTTATTAAACAAGTGTTTCTGTGCGTTTGTGTGAGAGTGATACTGGTTCGTTTTGTCTCCGAGGCAGAAAGAAGTGAAATAATAAAAAAATTATAATAAAAAACTAAAAATGTAAAGACGACTGAGGCAGAAGAGGAGGAGGAGGAAGAGGATCTGTACAAGGTTTTAGGGAATATTAGAAACAAGACGTTGAACATTTTGTGAAACGCTGATACTGCTCTCATATTTGTGGGTTAAGGATGGAGATAGAGCTAATCTCTGGACGCTTATTTGTTTCCCCGCGCTGCCTCTGGTATTTCATGCTAAGCTAGGCTAATTACCTCCAAGCAGCAGCAGCTCCATGTGGAGAGAAGATATTTCTATAAATGTTAACCTGCTCCTTTACAAGTAGGAAGACGGTTTTATTCAGATTTTAACTTTTATCTTTGAGTTAAAGTTTCAAAAAAAAAATCAAAAAACCTGCCAGAAAATGACGTTATTTAAAAAGTTACATCCAACTAACAGACGTGTTCATCTCAAACCAGACGTGATGGTTAAACTGGGTGGATCCAGAAAAAAAAAAAAAAACATTCAGTTGAGTAGAAATCCTGATCAGACGTCTGAAACGACTCACGAGCCTCAGACCAGCAGCTCGGCTTCGAATTCCCTGAAGAGGAAACTCATTTCAGTCGTTTGTATCGGAAAATTGGTTCCAGGAGGTGACGACAGACAAAGAGCGATTCATGTTAGTTCGACAGAAAGCGACACAAAGGATTGAACATTGAACTGAAAACAACTGACGTCCAGTTAGAGTCAAACCAAACAAACCAGCAACTTCTGGACAAGATTCAGCGTCAGGTCGGTATCAAACGTGGAAATGAGCGACCTCCATCAGTGGTCACTGACTTCACAAAACATGTGTTTTTTTTCCTTTTAAACACAACATCTCAGGACCATTATTTAAAATAAAAACTTCAACTTTGATACAAGTTTTAGCTTGAACTGATTAGTTTCATGGGTCAAAGGTTAATGTGACTGTGACCTCACAAAACGTGTTTTCAACCTTTTGATTGTGATATGATTCATAATCATGGACAAATGTTCACTTAGACTTGATAAACATTTTCTGGCTTTGTGAATACAGTATCTCAGGAACATTACAAAGAATTTGGTTTTAAATTTGATACAAACTTTAACCCAAAGACAAATTGATTAGTTTTATGGGTCACAGATTAACGTTACTTCACAGAACATGTTTTGTGGACTTTTAAAGACAGTCTCTCAGGAACACGTTGAAGGAATGGCTTCAACATTGGTACAAAACTTCACATGGATTCAGAGATGAATTTGATAAAATTTTGGTAGTCAAAGGTCAAAGGTTAAGATCACTGTGACCTCATGAAACATATTTGTGGAATTGTAAATACAGGATCTCAGGAACACCTTGAGGAAATGGATTTAAATTCACAGAACATGTTTTTGGCTTTTTTAGAAAGCAATGTCTCAGGAACATTTTGAAGGATTAATTTCAATACAAACTTCCACTTGAACCCATTGATGAATTGATTAGTTTTGTGGGTCAAAGGTTAATGTTACTTTGACCTCACAGAACACGTTTTGTGGACTTTTAAAGACAGGATCTCAGCAAAACCTTGAAGGAGTGGCTCCAAATTTGTTACAAAACTTCACATGGATTCAAAGATGATCTGGTCAAATTGTGGTAGTGAAAAGTCAAAGTCACTGTGACCTCATAGATCACGTTTTGACCTTTTTAAAAAGCAATATCTCAAAAACATTATAAGGGATTAGTTTTAGAGTTGGTACAAACTTCCACTTCAACCCAAAGATGAACTGATTCTTTTTATGGGTCAGAAGTTAATGTTACTTTGACCTCACAGAACACGACTTTCAAAGACAGGATCTCAGGAACACCTTGAGGAAATGGCTTTAACTTCACATGAATTGAAAGATAAACATATTAAATTCTGGTCGTCAAAAGTCAAAGTTTAAGGTCACCGTGACCTCACAAAACATGATTTATCATTTTAAACACAACATCTCAATGTACAAAGATTAAAGGTTTAGTGAAGGTGAAGGTACAAATCTTCACATAGATTCACAAGATGAATGTCAGAATGAAGTCAGAGGTTAATGTGACTCTGACCTCGTAGAACACGTTTTGGTCTTTTTAATGCAATATCTCAGGATGTCAAATTCTTGGTAGTCAAAGGTTAAGGTCTCTGTGACTTCATGAAACATATTTATGGTCTAAAAAATACAGTATCTCATAACACCTTGAAGAAATGGCTTTAACTTTGATACAAACTTCCACTTGAACCCAACGATGAGCAGATTAGTTTTTATGGGTCAGAGGTTAATATGACATTGACCTCATAGAACACATTCCTGATCATTTATCGTGTGGCAACGCTGAAGTAATTTTGTATTTTTCCACCTTTATAACAAACTTTTTGTCCTCCATGTTTCTTCTATTTCTATTTTGACCAGGTCACCAGGTCATGTCACTGTGACCTCATAAAACATGTTTTTGGCCTTTTAAACACAATATCTCAGGAGCATTTTGAAGGATTGGCTTCAAAGTTCGCACAAACATGTATAACGAACTTTTCATTAAAAGAAAATAGAAATAGACCCAATGAAAAAAAAATAGACCCAATGTTTGTGATGAAAATTTAAGCGTTGACTAACATGGAGGCTATCTTCAGCTGTTAATGTGGCTCTGACATGACACACCACAAATTCAGGGTTAAACTAAAAAAATGTCGCTGTATAACTTTAACAAGGTGGATGCAATCAAACCATACACGTCTTGCTCAGCGAACCAGACATGTGGGATTTCTGAGGATTACTCAGAGCAGAGCGGGAACTCTAATCACGTCGCTTCACCAAACTTCAACAACCTCAACCCTACACAATACACCTCTGAAAAAAAAACATCCAACAAATGTGCTCTGAGAGAGAATTTCTGTGGCCTCTATTTGTTAGAGTGAGTGAGTAAATGGGTCCCCGAAGGCCGAGCGATGTGACCGTCGAGACAATGGGGGTATTTCACGACTCCCTCCAGCCATTTAGGCGGCTATTTCTAAAGCAGTGGCAGCCACTTTAGCCGGGGTCCCACATGGAGCTGTGGGCGGATATGGATGGACAGGGCAATTACACTGGATTTTTCACACACACATACACACACTGTATACTTACATACACTTCTAAATAGCACTGAGACCATGAAACACATAAACACTCTCACATGACTGCACTTTGTCTCAGCTGTACGCCCTCCCATGTCATCTAACCTGATAATCTATGGCATCATTAACAGCGGTAATTAACATATGTTATCCGTGAACATCTGATACCAAAAACATTAACCAATCAGCCCGTTTCCGTCTCCCTCTCTTTCCTCTTTGTCTCTGTCTGCTTTAATCATTTAAGAACATAAGACTTTTAGCATCTTTAGCAGCTCAACACCTCCTCAGGAATATACAGCTTTAATCTGCGAGCTCATAAATCCTGATTATTTCCTTCCCTGGGTCGTATAAGGAGGAAAATCTTAGATTGAGTGGTGTGCCACTTAAAATATTGTGGTTAAAGATAGTCGTGTAGCTGGCAGGACCTTTTCTCTGTGCAGATCTGTGGGTGGTTCAGAAGCTCCTCTGAACCCCTGCTGTTACTCTGTGAAGAGCCAAACAACCTGCAGGCCGATAATGGCTCAGCTGAATTGCTGCATGATTATACCTCTTTCTGGGAGATGTTTGCCCCCCCTCCAACACCTCCTCCTACCCGTCTGCATTTCCCCTCTTTGTCTGTTTTCCTTCTATACGTATTTTCTCCTTTTCTCTGTTCTTCTTCCTTATTGACAGGTCTGGAGTTCATTACTCACAGACTCGAGCAGCTCAGTCTGTCTGTGTTTCTACACCATTGTGTTAAACACAGATGCTTAAGTGGTGGAAACTGCGCGACTTTGTTATAGATCCTCAGCGTGGAGGCCGGAGCAGATGATGGATCATTATGTTTTCTGACATATCTGCAAGATTCTTATAAACACAGTATCTTAGTAACATGTTGAGGAAATGGCTTCAAATTTAGACTCAAAGAAGAACTGGTGGTCGGAGTTAAAGTCACTGCGACCACATGAAACATGTTTTTGTCCTTTTAAACACAATATCTTGGTAATGTTATGAAGAATTGGCTTCAAATTTAGTACAAACTTTCACTTGAAGTGATTATAATGTTGTAGCCACATTTCAATGTCACTGTGACCTCACGAAACACATTTGTGTCCTTGTGATGTGAATTCAGTATGTCAGGAACACTCTGAGGAAAAGGCTTCAAATATGACTCAAAAACTAATTGATTATATTCTGATGGTCAAAAATCAGAGGTTAAAGTCACTGTGACCTCACAGAACATGTTTTTGGCCTTTTTAAAAAGCAAAATCTCAGTAATACTATGAAGGATTGACTTCATATTTTGTACAGACTTTCACTTGAACCCAAAGATGAAGTGATTTTAATGTTATAGTCAAAGTTCAACGTCACTGTGACCTCACAGAGCACATTTGTGTCCTTGTGAATACAGTATTTTACAAACACCTTGAAGAAATGGCTTCAAATATGACTCAAATGATGAGCTGATTATATTCTGAAGGTCAAACATCAAAGGTTAAAGTCACTGTGACTTCATGAAACATGTTTTTGGTCTTTGAACACAATATTTCAGGAACATTATAAAGAACTGACTTCAAATTTTGTGCAAACTTTTCTCTTGAACCCAGTGATGAACTGATGAAGTTTAAAGTCATTGTGACTTCACCAAACATGGTTTTGGCCTTTTGAAAACAATATCTCACAAATATCGTCTTCAAATTCACGTTAATTTCCTTATGTCTGTTTAAATGTTCACTGTGACATTTTTAGACTTTTTTTGCTTAGTTCACGTGGAGTCTAAATGTTCAGACAGAGCGGTTTTTATTGGATCTTGTTATGTTTCTATCTCGTCCTGCAGCTGGCAGCAGTCATTCTTGTTGCTGCAGGTAGCGTGCTAGCTGTTACAAAACACACCACGCTAGGAGAGAATAAACATCTCAAACTGTAAAGTTTATCAATAAATGATGTGGGACTTGATCCATTTATTCTGTTTTTTTGATTGACCTTCCTGTAGCATAGTAGAAACAGACACATCCTCTGTGAGATAACCTTGTGTGTGTGAGAGAGAGAGAGAGAGTGTGTGTGTGTGTGTGTGTGATTGCTGCATCAGTGGCTGCTGTAACTAATACATGCTGCCACACACTCTGTTAAACCCCTCACCTGCTCCAGCCTCCGTCCTCCCTCCGTCGGTGTCTTCAGTAACCTTCTATTGTCTCTCTGCACATTTTCCTATCATCTGCTAATGCATTGCTCCTACACACACATACGTCAATACACAGGTACCTACACACCACCTACACATACACACACTTCTGTTGATTGCTCACACACTCTCATAATGCATGCTCTGGTATTATAATAACGTAATGCTAATCTTACAGCATCGCATTATTAGCTGTTAATGTATTCCAGGACACTATTAGCTGCTAACACTAATGCTAGGGCGCTATTAATGCTTAATGCTAATGCGGTAACAGTGAGAGTCCTGAGCCAGCCCGCCCATCCAGGATTATGTGGAGCTTTATAATCCCTTGTTAGCTAGCAGCGGAGGCATACATCACACCTCCGAGCTGATCTGAGCGCCGTGTGACAGCTACACACCTCGGCTTGTCCTCATCTACTCCCATAATCTACTCCCTCTGGGGTAGCCGCTCCACCAGCGATGATACGAACAAATCACCAGCGTCGTCAGGTCAAACTACAGATGTTGTACGAACCATGAGGTCGACGTGTTGGTGTTTGTTGTTTCCTGAAGGATCAGGAGCTGTAAAGGCCCAACAATCGCTCGATGTGATGTTGTGTAACATCTAGAGCTTCTCTAGTTGATGTGCGACGGTTGTCGCCTCTTTTCAGTCTCAGTTGAATTAAACAAATTGTTATTTCCAGTGAAAAGAGTTGGCGCTCTGTATCTGCATCTTAGGTTTGTCATTTTCCTGTTGGGACTTTCCAGTAGGGGGCGCACTGTATGAAAACATCAAATCACTCAGATCTTACTCTGAAGGTCCAGACAGGAAGTATCTTTGTCATATCTTTTTTACGTCATGCTATGTGAAAGTATTTTAATTTGAAAAGTTCAGCAGTTGCTAACCAGCTAACCACATCTTATCCTGTCTTTGTTCATGTAGTTAGCATGCTAGCCACTAACAGCTAACAACAGGCAAGCTAGCATGCTAACTGAACATTTTATGCTGCTGTCAAACCATAAAGTTTATTAATAAACAACATGGGATCAGATCAAACTTATTGAGACCTGATCCAGGACTTTAGGTTTTTTCTGCACAATCTACATCCTGATGTTGTTGTTAGCATCTTAGCTAAGGCTACGTTTTAGATTCAAACAATGCTAAAACTTGTTTGTCTTGTGACATCTTGTCGTCAAACAGTTTGCCAAACAGAATAAAGTTTGCGTCAACTTTAAGTTTAGTTTTATCACAGTTTTTTTAGCCAATTTTTTTTTTTTTTTTTTTTTTTCCGAACAAACCCAGGAGGTTTTGGTTTTCTGTTAGAAACCGATAGCGACTGTTTCTACTCGTGCACCACATGGACTCACGGTAAAAGATTAAAACGTCTCAGTCCAGTTGAAACAAAAAAACCAACATTAAGATAAATATTTACTCCTTCTTCGTTTTTGCCTCGTTTTGTTGCCGGACGCCATTTTAAAGTTGTCGTCTTACTCTTGAAGAGACTGGCGGGCAAACAGATAGACAGTTTATCTGGATAGCCAGACGTTCAGGTAGGCAACAAGCCCCTTTTCTCTTCTGGTTTATCAAAGCGTGATAAGAAAAAAAACAGTGGATGGAAGCTGAGACGCTTGATAGAACGGGAAGGAAAGGGAGGAACGGTGGGGGAGGTAAAGACAGGCGGGAGAGGGGGAGATAGGGATGAGGGGAAGAGCAGGAGGCAAAAAGGGGGGAGATAATGTACTGTAGGCTGATTAATGTCAAAGGCGCTGAGTCCTGAATACTTATGAAGCAGATGTCAATGGAGCTTTTACCCTGCAAGGTTACACGGAGGGAGGAGGAGGGGTGAGGAGGGGGGAGGAGGGGGGAGGAAACACCGGCAGGAGAAAGGAGACAAGGAAACGAAGGTGAGAAGGAAACAAGAAGAAAAGAAACTGAAACTGAAAGAGAAAAAGATACATTTAAAAAGGAAAAGTTTGTTTCTAAACAAGTTTGTTACTTTTTTGTCGAACTCGAGACGTTCAAAACATTATTTTATTTATTTGTCACAAAGTGAAAGTAAAAAAACTGAACTGTGTTTCACATTATTTCAGATTCAATGACAAGAGGATAAAATATCTAAATTAGCTAAGTTACCTGAAGTAACGTTAGCTGAAGTTAGCTTGAAACTACTTTGATGAATAAATTACTTAAGGTAATAACATTAGCTATGTTAGCTGAGGTGTTTAGATAAGCTAATGTAGTTAAATTAGCCAAGTTAGCTGATATAACTAAATTACAAAAGGTAATAAAATTAGCTTAGGTAGTTAAATTAGCTAAGATAGCTAAATTAGCTAGGTTACTACATTACTATACATTAGCTGAAGTTGCTAAGTTAGCTTGAAAATACTTTGGTAACTAAATTACTTGAGGTAATAAAATTAGCTAAGTCAGCTGAGGTGTTTAGATAAGCAAATGTAGCTAAATTAGCAAAGTTAGCTGATGTTACTAAATTACCAAAGGTAACAAAATGTAGCTAAATTAGCTAGGTTACTAGGTTACTGTAACTATGTTAGCTAAAGTAGCAAACTTAGCTTGAAACTACTTTGGTAACTAAATTATTTGAGGTAATAAAATTAGCTAAGTTAGGTGAAATAACTAAATTACCAAAAATAACAAAACAAAACTCATGAGTCACCTTAGATTTACGGTTAATAAGATATCTAAAGTAGCAACATTAGCTCGAGTAGCTAAGGTAGTTGAAGTGGTCGAATAATTTTGCTAAGTTAGCTGAAATAGCTAAATTACCAAAGGTAACAAAACAAAAGTCCTATACTCAAGTAGCTACATTAGCTCAAATAGCTAAAGCAGTTGAGGTGGCTAAAGAAGCTAAGATAGCTCAATTAACTTAGTTGAAGTTAGCTAAGTTAGCTGAAGTAACTAAATTACAAATCAAAAATCACACGAGTTGCCTCAAATTTAATGATAATAATTTACCTGAATTAGCTACCGTAGCTTAATTAGCTGAGATAGCTGAGATGGGTAAATAAGCTAAGCTAAATTAGCTGAAATAATTAAATTACCCAAAGTATCTAAATTAGCTAGGTGACTTGAAGTAACTGTGTTAGCTGAAGTTAAGTTAAGCTAAGGTAGCTTGAAACTTTGGTAACTAACTTTGGTAACTAAATTACTTAAAGTAATAAAATTAGCTAATGTACCTGAGGTGACTAAAGAGGCTAAGACAGCTAAATTAACTAAGTTTCCTGAAGTAGTTAGCTAAAGTAGTTTGCTAAAGTTAGCTAAAATAATTACATTACCAATATAACAAAGCAAAATTTATATGAGTTCGATTTGATTACAAGAAGTTACCTGAAGTAGCTACGTTAGCTTAAGTAGCTAAGTTAGCCGAAGTGTATAATTAGTTAAAGTAGCTGGTGTGGTTAGATAAGCTAATATAGCTAAACGAGTTATGTTGGCTGATGAAGCTACGTTAGCTTTAATAACTAAATTATCAAAAGTAACAAAAACTTTTATTTTCTTTTATTTGGTTATTTTGCAGAGTGAAGACTGGACTGTGTCAGGTTGTATCACATGATCAGCAGTCGCCTCAGATTCAGTAACACTCGTACGTCAGCATAAAAACAAAATGAATCAAAAAGCAAAATCAGCTTTTTTTCCTTTAGAATTATTCTTTTGGAAAGAATCTGAAAAGAAGAAACTGGATTATTCATCGAGGACACGAGGCGATGAAAAGCAAGTGATCCGAGTGTGTTAACTCACAGAGTGAGTGTGTGTGTGTGTGTGTGTTTGTCCTAAACAAGAAACCTGTGGCCTGAAAACGTTGCCACATCTGACTGAGCTGCACAAGGTGAACATTCATCTTTAAACGAAGTGGATTCAGCAGCGAAAAGGGCAAAACAGCAGCAGCTGCAGAGCGTGATGGTTTCTGCATCTAAGAAGAAAAAACTGTCACACACAAACAAACAGCACCTCCTCCTCCTCCTCCTCCTCCTCCTCCATCAGGGACCAGACCTTCATCTCTACCTTGTCACTACTTGAAGCAACAATAGACTTTACAGCCTGTTAGTTATTGATGACGGAGCAGTGACCTTTCACCTCTGACCTCCAGGAGCAGCCTTGACTTCGGAGGTTTGACCTCTAGGGACAGATGTAATGATGCTGGGATACATCTAACGACCGTGCGTCCTCCTCCTCAGGTCATCGATGTAAAGGTCAAGAGCAGACGTCCGACAGACGCGGTGACCTCAGGACCCGATCAGCTGATTAACTGACCAGACGCAGGAAAAACTGCTGCTTCATGGGACTGAACGAGGTTCAAGGTTCGTTTGATATCGATCCGGAGACTAAATGAGCTGAGGTGGTTAAATAAGCTAAGATAGCTACGTTAGCTGACATAGCTACGTTAGCTGACATAGCTACATTAGCTGACATAGCTACGTTAGCTGACATAGCTACATTAGCTGACATAGCTACGTTAGCTGAAGTAGGTAGCTAAGTTACCTGAGGTGGTTAAATAAATAAGTTAAGTTTACTAAAATAGCCAATGTAGTTTAAGTCGCTAAGTTAGCTGAGGTAGCTAAAGTTAGCTAAAAAACTAAATTACTAAACGCAACAAATAAAGCTAATGTATCTAATGTGGCTTAAGTAGCTAAGTTAGCTGAAATAACTAAATGACTGTGGTAACAAAGTTAGCCGAGGTAGCTAAATAAGCTAAATTTACAGTAGTTGAAGTAGCTAAATTAGCTAAATACATTAGCTAAGTAACTAAATTACCAAAGATAACAAAATTAGCTAAGATATCTAAATAAGTTAAATTAACTAAAGCAGTCAAGTTAGTTTAATATTAGTTGCTAAGTTAGCTACTAAGCTAAGTTATCTGAAGCAGCTACGTTAGTTGAAGAAGCTAAGTTAGCTAAATAAAATGGATAGATAATTAAATTACTAAGGCAACAAATAAAGCTAAGGTATCTAAATTAGCTTACATGAGTTAGCTAACATAACAAAATCATTAAAGTAACAAAGGTAATTAACATATCACAAAATTAGCAAAGGTAGTTAACGTATCAAAAATTATGTTAACTAGGTTAGCTAAAGTAGCTAAGTTAACTGCAACTAACTACTGTGACAAAGTTAGCTGAGGTAGCTAAACAAGCTAAAATACATTTTCAAAATAGTTAAGGTAGCTAACGTAGCCAAGTTAGCTAAAGTAGCTAGTGACTCATCTGGCAGTAGCCTGTGTCGTCAAGTTAGCTAACATTTCACAAACTACTAGATTAGCTAACATAGCTCAGTTAGCATCACTATCTAACAACTGGTGTGTCGTATCGTATAATGAGAATTTACAAAATATTTTATCTGAATTATGTCCTAATGGCAGCAAAAGTTATTGTTGTAGTTGAGAGGATTAGCGTAGCATGTAGCATAACGCAAAAGCATACGTAAACAACGTAAACAATAAACACTGTAATTCGGTCGTAGATCAACTGTGGCCAACGGTCCAGTGATGAATCGCAGCTCCACGTCTCGTCCTCCAGGTGGCGACGGCCGTTGTTGTTGTTGTTGCTACAGTTAGCATGCTAGCTGTTAGCCGCTAACAATGCTGCTAAACAGAAGTGATCTCCGCTGCTACAGGTGGACGATCCTCTGGTGTTTCTGTTGAAGATGTTGTAGGTGAAAATGTAAATGTGTCTGTGCTGACATTACTATTCCTCCCTCATCTTCCTCCTCCTCCACCTCCTCCTCCTCCACCTCCTCCACCTCCTCCTCCCACCTCCTCCACCTCCTCCTCTCCTTCATATCTCTCCTCTACTGTCCTCCCTCCTCCTCTAATCTCCTCTCTATTAGTAGTCTATTTACAGCGTATTCAGTCTGGAGTCTGCCAACACTCCACGCTCTCCAGAGCTTTATCAAGCCACCGATAAACTCCACACACACACACACACACACATCTACACATGGACACGTGTGTGTGTGTGTGTGTGTGTGTGTGATCATGGAGAGATTGTATGGTTTGTGTGTGTGTGTGTGTGTGTGTGTGTGTGTGTGTGTGTGTGTGTGTAAGACTCATGTAAGTTTCAACATGTTTGCGTTGAGCTTTTCTCTGAGTTTCTTTACGTTGTGTTGATATATATGTAAAGGTACATATACGTGTGTGTCTGTGTGTGTGTGTGTGTGTGTGTGTGTGTGTGTGTGTGTGTGTGTGTGTGTGTGTGTTATCAGCAGCGTCCCAGTGCGCTCGCCGAGGGCCAGTCTATTTAGTGTTCATAACAAAGCCTTTTACTGAGGCTGCAATCAGGATTAAACCTTATCAGCTCACACAGACCACAGGACACAGCCAGAGTGTGTGTGTGTGTGTGTGTGTGTGTGTGTGTGTGTGTGTGTGTGTGTGTGTGTGTGTGTGTGTGTGTGTGTGTGTGAGGCAAATGACGGTGGTGGTGGTGGTTGGGGCGTGGGGGGGGTGAAGGAGATTATTTGCACATGTGTGTATCTATGTACATACATGTGTATTTAAGTTTTACATTTGATGTGTGTGTGTGTGTGTGTGTGTGTGTGTGTGTGTGTGTGTGTGTGTGTGTGTCATGATCTGATTGAACTTAATTGAACCATAACATGATCATGAGGTGGAGACAAAAGGTAAGAAATTAAAGAATGAAAGAAAGAAAAAAATAAAGTAAAATAAGATTTAAAAAAAGAGAGAGTTAAAAAGAGAGAGAAAAAGAAAAGAAAAAAAAAGAAATTAGAAGAAAAGAAAAAGAAGAAAAGAAAGAAAGAAAAAGAAAAGATTAAAAGAAAAAATGAAAAGAATAAATAGACACAAAGAATAAAAGTAACTGAACAAAAAGAACAAAAGAGAAGAAATAAAAATGAAACATTGTCAATAAAGATCAATAAAAACAAATGAATAAATAAACGTTTTTATGTTTTTGTCTCATTTCTGTGAATCTTTGTTCAGTTGTGATTTCTTCTCTTCAGTCTCTTGTTATTATTATTATTATTATGAAAACGCTGCATCTCATTATGTAAATGTCCTGGTTAATATTCATGAGGGGGGGGCAGACACAACAATGAGGCGGCAAAATTAGACCAAAGTGAATCTATGAATAAAAATATCTGGAGTCTGGACGTTAAAATGAAAATGAGTTTTATTTCTTTATGAATCCAAACTGAATAAAATATTGATCCTATGAAGTCAAATGTAACAAACGTGTTCGTAATAATCGATAAACTGAGAGACGAGTTTTTGTTTCTCTGATAGATCTTTGGTCCTGGAGGTCACGTGGTTTTTAAATGTCCAAAATATATTTTAGTTTTACTTTATTTTATTTATTTTATTTATTTGGAAAGAAGTTGATGTAGAAAAACATTTAACAAATTTACAGACAAAAATCTCACTTAAAAAAAAACTAAAATTAATTAACAACAAATACATTTTTTGTATTTTTTATTAAATTTTATTATTATAAAAGTACATTTAAATTTAATTTAATAAATGCTTAAAATCAAGAAAATAAAACTGTATTTATCTTTTTTGAATAAAAACATTGAAATCTAATAATGTATTATTTAATTTAAATAACACAATTTTCATCCAAAAACTTAAAAAAAAAGCTATTTTTAAAAAAAGGTTTCAAAGACAGAATGATACTTTACTCCAAAAATAAATAAAACAAAATAAATAATAAATAAAAAACACAAATACAAATAATAATAATAATAATAAAATAAATTTTTAAAAAATCAAAAAAGTTTGAAAAATTTACTGAAAAGAAAGAAAAAAACTAAAAATGTAGATTTATAATTTTACTCAAAACAAAATGTTTCCAAAAAAAAAATTCAAAAGTTGAAATTTCCAAAAGAAAAGAACAAAACTTTGACTCTGACATTTAAGTGAGAATATTTTTTTTTAAACTCGTCGTGTCTAATTATTTTCCGTAGAAACACTAGTTCACATCAGCGGCTGTGAAAAAAAAGTGTGAAAACATCACAGATGATTTAATATCTTTGTCTCTTTGTTCTGAATAAAAACGCGTCAACGTCTAATTAATTAAAACAGAAGAAAAATCCCCGAAGACGACGTCACTCGCTCTGAAATTTCTCCCCAAAGATTTTTTACTTTAAATAAGAAACAGTTTCTTCGACAAAAGAAAATGTTTCTTTGTCTTTGTCTCTCTGCGTCACTGGAGATTTGTTAAAGTAATAATTCACAATTCAAGTTAAAGATTAAACAGAAAGACGTTTGTTTCAGTGTTAAAAGTTAAAATGTATCAACTTTTCTTCTCTAAACAATAAGACGAGATGTTTTATTTGTCTCTGGAACAAAACGACGATGAAGATGAAACATGACGCGTTGGTGTTTCATCTGCAGCGACGACGTCGTCTCAGTCCGGAGGTTTACGTCTGTGTACAGGAGCAGATTTAAGCTGAAGTGAATCCATGAATAAATCTGTGAATCCTCAGAGGATCGTCAACACCTGTCCCACTATGCTAATGTGTCGTACGTTTACAGACACTTAAAACGAGAATTAATGAAACTCAGGTGGATTATAAAGACAAACGGACTCGGATCAAAAGTCTGACGAGTGTCCAGACGAGAAAAAACCTTCACTACATTAAACATTGATGGAGCGAATCTATGAATAAATATTAAACATTTCTGGCTTTTATTTTTACTAAGACTGCGTTTGGAAGCGACGCTACTGAGAAAAACAAGACTCAAATACTGGTCTCAACTCAGTCTCTAGTGTTTCCACTTGGTGCTAGTTCCTGGTTCCAGCTACTGTTTTAGTTCCTACTCTGTGGAGGAACCAATGGAGCTGAGTCGATACTAAAACGTGTGGCGTGAACAGACGCCGCCACTGATTGGTCAGAGGGAGTGTCTTCACAAGCTGCCACCAGACGCCAGTTGAGTTGAGAGAGCGTCAACAAAATAATCAAGCTCCATTTTTAAACAGGACAAGAGTGATAGCCATCGTCGTAGCTACCTGGTCTGTTTTGGACTTTGATGAAAGCGTCAGAGGTGTGTGACAGCCTTTGTCATTGTGGGGATCATAAGTCAGATGTCAAAGTCTCTGCGACTTCACAAAACAAATTTTTTGAGTTTGTTTACACAATATTTCAGGAGCTCGAACTGAAGGACTCACTTCAAATTTGGTACAAACGTTCACTTTGTCTTTAAAGGCCAGAAATAATCCAGGAAACACATGTAAGTTAAACTCTGTGATGGTTCAAAGTAACATTGACTCTAGAGTCTATTTCACCATGAATACGAGTCAAACTCCTCCTCAACAGATATTTTACGTTGGTTGAAGTAATATCCAGTTTGACCGTCTTTTGTTTTCACAACCAAATAGTTAACAATGAAAGTAAATGGGGCAGTCAGCCAAACGTATCTAAATTGTCATTTTTTAACCACTAATAAAGCTCAAAATATCACTTCACTTCAGCAGTAGCATGAATAGGGTCCCTACACATAAACTGAAGTACTGATAACTTAGTAAGTGAACCCAGAGTTTATTAAAAACACTGTTTTACAAGACTTACCCAACGTCTGGTTTTATAACAACTGGTGATGAAGGTTGTTCCACATCAGCAGATTCATCATTTTCCTGAACAACAGATGTGTCTGTGAAGAGAAAAATGATCTAGATTTTGTGAATCAAAGCTTGTGACTTCAGAAAACACATTTTTGGTCAGAACTCAAAAAATGGATTGATTGATTGATTGATTGATTGTCGTCCAACCATAAGGACGTGATTCTAGGAGTTCAGGAAGTGTTGATACGAACTAAAAGACGTCGGTGGAGTTCGATGGGAGTCGTCAAAGGTCGAACATCAGGTTATTAACGTGTGAAACACAACACAGATCATTGTTGAAAACGACGTGAGCCGTAAACAAACACGTCGTGGTCTGACTGAAGCTCCTGAAGGCCGAACCGTTGGAGTGAAGAGAAACCGAGAGCTCGTTTGTTCTAATGAGCATCTGTCGGTTCAGACCTGAAAACCACGTCAGGACCCGCGGTGATTTTCTGCTCGTGTTCACAGCAGCTGTGAGGTCAACATCTGGACCGAGACAACAACAGTCACCTGATGTTGGAGCAGAGTTGAACTGATCAGTGTGTTTACTGGACGTTAAGACTGGTGGCATCTAAAACTACACAGCTAACACAAAACTTCCTGTTTTCACTGATTTTATTCTGAAAGTTCTGACAGGAAGTTGTCAGACCGTCTGTTCATTTAGAGTCTGAACATTTTTTCAAGGATTTTAATTTGAAAGTGCAGAAGTTTCCTCATCTCCTGCAGCTGCACGTCTCGTCCTGCAGGTGGCGACGGTCGCTCTTGTTGTTACAGTTAGCATGCTAGCTGTTAGCTGCTAACAACAGGCTGGTTACTAATAAACTGAAGGTTTTATCTGCTGTGTATGTTTCATGTGAGGTGGAGATTACACCGCCGTCCCTCCTCTTCTGCTACGTAGCCAAGATGGCATCACTGAGGCTGAGAAGTGTCCGTGGTTATGATGAAACCATCAGGTGTTAACACTTCACTGTGTTTTATCAGACTGGTCGGTGTGAAACACTATAAGGAGCCATGACCCTTCAGGTCGACCCCCTGGATTCTTAGATCGAAAAAAAAAAAATGACATTGCAGTGAACGGAGAGATGAAAATTATTTTCTGATCCACTTTGACTTCGACCCTGAATCACACACGTCCTGTATGTTAATTTAAATGAAACTATCAGTGAGTCAAGACCATGTTTGTGGTGTAATTGTTGATTTATCTGCTTCTGAAAACACGTAACTGGTTTGACTACAAACCAACCAGTCTGGTAGGTGACGTCACGTCACAGTTTCTTCCCGGCTGAAGAGAGAACGAGGAGCAGGTGATAAAACTGACCAGGTCAGATATTTACTAGGTTAGCGTAGCTTGCTAACCAAGAAAACATCTGCAAATATAAAACACTGCATAACCAGTCACTACAACGGAGCTGCTCCAAACCTGCAGAGGATGCTCTCAGTGTAACAGACCCATGAATCACAGGTCTGTTACACTGAGCACGTCCTTATATCTGCAAATGTTTTCTTGGTTTGCATCGTCTCTGTATTTCATCATGATGCATGTGTCTTTGTTTCTTGCAGAGAGTTTTTTTATTTGCACCATGTTCCTGTTTTGTAGCTCGTTTAAACTTGTGTTTGAGTTTGTGTATTTGCATCGTTTCTGTAGTTGAAGCTGTTTTCTCTGACGTGTTGAGTCGTTGCAGTGTTTGTCCCTTGTCAGCCACCGTAAGTAACACACGAAAAATGTATTTACCCATTTAAACTGGGCGGTCTCCACCACGTTTACACCTGTTATCAACTGCGTGAGGAGTCTTAGTTAATCACACACAACATACAAACCAACAGCACATGAAATCAACAATCTAACGTCTCTTATCTGGGACCTTAGTGAACCAGGACCTTAGTATGTGAACTGAGACACAGGATCAGACTTGGTCCTCGTGTCCTTCAGGGAACAGACACGTTTGTCTCTGACCGTTGATCTTGAACGTAGCACCGAACGTCAGCGTTGTTGTGTTCAGGGTCGTGTTAATGAAGCACAATGTTGCTTCAGCTGCAGCTTCATTAACACACGACGTCGTTAACGTAACATGACAAACTGAAGTGATGAAACTTCAACAGTTTGTGTCTTTAACAACATTTTGAAACGTTTTTCTAGAAGTAGCTTGTTTTTATTCAGACACCTGTGACCTGTGATGTTGTGTTACATGTGTGTGTGTGTGTGTGTGTGTGTGTGTGTGTGTGTGTGGGGTAAATGCACCAGTTTTCTGTGTCCATGTGTGTAAATGTGGTAATTTGTGTTTCTATCGCTGCATTAAAGTGAACAACACAGGATGTGTGTCATTTTGAAACATGGCAGGGGACAGAGAGTGTTACATCCTGAGGCCTGCAAACTGTGTGTATGTGTGTGTGTGTTTAAGTGTGTTTGTGTGTGTGCGTGGTGCACAGAAGCGTGACTGAGCCAGAGGCAAAGGAAGGTCACCTCACGTGCACGGCTCGGTGGAACAGCGCCTGGCGAGCGTGCACGAGAAGCCAAGCACCAGCAGTCTCCCAAGGACAACAAAGTGCTTATCCAGGAGAAAAAAAAAAGGAAGAAGCAGTCGAGGCACACACACACACACACACACACACACACATGCACGCGCACACACACACACACACACACACACACACTCAGTATTCAGTGTAACGTCTCACATGCAGGAACATAAACATAAAACCTGGTCCTCATCTCGTCTAAATGTCTCTTTGTCTAAAAATATCATTTACAGTAACGTGTGTGTGTGTGTGTGTGTGTGTGTGTGTGTGTGTGTGTGTGTGTTCATGCCGCTGCTGCAGCGTCAACACTCACTGATCATTTAATATCGTACATTTAGACACGACAGCAGCTGCTTGTGATGCTTTATTTTCTTTTTATTATTCAGCCTCAGTTCGTTTCAGTAGAAGAAAAAATTTATGACGTTAAATTTGATCTAAAATCAGCAAAACCAGCGTTTAATTAATATATTTATCATTTAACATGGATCTATAATCTGTTTGTGTTGTTATAAAATAAACTTGTAGTTTAGTTGTTTTCTGTTCAACCGTGTGAGGATCCAGCGCGGAGCCTTGAGGAACTCCTCCATGACGGTTTCTGTTTGTTGTTGAGTCGTTTCCTGTCGATTCGTCGTGAAACGTTAGAAATAACGTCACTGAAGTCAAAATAAACACGTTGATTGAATCAGCAGCTGCTGTGATATGAAACATCTGAGGTGTCGAGTTTAGTTTTAGTTTGATTTTTATTTCTGATTAAGATTCACTTTGAGTTTTTATTTACTTTTTGTTCAAAGTAAATTATTTTATAGTTGATTAAACATTTTTCAAATGATTTAATCATGTTTTTACACATGTAAACTGTTTGTATCCTATTTATAAATTGTTTTATTTATATTAATTTTTTTGTTTTATTTTATTTATTTTATTTCATTTTTTTTATTTTATTTTATTTTATTTTATTTTATTTAGTTTTATTTTAGTTTGTTTTATTTTATTTTATTTTGTTTTGTTTTCTATTTTTAACACAGAAACATAAATACATTTTCTTGCAACTAAAACCTAAAAATATTATAACAAAAATATAAAACATACATTTGATCAGTAAACAGGAATAAACTTGATAAAGTCGATTAACTTTTATTATTTTTAATAATTCATATTATTTGGTTACACTGTTTTAATCTAGTGAGGTTTTAAACTAATTAATAAATAAAATATTATTAAATATAATCTCAGTTAAAATAAAGACTTTTTAAATTTTTTATGTTTTATATTTGGGGCTGTCACATTTTAACTGATTAGTTTAATAAATAAAAACAATTAAAACACATTAAGTTTTTTATGTTAAAAATAATTTGAATTTGTTTGATCTCATGACGCTGAAAACATGAACCTCTGAGTTTTGTTGGTTTTTGTTTGTTTGTTTGTTTTTTATTGTTTGTTTGTTTTTTATTGTTTGTTTGTTCGACCTCGTCGTCCTTCACATCATGAGTTTTTCTTCATCTCAGTAAAGTCTGAAGAGTTTCATGTGGCGGCGTTTTGTTTCTGTGTTGACGTCGTGTGTGTGTGTGTGTGTGTGTGTGTGTGTGTGTGTGTGTGTGTGTGTGTGGTACAGTAAGTGGATCTGTCCGTTGCCTGCAACCACACACACACACACACACACACACACTCTCTCTCTGTTCACTTCGCCATCGGTGCTTCAGCTGTTGTTTCTCATTATATTAAAAAAAAAAAAAAAACACCTTATTTTGTTTCTTATTATCCAACGCTGCTTCAAGCAACTGGTACAGTGTGTGTGTGTGTGTGTGTGTGTGTGTGTGTGTGTGTGTGTGTGTGTACAGTAGCTGCCAAATGGAGTCTTTATTTGCCTCCAACTCTCTCTCTCAGGTGTTTGTATCTTCGTCCTCTCATTATAAACCCCCCCCCCCTTCCTTGCCCCCCCTCCTCTCTCATTATCCAACAGCTTGCAGCAGCAACCATTCGTCCATATGTGAGAGCGTTTCCACCTCTCACCGTTTGTCTCCGTGTTTTATTGAATCTGCTCTTTTTGCCTTAAACTTTTGCCCTCGAACCTTTTTTTTGACTCATTTTTCTTTTTCTTCTTCTTCTTCTTTAAACTAATTAACGTCGCAGCTCGTCGTTCGTCCATATGTGAATCTGTCTCACAACTCAAGCTGCTTCCTCGCTCTCTGTTTCTGTTGGTGTGTTTTTGCCTTGAAATATATATTTTTACTGTAACTAATTAGTGAAGGAGTTCCTCATCTTCATCTTCATCATCATCTTCATCTTCATCATCATCAACTCGTGTGTGAAGTTTGTTTGATGAGGAAACTTTTCCTGTTTCTCTCCAGGGATTTTTATGACATTTAATCATATTTTACTAGTTTGTTTAATTAGTATTTAGATAAATTATCAAAGCAAAACATTTTAATTTCTTTTAGCTCATTTCAGGAAAATTAAAGTTGTTGTTCCTGATCCTGATCCTGGTCTCAGTAAGTCCTGGATCAGGTCTCAGTGAGTCTGATCTGGTCCCATGTTTCACAGCAGGATCAAACATTCAGTCTCTGTTAACATGCTAACTGTTAGCTGCTAACAGGTAGCATGCTAACTGTTAGCTGCTAACAGGTAGCATGCTAACCGCAGCAACAAGAACTACTGTCGCCACCTGCAGGACGAAACGTGAAGCGTCCACAGAGCATTTCCTGTTTACAATGTTTACATCACTGATGTATTTACGTTACACCGGTCGCCTAGCAACAAACAACAACAACAACAACAGTAAATTTCATGTATTTCACATAAAACATCATATAAATCGTCATAAAAATTAAAACTCCAACTGCTGAGGTCATGTGACCTTTAACTTCACGGCCACGTCACAAACGTCACCTGCAGCTGCAATGAATCTTGGGATAAGATGCTAACATAGCTATGTAAGCTAACTTAGCTAACCTAGAGAGTTCATCTATTTTAGCTAATACAGTTTCTTCAGCTAACTCACAGTAGGTTGGACTATGAAGGTCCAACATACAGTAAACAAGTTGCTAGCTACGTTAGCTAACTTTTAAATTTAAATCCCCCGGCTAACTTTGATAGCTTATAATTGAGCTATTTAAGCTAAATTAGCCACTTCAGCTAACCTGGCTACATTACTTAACTTATTCAGTCACTTTAGTTAATTTTGCCACCAGAGTAATTTAGATATTTCCACTAATCTTGATACTAATTTAACCACTTGACCAGTTAACTTTGTCACCTTTGGGTTGGATACAACCAGTTACCAGATACTGATGCTAACTAGGCAACGTTAGCTAACCTAGCTAGTTAAGATACTTTAGCTTACTTTGATACTGTAGTTAGTTTAGCTATTTCAGCTAACGGTTGGGGTATGAAGGATGTGACATACACGGTCAACAGGTTGCTAGCTACTTTAGCTAACTTGGCTAATTTAAATACTTCGGCTAACTTTGATAGCCTATAATTGAGCTATTTAAGCTAAATTAGCCACTTCAGCTAACCTGGCTACATTACTTAATTTATTAAGTTACCTTAGTTAACTTTGCCATTATAGTTATTTAGATATTTAATCTAATCTTGCTACTTTAGCTAAATTTTTAATCTTTTACTACTTTAGCCACCAACTAGCTAACTTTGTTACATTAGATTATTGGATGTATTTGAATTAAAACTGATCACGTGATCACAACTTCGCCCCCTACTGGAGAGTCCGACCACCAACGACATCACATCCATACACAGTTCGTACTGTTTCATCTGCGACACATAAAACTTACAGTATTTTTTTGGTTCTTGTTCTGTTGTTGAACTAAGACACATCCTCTGTTTGTGTCTGTAAATAAACAACATGTTCTCTCTAACAGTTTCATCAACTTGTTATATTTCAGTATCTATCAGTCGTGTTAACAGCTCATGTTGCCCCCCAGGTTTCCAAAAAAATATCAATCAACGCAAATTTAACAACACATTTCTAATGTTAAACATGTCAGACAGACGACATCGTCTGCTTCTTCTTCTTTACGAGCTGAGTTTATGTGCCGCAAAAAACTCCCAATCAATTATTCAGGAAGTTTAAAAATAAAAAAAGTGGAGCTGGAGCATTGATTGTTGTTTAATTCAGGTTTGACATATTCGTCCTCTGACGAAGTCGCTCGTCCGAAACTGTCATTCACTTAACTTGTGCTCAGGTTAACAAGATGATTCTATTCCTTAAACAAGCAAGTCAGCAGTCTTTGTAAAAGTCCTCCATGACGACGCTATAATTCACTTCCTGTGTCCCAGAGGGTCGAGCGTGACTCGATCCAATCAGAACCGTGCCAATTAGACGCCTCGACTGGCACTTAATTACCACTGTGAAGAGGCTGATGGGCCATTAATTAGCGGGACATTAACGGGACTGATTGTTCATTAACGGCGAAGCATATTAGAGGAGATAAGAGCCGATTGTAATGGACCCTGGTGGAGGAGAGAGAGGCTGTGACCTGCCGCTCCACAGTCTGGGATGATGATGTTAACAACGGCCATTAAAGGGGAACGCCACCGACTTTTACTGGTGGAGAGCGTCAGTCACGTGACTGAGCTCTGTGTGTCTGGAAACGTTTGTTACCAAGAGAAGATCATTAACTAGTAGAACCAGAGAAGAAAACAAAAACATGTCTACTACTTCCTGTTATCAAAGCCCCGCCCCCTGGCCAATCAGGAGTCAGGGTCACCTGTCAATCATCATGACGTCTATAACGTCAGTAACTGGTCAGATTGATCCAGGTGTTGTTTGTCTTTATAAACTGTTTATGTTGATTTAACCTGAAGAAAACAAGACAACAAAAGAAACAAAACAATAAAAACAAAATAAAAACAACAACAGACAAAATACATGAAACATCAAAGCATCAACAAAAACAACAAATGATCTTTAATAAACAACAAAAAAACATGAGCAACAAACAAACAAATAACAACGAAAACAAAACAACAAAAATGAAACACATGAAACAGAACAAAACAGAAAGAAACGCAATAAAAAACATAAAAAACAAACACAAGAAACATCAAAACAAAACAAAAATAACAACAACTATAATAAACAACAACAAAATAAAACATGAGAAGCAAACACACAACAAAAACAACAAAGAATAACAAAACACAACAGAAACAAAACATCATGAACAAAACAAGATACAACTACAATAAACAACAACAAAAAAAACACAACAAAAGTCAAAAGGACAAAAACAACAAACAAACAAGGAAAATAACAACAGAAACAAAACGACAACAACAATAAACACAAGTAAAACAAAACAGATCATGTTTTTATTTGTTGTTGTTTTTCTGTTTGTTGTTGTTTTGTTGCCGTAGAAACAGCAACAGTGACACGTTTCTCTCTGACTGACACTGAAAATCGTCGTCGTCGTAACAAACGCGACGTGAAACTGAAACAACGAAGAGAAAATGAAACTGCAGCTCAGACAAGACAGAAGCAGTTGGAGCCACCGGGCGGAGGGAGGGAGGTGGGAACGTCACGCTGGTCCCAGCAGGGGGCACACTGATGCTGATTCAGGCAGATTGAAGGTTTTGGTTCTGGGCGTCCTGATCTAACTGGGCCTGGTCTGTGTCAGTCCGTTCAACAGCTTCTCTGGGGAACAAACGTTCCCTGACTCTTCATTTCACGCTTCATTAACCATCACACTCCCTCCAAAACACTAACTGAGCATCAGAGTGTGAGTGTGTGTGTTCTCTCTTTTTATATATGTTCTTACACACACACACACACACACACACACACACACACACACACACACACACACACACACTAAAAAAGGTAAATGATAGAGAAGGAGACTCTACTTCTCTGTCATTTAAATCTGCTGTGTGTTTCCTTGAAGGACGAACAAAGCGTCAAACAGGACGAGAACCAACCTGAGCTTCTCTACACGGTGGATGTGGATGAAAGGTTTAAACACACACTGTGCACAAACACACACACACACACACACACACACTCGTGCACAGTGAGCATGTAACTGTTGTTTTACTTCCAGAGTCAATGCAATTACCTCTTCCTTCTCTCTGAGGTGTTTCCACTCTATGAATATGGCTGGAAAACACAGTGTGTGAGTCGGTGTGTGTGTGTGTGTGTGTGTGTGTGTGAGTTGAGGTTTTATGAGCTACAAGTTCAGTTCAGCTCATAAAACCTCTGCAGCATCAATATCAACTTTCTCTGCAGCTACAGGGTAAAATCTTTGTCTTCAACTTTCTATTTTTTTCTCTTTTTTTTGCTTCTATATTTGTGATATATAAATGAAAAAAAATGAAAGGATGTGACATAATGTTTCAGATTTACATAAAAATGTTACAGTTTCAGAAACAGAACATTTTTGCAGTCGTTCAAGATTATTTTCTGCAGTTGGCAACAAACTATCAGACGGTAAATTGGCTTCTGGAGATGCACACACACACACACACACACACACCTGAAAACACACAAATCCAGACCTGACATGTAATAGCTTTTAGGCACAGCGAGGCATTGAGTTGCAGCAGCAGCAGCAGCAGCGGTGGATGGATGAACTCATCATCAGACAGGTTGGTTGGTTGGTTTTAATACATGGTTTGTTTCTGGATCCAGGAGATTGGTTCAATCTCACACAGAGAAGGTTGTAGGGTCACATCCCAATAATTACACCAACATCACTGTCCAGGGGATGGATGGATGGATGGATGGATGGATGGATGGATGGATGGATGGATGGATGGATGGATGGATGGATAGATAGATAGATAGATAGATAGATAGATAGATAGATAGATAGATAGATAGATAGATAGATAGATAGATAGATAGATAGATAGATAGATAGATAGATAGATAGATAGATAGATAGATAGATAGATAGATACACAACACAACACAACAGCAGTAGATAAATATATAGATAAATAAATAGAAAGAATAGATTATAATGATATTATATTTCCTCTGACTAAATAAGATAACATAATAAGAACATAAATAAAGAACATAACATAAATAAGAAACATCAAAACAACAACAAAGAAACAAAAAACAGCAACAACATTAACAGGCAACAAAACACAACAACGATTCAACAATAAGAAACCAAAAAGAACAAAACACAACAATAATAACAAAAACACAAACACACTTTATATTTTGTCCTCAACCATCTGACTATGACCCCAAAATACACAAACGTCTTAAAAATCACCGTCTTTTTCACTTCATCGTTTCTCAAGAGGAAGAAAATGACCAAGATGATTTAACAGCACGTTCTCAACTTAGCTTCAGCAGCTGCCACAAGAGGGCAGTAAATTACAACCTGGGACAGATCGTTGTCCTGGACTATGAGGAGAAACATCACCACCACGTCGGTGTCGCTCTACTTCATTTCACGTCATCGCTCTATATCCTTCTGAGCAGTTTGGTGAATCTCTCCACTGGGTTCAATAAATTCTTCTTTTAACCTTCAAACACCAATCAAAAGTTTTAGAAATGCTCCAGTTTTACATATTTTTATTGAAATTTAAGCAGCAATTCAATCCTAGTGAATAACTTTAAAAGACACAAAGGTCAGTGGCAAACTTCAAACTTCCCAAGATTTAAAACAGACAAGTGTCACCAAAGTCTGAATCAAGTTAAATTAAAAAATATTTGACCTTTTTCATGGATTTAGAAATGTGTTGCATCTTTTATATGAAGTGGAACAAATTGAAGTATATATCTGTAGCTAATCACCAATCAAAACACATGAATACAGATATTATATGAAAAAAAGAAATGTGTTGTAGTTTTCCTGTTAATACAAACAATTCCTACTGACTGTTTGAATAAAAGAAGAGTTTCAGACACGACTTCATTCAGAAAAATGGTAATTTACCATCATCTTATTACAGTTTGTAGTGAAGTTTCTTGTGTAACCCTTCTACCTTCTAGTTTTTATGCTAAACTAAACTAACTAACTGGTTTTTAATCTCACAGCAAAGAAACAAATACATCTGTTCCTCCAAACGTTAAATTGCTCCTTGACATGTTTTTCTCTTCTCGTTCTGTTTTATGAGGCCAAGCGCAAATGTTGCTGATGCAGCTCAAACTTCTTTTTTTTTTCCATCAGCATCATCATAATGTCTTCATGTGTGTGCAGCGACGTGTAATCGCTGCTTGCAGCTACATGTGATCTTGTATTTTTTCCCACGTCTTCACGGTTGCTTTTTGTCGCCGCTTGTGTGATTTGTCGTTCTTCTAACTGCATGAAAACTGATTTTTAAACCGTAACCGACTGTACCGTGGTGGCCCACACAGTGACACAAACCTCACGCTTCATTTATTTCTTTCATGGCTGAGAAATAAAAAAATAAAAAAAAAACACTGATCGCTACCTGAAGGAGGCTGAACATCAGGCGGTTTCTTCTTCTTCTTCTAGTTTAAAATGCAGCCGGAGAAAATGTGACGAGTTACCAGTTGTTATTGGGCCGTAGAGGTCAGACAGCGACGTGTCATCAGATAGTTAATCAACTCATTCAGATATCATTACACTGAGCTAAATCCCTGTTAATCCCACTGAAGATTCAATCAGTGTTCCCCCACAGGTCGACTTGCTCCTGCTGGTGTGTGTTCACTCTCACATGTGGACACAGAGGAAGGTAATTCTTCATGTTGATAGACAATGATTGTCCTTCGACGGGGCCACATTCGCCGTCTGCTCGTCGTCCCGTCCTATCTGCCCTCCTCTCCCTCCTCGTCTTCTCTTTCTCTGGAAGATTAGTGTCTCGGCCTCAGGTCTTTGATTGATAAGACTCGTGTCTCTATCTCTGTTTTGTCTCGTCCTCTCTCCGTCCAACACTGATCTACAGTTTTCTGTCTTTGTCTTTGGCCTGTTTATGTAAGGAAACGTTGTGGCTACTATTTTACTGCTTTCTAGCTCATCTATCATCCGTCTTGAGCTCGTTATCCAGAGACATTCCAGTTTCTCCTGTTGGATCCTAGATGTGATATATAATCTCTCCAGCTTGATCTTCATCTAAAACAAGGTCTCCTTCTAGTTGTCTCCTTCTAGTTGGACGCGTCTACAAAACATCGATCAGATGAAGGAAACTCATTTTAGCTAAAGACGTTCATATAAAAACTAAGGTAAAGATGTTAAATGTAACAAAAACCCAACATTAACATTTATATTTCTAAACTAAAGGAAACGTTTGATCTAAAACCATCGATGGAAAAACATAAACTTTAATCATTTAAACGTTAGTTACTCAGTTTATTAGGGACGAAGCGTCACGTGTGTCAGACGTGTTGGTGTCAGATCTTCATCGTCAGTAAAGATGTTGTGGTTGTTTCACCACAGAGAGAAGAGGCTGCACACGGCTGTAGTATGACGGAGGAAGGTCAAAGGTCACGTGTTTTAACAAAGTGTTGAGGTGAAAATGTTCCTCTACTTCACTGTCACACGTCATCACAAGTCGTCACTAGTTGCTACGTTAACGCTACGTTAATCCGTCTCCATCAAATTGGTGACGGATTAAAAACTGACAAGATGTTTGTTACATTAATAAAGATCCTGTTATCAGATGAATGGAAAACGTTAGCGGCATTAGCTAATGCTAACATTAATGAATGTTATTGATTAACGATAAATTAGCTTAATAAGTTAAATGTATTTTAGTTAATTAATTAAATCAGTAACTTTTTTTGACAACTGTCCTATACATTTATAGACATCCTGAATTTTTCTGTCACCATCCTTGTCCTGGTGCATGCTGGGAAATTTCTCATCTTTTTCTTGGCTACTTGTCGTGACCTGCGTGGCGCTAGGACGCTAACGTTGTCTGAATGTTTAGGAAGCAGCAGTAGGAGGTGGAGCTTGGACGGAAACATTTCACGTTTCTCAAAGTGGAGTCGAGCGTCGTGCCAAGTGCTGCTGCAGCGTCAAGGACACTTCAAAACTCCATGGAGGACTGAGTCCTTGATTTGTCAGATTTTCAAGGCTGCACTGATGTATCCTTGACTTCTACCCTGAATCACACACGTTCTGTATGTTAATTTAAATGAAACTATCAGTGAGTCAAGACTATGTTTGTGGTGTAATTGTTGATTTATCTGCTTCTGAAAACACGTAACTGGTTCGACTACAAACCAACAGTCTGGTAGGTGACGTCACGTCACAGTTTCTTTCCCCATCTCTTCCCGGCTGAAGAGAGAACGAGGAGCAGGTGATAAAACTGACCAGGTCAGATATTTTCCTAGGTTAGCGTAGCTGCTGTTAAGCTAACGTTAGCGTCAGAGTTTGACGGTGACGTAGATGTAGCCAGACCAGCGTTGTAGTCGCTACGTGGTCTCACACTAAACCTACAGTAACGTTTGCTGCCTGTCACTAAACAGACTCTCTCCATGTCAAACATTATCTTTAACATTCACTAACATCACATGTTAAAACCAGGACACATTTCAACCTGGACCAGGAGATAATTTATCTCTACATTGACGCTCGTTCATATTTTTTACGAGTTTGGACCCGTGGACCTGAAGTAGACTGACGACTTCCAGGACGAGCGTTCTGCCAAAGAAGCTCCCACTGATGTGTCACGGGAATTTATTCTAAATAAGATGATATGGATCAATATTGGATCATTAATCATTGAATCAATATATCAGAGTAGATCAATTGACCTCTAGTTAAAATATCCAGTCCTGTTGTTTCCAGGCAGATCAGTTTCTGTCTCTATAGTTGATTTAGATTCAGCTGCTCTCCAGCTCCTGGAGCTTTGCCCTGTTTTCACGGTTTCCTGCACAAAAAAGTGGAAGTGACTGTTGTGACAGTTGGTTTCAGAAAGTTATAAAAACGTTGTAGTTCTCTGAGACGTCTTCACCTGGAGACGGGGCTCAGTTTGTAGCAGCGACTGAACAGCTGAAGTCCGTTGTTATAAAATAATTCATCCGCTGAAGTGACTTCTTCCAGATCCACACTGTTATATCTTTGCTAACAGGCAGTAAAGAAAGTTCACTTCGCTGCTTCTGCTCCTCCAATAGGTCGAAAACATAAATATGAAAGGTCCCCTGCTGGTTCAGCACCAGTCGGATCTGCTCTATCGATCAGACCGACGCTGCTGCTGCTGCTGCTGGGGTCCATTTCTCTGACCTGACATTTGAGGGTAGCTCTCATTCTTCTTCTTCTTCTTCTTCTTCTTTTTTCAAGATGGCTGCTGTCAGACGACGTTTGGTTACAACTTGTTGTGGAGGGAAAATATGAAGCGAATATTTCTCCAGAAACTAGATTTATCAGGTGTAAATAAAACTAACCCTGAAGACAGAAAAGACATAAACCAGCAGAGAAAACTCAACGTCATGAACTCACATGAACCAGTTAAACGTGCGACAGTCGGTCTCTTAGCAACACTTTTCACATCTACTTCCTGTCGTTTCAAACAGGAACAGTCGATCGTATTAATGACGTCACTGTTCGGTTGATTTATGACACGTTTCCTCTGATCGAACCTGAACTCTCATCATTTCCTCCTGACTCACTAAAACACACTCAGCATGAAGTAAACTACAGGATGAGCGGAGCTGTGTCGCACCCTGGTGGTGAAACAGAGCAACTGCAGCAACACATATGTTGAAAATATAAAAAAATAAATAATGATAAACTGCTGCAGCTCATGTGCTGCATGTTGTTAAATCTGCAAAATAAAAAGTTTAATGAACTTTAATGTGAATGCACATCACTGCCACACACACACACACACACACACACACACACACACACATAGAAACACACACTGTTTGATCGTGTGCTTGTGTAGCAGAAAGTCTCAGCGATGTTCATTAATCACTGTGTTGAGGTTTTGATGCCACAGCAGGAATGAAAACGCTGCTCTGACTCACAGATAAACTACACAACTACACAACTACACAACTACACAACTACATGACTACACAACTACACAACTATACAACAATAGTTGCCGTCATTAGCAGCATCGACACCAAACACTCAGCTTTAGCTTTTAATATAATAATAATAATAATAATAATAATAAAACCTGTTTGTGTTTATACAAGATGTACCTCGGGGTATTGGAGAATTTTTAAGATTTTACAATCTTGGTTTTAAAGATGAAAAAACTAAATTAGCTAAGTTACCACAGTTAGCCAAGTTAGCTGAAGCTGGCTAAACTAATGTTAGCTAAAATAGCTAAATTACCTTTAGCATTAAAGTTAGCTATGTTATATAACTTAGCTAAGCCAGTTGAAATAGTTAGGCTAGTTGAAGTAACTAAACTACTGTACAGTTAGTTAAGTTAGCTGAGGTGGCTAAATTAGCTTATGCTAACTGAAATAGCTAAATTACCTAAAGTATCAGTTAGCTGGGGTATTTAAATTAGCTAAAACAGATAACTGACAGATAACTGACTAACAGATATCTAACCAAGTTAGCTAGTGCAGCCAAGTTAGCACTGTTAGCTGAGACGGTTAAATAAACTAAATTAGCTGAAGTAGTCAAATTACCTGAGGTTGTAAAGTTAGCAGATTTTATCTAAATTAGCTCAAATAGCTAAAGTAGCCAAGTCCCTCGAGCTGACTAAAGTACTGTTAGCTTAAATAGCTAAATTAGCTTAGCTGTTTAGCCAAGTTAGCTGAAGTAGCTAGATTAGCTGAGGTGGCTAAATAAGTGGAGAAAGGAAGATGGAAAAGAGACAAATTCAAAATAGCTTTAATCGTCAACTCATCAATGAAAATACAAACAAATAAAAATAAATTAAAGGAAGCGACAAGGTTTTCTGCCACAAGAGGGCGCATAGAAACGTTTACAGGATATTTACAACTTGAGAAACAAGTGACTCAGAAGTTTCTGTAACTTTTTGTCCGTTTTTTTGTCACTTTAAATTGTCACACAGTAACAATAACATCTAACATCTGTGCAGATGTTTGTGTTTTTCGTTTCTTCACGTCTCGTAGCGACGGCGTCAGGGGACGATGCACGTCGCCTTACGAAGCGCCAGGTAACCAGTGACGACGTCGGTCGGAAGGAGACGAATGTAAGAAAACTCCTCTGAAGACGTGAAGCGAAGCTTCGTCTGAGGGTCGGTGTAGTTCGCCTGAAGATAAATAAGAAAGTTTGAGTTCAAACACGACCTGGTGGAGTTAGAACTGACCACTAGGGGGCGATGTCACCTGAACATCACATCACAATCTTCAGTTTTAGTAAAACTCGTGATCATTTGTGGATATCGTTGTCTTAAACACTGAAGGTTCAACAATTAAATCTCTACTTCCTGTTTCTTTATTTTTCTGGTCTGATTTTATTCTGAAAGTCTTAACAGGAAGTTGTGATGCTTCCTCACAGATTGTGTCTGAATGTTTGGACAAAGATGTTATTTATTTAGTTATTTATGGGGGGATTTTAATTTGAAAGGTCAGCTGGTGCTACGGTTAGCATGCTAGCTCTTTAGCATAATTCATTTCTCACCGGGAGTCCAGAGATGTCAGAGTATTTCTTTGCCGGCTTCAGAGACGGAGGAGCGTCGATGTTATAATCTGTAAACACACAGTCGTTACTTCGTGTTTAATAGAATAATAAACAAACTAGGCGCTAACAGGTTGACGCTAACGTGTAGCAGGTAAAATCAGACTGAAACACTCACAGTTTGGATCGTTGAGCTTCCAGGGCAACGTTCGCTCCAGAGCCAGAATCTGTTTGAGATTCTTCCAGGTCCGGTTCTTTTTTCCTGCTGCCGCTCCTCCGATCCCAGAGTGCTGCCAGGAGAGAACGAAACGATGAAAACAGACGAAGCAGAAGATACATTTAAACCACAGACCCTGACTCACCATGAACGTCGAGTCTTTGAACGGAGGAGGTTTCACCGTCGACTCTACGGCGCCGGTCGAGCTGCTGTCTGATGACGCCGTCGTCTTCACCTCCACCACCGACTCCACGGACGGAACCTGATGGAAACACAGACACAGACACTTTAAACTGGTTGTTAAACAGTTAACTAACATAGCCAAGTTAGCATCAGTATCTGATAACTATGGTGGAGACTAGTGGATCTCCACCTAGGGATGCTTAATTAATGCAAATTAAGAACTAGATTAAAATAATTAAAGGATCCTTCGTGACCATAAAACATAATCGAGTCACTAGAGATAAATGAGACTGACGGTCCAGAGCAACATGACCCAGAGTCTATTTCACCATGAATACGAGTCAAACTCCCCTCAACAGATATTTACGTTGGTTGAAGTAATATCCAGTTTGACCGTCTTTTGTTTTCACAACCAAATAGTTAACAATGAAAGTAAATGGGGCAGTCAGCCAAACATATCTAAATTGTCATTTTTTAACCACTAATGAACCTCAAAATGACATTTATGGTAAAGAATGGTGTTTCACATCAGCAGATTCATCATATTCCTGAACAACAGGCCGATGTCCAGAAAAATGATGAATCTGCTGATGTGGAACAACCTTCATCGCCAGTTGTTATAAAACCAGACGTTGGGTAAGTCTTGTAAAACAGTGTTTTAATAAACTCTGGGTTCACTTACTAAGTTATCAGTACTTCAGTTTATGTGTAGGGACCCTATTCATGCTACTGCTGAAGTGAAGTGATATTTTGAGCTTTATTAGTGGTTAAAAAATGACAATTTAGATACGTTTGGCTGACTGCCCCATTTACTTTCATTGTTAACTATTTGGTTGAGAAAACAAAAGACGGTCAAACTGGATATTACTTCAACCAACGTGAGTTTAACCATAATTACTCTTTAATAAATAATAATAATAATAATAATAATTTCAGTGTGTTTTTATTAACCTGTGTCTGTGACGTCAGCGGCGCCTTCTTCTTCTTGCTGCCGCTCCCCGCGGCCTGAGGAGCGGCGGACACCGCCGGACTCCCGGGTCGTTTCTTCCCGCGTACAGCGGCGGATCCGGCGGCGACCGACGGGGGTCTGACGGTGATCGGGACCTGAGACGCCATTTTTATCAGCGACTAACGCATCGAAAATATGTCGCGATATTTTAGAATAAAAGGTAGATTTTTGTGGGTTTTTTTCTCACTGTTCACAGACGTTACCGACAGTCCGCCATCTTGTAAACAACGGTTCACCCGGAAATGGAATGAATTCACTTCCGGTGACGTCATCATGTCATCATTATTATTATATTATTATTTATTTTTAGACAGATTTTATAAATAAAAGTTAAAACATACTACATATTTTTTAACTGAGTAATTGATTAGAGGAATGAAAACTAAAATATTAGATTTTTATTTATTTATTTATATTTTTTCAATGTTTTATTTTATTTTTAATTTATTAGTTTTATGGGATATAATATATTACACAGTCCTGTGTTTATATAATGAATAAAGATATTTTATCAAATAAGATTAATATAATACAACCAACAGAATATAATCAATAATTATGAATTAATCTGTAAAAAAAATAAATATATATATTTGAAATATATATATTCTTCTTCTTCTTCTTCTTCTTCTTCTTCTTCTTCTTCTTCTTCTTCTTCTTCTTCTTCTTCTTCTTCTTCTTCTTCTTCTTCTTCTTCTTCTTCTTGTGATCTTTGATCTTTTCGATGATTCAGTGTTTATCTGAATTTTTTCCTGATTTTTTATAAATACAGAAACAAACATGAAAATCCTGTTTTATTAATGTTTGTTTTTCTCTACTTAAGCTGCAGACGTCAGTTTCTAAACAGCGACGTGTTTTCATCTGGTTGTTTGTGTTTTTCTACTGAGGAGGAAGAATGAAGATGATGAAGAACCTGAACCTGAAACATGCTGATTAATGTTTATTTATTAATGTTTATTTATTTCCTTACTGAGTCGCAATGAAGCAAGTTTTTAAACTGATGTAAATTATTTGCAGTTGGTTGAATGAATCATCTGAACGAGAGAGAAAACAACGTCTTTATTTATTTGTTTGACTTTATTCTCCAACATACTGTTTCTAACTGAAGACGAGTTGAGTTTAGTCTCAAAACTTCACATTTAATTAACTGAAGTTGTTATTAAAACGAGTCTGGATGTTTGCTGAGACGCTACTTTTAGATAAAATGGGACAAAATGAATATAAACATTTATTCAAAGTTTTTTTTTTAAAGTGATGAACAAGAACATGAAACCAACTTGAGCTGGAAAAAGAATGAAATTAAATGAAAATAAACACAAATCAAACAGTCGTGTCTGTGGAGCGTCGCTGCCACCTGGTGGTCAAATTCTTATAAAACTGATTTAAAAAATAAAACAGGTGAAATATTGACTGGAAACTCAAAGTGAAGATGATTTTTTTTTTTTTTTAATGAATCTGTTTCTTAATTTAGATCCTGAGATTTTAGCTTTTAATTTTTTCTTTCTCCAAGTTGAAGTTACGACCACTTTTCTTCCATCTGATGTTTTAATGGATCGATTGTATTTTATTCGTTTTATGTTTTTGTGAGTAATGAGTCATGAAAGCAGCCTGACGTTAACGTTGTAACTCTCTCTGCTCTGCTCCGTCTCGACCCAGAGAATTTATTATCATATATGTGTCGAGTCGAGATGAAGCAGCAAACGAAGCAAAGTTACTGTGTTTTTATCAGGACGTGTTTATGTTTCTGGTTTAGTTTCTGCAGATTTTAAACAAATTAAAGATGAATTTGAAGCAAATCAGTTACAATGTGGAGTTTGTCTCTTCAAGTTTATCAAGAATGTTACTTTAGATCGTCTTCACATGAGGAATAAATAATCATAAATAATTAATGTTCTGTCTTTGTTTTTTAAATGAGATTATACGATTTAATGTTTTAATCCTGAGTTAAAGTGACGTCCAGAGCAACATGAACCAGAGTCTATTTCACCATGAATACGAGTCAAACTCCCCTCAACAGATATGTTACGTTGGTTGAAGTAATATCCACTAATAAAGTAAATGGGGCAGTCAATAATTGTCATTTTTTAACCACTAATAAAGCTCAAAATAACATTTATGGTGATGAAGGTTGTTCCACATCAGCAGATTCATCATTTTACTGAACAACAGGTTGATGTGTCCATGAAGAAATGAGGAAAATGATGAATCTGCTGATGTGGAACAACCTTCATCACCAGTTGTTATAAAACCAGACGTTGGGTAAGTCTTGTAAAACAGTGTTTTTAATAAACTCTGGGTTCACTTACTAAGTTATCAGTACTTCAGTTTATGTGTAGGGACCCTATTCATGCTACTGCTGAAGTGAAGTGATATTTTGAGCTTTATTAGTGGTTTAAAAATGACAATTTAGATACGTTTGGCTGACTGCCCCATTTACTTTCATTGTTAACTATTTGGTTGTAAAAACAAAAGGACGATCACTTTAACTTTATTTTTTTTACAGTAAACATCTGAACAGAACATTTAATTTTGTAAATACGGTAAAACTTTAAATAACTTTATAAAACAACCTTTAAACATTGAAACTCAGAACAAACAGATGCAATTTTTCATTGATTGATTCTTTTGTAGAATTAACTATGAACAGTTTATTTTTTAATTAGTTACTTTATTAAAATGTACATCTAATTGTTGTTTATTTTACATTGAAACCCAATTAAATGTAGTTGTTTTTGTGAAGCTGTTGTTCATCTTTACTGATGGTTTCCTCCGGACAAAACACTGGATTTTTTTACTTTTTTTTTTCAGGATTAACTACAAATTTCTGACAGTAAACATCAGAGTAGTACAATTATTTTTTGGGGATAAAAAATTAATAATAATTTGAAGGTATAAAATCCAAGTTGACACAAATGTACACTGTAAAAAAATCTGTTTTTACAGAATAAAATTACAGTATAATTGTGTTAAAATTACTTTACTAAACAACTTGTACATTTTATTTTATATTGATATAAAATAAGCAATTAGTTGAATAAATAACTTTTATTATTAAACTATTCCACCAGCAGAAACATAAACTAAAAAAAATGACTTTATCTTATTTTAAAGATGTTTTTCAGCTGAAACCTGAGCTGGTGGAGGTTTCTGTCTAACGCTGCTCAGGTGAAACTGAACAAGCTGCATGTGTCAGAGGAAGAAGAGTCCTGAGGTTTTTTTTTCTGTCGTTAGATTAAAGTCAGTCAGGTCGCACACGGGTCCCGTCTGAGCCGAGTCTCCTCCGGCTCATCCATCAATCTGAGCTGCGTCACAACACAACTCACATGTTTCACATTTAAATTCAGCCGGAGCTGCTGCAGATGTTTCATCTTCATCTTCTCCATCCTCGTCGTCATCGTCATCTCGTGGCGACCACAGGACCGACAAACATCACCGGATCAGAGGAAGGATTTTCCAAAACGTCTCATCCATTTTTCAGCGCCTCTGCTGCTGCTGCATGAATAAAGAATCAGAGAAAGAGCTCGATAGCAAACACACATGAATGTTTTATACATGAAGTTAAAGTACGAGATAAAACTGTAACGTCCATGATTCTTTATTTCAACAAACAAAAGAGTTTAAGATTTAAACTTTAAACATCAAATAAAGGAGGTTGATCTTTTCTTCCTTAAAAACTCAACATAAAGTTGGTTTGATTTGATTTGATCCTGAAAACGTCGAAGAGTTTTTTTTTCTGTTCAAATCAAACGTGAACTGGAGCCTGAACGTATTGATCATTGATCATTGATCTGTGTCAGCAGGTTATTGATTGGTTCAGTGTTTGTAATGAGAACATACATAACATACACTGTAAAACAAAATCTCTAAAATGTGTGTATTTGTGGTTTTTAACATCTCATTAATTTAGTGTTTTTTTTTCCATCAATTGTTTCATCAGTTAATAATGTTGCTTATTCTTTAGTTAATACAAGTTGTTTTTGTATTTTTTTACAAAATTATTCTGTCAACCACAACTGCCAATTTTCTTCAGAATTATTTTTATTCTATTTTATTTTTTCAGAATTAACTGCAACTTATTTTACAGTAAACATCTGAGTTGTCATTGAATTAAAAAAATTAAATACATAATAACATGATAATACATAATAACAACTATCTATTAATATTAGATGTACACTGTAAAAAAAAGTCATATTATTTTTACGTAATTTTATTTTTGAAAATATTGTGCAACTTTAAACAACTTTAACAGAAAAACTTTGTTTTATTTTTATTTTTTTATTTTTTTACTGAAATCGTATGTATTATATCTGATGTGATGTAGAATAAGCAACAATTAGATGTAAATTATAATGAAAGAACTAATTCAAAGAAGAACATTCACAAAAAAATCACAAAATTTACAAGTTGCTCAGTAATTTATTTTAACAGTTTTTCTTCCATTAAAAACTTTTTTCACTATTTTGCAGAATTAACAACAAATCTTTACAGTAAATGTCATACAGTAAAGACATAAGAAAAAAACAAAAAGTTAAAAAACAGAAACAAAAACAAAGATTTGCACAGTAAAAACCATCTAAATGTAAAAACGCAGATTTAAAAAAATAAAAAGTCCAGTCGACCACAAAAAGAAGCGTTTGGTTTGATCCGGTGACGGTTCGAATCCCAACGACCAGAAGAAACAATAAACAGTTCGACTTCACGATGGGTCAAATTCAAAGCAGCAGAAGAAGAAATAACTGATCCTGCTCCGTGTCGGCGCAACACGAAGACACAAGTGAACAAATCCAGTCGCTTTAATTACAGTTCAAACAGCAGCAGAGATACACTGATCCTGGAGCAGCTGCTGGAAACAAACATACAAATATTTTACCCAAAACTGAGAGAAAATGTGGCGACACCAGGTCACATTTAGCTTCAGCTGCTGCCACAGACAGAAGCAGTTGTTCTCAGTTTAACGTCTAATTTCCTGGTTTGTGTTTAAAACCACAGCTCACGTCTTTAATCTGCGTGTAAACGATATTTACAACGTTTCTTTTAGAAAGAAAAACACAGAAGAAATGAAAACGTTGTGAGCTTTGAAGCAGCCGTCGCACAAATGAAAAAATATAATTAAAGACAAAGACAAAGGTTGATTCTTCTACTGATGAAGAAAAATCATTTGATCATCAGGTGATAAATATGAATCAAGTGGAGAAAATAAAGTCAGAGTTGCTGCTTTTTATTTTCTCCAGGTTGTAAATTGTAACAAATAAAGGTTTCATGTTGAAACGTCCCTGATGCAGCAGATAAAGTTTGTTTACAACCTCAGCTTCGTGTTCGTCATAAACAATCATCCTTCTCTCTTCTTCTTTTATTCAACTCAGTCGTATAAAAGATGACGAGATCTAAACTGCAGCAGATTGATGGTGAGTTTGCAACCAGTGGCCGATAAAACAGGTGAAAGTTATTACTGATAAAAAAAAAAAAAAACGACACACAACTTCACCAACGTGTTGAGTCATAAAACATTTAATAAATAATAATGAACAGGAACAAACAGAATCCTGATGGAAACAGAAACTACTGAAACATGAAGGACCAGGACCAGGACCAGGACCAGGACCAGGACCAGGACCTAGACCAGGACCAGGACCAGGACCAGGACCAGGACCAAGACCAGGACCAGGACCAGGACCAGGACCAGGACCAGGACCAGGACCAGGACCAGGACCAGGAGAAGAGAACTTGTCAAAGTCTTTATACTTTTGGCTGTTTTTGTATTTTCAGAATGACTTTAAAAGATTTTTTTGTTTGTTGTTTATTTATGATTTATTCCTTTTATTTTATTATTTTATCTCATTTTTTATTTTATTTTATCATTTTATTTTAATTATGTATATTTTTTTTACATTTTATTCCCTATTACAGAGGCATAAAAAGTATGAACTATCAGTCATTTTTTATATGAATTTAATTTAATTATCATCTATTCACAATTTATGTGGTTTTATTTTTAAATTCTTTTTTTATTCTATTGATTTAATTTTTTTTTTATCTCATTGTTCTGTAAAGTTTCCGTATAAATAAAGTTAAATTGATTTAATGACCTGATAATAATCAGCTTTGATTTTTGTTGATGAGAAACATTTAAACTTTCTATGAAACACAAATTAAAATATAAAAATCATTTTCATCTGTTACACGAAAGTTAAAGACCAAAGTGTGAAAACTTCTGACAGTTTCGTGTGAAACCACTTGAGAAACGAGAGTCGTGTTTTCATCATTGGTAAATTATTTCCTGTTTTTTCTACTTGAGATCAAATCAAATGCAGCCATTAAACCACCGGTGAAAAAATCATGTGATCTCCTCGTTTCTCTTCAGTCTCTGCAGCTTCAGTTAAAAACTCTGATATTTACATCAATGACGTCATAAAACTGAAATCTGGCCTGTTATTACTAAAACGTTTCTTGTGTAAAACTCATTTCTACAGACTTCAGTTGTAATTAGACTTTAAGACAAAGTGTCGGACAGGAAGTGATGTCGTCGTAAATGTGAAGCAGCTACTTAAGATTTAGTTTTGTTGGTTTAAACAGAATAAACTCAAAAACAAAAAGAGGCAGATGACAAAGTTTTTACATAGTTATAAACTATATTTTCCTTCTTTTTTATATAAAACATGAAGATGTGTTTAGTTAAAACATCTTTGTCTTTAACTGTATATAAATATAAATTGAGACTTGGCTGGTTTGACTCATGGTTTATAATAACCTTTAATAACATTTGAGCCACAAGACGATCTAGACTAGATACAGAAGATAGAAAGTGATGTGGCTGTAGCTAATCACCAGTCAAAGACCCTAAAATATGGAAACTTCTAAAAGAAACTGTGCTGCTTTATTTGACTTTTTACTAAGAGTTTCTCAAGAGAAAGAAAAGGGCGGAGATGATCGTTGAATAATAATAATAAAAAGATAGATAGATAGATAGATAGATAGATAGATAGATAGATAGATAGATAGATAGATAGATAGATAGATAGATAGATAGATAGATAGATAGATAGATAGATAGATAGATAGATAGATAGATAGATAGATAGATAGATAGATAGATAGATAGATAGATAGATAGATAGACCCCAAAATATGGACACTTGGACACACAACTCAAAGAAACAACAAACGAAACAAAACAGAACAAAACAGCAATATATAAACCAATCAATAAATGACAAGTATTTAAATACATTTACTGTATCATATACAATACATATATATATATAGAAACTTCTAAAAAAAACTGTGCCACTTCATTTGACTGAGATGATAAATGAATCAAAATAACAACAAAACAACACACAACAGTTATAGATCAATAGGTAAATAGATCAATAACTAAACAGATAGAAATCAATCAATCAATCGATCTATCTATCTGTCTATCTATCTATTATTATTATTAGTAATATCATGATCTTTGATGTGACTCTTTTTTCTGTCCATTAGTTAAATAAATGATTTAAAAACATGATTGAGTGTGTTTGTAAAGTTGTATTTATTGTGTTTATCCCACCTCAGTTTAACAGTAGTAACAGTTTCACACACAGAGGATGAAGGTTTTATTTTTATTCTCTCTCTTTTTTCTTTTTTCTTTTTTTTTAAATAAAACAAACAAACAAACAAAAAAATATTATTATTTTCTTCCGGGTTGAGGAGGTGAAGGGAGGGATGAGCAGTGATGTTGCTGTGTTTGCTCCGCACATCAGCAGCAGCAGCAGCAGCAGAAGAAGAAGAAGAAGAAGAAGAAGAACGGAGCTGCTCCGTCACATTCACCGAGGCAGCGGCGGCGGCACAAGCGGCAGCAGCAGCAGCGTCAGGCGGACACGTTCTTCAAGTCCGTCCCGCCGGGGGGAGGGGGGAGATTCTTTTTTTTTTTTTTTTCCTCGGATGTCACCGCTGGATTTTTGTTGATTTTGGGTTTATATCCTGGTTGAATGTGATTATAAAACCTCCTTATTAATTAACCAGTTTGTGTCGACGACATTAGTAGAAGAAGAAAAGAAAAGAAGAAGAAGAAGAAGAAGAAGAAGAGGACCGCGCTCCTCCTCCTCCTCCTCCTCCTCCTCCGCCTCCACCATCATCGTTAGCCCGCTAAGCTAACTAGCTAACCCCGCTAACTTAGCTCTGTCACTTCGCACCGCGTCGGCGTCAGCGGCGGATCGAGGAGCCTCCGGTCACATCAGGTAACCGATTTAACCCTCGTTATAAACCCTTATATAACAGTTTTAGTTGTAATAACCCAGCGGGTGTGTGTTGTTTTTTGTTGTTTTGTGTTTTAACCCGCGGGGCGGAGGTGTAACGGTTTCCCCGGGTAGCGGCAGCGGCACCGCGGCTTCTTGTTGACAGAAGCAGCGGAGATGAACGTGATGCGACTCGGTGGTTGAAAAAAAACAAAAATACGTTAAAATATTAGAATTAAACCGGATAAATCCACCGGGATGTAACCGGGTTGGTGTTGGCTACGTGTGAGGATGTTAATAACACGTGTTAATGAAGATGTTACGGTGTTTTTATGGTATTTTACTGGTTTTTAACGGTTAGCGTGTGACTGTTTGACTGTCGATCTGTGGTGAATGAAGCCGCATTTGACTGCAGCTACTTTCCCTCACTTGTCTATTCAAATCAACCTCCGTCATCTTGATTAAACGTGTTTATTTTAATATGTGTCGGACTCATATGAAGTTAAGCTTCATATATGTTCAAGTTAAACCATCGTGGTTTTGTTGTTGCATCACAGTCTGGAAAGATGAGCTGAGCTTTGGGGAATTTAACCCCTGATTGTGTCCTGATAGAGGTCACGTGATTTATCTTCAAATAATTACAATTAATCACATAATTAATATCTTTAATGCCGTTTGATTTATGCTGCAGATTCATCTTTAATCCCTCATCTTTTTCGCTGCATCAAATTAATCACATTACACATCATTTAGTCACTTTCTTTTTAGGGTTTTTGTGTCTTAAACTGAAACATGAGCGTCCTGATCTAAGTCTTCATGATAGATGGATGGATACTAACTAATCTGGATATAGCTAATCACCAATCAAAGACCTTCATCTATATTATACTGCAGATTCATCCTTTACCTCCTCTTCCTCTTCGTCGTCTTCTCTGCATCAAATTAATCACATTTCACCTCATTCAGTCTGTTTTCTTTTAGGTTTTTATCTGAAACACGAGCGTCCTGATCTAAGTGTTCATGATAGATAGATACTAAGTTATTGGGTTATAGCTAATCACCAATCAAAGACCTTCGTCTATATCATACTGCAGATTCATCCTTTACCTCCTCTTCCTCTTCGTCTTCTTCTCTGCATTAAATTAATCACATTTCACATCATTCAGTCACGTTTTTTTTTAGGTTTTTAACTGTGTTCATGATCGATAGATGTAGATAGACACTTATTTATCTGGTTATAGCTAATCACCAATCAAAGACCTTCATCTATTATGCTTTAATACTGCAGATTCTTCCTCTTCGTCTTCTTCTCTGCATCAAATTAATCACATATCACATCATTTAATCACTTTTTTTTAGGTTTTTAACTTAAATATGAGTGTAATGTGCATGATAGACAGATAGATACCATTTATTTAACTATTAGACAGAAAAGAGATAATGAGATAATAATGATAATAGTAGTAATGATAATAATTGAGCTACTTATTTAACACAAATCACACTAAAGATATATAATATTGTTATTTATTGATCTATATATTGCTGATTCCATATTTTGAGGTCTTTGATTAGTAGATAGATAGATAGATAGATATAGATACTTATCTGGTTATAGCTAATCACCAATCAAAGACCTTCACCTGTTTTCATCCTAAATCTCTCCTCTTCTTCTTCATCTTCTTCTCTGCATCAAAAAAGTACATTTCACATCATTTAGACACTTTATTTTAGGGTTTTTGTTTCTTAAACTGAAACCTTCTTCTTCATCTTCTTCTATGCATCAAATTAATCTCATTTCACCTAATTCAGTCTCTTTATTTAGTGTTTTTGTATCTTAAACTGAAACATCAGTGTCCTGATCTAAGTGTGTATGAGTCTGCACACTTACAACAAACACTGTAATTATTTGTGACAGATCAAAATAAATATATTCACTATAAATTAGAGGATAAAACCTGATTAAATTAATCTGTCGTGTTCTTTTACTGCAGAAAAAAAAAAGAGATGAATCTATTATTTTTGCAGCCGTGACGACTTTGATCACGTTAATCCAACATACATGTTATAGCAGCAGGTTTCTACACGTGTCCTGACCCTAAGAAAGGTCACGTTTCTTTATCTTGCAGCTGTAAAATGTGAACTATGTTCACTCGGTGTGTGTAAATGTGTGTGTGTCTCACACTGAAAAGGAAATGAATCATGTTCCTCATTTCAAGGCCGTGGAGTCGTCATGATGTGTTTCCTGCTCCACATGTGGACGCCGTGTTCACATGTAACTCTTGCTTTTATATTTGGTGACATTTATCCAGAAAAAGTCAGATTATTGTGGTTATTGTTTTTTTTTCGTAGCAGGTGCAGGAATTAAACCGAGTTTGGTGGTTTTACTTTAATACTTATTATTAGCCCTTGAGTTTGTTTGTGGGGGTAACACTAGCTCTGTTCTGACCCTGAGTCACTGGAGATGAGGCGGCGGCGGCGGTGGCGGCGGCGTTGGTGGTGGCGTTCGGCGTTCCCGTCCGGCGTTCCCGTCCAGCGCTCCGTGTGCCAGCGAGGCTCGGTTTGGGATTGGGTTTCCACAGCCACCTGGAGCTCAGAGCACAGGAATGCCATTGTTCCTCCTTCACAGACTATGACCGGATCAGACACGCATGCAAACACACACACACACACTTAAACACACACACACACACTCATGCATTTGTTTAATACACAATATGCAAAAAGCATCTCGTTCTGCGTCGACACATTGTCGCGTTGTCGCTGTGTTTTGTCTTTTAAACAAACACACATTGAAGCACAAGGCCGAACGCTGCACTGGCACTTTTATTAATAGACTCAACTTATTGTGGTTTCACTCTTGGTTCTAATGTTTAACTCCACTTGATAATCTACAAGCTGATAGAGATAGATAAAGAGAGAAGCTGTTGGAATCAAACAAAAGCTGAAGAAACAAGCAAATAACAACGGTATCTAAAGCAAACAGAGAAACCGATTCATTCAAACAAATCAACAGATGATTAGTTGAATGAAAATAAAAGCTGCATGTTGCAGTTTTTATTAATACTTAATATTTAGTTTTTTTTTTTTTTTTTTTATCTGTAATCAGAGTAAAACTCCTCGTAAATGCAGCTAATGCTAATGTAGCAAAATTAGCCAAAAGCTAAGTTTAATGTAAATGTAGCAAAGTTTCTTAATGTAGCGATGTTAGCTGATGTAGCAAAATATTAGCAAATGTAGCCATGTTAGCTGAAGCAGCTAGCTAATAAACTATGAACTATGTTCACTATGTTCTTACTTCCATAGTATGTTAATGTCAACATGGTAGTTTTGTCTCAAACGTCTCAACGTCTTCTTCTTCTTCTTTTTAACGGTGAATCTTTACAGGACAGAACATTAATCACTGATCTGAACCGTGATCGTCTCCACCAACATGTCTGTCGGCTTGTTTTCAAATCTAATCAATAATCAAAGTCTCACTACTGATGTTTGCTTGTGTGGCTCCATGTTTCATGTGAGGTGGAGATTACGCCGCCGTCGTCCCTCCTCTTCTGCTACGTAGCCAAGATGGCGTCACTGAGGCTGAGAAGTGTCCGTGGTTATGATGAAACCATCCGGGTGTTAACACTTCACTGTGTTTTACCATGAACACACTTACACAGTAAGTGTAAGTGTTGAATTATGTGAAGTGATACATGTTTTTTCTCTGGGACAAACTGAGGAACTTTACACGTCATTACAACTTTATGTTTTCGTTCAGTTTCGTCTGTTGGAGACGTCTCGGCAGCCTCGAGTCATATTTATTTTCTGTTAATCTGTTCTCATGGTTTTTGTGTTGTCAAACAGATGAATTTCCTCTTGCGGGACAAATAAAATATATTCTATTGTTTTCTATCTGTGATTGGACCAGAGCGACTGTTTCAAACAGGTCTGATGAGACGTAGAGACATTGTTACGTTGTTGTGTTTAGTTTTAAAATCTTTTTTAAAAAAGTTTTGTTTTATAAACGATGAAGGAAACTTTTATTTTTACTCGTCAATTTCATGTTAATTAAAGACGAAGTTTTTAAAGACGAAGTCGTCGCCTCAAAGCAGCTCGTTGATCTGTTGTCGTTTTCTAGTTTAGGTTTTTCTGACCGTGGGATCCTCGGACGACAAAAAAAACTGACGAAACCATTGATGATGAATCTTAAAACCAAAACCAGGTCTAGTCTCAGTTCTCTTACATCCACTCTCACACTTCTTGTTTCGAGTGTCTATGTTTGTATTTCTGTGCGTGATAATTACATAATAATTACATAATAATTACATGATAATTACAGATATTTCAGTCACGTCGGTTCAGTTCAAACAGAAACGAAACATGTTGTTCTGAAGAGTTTTAGTGATTCACTCTGCTGCAGAAATGTCACTTTGACTTTATTGGCTTCAAAGTCGACTTTTTAATGAAAATCCTGACTCAGACTTTTATCTCTGCAGATTCTTCTGCTGCACATTAATTTATTTTATCATCTAAAAACATGAAATCATTTAGTTTGTTTACATCATCTTGTCTCATCACGACATGAATCTGCAGCTTCAATCACATTTTTCAGTCAGAAACGACCTCCTGGTTTTATCAAACGATGGCTCCGGATGTTGTCGCTCGGTGTTTTTTTTTTTTTTTTTTTTGTGAGATCAGATAACAAACGGTTCATCTTCAGACGACGTGAGAGAAACTGAAAAACGACAATGATGATGATGAGGAGGAGATAGCCATCAGCAGCATTTAGCAGCTTTTTCTTTTTTTTTTTTTTTTTTTTTTTTTTACTGCCTCTCCTCGAGGGGTTTGTAGTCAGGCTGTGTGTGTGTGTGTGTGAGAGAGATAATGTGTGTTTGTGTGTGTGTGTGTGTGTGTCCGTCCTCCGGCTCTCTATGGGTCACATTAAGGATCGAGTTGCAGTGAAGTGGGTCAGTCAGAGCCTCCAGAGTCTCAGCAGCTCGACACAAAAACACAAAACCTCAGTTTGTCAAACATCGTGTTGAAGAAAATGTGTTGGTTTGTGATTATAAATCATCATCCCGTGTGTGTGTGTGTGTTTACACGCTGGTTGTATTTGACGTTTTGTTATTCATTGACGTACGTTTCTGCACTTTGACTCGTTCAAACGAAGCCACTCCACCTGTATACGTCACAGGTGGAGGCTGAACCGTCTCATTTTAAAACGATAACCATGCTAACGTTCACTGAAACGGCTACATTACCTAAAGTTAGAGCTTAAGTCTAAACTTGGTAATTTAGCTAATGTAACCGAATTAGCTAATGTAGTGAAGCTAGCTAACGTAGGTGGAAACTAAGTTGTCTCATTTCAAAGGATAACCATGCTAACGTTAGCTAAAGTGACTAAATTAACAGGATGTCAGTTAGCTGAGACATGTAAACATTAATGTAACAAAGTTAGCTACTATATAACCGAATTAGCTAACATAGTGAAGTTTGCTAATGTAGCCAATTTGGCTAAAATAGCCAAACTAGCTAATGTAGCAAAGTTAGCTAACAAAGTGAAGTAGCGACTAAGCTACAATAAGTAAGTAAAATTACCTAAAGATGTCAACAACAAATCTAAATTAGCTAAGTTAGTTAACGTAGCCAATATAGGTAATGTAACAAAATAAGCTAATATAGCTTATTTTGCTATTGTAGCCAGGTTTGTTAACGTAGCCAAGTTAGCTGAAGGTAGAGATTTGGGACTAAAACTGCGTCCTCTGTCCCCGTTAGGTCACAGGTGGAGACTAAACTGTCCTATTTTAAAAGCTAACCATGCTAACATTAGCTGAAGTAGCTAAATAACCTGAGATGTAAAGGTTAGCTACGATATCTAAATTAGCCAAGTTAGCTCAGTAACAGAATTAGAAAATAAAGCAGTTTGCTAACATAGCTGAATTAGCCAATGTAGCAAAGTTGGCTAACGTAGCTACTTAGCTAACTCACACGGGTGGCGACTAAGCTGTCTCATTTCAAAGGCTAACGTTGCTAAGTTAGCTGACGTAACTAAATTACCTGAGGTGTCAAAGTTAGCCAAGATATTAGTGAGATATCTGAAAGAAGCTGTAAAAACACCGTGCTGCGCTACGTCAACAAAAACACTGTAAAAACGTAAAAATGCGATTAAGTTGAACACAAATAAAAACATCATGTTTGTGTCTTGTAACGTAAAAAATCGCAGAAATATTTGTGTAAAGAGCAAAAAAAAAAAACACAAACTGAAGTGGTCGCATCAGAACAAACTAATCCAACATTAGAACGACACGTGGCTGAAAATATACGACTGTTCAACATGTAGCGTCGCCACAAACGCTACATTTATGTCCTAAAAGTGTTTGTGGCTTCAGACATATGTGACACAACGCCAAAGTCAAATAGATCCAGTAAAGGTCGGCGATGACGGCAAACAGTCGGCTGGAGTTTGTTCACAGGACAAATACAGAAAAAATGAGATCTGCGTGTTGTTTTGTTGAGATAAGATCGGACAGTGGTGAGGAATGTTAGAGCAGAAAAACAACATCTGGATTTACTTAAACCCCGCCCCCTTATGGTCCGAGGTGGAGATGTGTCGGCCGCAACGTTGACGAGACGATTTATAAACTAGAGGAGACACAAACCTTCAGAAGTGAAAAGTGGCTACAATCTATATTTTTGTCACAACCTCCGATCAGATGAACGTAGATTTATCAGTCAAGTGGTTAAATTAGGCTACACAAAGTGTCAAAGTTAGATAAGATTAGCGTTGCAGAGTTAGCTACAAACTCAGTCTGTTTTCTTGTGTTTTAAATGTCCAGAATCACTTGAGAACTGCTATAAAAATGTTATATCACATAATATAAAAATGTCAAAATCTAGAATAAAAAACATGGAACGAAAAATGTTATTTTGAAGTACGTCGCCAAATAAGAATAATCTGATGTAGTTGTGTTTAGCAGCTACATCGTTGTAGCTGTAGCTAGCTAACATACTATAGTTTGATAAAGCTAATTTAGCAAATGTATCCAGTCATTCAGTGTAGCGAAGTTAGCTAATGAAGCCAAGCTAGCTAATGTAGCCAAGTTAACTAACATATCTAAGTGAGGTAACCAAGCCAAAATAGCTAACATAGTGATGTTTGCTAACGTAGCCAAGTTAGCTAACATAGCGACGTTTGCTAACATAGCCAAGTTAGCTAACAAAGTTAAGTTTACTAACATATCTAAGTTAGGTAACGAAGACTAAATAGCTAACATTGTGATGTTTGCTAACGTTGTCAAGTTAGCTAACATAGTGACATTTGCTAATTAGCTAACGTAGCCGAGTTAGCTAATGATCACGATGAGACGTAGAATAAACCTTCACATAAAGTCACAGACTTTAAATCGGTATTTTATAGGAGGAAGCTACATTGTTGCGTGTAGTTTATATGGTTGCCATGGTTTCAGAGCGTCGTCGTCGGTAACCCGACTCGCCTCACGACAATCGTGGTCTTTGTGAGCTCAACGCTGCTCATGTGTCCGTTCGCTGCTCTCAGCATCTGTTTCACTCTGAGATATGACCCCACAGGAAAAGACACGTTTCCATGGAGACAGCCGTGCTCCTTGCCCATCCCCCCTCCCCCTCTCTGACTACACACACACACACACATTCACACCACAGGAGGAAGTGGAATTTGTCCAATTTGTGCTGACTCATGGAGAAACAATTGTGTGACAATCTCAAACTGTTTGTCCATTAATTGTTTCTGTTGTTTTCATTAGTTTCACACCGTTAGGTTGTGAGTCTCTGAGGAGATCGTTTCGTCTTTTTTTTTTTTTTTTTTTTTTTTTTCGTATCGTTCTGTAAAAACTTTAAAAAGTCGCTTGTTTCGCAGCAGCAGCTGCAGCCGTCGGATACATTTAATTTATTGATCTGAAAAAATTCCTTTGATCTTTGAACGTTTCCTCTGCTCGTCGTCTTTCTTCGTCTTCGTTCTTCCTTCTTTTTTCGTGCTGTAACATTAACGTGACTTCGTACGTTTCTACGTCTTTAACAAACTTTTCGTCGTCGTTTCAACCGACGGATTATTGATTATTATTTATTAATTTAAACAATGTTCACGATCGATCTGTTGAGCTGATCACAGACAAAAAAAAGACGTATTTGAGTCATAGCGTAGCGTCATGGCGCTTCATAAACGTAACGCGACGGATGCTAATGTTAGCGGCTAACTGCTACTAGCTACTTTGGCGTCAGCATTAATCTTTGTAATGTTTGCTGCTTTAGTTTTATATAGAAAACTTTTTCATATCTGAGAAAAACTGATTTAAAATCATGAAATTATTTTATGTGATAGTAAAATTATCAATTTTTTTATTTCTTTTTACGTCGTTTTTACTTTGTGCTGCAATAAGAAGATGCATTCGTCAAAATGAAACGTATCGTAGCGTCAGGAAGCTATGCTACAAGGAGGCTAATGTTAGCGGCTAGATGCTATTAGCTACATTGGGTCAATTTATAACATAAACATTTATCTTTGTAATCCTTTCATAGTCTCAGGATACATTTGTCAAAAAAATAAAAACCTGACCTGACAGAGGCTAACGTTAGCGGCTACTAGCTAACTGCTACCTGCTGTATTTTTAACATAAACACTCATCTTTTGCATCTTCATTTAGCTACAGCTTAAATCCAAGAAAATAATTGATTAAATGATTTCTTTTACTTCTTTAGATTTCCACGTTTACAACAAACTTTTCATCTCAGAAGATTCATCCGACAAAATAAACGTATTTGACTCGTAGCGTAGGCTAACGGAGGCTAACGTTAGCGGCTAACCGCTTTTTGCTACTTCTAGGTCGACATTAATCTTTGTAACATTTGCAGCTTAAATTTGGTGAAAATCAAATTGATAACATCTTCATAGCGTTTTTTTTTTTTTTTTTTTTAATTCTCCGAGCTCTGATCTGCTCCAGACTCTGTCTCTACAGAGCTGCTAAATCCCTGAGAGGATTTATAGAGATTTAAACTCCTGCTTTCATCCCCTAAAAAAAAAAAAAAAAAAGAAAGAAAGAAACAGAGCAGTGTTTGTACCTGGATGTGGCCTTTAATGGCTCTTTGTTCACAGCGACATCACATGAGAAGGACAAGACGTATATTAATTAAAGTTACATCACAACGTGTTACGACTGTAACTTTGTTTAAAAGAGAAGAAGTGAAAGTTTGAAGACTCAGTCGAAGGTGTAACGACATTTTTTATTTAAGTAAATGTTACAAACGTTTTTGTCTGGAGACAAGAGACGAACGCAGACGACGGCGAGACGCAGCTTCGAAGCGTCGCCACGTCCATCTTATCTGTCGCTGGTCTGAGGTCAGTGTCTGAGTCACAGAGATCCTCGTATCAACAGTGAACTCTGAGCTGATGGACTCCAGAACAACAGGCCCATTGTTTTAGTGTGTGTGTGTGTCTGCGTGTGTGTGTGTGTGGAGTGGGGGGGTGTGTGTGTTAAGCCGTCAGAAATTGTATTTGTAGGAGGCACAAATGTCAAACGCACTGCACACATGCATCTTGGGAATTTGTGTGTGTGTGTGTGTGTGTGTGTGTGTGTGTGTGCGTGCATGCGTGTGTGTGTGAGCTGCAGTGTAATCTGGATGTGGGTCAGTGTGGCTGCAGCTCTGCAGGGACAAACAGCAGCAGGATGCAGCCGTGATGCTAAAAAAAATAAACAATGTAAAGTCAAACTGAGTCTGAACAGAGACGAGATGGTCTGAGTCACAGTCGGTGCAGCTTTTAGCCGAGTTAGCTAAAGTTGCTAAGTCTTCTGACATAGTCAGGTTAAACAAAGTCTAGTCGACTTCACCAATAATCTGGAGTCTCAACAACTGGTCTGAGACCTGTAGTGTTCACACTACAAGACTTGTCAGTGATTGACTCCCGATCACACCGTGACGTCACCAAACTCTACGTCTGGTCACGTGAACTAGACAGGATGTAGCCGCTGCTTCTCACCGTGATTTACAGCCGTTTATTGTTGACGATGGCAACCATGGCACCATGGCAACACGCTGGTTTTCACGGTGGAGCTGAAATCAGCAGCAGACCTCCCCGGTACCGGGTAACATCTGGATCAGACGCGGGGAGTTTGTAGAAAGTGAAAATGAAAGAAAAAGTGTTAAAACGTCAGACTTTTAAACGTGGTTGTGAGTGAATCAGTGAGACGGCAGCAGCATTTATCTCACATCCCTCCTCTGATTGGCTGTCGCTCTTTGTCAGTCTCTTCAGACTCCTCCAGTTTTCTAACATGACAGATCCAGTCCCGGTCTCAGACCAGGTCCCGACGGCCTCTGATGGAGTCGTTAGGGCTGTTCACACATTATGATCATTAACTGATGATTCACCAACCATCAGAGGACCAAGTCCACCAGACACCACCACTGGAGACCACTGGTGTGAACTGATGAGATGTAGAATTAACCTGAAGGTGAAATCATTGTGTTTAGTTCTAGAATATTGATTCATATTGATCAAATTAAAACGATCAGAAGCAGCTGAACGTGAGAAACATCCAGCTGTTCCAGATTTTATTCATTAACAAGTCGAGTTGTAAATAGAAGAAGATCTGATTAGAGCAGATTAACACGTTTGATAGAAATAACGATCTGTTGTTAATGAGGACGGACTCATTAGTAACGTTAAAAAAACTCAGCGGAGGTGAGTGATTATTGATTGTTACTGATAGACATCGTCTCAGAGATGATGGTTGTTACGAACGTCGTCGTGTGGTTGGTCTGAAGCAGCAGAGACCGACTCGCTCACAGTGACTCAGCACGACGACGTCGTCTCCGCTGCTCCGACAGTTTCACTCTGGAACCAAAACGGCCGTCGTGAGCTTTAATCCAACGTGTTTAACACAAATATCGTGTCCGTGTTTTTATTATTAGAAGATAAAACAAAATAAATCAGGTCAGTTTAATTGAGAAAAAAGAATAAACATTTAAGGTGTTTTTCTTTTTAAATCGTCACGTTCTGATGTTTAAAAGCTTCTGTTCATGTCGTTGCCTTAGTTTTGTGTTTGAAACTTGTAACTTTGTAACTTTGTCTCCAGTTTTCTATAAATTATTGTTTTTTAATTTTAAATCTTCTCAGCGACCTCCTGCTCTCTGTTAATCGCCGCTTGTTAAATGAACCAGAAGATCGTTAACGTTTCCTGCAGCTTCAACGTGTTCGATTTATTTTCTGATTTGAAACTCAGGAGGTGGCAGCGAAGTGTGTGTGTGTGTTTTTAGACATTATCCGTCGTTCCCGTTAGCGGCGGCCTCTTGTGTTTCCTGTTCTCTCCACGTTTCCATAAACAGGAAGCAGCTCTGTCTTTTATCTGTCGTCCTAAGACGCTGCCGTCGTCCTCTGAACTCTGACAGTTTTTCTAGAAAGTGACAACCTTCCGGATCACGTCTTTATTTTTACGATTATAATGGAAAGAAACCAGCGTGTTGTTGCGGTTGGTTCAGACTCGGTGGCGTGTCGGCCGAGGCTCCAGCTGCTTCTTACCTATTTTCTTCAGCCTCTATTCCTGGTATTCCTGTTTTCCCTCCTGGGTTTCCCCTGGAAAGCTGTCAAGAGATGGTGAGCTACGACTACAATCGCCTGTGATACGTTTGTTGTCATCTTTTGTTGCCTTTTTCCTCTCGTCTCTTTTTAGCAGCGTGTTTCGGTCTTTGCGTGCAGACTCGGGTCTCCTTCCTTTTCTCCCACGAAACTCCACGGACACGATGTGTGTTGTTGACAGATGTCACCTTTACTGCTGCATAAATTACACACAGCGTCTTTAATCCTGTGTGTGGGAAACAAACACAGACGCTTCACACTCACGTAACGTGACCTTTCCTCTCACGTCGTCTCAGGTTTGATGGTCACGGCGACGTTTTACCTCAAAGAACCAAAGTGACTGTTGGTTTTATAAACTTTACTCATATTTAATGACTCAAACATGACGATATTGATCCCTGTTTGTGTCAATAACTGCTATGCTGATGACACACTAATTTACAGAGTTTTCCATTCCTGCTTATTTCAACACCTTTTACCTCTAAAGTGTCATTGATTCACTTTGCTTCTACCAAAACTGACCCTGACTAAACTCCACCGCTGAGACCCTCATTCACTCCTTCATAACCTCTAGACTTGACTGTAATGTCCTGCTTATTGGTGTCCCAGCAAAGTCATTAACAGACTACTGACTACTCCCCCGTCCTCCATCAGCTACACTGGCAACTCAGTTCAAAACCTGTCTGCTCGTTTACAAGTCCAGAACAGCTCAGCACCCTCCTACCTCATTAACCTCACATCAACCCACCTGCACCTTACGCTCCACCGATGCCCAGCTTCTGTCCACTTCCTCTGCTTGTCTTCGTCTCATGGGTGACGGAGGTTTTAGCAGCCTCGAGCTTCCTCTACGTCAGTGCTCGGTATGAGGAGCATCACATAACTCACGTTTCGGATCGTTTTTTTCAGCAAAAAGGCAAAAAGCGCGGTTGTTAACAAGAGTTAAGAACTCCAAACATGGCGACGAAGACGGAGATCACAGCGCTGCAGCCGTTAAATACATCACAACATGTGGTCGGAGATTTCTTCTTCTTCTTCTTCGTTCTTCTCGCTGGTCGCACTTGAGCTGTGCTGCTCAACGCTGCCCCGGTGGTTTGCGGTGGTATTACTCCGTTTGCTGCTACGTGAACATAAAACTAACGTTTGTCACTGTTGTGTCTTAACAAACATCCCATGTTCCTACATGTTATCTCTTTGTCGCTTATATTCTTAACAACTTGGGCAACTTGAAAGGTGCTTCAAATAAAATGTATTATATTTTTATTATTATTATTATTATAATATAGGATTTACAGCTCTAATAAACATCTTAAAGCCCCAACATGTGTTTAAAACGATACAATATTACAATACAATACAATGTTATTGATCCAAAGTGAAGTCATGGAGCCATATCATCATTAAATATGAGTAAAAGTTACAAAAATCCTGTTTTAATGTATAAAAATGGAAAAGTAAGCTAACGCTACGCTGCTGTTGAAGGAAAGAGAAGCTGTAGTTTCTCGTGACCTCGTTTGTCTTCGTCTTCAGTTGAAATGTTACGTTGCTGCAGATGAACATTAATCACGTGATGTTTGTGTTGTTCAGTCTCTTCTACGTTATTTAGTTTCTTCATTTGTTAATTTGTTACCATCTCGTTGGAATCAGCATGTGTGTGTGTGTGTGTGAGAGGAGACGGTTAAAGTTTCCAGATTAATAACGAGGTCATAGATTCGAGGCGGGTGTGACGGCGTGGACTGGAGTCTTTTGGCCGCCGCGCTGCATTCCCCACGTTGATCCTCAGCTGGTCACAGCTGGAACCAGGAGGATGACGAAGATTAGAAGAGGCAGAACACTCTTCCTCCTCCTCTTCTTCTTCTCTTCTCTCTCATCCCAAATTTAAAATCAATAAAACACAATAAAACAATAAAAGAAACTGTAGCTGCAACATTTTTGTTCTGATTCTTCATTTTATCAACACGAGTCGAACCAGTTTCACTGCAGCGAACTTGAGAGACACGTTGAGACACTGATACTCACTTTTATTCTAAACGGAACAATTAAAGGTCCAGGTGCGACGAAACAAACAGCTGATGTAGCTGCTTTTTGTTTAAATAAATTAATAAATTAAAGTTCTGGACGTTGCTGCGTCAACACAACGATTTCTGATGATGAAGTTTAAACAACGAGACGATAATGAAGTCTGATAGCGGCCAATGCCAGTGTCAGGACAGGACAGGTCGCCGTGTGTGTGTGTGTGTGTGTGTGTGTGTGTGTGTGTAGGTTTATTTAGTGAAGCTCTGGGGAACCTGCTCGTGTATTTATAGAAGCTCTCACTTTGTCCTGCTTCCAATTTGCAGATTATTTTCCTCTCTAACTTTGTGGAGGTGTGTGAAAGATAAAAGGGACAGAAACGAAGGGGAGACGAGCTGCGACGAGTGTGTGTGTGTGTCTGTGTGTGTGTGAGTGTGTGTGATGACTCACCCAGGAGGAGATAGACACACACACACACACCTTTGGTGGCCGGGAGCGTTCACACACACCGGCGTACCTGCACTGCAGCACAGCCTCCTCACACTGAGGAGTGTGTGGGCCGGCAGGGGAGAGATTTATGGTGCAGCTCGTCTTGTAACACACACACACACCCTCCCTCTCTCTCTCTCAACACACACACACACTGATGACTTGTCTTTAAACTAGGCCAAGGACCAGATTGAAGGACACACACATTTACACACTGAGTCATTTTCTCTCTCATCTTTATTCTCTGTGGATTTTTTTCAGAAATAGCAGATTAATCCGTTGAAATGAGCCGTCATCGTCGGCCATGTTTAACCTTTGACAGGGCGTGGATGAGACGATGATGATTGGTTTTATAACCAGTCAGGTTCAGATATGAAACCCTGGGGTTTGTGGGTTTTTTTTGTTCTTTGTAAATGACTGACAAACGTTTCCAAAGTCCGCGTGCGATGATGCGTTTTCCTCTGATAACGGGAAACGTTGGCTTGGTTGGAAACATGCCCGGTGACCTGGTGTGTGTGAGTGTGTGTGTGTGTGTGAGATTATTATTACACAGGAAGTGTGTTTCAGGCCGTTGAGTGACAGCTCCTCTCTGCTCTTCCTGTGGTTTCATTGAGGTCTCGACGTTCCCAAGGTGCAACAATCAAAACCTTTTTTTCAGGTCATGTGGAAAAAAAAGATTAAAGTCGCACCACCGTCATCATCATCATCACCGTCATCATCACCATCATCACCATCATCATCTTCATCATCATCACTGCTTCTTCACACTGAGTCGGGAACAGAAACAAAGACAAAGTCCAGTCTCAGTTGAACTCATCTCGTTTCTGTTTTCAGGAGCATGTTCGAGTGACGAACCAACGAGGAAGTGGGATCTCTGAAGCTCCGCCCCCTTCTGACGGTGGAGCAACCTACACATCTGAACAGAGACCCCCCACCCCCACCCCCACTGTAGCTGCCTGACAGGTAGGCGTTCAATTAACTTATTAATTAAACTCTTCAGACGACGATACGATATTTGTCGACGTCACAAAGTCATGATACGATTTCAATACGAGAACTCGACTAAAATATGATTTGATACTTTTATTTTTTAGAGATCTGAGCTCTCTAAATGAAAAACAATCTTGTTCTTTTTGGATAAAAAAAAAAAAGAATAAAAACAAACGTTTTGTCCGTTTTTAAACCATAAAGACGCGTCGTGAGAGAACTTAAAGTTTCTGTTTTTATACGTTAAAACAGGATTGTTGTAAACTTTTACTCAGATTTAGTGACGATGTCATAAAGTCAATAAATTATTTTAATTCGATTGTATTGCGATCAATAAAAGACAGTTCAAATCTAAACTTTTATAACAAACTATTCATTTTGATAAAAACAAACATGTTGTTAGTTAAAGTTTTAATAGAAACTACATAAACACCTTCAACTTGTCAGTTTTATACAATAAAACATATTTAATGACTCAAATACGACGACATTGATTCATTATTTCACTTTGTATCGATAATATTTGCACGTTAATTGTTGAAACGATGTATCGAGCCGTGTCAGTGGATTGTTACCTTCTTAATATTCACACGTATGAAACTGAGGAGCGTAAGCGGCCATGTTGGCTCGACCGGCGTCATCACGTTAATGATATTAGCTGGTTAGCTCTGGGCTAATGCTACGCTGTTATCAGTGGAAAGAGACTGTAGTTTCCTAGGAGACACAACTTGGAGTTTGTTGTCAATGTTAACGTTTTTACTAAAACATTTTGATGTTTGGAGCTTTTTTTTTTTTTAGCTTCTTATTTTATAAACTTATCACAGGTTTGTCTCATCAACTTTCACTGCTGTTGCTATAATAACATCCTGTCAACGCTGCAGCGTTTCTGGTTTGATCTATCGAGGTTTAGACTCAGTTTCACTTCTGTCTCTGGTCAAATATTAAACAATACTCACATCCACATGTACAGTTGTTATTCATTCAGTTAGCAAACAGATCACTTCCTGACTGTTTCCTTCTTCTCCTTCTTGCAGTCATCTACAACGTGAGGCTGAGTTTGTTACATGTTATTTAAATATCCTCCGTTTGTTCAGTGTTTATCTGACAAACCTGTTGTTAAGGAGAAATAAAACAAATAGAAAAGATTTGATCTGTAACTGCGTCACTTCCTCTGAAAGAGTTTTATGACCTGACGTGTCAAAACAAACGGAACAGTTTCACTTTAAAGAGTAAAAACACAAGTTCTTATAAATGTTTTTAATGATCCCAGAGTAAAAAAAAATACAAGACATTCATCATATAATTGATACAAACGATGAATTTAAATTCTGAATAGACAGAAGAGCAAAATGCATCATGGGAAGTGTGGTTTGTCTGGTTTTAGCCGTAGCTTTGAGGCCTTTTCACGCAAACGTTTATTTAAAAAACAACACATCAGCAGCCACTGAAATGTAGAAGTTCACAGTCCCAACAACGACTTGACTGTTCAGAATTTAAAAAAAATAAATACATTTAAAAAGAGAATTGTCTTCCTTTCCCGACATCTGACAAAAGTTTTTATTTTTTCCAAGACAAGAAACAACCAGATGCCGCAGACGTGCTTTTATTCCTCAACAGATATCCTTCACAAGGAAAACGGAAGGAATGATTCATTAAGGGGAAAAAATTATTTAAAAATAAAAACGCAAAAATGTTATGTCAGCGTGACTGGTCGCAGCCTCATCCTCTCACTGGAAACACCGAGTCTTAACAATAACAATATTCATATATAAAAGGTTAAAAGTCGCCTACAGAAATAAACTTAAAAGTCTTTTTGTCAAACAAACAATAGCTGCTGTGCCAAGTTTGTCTGGTTAGCTCGGGGCTAATGCTACGTTTGTTATCAATGGGAAGAGAAGGTGTCGTTTCCTAGGAGACACAACCTGGCCTTTTATGTTAATGTTTTTCACAAAAACAGTGACGTTTAAAGCTTCTTGATGTTTAGAAAACATCTTCAGCTGCGTTTGTTATCAATGGGAAAGAAGCTGTCGTTTCCTAGGAGACACAACCTGGCGTTTCTTGTTAAAACAGCGTTTGAAGCCTCTGGACGTTTATAAACCAACTTCAGCTGCTTTTGATGGAAAATTTACTAAACAGTTTTGACACAAATGAGTTTGTGTGGTTAGCTCAGGGCTAATGCTACCCTGCTATCAATGGAAACATAGTGTAACATAGCAGTAGCGTCCTAGGATAAACAAGTTTTCTTCATGTCTGTTACTTTAAAACTAAATTGAGGTGCGTCCCTTTTTTTCAACCTTTTTTCTTAAATCCGTTATTTTGTTGCTAGCTTCAGTAGCTTTTAGCACAAGATCACGATGCATCAGGGGAGTTTTTTGACCTTATAAAAAGACAAGAAGAACTGAAGCTTTGAAGAAAATAAACATGTTGTTATTATCATATTTGTTTTTAATATAAATTGTCAGTTTTATGATCAGGCTGTTGATTTGTATCCTAGTTTCTACTGTGTTTATTTAAAGTAAAGTGTCTACGTATCGTTTGACTCAGGAGTTTGAAGATGTTGTGTTTTAACTTCTCGGCCGTCGAAGCATTAAACTGTTAAACTTCCTGCGCAGAGGAGCCTGCTCCGTCTTGTCTGAGGTTTGAAACGTTATGCAACAGCTGCAGCCGTTGCTTCATAACTCGACTGTGTCGTTGAGACACGACGTGAGGCCGAATCTTCCTCCTGAAACTAAACCTGACTCGTCTTCCACCTTTCAGCGCCGCTTAACCTTGTTTGTTTGTTTTTATCGGGACCAGTTTGGATCAGATCCAGCGTCGGTGTCGTATTGATCCAAACTCATTGTCCTGTTGTGATTCATCACGGTGTAATGATGCAGATAAACAACAGTAAAACTAAACCCGACAGCTCAACAACAACTTCCTAAAACACATTATTCAGTTTTTATTAATAAACTTCTTCAAGTTTTAACTGATCGAAGTTAAAGTTTCATAAAAACCAAACGTGATAATTATAACGGATCATAAAGCTGAGTCAGGTTTCTAGTCTCTGCAGGATGATACTTGTTGTAAATACTTTGTTAAAGAGCAGAACATATGACATGAACATCACAGATATTCACAAAACAAACGTCTTATCTTTTTAGGGCTGATTTTATCATTAATATTAATTTTTATTTGACAGATCTGATATCGATTGAAAGACCAGGAGAGAAAAATGATATCAAAGGCAAGTTTTACCAAAACGACCAAACTGACTTGGCTACGTTAGCTAACTTAGCTAACTTTGACACCTCAGCTAATTTAGCCACTTAGGCTAACATTAGCATGTTTAGCCTTTAAAATGAGACAGTTTAGTGTCAACCTGTGAGTTTTCAGGTCAAAGAAAACAAATTTAGTTAAAAACTTTAGGATTTTTGGCTACATTAGCAAACTTTGCTACGTAGTTTAATTGGCTATGCTAGTTAAATTAGCTTAATAAATCATTAGTAAAGTGACGGTCCAGAGCAACATGAACCCAGAGTTTATTTCACCATGAATACAATGATATTTGTAGAGATATTTTACATTGGTTGAAGTAATATCCAGTTTGACCGTCTTTTGTTTTCACAACCAAATAGTTAACAATGAAAGTAAATGGGACAGTCAGCCAAACGTATCTAAATTGTCATTTTTTAACCACTAATAAAGCTCAAAATATCACTTCACTTCAGCAGTAGCATGAATAGGGTCCCTACACATAAACTGAAGTACTGATAACTTAGTAAGTGAACCCAGAGTTTATTAAAACACTGTTTTACAAGACTTACCCAACGTCTGGTTTTATAACAACTGGTGGTGAAGGTTGTTCCACATCAGCAGATTCAACATTTTTCTGGACATCGGCCTGTTGTTCAGGAAAATAATGAATCTGCTGATCTGAAACACTCTTCATTATGAAAACAAGATGTTGGGCAATGATGATTTTTTGTTACAAAAAGAACACAAAGTTTCAAATATCCGACAGTAAAGTAAGAAGAGAAGAAGAAGTAAAAAGTCCACCGCAGCGTAAAAGTCGCAGCTGAAATCGATTATCGATGCTGAAGTTCGTCATGGGCACAAAGTGGAATTAAACACTTGAGTCTCCAATCACTCGGGCATTTTCAGCCAAAATCAATACACATTACTGTTAGGAGGAGGAGGAGCAGGAGGAGGAGGAGGAGGAGCAGGAGGAGCAGGAGGAGGAGGAGGAGGAGGAGGAGGAGGAGGAGCAGGAGGAGCAGGAGGAGGAGGAGGAGGAGGAGGAGGAGGAGGAGGAGGAGGAGGAGGAGGAGGAGGAGGAGCAGGAGGAGCAGGAGGAGGAGGAGGAGGAGGAGACCAGCTGCACAGATACACAACTACACCCACAAACCACAGATACCAACACAGAGACATGTAAATAAAAACACTCACAGGACCTCGCAGTTGTTTTCTGTTTGATGCATAATTACATATTTTCTCAAAGGAACTAATTTAAACAATAAAACACACACACACACACACACACACACACACAGATCAAATCAAAACAAAACATTATTTATGACTTCATATCAATCCATTTAGAGATTTTTTAGTTTCAACACCAGTTTTTATTGGATATGAACTAAAGCTTTGTTCGCTATCTTTGCTACATTTGATACTTTGGATATTAGCGAACTGTGATTGTTTATCAGGTTAGCACCAGTTTATTTTTGACCATTTTGGACAAAGTTGTGACCAAACAATCAGCTAGAGATGTGTCTATAAAGCTGTGTGAACTGTACTGTACGATGTGAAGACAGTGAAGGAGATAACGATCAGCAGCGTGAGAAAAAAGTTGTATCAGGACAATTAAATTAATCTGAGTTCCAGATGCTTTTATCTTCACCACAAATTAAACTAGTTCAGCATCAGAGGTGGTTACCGCTTCCTGTTCTTGTCACTCTGAAATGGAAACTTTGTGTAAATGAAACCTTGACGCTCAGTCTCCGTTTGTACATAAAACGTCGGCTCCTCGACCAATGAGTCAGATCCTCGTGGTCCAGTCCTCAGCTCTGATCATCAGCGTCTCAGTGACTCAGATGGAAAAATGTAAATATATAGATGAGCGTTTCCCCATGAACATGTTCACTCAATGTGAGAAGATCAGTCAGATTTCAGCTGAATACTTTCGGGGCTTTTTTCAGGATTTTTAAAGAGTAAAAAGTTGAATTTATGAGCAGATGTTTGAGCTCAGACAGTCTGCTGGTATTCGTACATCTCTGGTATCTGGCGATATTTTCAGGTGTCGACGTTAACGTGTCTGAAGACGTTTTTTAAAAAACATGATAACAACACAATAAATATCAGATGAAGAAAATCAACATTCAAGTGATTTTTACTCAACAGGCTTCATTCCTCACATGTTTAGCTGCTTCATGTGTTTGCTTCATGTCTGACTTCACTATATTAGCTAACTTGGCTATGTTAACAAACTTAGCTGACTTAGATATCTGGCTTTGAGGGCAAACTTCACTACGTTAGTTTATTCCGTTACGTTGGCTAACTTGTTTGCGTTAATGTTTAGACATCTAAGCTGTCACCTTAGGTAATTTAGCAACTTCAGCTAACATTAGCATGACGTATACGAAGACGAAGAACGGCTTTAGTCCCAAAGAGCAGCAGCATGGATTAATGGATTAATTTGATAGCTATGTCAACTAACTTTAGCTATATTAGCTAACTTCATTATATTAGCTGTTGCCTAGCTTGGATTTCTAGTTAACTTTGCCATGTTAGCTATTTTAGCTGACTTTAGCTGACTGATCCATTTGCAAATTTCACTTTGTTAGCTAATTTCATTCCATTGACCAAATTGGCTCTGTTAGCAAATATCGCAATGTTAGCTAATTATGCTACCTTAGATAACTAGGCTATATTGGCTAGCTTGGATTTGTTAGCTAATTTTGGTATATTAGCTAATACATTTTCAAACTTTGCTTCATTAGCTAACTTCATTATATTAGCGAACTTTACCTAACATTAGCTAAACTGGCTATGTTAATTTGCTGGGATATTCCTGTTAAGTTCCCCATCTAGTAGCAAACTCAACATAGCCAAACAGTTACGAGATTAGCTATTACGTAGTTACTGCTACATAGCCAAACTGCTGTAGTAGCTTTGGCTACTGTAGCTAGCTTGGCTAACCATTGTTTTTGTCCCTCTCCACCTTAAAGTAGAAGCAGTTCCCTTCAAAATGATAGTATCAATAATTGCAACGCTAATTTTGTGTACCTGTTTTAGCTACTTAAGCTAACTTGGATCTCTTTGCAAATTTGGCTTTGTTAGCTAACATTGCTGTACTAGCTAACTTGGTTACATTAGCTAAATTGGCTACATTAACTAGTGTGGATATTCCTGTTAAGTTCACTATGTAGTAGCAAACTTAACCTAGACAAACAGTAGTAGCTTAGCTGCTGTGTATTACACTGTGTGGTAGTAGCTTAGCTACTTTAGCTCACTGTTGTTTTTCTCCTTCTGTACGTTAAAAGGCAACTTTGCTACATTAACAAGCTTTGATATGACAGCTAACCCAGCTAATTTACATATATGACCTAACTGACAACTCAGGTTTGACATTTTGCTGCAGACGTTTTCAAACGTGTTGTAACATTGAAACACTGAGTCAGTTTCATTATGAACGAGTTTAAACACAAACTGTTTGAACACAACACAACTGAAACATTGTAACATTGAAACATTGAAACATTGAAACATTGTAACATTGTAACATTGTAACATTGTCACTGAGTCAGTTTCATTATGAACGAGTATAAACACAAACGGACACTTTGTCCTCGTCCTTCCTCTGTTCTACAGTGAAGGTTACGACCTGGCAATTTTCTCTTTTTTTTTTTTCCTTCTTACCTGAACCGACTCCATAGAGATCATCATCATCATCATCATCATCATCATCATCATCATCATCATCATCGTCAGACATTCGGCTTCGGGCCATTTTGTTCCTGTTTCACCTCCACTAATAATAACCTGAACCTCGTTCTGCTCCAGAAAAATCACAGCAGAGAAAAAAAAAAAAAAGAAAGAAAAAAAACATCTGTTTCTGTTGAGTAAAACCAAAACCAAAGCGGGCTGTAAAACGGAGCAAACAAATCAACAACATCAAGTCGTTTATTGTGTAAATTAGCAGCATAAAGTTTCCTGTCGTCTCATTCATTTTTCTTTTTACACAAATAAACATAAAGCTGGGAGGATCCCCGTCGCCGCTCGTAAATCGTTTTATTTGTCAGAGCGGTTGTGAAATCTTCTGAAGGGGATTAAGACGAAGACGAGGAGGAGGAGGAGGATGAAGGGGAGAGGTTGTGTGATGGCAACCGCTGTTGAAAGGAGATGACATCACTTAGAGACGAACGAGGAAGAGGAAGAAAAGATGGAGGAAAAACGTGAAACGTGATCTGTTAATGGACGACGCAGCGTCTGGATCACGTCAGAGGAGGTTTAACTGAGACTTCAATACGAAAGAAGAAGCAGCAGTCGACATAGACGGTGAAGCAGCCGGAGGCGTCCTCGGACACGCCTGATTAAAATGAGAAAAATCACTTTTAACTTGATTTAAATGTTTCAGTCAACAAGATGAAACGTTGACGTTTATCAGTGTTAAGTCAACGTTTATTAATGAGGTGAAAGATGGAAAAAAAAAAAAAAGGGGGAAATATTCGTCGACATCTGAGGTCAGACGAGGTCAAATCCTGCAGCCAACAAGCAACCAGAGAGAGGAGGGAGACGATCAGTGTGGAGGAATGTGAAGAATTCAGAAGAAGAAGGATCCAAACAACGAGACGAGCAGTTGTTGGAAAAAGATACGATCCAGGAAGATCTGATAAGTTTCCTGACGGGAGGATTTTACAACGACGGGGTTGTTTTTATGTCACGTTTCATCTGTTTCCTTCAATTTAAACTAAAGATACAAAGTTTCTGTTCAAACGGTTCAGAAAATGTTTCTTTGTTACATTTAATGAAACATTTTCACATTCGACACTTTTACAAATCAAAATCTAAAACGATACTTTTTGGGGGTTTTTTTATATAGTTTTTAAAAATTAGTTAATTTTTCCAACAGAAGGAAACTGTTTGTCATCTCAGTCACAGAGCAGATGAAAAGATAGAAAATAAATAAATACTTCACAGTTTTAATCACTAAAAAAAAGCATAAAGAACATAAAACCCTCCCTGAATAAATCAACAACACTAGATATGATCAGTCTGAGACGCTGTGGTGATCTTTGTTTCTCTGTGGAAGAAACAAAATCACAAAACAAACAAAAACAAACGACAACAAACGGTATCGTTGCATCAGCAGGAAACTCGACATCGACCAGATTAAGTCTCTAGAACAGATCGTAACAGACGTCCTCATGTTCACATCTGGATCCAGATGTTCAACGACGTCGTTCATCTTCAGAAGGAAACTGAAGGTTTGATAAAAACAAAATGCGTCCTCAGCAATTTATCACAGTCAGTCACTAACAGTTTGTAACGTGTGTGTGAGTGTGTGAGTGAACACACTCACACACTCTCATACACACATATTAGGTGTTAACCTGCAGCGAGCGCCGATCGTAGTGATTCATCTGAAGGAAACTGGATGTTTAAGACGAATAATCGTCTTTTAAAAACCTCCTACCAGGTGATAAAATGTTCCTGAAACGTTTACTGAGCTGTAATTTTCTCCTGTTTTTTTTTTTACAACGTCTGAGTTTTTTTTTTTTTTATTGGACGCTCCAGATGTTGGAAAAACGCTGAGTGTTTCTTTATGAAGACGGCGTTGTAACGTTAGTTAGAGTCTCTGAGTTAATGTCAGAAACAAACAGCTGATACGTTAGTGTAGATGTGGTGGTAGCGGTGAGTCTGACCAGGCAGCTGATAAACTAAGTGATCGGTGCAGATTTATCAAAAACGTCAAAGTAAACAGTGATGTTGTGTCACTAAAGAGGCTGAACATCTTTCAACATCACGAGGAGCCTCACCAACATAACACTACGTCTGTTTAACTCAGCAGTAAAGAAACGGTAGAAAACAGGAGTTTAATCAACTGTCACACACCTCTGTTGGTTTCTGACGCCTTCGTCAACGTCTGAAACATTTCCTCCAGCCTCCTTATTCTAAACATCTTGTATGTCGAGGTTAATATTGATAGTTTTCCAGCTTTTGTTTCATGCAGTTGTTTGGCTTTTCACGTATCTCAGCACCTGCCCCCGTCAATACAGACTGAACTGACCCGGATATAAGACGACGACTCTTCAAGATCAGTGAGCAACACATGACCTGTAGTAGCAAGGATGTATCATCTAGGAGTAGATTTTTCTCTTTTTAATCATTATTTGTTGTGCATTTTACACACGCAGGGAAGTTAGTCTAGATGGTGATTCAAACTATCTAATGCGTACTGATGTTAGCGTTAGCATAACAGCTACCAACCACTCGGTAGCCGTAACACACAGCGGCCCAATTCTGAAACTATGACATCGCCACCGTCTGGTCAACGTCTAGAAACACTGTCTCCTCTGATGTTTGTTAACTTCTCAACGTTTGAGTCGTTGTTTTCTAGTGAGTCTCTGTGTCGCCGTCGCATCTCTCAGGTCTCTGGTGTCAGAGAAGAAGAAGAAGAAGAAGAAGCTGTGACTCGCTGGTTTAGACCCGGGTCTCTGGACCCGAATATAAGACGACCTGACTTTTTTCTTAGAAAAATACGTCTGATATTTGGGTCAATACGTAGTAGATTTATAGCATAGTTGACACAAAATGTACAGTTGTGCTGTAGTTCATAGCGGAATGTGTGTGTGGTCTAATCTGTTAATATGTTCAATGAAAACGGACACAAACATCAACCCTACGTCCTCACAGGTTTCAGTGTGAATCACTGTTTATTTTGACGTCAGAAATCTGCTCTGATCACTTAGTTTATCAGCTGCCTGGTCAGACTCACCACTACCACCACATCTACACTAACGTAGACACTGTTTGTTTCAGTTTTTATCAACTGACATTAAGGCTCCAACAGTAGGATGTAGGTTCACGTGATGTAACGTTCCAGCTCCGTCTCCACGTCGCTGTAACTTGATGTGATTAAATTATTGTGTGTGGCTTCGTGGCGTTGACCAATCACTGCGTTGCATTCGTCTCCCGGTGGTTTCTCTGCACTAGTTTCTTTGTGTTTCAGATCCAGAGATAAAAATCTTTCAAAGATATGAAACTCTTGATTTGTCGTCTTTAAAATTTAACTTGAGGGTGTTTGTTTATTTAGTGCAGCAGTAAAACTGCAAAACGCTCGTATTTAATGTCATGAAGACCTGGTTTATTCAACGTCTCCGCTCAGACTGAAACAGAAACTGTTGTGACTCAAAAACACGATAAAAACATTGTCCTGTAATATTTCATCAGAAACTTTTGTTTGACATTTAAAATGTCAAAGGTCAAAAACAAAGAAAATATGTCACTGTGTTGTAACGTCATAAAAACACAGTAAAAAAAACCTCCAAAAGTCGACAAAACATCATGAGAAATATGAAAACATCTAAAACACGCGTCATAAATCAACAGAAACGTCAAGAATATGACAAAAACACTAACTTCACCGTGTGAAAATATGTTGAAAATATATAAAACAACAAAAATGTCAAAAAAGGGATAAAAACAATTTCAAAATTATTTAACAGTGTCGACAAAAGGTGATTTAAAACATCAAAAACATGACAAATCATCACAAGTTAAAAAATGTGACAAAAACATCAAAAACGCATCGTCACAAACACATAGTTATTAAACTTCCTGTTATGATAAGTTGTGAAAAATGTAACAAAAACAAAACAGAATAAAAACTTCATCCGGTCGTATGAAGACGTTTAAAAAAACATCAGTTTGTAAAAACACATTGTCTTTAACGTTTCGCCCCAGTTTTATTTGATTTCTCAGAAACTTCAGCGACTCAGCATCTTCAGCTTCAACGTCGACGTCTCAAACCGCTGAGTCGTCACAACGTTTAAACTCGTTGGAGCTGAAACGTCTGAGGGAACAAAGTTAAAGACACAGACTCAGTGTTTTCTGCTGCAGACGACACTTTCTGCCTCCGTCGTCCGTCCACCGCTAAGATAAACTAGGCTAAGATAAACTAGGCTAAGATAAGCTAGGCTAAGATAAGCTAGGCTAAGATAAGCTAGGCTAAGCTAGCTCTGGACGTGGCAATTTTTCATCTATTGTGGCCGTGGGGGAAACAGGAGAGAAATCACTGTGGTCAAATTAATTTTCACCTCTTATGTTGCTGCAACCGGAGGGATCGGAGGAGCAGAGAGGAGCAGAGAGGAGGAGGAGGAGGAGGAGGAGGAGGAGGAGGACGAAGAGGGAGCACAGGAATTTTAATGTGGCTCTTCTGTCGTTCACTGCCAAAGAAAAGCAATTACTATCACAGCTCAGTTTGTGTGTGTGTGTGTCAGTGTCTCTGTGTGTGTCTCTGTGTGTCTCTGTGTCTCTGTGTGTCTCTGTGTGTGTGTGTGTGTGTGTGTGTGTGTGTGTGTGTGTGTGTGTGTGTGTGTGTGTGTCTACCTGCAGGGTGAATGAGTGTGTGTGGCTTCACTGTAACAAACAAAATGAAGCTCGTTCACTTCAGACTCTGACTCAGTCGACGTCTGTTTCTACTGAATCATCTGAGACGCCGCCGGAATAAAACACTAATCAGTGTTTAACAGGTTCATAACGATGTTAGATACAAACCGGACTGATAAAGTTTTATCAACGACCTCGAGGATTAAACGTTTGTCTTGTAGAGGAAGAAGAAACGACCAGTGATTTCTGTCGAGCAACGATTTTATCTTTTTCCTTTTTATGACGCAGACGTTCGTCCACTATGAGGAGATTTTAATTGATCGTGTTAGCCACCGATAAAAACATTAGAAAGGATCTTAATATGACATGATCAGAAATACTGGAAAATATATCAACATATTGTCCAAAAAAGCAAAAAAAAAAAAAAAAAAAAAAGATGCAATAAAAGCCTCAAATAATCGAGAAAATCATCATGAAATATCGTCAAATTGTGAAAAAAAAAAAAATCTACAAGCATCTATATCACGATATATCGTCAGAAACACGTTAAAAACACGATAAAACGTATCACCAGGACAACTGCAGGTGGTGTTAGCCTGTTAGCCTGTTAGCCTGTTAGCCTACGATAAATATTTTGTTTTTGTTTCTGTTTTGTTTTTTATGTTGATAAAAACTAGATAAAAATGTTGTGACGAGGTGAAAGTGTCAAACCTCGTTACCAACGATATATCGTGATGTCATCAAAACACGATAAAAATGTCAAAAATACAATAAAAATGTATCAGGACGCAACTTCAAAAAAACTCAATAGAAACATTGTATCGTCATAACATCATAAAAACATCATGTCACAATACGACGTTAAAAACGTGATAAAGGTCGAACATGCAAACACGACGTCATTTTGTTGCTGATAAATATGAAAACAAAAACTGTTTTAATTTACTTTGTCAATAAGAAGATAAAAACATCCAAAACGTGATAAAATCGCTGTACTGATATGTGGAAAAACTTGATTTTAAAAACAAAAATAAAGAGCAGAAGTGTTGATGATCCAGTTGTTCTGTCTCCAGGATGCGGAGGTTCGCCTACTGTAAAGTGGTGTTGGCCACGTCTCTGGTCTGGGTGATGCTGGACATGTTCATCCTGCTTTACTTCAGCGAGTGTAACAAGTGTGATGACAAGAAGGAGAGAGGACTTCCTGGTCGAGACGGTGAGTTGATCCTGATCATGTTCCTCAACTCGTCTCTACTCAGGCTGCATCTAAACACTCCTACTAGTCTACTATGTAGTAGAAAAATGAGTAAGACTTGATCTAGTACGTCTGAATACTTTAGTTTATACTTTAGTGTGTTTTCAGTAGTAGGTGAAAGGATTTTGCAGTATAGAAGTGATGTACGCTCAACAACCACATCTGTGTGTTTGTTAGTGAATGGGAATGGAGACAGTTATCCCAGAAGTCACCAGGAGGTTGAAAACCGTAGAAGAAGAAACTGCTAAAAGTAACATCTGATACTTACTCAAATGAATTAATTACTTATAGGAAACAGTGTCTGCTACCAGACTGAGTAGAGTCCAGTAGAGTCCAGTAGTAGTTGAGAGAGCGTCAACAAAATAATCAAGCTCCATTTTTAAACAGTCCAGTAGAGTCCAGTAGAGTAGAGACGTTAGAGAAGTCTCAGGACCTCCTAAAGTCCTGGATCAGATCTCAGTGAGTCTGATCTGTTAACCAGCCTGTTCGCCACCTGCAGGACGAGACAGTGCCGCTGTTTAATTTGATCATGTGTTGGTTTTTTTCCCAGACGCCCTCAGCCGGCCGAGGGACGGACCCGGAGAAGGAGGGAAACCTGTTGTGATCCCGAAGGAAAACCAGGAGAAGATGAAGGAGATGTTCAAGATCAACCAGTTCAACCTCATGGCCTCGGAGATGATCGCTCTCAACCGGTCGCTGCCCGACGTCCGACTGGAAGGGTGAGTTCACATCAGACCAGATCAGACCATTAAAACCTGAACCAGCAGGTCTGAATGTCGACCCCGACGTGTAGATTGACTAATATTTACTAATGGCTTCAAGTGTAAGACTTTTATTTGTGTGATAAAAACAGAGGAAGCGATTAAAGTGTCGTTCTCCGGGCGTGGCGCCTCAAACGTCTCGTGGGTTTTAAAACTTCCTGACAAACAGTCGGAGCCTCGATCCACACACACCGAGAGTAAACAGAGTCGACCGCCACAGCTACACGTCGTCACGTCGTCGCTCTGAAGAAACACCACGAATCAGGGTCCTCAGAGATTAATGAAGAGTTGGTGTCGTCTGGTGGTTTCATCACAGATGCTTCGTTTGTTTCAGCTCAACTCACTTTGTTGTTTTCACAGTGAACCTGTCTGATAAAACAACCAGTTTTAATTCATCTGATGAAACTTGGACAGGAAATATGAAAAATAAATTTGTTTGAATCGCGCGGTTAAATGTGGAAACGGGTGTTTCTCATCATGTTTCCTGCTCACACGTTTCCAAAGATTAAACGAGTTTTGTAACAAATTAATCAGGTTTAGTTGAATCAACGATGAGTGAAACTGTAACACAATATAAACATATATCATCCAAAACAATACAGTTAAAATAGATATTTAATTTTTAACAAAACGTGTTAAAAATGTAACAATTATCAAAAACGTTATGTTGTAAAAAAAAAAAAAAAGTTAAAAACAAACGTCGTATAAAGAAGTTGTCGTCAAAAATGCGATAAATTAATTGCGTCATCATAAATCTGGTGAAATCAGTTTCTTTCAGATTGATTTTGATTTAAAATCATCACTTCTATAATGGTGATGTCATCACTTTAAGCCACGCCCACCTGGTCCTGGTTTGTTTGTTTGTTGTTTTAATGTAACAAACAAACAAACAGCTGCTGAACTCGTCGCTACAAAACAAGAGAAGACACAAAGTAACATTTTGCTTTGACTTTGTCTGTTGTTGTTTGGTTTTTATCAGGACATTTTAGTTTTTCTCTCTGGTTAATTACCCAGAAATCATAGCGTCGTGACGTCGGCAGAAACAAAGACTTCAGTTTAGACTAAACGATCTGATATCAAGACGTCGCCCTTGTTAAGGCGTCGAGTCACGGTAACGAGTCTCGTCGTCTTGTCAGCTGACGTCGATGAGTCACGTTTCATATCAGCGCTCAGCGACCCCCGGTGGCACGGAGGGTGAATTACACTTTATTTTCATTTGATTTTAATAAACGAGACGTCGTTTAAAGACGAATAAAAGCAGAGATCGACTTTTTCCACCATTTTAATCACCAGCTGCGCCAAGATCAGATGTTGATGTGTCTTTAGTCTTTTTGTCGCAATAAAGTTGCAGGATGAAGTCAAAATTACAAGGTCGAGTTAAAATCCCGGAGGATCAGGATTTTAACTTCAGCTTCAGAAATATTCAGACGAGTGATGAAGGTTTTCAGGGCGACAGACAGAAGATGAGCGAGTGAGCAACGTCTGAAACAGGAAATAAAAGACACATTGATCCGTGAAATAGGTTTTAGTCTTTGAGCGAGAGTTGATTACCAGGTGTGTTTTCACTGCGACCGCTCTGAGTCTATCTGCTTTTCCAATTAGGAGATAAGACAGAGTCAATATCAAACCACGGTGTGTGTGTGTGTGTGTGTGTGTGTGTGTGTGTGTGTGTGTGTGTGTGTAGATTAACAGGTATTTAAAGAGAAAGTGAATGAATTCATCACTAAACAGCTGAAACTTTGACTTTTTTGACGCTGGTTTTTATTTTCATTATTGAGAGAACGAGTTGCCCTAACTGACGTTAGTGTGTGTGTGTGTGTGTGTGTGTGTGGGTGGATCTGCAATGTGTGAACACACTTTCCGTGACCACACCTTTACAGAAAACGTATGTGACATTTTCTCCTTTTTTACAGCAAATTTATGAGAACAAACGTATGTATGTCTGAGGATGTGTGTGTTTAACACGTGTGTGTGTGTTGCAACATTACACACACACACACACACACACACACACACACACACACACACACACACACACACTGTGGCTAGTTAATCAGAACCAGTCCACCCTCCCATCCAAATTATCTCCCACAATCCTCGGGGCTGCAGCTCATTACTGAGCGTCGTTGTTGCCAAACATTTGCAAACACACGACTTGCAACAAAACAAACACGCCCACATGTGATGACACACTTCACATGCGTGTTGTGTGTGTGTGTGTGTGTGTGTGTGTGTGTGTGTGTGTGTGTGGTGGAAACACAGATGCGTCGCTTCACGTCCAGACGGCAGAAAAAAAAAAAAAAGGGAAAAATGTTGTTTTTGTTGAAATATTGAAATATGAAGGAGCCAGAGGGCGTCGATGTTTGTTCAGTGAATCATCTCATGTGGTCATTGGCTCCGCCTCCTTCGCCATAGCAACGGCGTGATGGTGTCAACCATCACGCCAGTGTCCTTCTTCTGGACACCATCACGCCCAGAAGAAGGAGACGACGTTGTGTCGTTTCTTCACTTCCTGTTAAAAGATTAAATAAACTGTCACGACACTTGAACGAGTAGTGAAACCACGTCGTTAAAGGGTGTTAGCTAGCTGCTAAACAGCTAGCGAGCTAACCGTAGCTGCAGGGACCACAAACTGACGACCTTTCAAATTAAAATCCTTCATTTATTAAGCAGCAGCTCGTCCAAATGTTCAGACACAACTTGCAGGAGACGGAGCTAGCTAGTTAGCATCTGCTGTCCTTTCAAATTAAAACTGGTTGAGACAGTTTGTCCAGAATCAGAGTGAAAACAGGAAGTAGAGATTTGTACATTGAGTGACAGACTTTGTTGTTTGCTGTTAAGCAGCTAAGCAGTTAAGAAGTGTTAGCATCGCCACCTACAGGCCTCCTGACCTTTCAAATTAAAACCCTTCCACATTCCAGCTGTTTAATAAACATTCAGAGTCTTTAGGATCTAAACAACAATCTGATTGGTTGAAACAAAGTTGTGGCGAAAAGATACACAACTTCCTGTCAGGACTTTCAAAATAAAATCGTAATGAAAACAGGAAGTAGCATTTTGTGTGTTGGGATTGTCGCCACTTTGTTGTTAGCTGTTAAACAGCTAGCATGCTAACTAGTATTAGCATCTCTACCTACAGGCCTCCTGACCTTTCAAATTAAAATCCTTTCACAGCTGCTAATGTCGAGACTTTCAGAATAAAATCAATATTAGCGTCGCCACCTGCAGGACGACCTTTCAAATTAAAATCAACAACATTTATGAAAACGACCTGAGTCTGAATCAACTGTGATGTTTTGTTTTAGTTTATTCTAGAAAATATTTGGTAAAAAAATAAATAAAACTGTCTCATCTAGTTTGTACTTTAATAAGTCAACATTTTATGTTTTGGTTTCATGTTTCATTAAAATGTTTCTCAGTTTTCTAAAACCTGAAAATATTTTGTTTCTTGTTTGTTTTTCTGATTAAAAATCATCTTCAGTTAAAGTTTCAAATCTCAGTGAGATGATTTTCTGTCTGAAACAAAACAAACCTGAAGCTTCTTTCTGGTTTTGTTCGTCTTTGATTTGAATTTGATTGAATGATTCGTAAGAAGCTTCGTGTTTGTTTAAACCTCAGTGTTTCTCAGTCGTTGATAAAAATCCAACGTTTTCATCCGTCTCGTTGTTAATTATCGTCACTAATCAGCCGTCGTTTCATCCGTCAACGCTCAGTTTTCTGTGTTTGAAGTCGATAAAAATAACTGGATGTTTTCAGGACGTGAGTGATGATGTAATTACACAAATGATTCTCTTCTAAACAGAATTGATTGAAGCAGTTTCTCTCTCGTCTCCGTTTAAACTCTTTGTCAAAACTAAACACGTCCGTTCATGTGTTTATTAAGTTCTAGTGACGGACTTTGTTATACAGTTAGCATGCTAACCGCAAGAATGACTAGCAGCGCCACCTACTGGACAAGATGTGCAGCTGCAGAAAACAGGAACTGACGACTTTTCAAATTAAAATCCTTCTATAAATAATAAAAAAAACAGGTCGTCCCAGTGTTCGGAGGTTAGCTGGTTAGCAACTGTTGACCTTTCAAATTAAAATCTTTTCACACAGCAGCTCATAAATAAATATTCAGACTCAGTATGAACAATCTGATTGGTTGAGACACAGTAGTGGCATAACACTTCCTGTGAGGACTTTCAGAATAAAACCAGGAAGTAGAGAATTGTACAATGGGTTTTTCCATCTTCTAGTTTTAGTGACAGACTTTGTTGTTAGCTGTTAAACAGCTAGCATGCTAATTGTAGCAACAAGGACTAGCAGCGCCACCTACAGGCCTCCTGACCTTTCAAAATAAAATCCCTCCATAGCTGCTGATGACTAAACAGATGTGTTGAGACTTTCAGAATAAAGTCAGGGTGACAACAGGAAGCAGATTTACTCGTTTCGTTTTCAAAGTAACACATTTTTTTTAATTTAGTCACGTTCAGTTGTTTTTTTTTCCAGATCGCCCCCTAGTGGACGGTCAGTATCATGTGATATTTAACGTTTTATTGTGTTTGTTTTTCTTCCGCAGGTGTAAGAACAAGTTGTATCCTGATAATCTTCCTCGTACCAGCGTCGTCATCGTCTTTCATAACGAAGCCTGGAGCACGTTACTGAGAACCGTCCACTCCGTCATCGACCGCTCACCACACACACTGCTGGAGGAGATCGTCCTGGTGGACGACGCCAGCGAGAGAGGTAACACACACACACCCACACACACACACACACACATGCTGCAGTTGTGTGTGATGAGTGTGAGTGTGTCAGCATGTATGAGCTGCTCCACCCTGTGAAACGCTCTTAATCCCTGTTTGGGGGAAGATTAGGTCTTTAATTTACCAGACGCAGGGATTAGAGTGTGTGTGTATGTGTGTGAGTGTGTGAGTGAGTGTGTGTGTGTGTGTTCAGGTAAACGTGCTGAGGCACCTGTTCACATTCATCTTTGATCTCTGACGCTTCAAAAATGGACAGGAAGCTGCTTTTTGTGTGTGTGTGTGTGTGTGTGTGTGTGTGTGTGTGTGTGTGTGTGTGTGTGTGTGTGTGTCATATATACCCACACACACACACACCAGCTGACACACTGCGTCTTTGTTTTAGTCTTTGTGTTAATGAACCAGTCAACGTGTGAAGGTTTTAGTTGTTTTTTTTCTCTCAGACTCTGTAGAGTTGTTTGTTTGTTTGTTTGTTTGTTTGTCGATTATTTACACAAATAAACCTGAGAGACATTTAAATCTAAAACAGAAGCCGCAGTTGTTACGAACTGGTTACATCCTCGTGTAATTTATCTCGTTAATAAAGACGTTGAACTCGTGACAACGATCATCAGTCAGAACTGAAATGAAGCGTCAACGCGTCAGAGCCAAATTAAAATGTTACAAATGTTTCACAAAAGAAATTAAAGAAACATTACAGCGACATTTGTTACACAAGTTAAAGATGATTGACAGTTTTATGACTTTATGTAACGTGTGTGTGTGTGTGTGTGTCAGACTTCCTGAAGCGACCGTTGGAGCAGTACGTCCGTAGACTGGAGGTTCCCGTCAGAGTCGTGAGGATGGAGCAGAGATCAGGTCTCATCAGAGCTCGACTCAAAGGAGCGTCTATCTCCACCGGCCAGGTGTGTGTATGTGTGTGTGTTAATGTGTGTGTGTGTGCGTGTGTGTGTGTGTGTGTTGTTTCTCTAATGTTTTTCCCTCTGTGTTTCCAGGTGATAACGTTTCTAGACGCTCATTGTGAATGTACAACAGGCTGGTTGGAGCCGCTGCTGGCTCGAATCAAACAGGACAAGTAAGACACACACACACACACACACTAAAAAAATCAATAACCTATTGTTGAGCCTGCAGGCTGCTTGTCTTTGTGTTTATTTGATGTTTAATTACTGACGTTTACCGTTTCCTGCTCGTAAACACATGAGGTTTATGAAACGCTGCAGTGAGAGATGGCTGATGGGAATTCCCAGAATGCACCATTGTTTTTAAACTCATACGAGCACTTAGCATTGATTGATGAACGTTAAGGCTGATGGACCGTGTGTGTGTGTGTGTGTGTGTGTGTTGCAGGAGGACGGTCGTGTGTCCGATCATCGACGTGATCAGTGACGATACGTTCGAGTACATGGCCGGATCCGACATGACGTACGGAGGCTTCAACTGGAAACTCAACTTCCGCTGGTACCCGGTTCCTCAACGGGAGATGGACCGACGTAAAGGAGACCGGACGCTGCCCGTCAGGTCGGTGATCGATCGATCAATGTGATTGATTTGTGACGTAGAAGCTGCTGCGACAAACAGTTTGTTTATCACCTTCATTTGCTTTTCTACTAATCACTGAAGTTTTGCTGTTGTTTGGGACTGAAACTGTCTTCATCTCATTTCAAAGACTAACCATGCTAAGTTAGCGCAAAGACTAGCCATGCTAAGTTAGCCCAAAGGCTAACCATGCTAAGTTAGTGCAAAGACTAGCCATGCTAAGTTAGCCCAAAGGCTAAACATGCTAAGTTAGCTCAAATGATAACTATGCTGTGTTAGCTCAAAGATTACCATGTTAAGCTAGGTCAAAGGCTAACCATGCTAAGTTAGCTCAAAGGCTAAAATACCTATGGTATCAAAGTTACCTGAGATAGCTAAACTAGCTAATGTAGTGAAGTTTTTTAACATAGTCAAGTCAGCTTAAGTAGCTACGTTAATAGATGTGTCCAAACTGGCTAATGCAGCAAAGTTATCTAGTAATCTAGTAACAAAGACAAGTTAGCTGAAGTAACTAGCAACTCAGTCTGTTTTATCCAAGTCGAATTGTCCCAAATCACTGAAATGCTTCTGTTCTTTGGGACTAAAGCTGCAACCATGCTAATGTTAGCTGAAGTGGCTAAAAGACCTGAGGAGTCAAACTTAGCTAAGTTGACTTCCAGTTTCCAGTTTAGCTAAATTAGCCAACAAAATGATGTTTTCTACCATAACTAAGTTAGCTAAAGTAGCAAAATTACTGTAGCAAATGTAGCAATGCTTGCTACAAAGTAGTTAAGTTAGCAAATTAATGAAGTGAAGTTAGCTAACATAGCTAAGTTGGCATCAGCACAAGAAACAAAGTAAAAGTAGGTTGTTGTTATTTTACAATAATGACAGTTTATATAAAACCTGAAGCTTTAATCTCAAACAACAACAGACTGTGAATCAGAGCGTTAAAGGGCTTTTAATGTGGCGGTCACAGGAAGTGTGAGGAGCTGTAGGTTCGTCTCGGCGGCTTCGGGAGGAGGAGGAAACCTCAGCAGCTCAAACTGCTCGTTAGCTGCTCGTCCACCTTGTAATTTAAAAACCTGAGGTCACTTTAGAAAATGTTTCCTTCTCTCTGATTGGTCAAAAATGAAAAATGTTCAAGGTCTGAAGACGACTTCAGTAAAAAAAACATGTTGAACCACTGAGTTGATGAGACGATGTAAATCTTCAGTTTGAACTTTATTTATTTATTTATTGAAGCAGCGTCTGTTTTTAATTCACTGTTTAAATAAACTGGTTTAATTAGAAATTAGTTTTTGCTGCACGAGTCAGATTCACTGGGAATTTAAAGGTTGTGTTTGTTTTGTTGTGATGTTTGTGATTTTAACTGTGAACTCAACACACACACACACACACACGCTTGTGTAATTAATGTCACTATAATTCACAGCTTCACTTTAAACATGTTTGTTTTCTTTTCACTTCTGTGTTGTTTGTTATTTCATTGATCAAATAAACAGTCAATAAAGATGTCTAATGTAGCTAAATTAGCTAATGTAGCAACTTTTGCTAACATAGCTAAATTAGCTAATTCAACCAAATGTAGCAAAGTTAGCTAACCACCCTCAATTTCTTGGCAAAGAAACAGCAACGTTTTCCAAATTAGCTAATATAGCAATGTTAGCTAATGTAGCCAAGTTAGCTCATGTAGCAAAGTTAGCAAACGCACACGTTTGCCAACATAGTCAGTTAAGCTAATGTAGCCAAGCTAGCTAATGTATCGAAGTTTGCTAACATAGCGGCATTTGCTATCATAGAAATTTAGCTAACATAGCTAAGTAAGCTAAAGTTGCCAAATTAGCTAACACAGCAATGTTTGCTAATTTAGCCAAATTAAAAATATAGCAAACTTAGCTAACAATCAGTTTTCCAACCTAGTCAATTTAGCTAATGTAGCCAAGCTAAATGTAGCCAAATTAGCTCACATTGCCAAATTAATTTAGTTTAATTAGTAGTTTGCTAATGTTGTCATCGTAGCTAAGTTGCCAACGTTGCCAATGTAGCCTAACTAGCTAATGAATCAAAGTTTGCTATCATAGCAATGTAATTAACATAGCTAAATAAGCTAATGTAGCCAAATTAGCTAATGGAGTGAAGTTTGCTAACAAAGTTGATATTTATTTATTGTAGCATCTGTGTTTATTTTAATTAGCCTATGTAGTGAACCTAGCTAACTTAGAAAAGTTAGCTAACATTGTCAGATTAGCTAGCTTAGCAACAATAGCTAACGATTCTTTGTTTCAGTCTCAGCAGAGAAACACAAACCTTTTATTTTTGGATTCTGTCTCTTTATATATTGTGTTGATTTCAGTGTTTAACTGTTTATAAAAACAGGTTTAATTTGAAGTTTAAAGGTGTTTTCTTTACCGTTTCACACTCGTGTAATTAAATGTCGCTATAATTCACCATGTCACTTTAAACAACACCCGTTTGTTTTTCTTCTTCTGCGTCGCTTGTTATTTCCTCGCTACAAACAAACCGTCACCTCTTCTCATTTGTGTCTGTCCTGTCGACTGAACTTAGATTAAAAAAAAAAAAGAAAGAAAAAAATCAGCCTGAGGCAGAAAAAGAGGAAACAGGAGGTTGTTTAAGAGCGACGGGGACAGATAAAGAAAAGAAACAGAAACAGAAAAAGGGAAAGAAGAGGAGATGAGAGCGGTGAAATGTAAAACTGATGGGATGTTTAGATACGACGCGACCTTTAGAAACGAGGCCGTCGCTGAATGAAGCGCTGACTCCCTCTGTGTCTCCGCAGGACTCCCACCATGGCCGGAGGCCTGTTCTCCATAGACAGAGACTATTTCCAGGAGATCGGCACCTATGACGCAGGAATGGACATCTGGGGCGGAGAGAACCTGGAAATCTCTTTCAGAGTGAGTGAATGGGTTCGGGACCGTGGCTTTAGATAACTGGAGGAGGATCAGGAGTCATCTGGATCTTAGTCAGAACAGATACGTCACTTAAAGTGGTTAAATAAGATTAGTCAGCTAAAGTAGCTATATGAGCTAAGTTAGCTGAAGTAGCTTCATAAGCTAAGGTAAATAAAGTGGCTAAATGAGCTGAAACAGCTAAAGTTGCTAAATCACCTAAGTTATTGAAGTAATAAAGTGGCTAAATGAGCAAAGTTAGTTGAAGTTATCTAAGATATTAAACTTAGCTTAGTTAGGTTAAGTAGCTAAATGAGCAAAGTTAGCTGAATGAGCTAAGTTAGCTAAAGTAGTTAAGTTACCTAAGATATCAAACTTAGCTAAATTAGCTTAAGTAGCTAAATGAGCTAAGTTATCAAAGGTATCAAAGTTAGATAAATTAGCTGAAGTGTCTAAATTTAGCAGAATTAGGTAAGTTAGCTGAAGTAGCTAAAAGAGCTAAGGTAAATAAAGTGGCTAAATGAGCTGAAACAGCTAAAGTAGCTAAGTCACCTAAGTGACTGAAGTTACCTAATGTAACTAAAGTACCCAAGTTAGCTTTAAATTAGCTGAAGTAGCTAAACAAGCTCACCGAGCTGAAGTAGCGAAGTTAATCTAAGTTAGCTGAAGTAACTAGGTTACCTGAGCTAAGTTAGCTTATGTAGCTGAAGTTGCTAACTAAACAAATTACATTACCTACGGTATCAAAGTCAGCTGGTCTAACTACAATAGGTCAGTTAGCTGAAATGTAGCATCTGCCTGATGTTCACTCAGTCACAGTCGAACGTGTTACATGTGTGTTCATGTGTGTGTGTGTTATAGATCTGGCAGTGCGGCGGGACTCTAGAAATCGTCACGTGTTCTCACGTTGGTCACGTGTTCAGGAAGGCGACGCCGTACACGTTTCCTGGAGGAACGGGACAAATCATCAACAAAAACAACCGACGTCTGGCGGAGGTGTGGATGGACGAGTTCAAGAACTTCTTCTACATCATCTCTCCTGGTGAGTGTGTGTGTGTGTGTGTGTGTGTGTGTGTGTGTGTGTGTGTGAGAGCTGTGATCTATCCATTAATCCAGAGACAGTGTGATATTTCAGTTGCGACCAAGCGATGCAGGAAGAGAGAGGGTGGGGGTGCGATGGCGGCGACGAGTAATTTCACGCTACGAGGCGTCAATTAATTCGAACACACACACACACACACACACACACTTAAGGTGGTAAATCACCGGTAAAAGGTTTTTAGACGTAAACAGCTGCAGACGTGTCGATGTCGCCACCTACAAGTAAAGAAAGTATCAGCAGCTACAACCCATGAACCCTACGACCTGGTGGTTTGGCTGCTGCTCTGGCTCCTGATGTCCAAGATGGCGGCGCTCATATTCAGGATGTTTCGGCGTCGTGTTAGCAGAGGTGTCAGCCATCTTTGTTTACAACCGACATTACAGTTTGCAGGTCACAGTCACATTTCAGTTCGAGTAAACAAGTCAACGCCAAACTTTCAAAAATATAGAACATTTTAACCTGTGTTACTAGTCTCTTTGATCTTTTTTAAAATATAAAGTTAGCTAATGTTGTGAAGATGAGTAACATAGCAACTACACATAGCAATTAGCTAATGTAGTGAAGTTAGCGAATGTAGGCAAATAGCTAATGTGGCAAATTTAGCTAAAGTTGTTGAAATATGCCGTTGTTGGCATTTTAGTTAATGTAGCAAAGTTTTTTTAAAACTAGTCAATTTAGCTAACGTAGCCAAGTAAACTAAAGTAGTCAAATTAACTAATGTAGTGACATTTGCAAACATAACCACGTAATATAATGTTGTCCTATTAGGTAATGTAGCGAAGTTAGCTAACATAGCCAAATTAGCTAAACTGGTGAATTTAGCTAATGTTGTGAAGATAGCTAATGTAGCAACGTTTGCTATCGTAGCATTTTACTTAATGTAACAAAGTTTTCTTAAAATAGCCAATTTAGCTAGCATAGCCAAGTAAACTAATGTAGCCAAATTAGCTGATGTAGCGAAATTTGCTAACATAGACATTTAAGCTAATGTAGCTAAGTTTTCTTAATCATAGCCAAGTTAGCTAATATGGTAAATTTAGCTACTGTTGTGAAGACAGCTAATGTAGAGAAATTTGCTAATGTAGCCAAGTAAACTAACACAGGCAAATTAGCTTGTATGGCATAGGTAGCTAACAAAAGTTGCAACATTTGCTAACGTAGACATTTTAGCGAAAGTAGCTGTTTTTTAAGAAATACTTGGTTACATTTATGTTCCATCTTTTTGTTGTCGTATCAGCGACTCTTGTAGTTGCGATATCTCAGGAACCCACCGAGGAAATTTCTTCAGATTCGATACAAACGTTAACTTGAACGTCAAGTTTAACTGAGTAGATTTATGGTCTGAGGTCAAAGGTCAACATCACTATGACATCATAAACCCCGACTTGATGACGTTGTTTATAAAGAAAGTTTTGTCTCCGTGACGACGACACCAGATGAATGAAAACGTCTAAAACAATCAGAGACAGTTTGTTGAACTTCAGTCCAGTAAAACGTTGATTATCTCACCGAGCTGCTTCAAACGTTTTTTTTTTTTTTTATGTTTTTTTTTTCCTGGAACCAGGTTTTTATTGGATCATGAGTCATGAGTTGAGACTCAGACTCCACCCGACTGAAGACGAGTCGAAGCTCAGAAAACACGTTTCTGTTCAAGTCTTTTTATATAATGATGATGATGATGGAAAATACACTGACCTTTACGTTAACGTGTGTGTGTGTGTGTGTGTGTGTGTGTGTGTGTGTGTGTGTGTGTGTGTGTGTGTGTGTGTGTGTGTGCAGGTGTGACCAAAGTGGACTACGGTGACATCACGTCTCGCTCGGCTCTGAGACAAAAGCTTCAATGTAAACCTTTCAGCTGGTATTTAGAGAACGTTTACCCCGACTCTCAGATCCCGCGGCACTACTACTCACTGGGAGAGGTACACACACACACACACACACACACACACACACACACACACACATCTGACTCACATCTCAACACTGTCTAAGATTCTATGAATCATGAGAAACGTCTGAATCATTTTGAATTAAAACCTGTTGTTTTATTTTCATTTCTGTGTTTTTGTTTTTATGTTTGTTTGTTTTGGTTTTTATTCATTTGTTAATTTTTTTGTGTCTTTATTTTTGTTTAGTTTTTTTTTGTTTGCTTGTTTATTTGTTTGCTTTTGTGTTTATTTTGCCTTTTGTTTGTTTATTTCTTTGCTGTTTGTTTTGTGTGTATTTGTTTTTTCTTTATTTGCTTCTTTTGTGTGTGTTTGGTTTTTGTTTGTTTGTTTTTTTGTACGTGTCTGTTTATTTGTTTGACTGTTTTTTATTATTAATTAATTTATTTGTTTGTTTAACTGTGGTTTATTTATTTATTCATGTGTTTGTTTGTTTATTTGTTTCTTTGTGTTTTATTAATTTGTTTGTGTGTTTAACTATGTGTTTGTTTATTTGTTTGTTTGTCAGATCCGTAACGTAGAGACCAACCAGTGTCTCGACAACATGGCTCGTAAAGAAAACGAGAAAGTCGGCATCTTCAACTGTCACGGGATGGGAGGCAACCAGGTAACGGCTCCAAACACTAAACAATCAACAACAACACAAACAAAACAATAAATAATATACAAACACAATCCGTTTACGTGACGTGCAGGTTTTCTCGTACACGGCGAACAAAGAGATCAGAACAGACGACTTGTGTCTCGACGTGTCGAAGCTCAACGGACCCGTCATGATGTTGAAGTGTCATCACCTGAAAGGAAACCAGCTGTGGGAGTACGACTCTGTGGTGAGTCGACGGCTCAGAGACGCTAACGTTAAGCTAACGTTAGCTAACGTTAGCTAACAGATGTGTGTGATGTTGGCGACATCATGTTTGAAGTTATTTAAACTGTTAATTTGAAGAAAACTGTGCAGACAAACTGAAGAAACGACTTTATCTTAGGTATTAAAGTAGCTAAATTGGCTGCAGCTGACTTGGTTACCTCAGCTTAAGTGGCTAAGTTAGCTGAAATAACTACGTTAGCTAAGGTATTTAAATTAGCTAAGGTTGCTAAAGTGGCAAAATGAGCTCAATTGGCTACATTAGCATACCGTTAGCTTATATGGGAAAGTTAGATGTAAGTTAGCTAAAATAACTACATGACAAAAAGTATCAAAGTTAGCTAAGTTTTCTAAATTAGCCAAGTTATTTGCAGTAGCTAAAGTGGCTAAATGAGCAAAGTTAGCTTAGGTAGATAAGTTAGTTGAAGTAGCTAAATTATCCCTTAAATTAGCTGAAATAACTGAGTTATTAAAGTTAGCTACATTAGCTAAAGTGGCTAAATGATAACTACAATTATTGAGTTAGCTTTAGATTAGTTTAAATAACCAAACTACCTACGTTATTACAGCTAAATTAGCTCTATGTTAGCTTAAGTAACTTAAATGTACAAGGCATCTAAATCAGCTAAGTTAGCTGAAGTAGCTAAGTGACTTGAAGAGGCTAAGTTAGCTAAAGTGGCTATATTAGCTTACCTGGTTATGTTAGCTTAAGTGGTAAAGTTAGCTCTAAGTTAGCTGAAATAACTACATGACCAAGAGTATCCAATTTAGCTAAAATTAGCTAAGTTAGTTGAGTTAGCTAAGTTAGCTGAAACAGCTAAAGGAGCTAAATTAGCTTAGGTAGGAAAGTTAGCTTAAAGACCCAAATTACTTTCCAAAGTTTCCAAAGTAGCTGAGTTAGCTCAAGGGGCTAAATGGCAGCTACAGTTGTTGAGTTAGCTTTAATTTAGTTAAAATAACAAAACTATTTAATGTATCAAAGTTATCTAAGTCTGAAATTAGTTAGCTCAAGTAGCTAAATAAGCCAAGCTTTTAAAGTAGGTTAGCTTAAGCAAATGATAGCTACGAGTATTATAGCTCAAAGTTAAGAAATAGCTAAATTAGCTTTAAGTTAGCTTAAGCAACTTAATTACATGTGGTATCTAAATAAGCTAAGTTAGCTCTACGTTAGCGGAAACAACTAAATGTTCTAAAGGTTTAACGTTAGCTAAGGGAACTGAACTAATGAGGCTAGCTAGCTCGCAGCTCTGGAGCTAACTGGTTAGCAGCTGCTAAACTTTTAACAAAATAAAAGCCCTCGATACGTACAACTATATATATATATATATATATATATATATATATATATATATATTATATAAACAAAGTGTCTCAACATATTTCTGAGCTGCTGTCGTCGACATTTATCATCATCATCATACTTTATGGTCGACGAGTCTTTCGGAGCCAAAACCTCAGAATGAAACGTCTCCCTGAAGAATTTTTAAAAGATGAATCTTGGATGTTTAAGTTTTAAGATTTATGATTTATGTCTATTTATTTATTTATTTGGTGTGTTTGTGTTTTGTTTCAGAAACTGACTCTGGTCCACGTCAACAGTAACCAGTGTCTGGACAAAGCGAGTGAAGAAGACAGTCAAGTCCCGAGTGTCAGAGACTGTTCACACTCACGTTCACAACAGTGGCTGCTGCGTAACGTCACACTACCGGAGGTGTTCTGACCTCGCCGTCCCATCACACACACACACACACACACACCTGCAACACACACACACACTTATACACGCACAGCAACAACAACAACAACAATGATGATGATGACGACGACGAGGGCAAACAGGCGCGTTTTATCATTAAAAACTAAATAAATAAACTTTAACGAGCAAATAAAGGAAAGAAGGAAAGAAGATGACGACGATGATGATGATGATGATGATGAGGAGGAGGAGGAGGAGGAGGAGGAGGAGGAGGAGGAGGACGGTACTACCTCTGCCCAGGGATCAGAGGGACGCCTCCTCACAGCAGAAGGAGGAAGGACTCCCTGTAGGAGACGATGGGATTTTATTTTTTATTTTTTTTTTTTTGTTTTGATTTTTTTTTGTTGTTGTTTTTGTTTCATTTTTCGTTTTTTAAGAGATTTTAACGCAGAAAAAGACTGAAAACTGGACGGTGGGAGTCGAGGTCACAGCTTCCCTCTCAGCTCATCACTAACGGTTTACTGACTGCCTCTGTGTGTGTGTGTGTGTGTGTGTGTGTGTGAATCAGATGAATGTATGTTTTGAAAAAAGGGGCCTGAATTCTTTGATTCTTTTTCTTCTTCTCGTTTTTCTTTTTATTTAATTTTGTAACAGATTTTTGAAAATGAACTTTGATGAAGAAGGGGTGTGTGAGTACGAGAGTGTGTTTAAAAGGTGTGTGTGTGTGTGTGTGTGTGTGTGTGTGTGTGTGTGTGTGACCCCCTCTCCTCACACTCTTTACAGCGGCGGCGTCTGTCGCCCTCTGGTGGTGACTCCTCAACATTTACGTCTCTACAAAAAAAAAAAAACTGAGGATGTTTTATTTTTACCGGAGGAAGAGGAGAACAAGAACACGATAAAGAAACAATGTAACAACTTTAAATGAATAAATAAATAAATAAAAGACAAATCAAAGGACAGAGCGACCAGGAGGAGGCGGCGCCGACTAAGACTAGAGGAAAAAAAAAACTAAATACGACGTTTGTGATATCTTTGAGATTTCTATGTCTGAGTTTTTACATGGCTTTGTCTGTTTCTACAGTCCTGTAGTCGTCTGTTTGTCTGTCGTCTTTAAACATGTTTAACATAGAGCTAACACACACACACACACACACACACTTCCTGTAAACATATAGGAGAAAAAAAAAAAAACGGCTTCACAGGCCTGAAACTTTCACTTTAACCCGTTCTGGCATATCTTCTTTAATAACAACAACAAAAATAACATAGGAACATAAAACACTCCAAGGGCTTCTTTACCTCTGATGGAGTGTGTGTTTACGATGTAGCGTAAACTGACGACAGATCAACAACAACAACAAACAAAAAAAAGAGAAAAAGCTGCTTCTTCCTTTTTTTTTTTTTTTTTTTTTTTAAATATTGTTCTGAACAGACGGAGGCAGCGTGAACGAATCAGGGACAGGAAGTGGAAAAGGATCAAACTATGGATGATGATGATGATGATGAGCACAGCAGACGACAACAACAACAACAACAACAACAACATATCTAAATCATAACTAACATATCTGTTCACGCTCACAGTGTTTCTCTTCATATCAGTGACCAAACATCAACGTCACTTTATTTCTTTAGTTTCTTTTCTTTCTACAGTTTTTTTTTTTCTATCACTTCCCTGCGGCTGCGAGTCGGGGCAGGGCCGGTGGCGGGAGGGGAGGGGGCGTGGCCTCATGACGGTTTTAACCATTTCATCTTCCTCCAGTGGAGGGAGGAGTTTACACACAGGACACGTCATTGGTTCATCTCTGTTGTGGAGAAAGATGCCGTCAACTGATGTTTTAGTTTTGAATCGTGTCTGAGGGAACGACTGGTGAAGATGTGAACTTTCTTTTTGTTTTTGATTGTGTCATGAGGGGGTGATCAGTTTTTTTTTGTTTTTTTTTTTAAAGGGGGGAGGTGGGGGTGATGGTGGGAGGGTGAGGGGGGAGGCGGGGGGGGTTGCAGTTGACTGACATGTTCAGGCTTCCACACTGAGCTGATCCAAATGTAGAAAATAAAGGTGAAAACGTTTACAGAACAAACACGACGACACGTTTCTGCCTCTTTGACTGAACCAGACAAAACAAAACACAGTAATCACACAACATGTCTGAGACAACACGGTTATAACACGTTAATAACACAAAACATAAAAAACACTTCAAACTCTGTGAGTTCAGCTGATGTTTAAAGTTTATAAAATGCTACATGAATTCTGTCGATTGTTACGTTTAAAATTCTAGAACAAAATGAGGTTTGTTACATTTTTTGTAACGACCGACGTGATGAAGACGTAAACGACGTCTGATCTGAGAACAGGACCGTTACTTAACTCACCGGTGAATCATCAGTGATGAGATCTGAGGTTCTGTTCGTGTTCGGGGTCTAAAGTGACGTGTTTCTAGTTTTAGGATTTTCATGTAGTTGAGGTTTGAGGTTCTGGTTTTCATCGATGAATTCATCAGTCTGTCACTTTTTTCTTGGTGGGGTTGTTAAAGGGTTAATTCATTGATTAATTAACTCTTAACAACCCGATCAAGAAAAAAGCGATGGATTTTTTTATTTTGTAGCTATTTATGTATTTACACTTCTCGTTCTCTTGGATGAGTAATAACCACCATCAGTTATGGTTTTTTTTCAACACTAGAACAAGTTTGACAACATAACTAATGTAACTCTTTTTGATTAAAAAAAATATATATATATATATATATATTATTATTTTATTTTATTTGTCCCATGCAGGCAAATTCACAAAAATATTATAAATAATATAATATAGGTTGATTGGTTATGTTCAGAAACTCTAAGACGAGTTTTATTTTACATCCACGAGAATCATTTCAACCGTCGTTACTAAACAAAATGTTACTAAAGTCACCGACTGATGAATTTAGTAACGTTATGAAACTCACCGGTTGATGATAACGTCTCAATTCATTGTTGAGATGTTGAACTTCAATGTTTCATGTTGTGAACTTAGGAAACACGTTACAAGTGTAACCACATCACTTCTCCCTGGACTAGACACTGGAGACTAGAGACTAGACACGAGACACCAGACACGAGACATGAGACACTAGAGACGAAATACTAGACACGAGACTAGACATGAGACACTAGAGACTAGACACGAGACACTAGAGACTAGACACTAGACACTAGACACCAGACACGAGACATGAGACACTAGAGACGAAATACTAGACACGAGACACTAGAGACTAGACACGAGACACTAGAGACTAGACACGAGACACTAGACACTAGAGACTAGACACGAGACTAGACACGAGACACTAGAGACTAGACACGAGACACTAGAGACTAGACACGAGACACTAGACACTAGAGACTAGACACGAGACTAGACACGAGACACTAGAGACTAGACACGAGACACTAGAGACTAGACACGAGACACTAGACACTAGACACTAGAGACTAGACACTAGACACGAGACACTAGAGACTAGACACGAGACACTAGAGACTAGACACGAGACACTAGACACTAGAGACTAGACACGAGACTAGACACGAGACACTAGAGACTAGACACGAGACACTAGAGACTAGACACGAGACACTAGAGACTAGACACGAGACTAGACACTAGACACTAGAGACTAGACACGAGACACTAGAGACTAGACACGAGACACTAGACACTAGAGACTAGACACGAGACTAGACACTAGACACTAGAGACTAGACACGAGACTAGACACGAGACACTAGAGACTAGACACGAGACACTAGACACTAGAGACTAGACACGAGACACTAGAGACTAGACACGAGACACTAGAGACTAGACACGAGACACTAGACACAAGACACCAGAGACGAGACACTAGACACTAGATCTTTGACAACATAAGCAGCATAACGATGAGATTATTGAACGTTACATAATTTATCAATAAGTGATGGATTATCAATGAAGTAAAGAAGTTTCTTCATCAATATAATTTATATGTTTCACTGTAACTATTTATAAACATCTTAAACTGAGATTTCTGTCTAATAACATTATTATTAATAATAATAATATTATTATTATTATTATTATTATTATTATTATTATTTAATCTTCCACATTTAGTTCAGACTCAGACTAAAATACTTTGACGTTGTTTGTGTTTATTTACGTCGCAGCAGCAGATTCACTGAGATAAACATGGATGTGATATTTATTCAGTCCATCTGTCCAGAGACTCCACAATCTGTGACACACACACACACACACACACACACACACACACACACACACACTGGTTTCTAATTAATCTCCAGTTTTAAACTACTTCCTGTTCTCTCATCAGCTCTGGTGATAAATTATTCGTAAAAGCAGAAACGATCAGTCGACAAACAACAACGTCTGTGACTGTTTTTTTTTTTTTTTTTTACTTTAATCTGAAACAGAACAGAGAATAATCTGCTCTCAGATTATAATATTATTATATATGATAATATTATAGTCTGACATTTCATTTACGTCTCATTATTTCATTTTATGCAGCTTCACATCACGTCACTGAGTCGACACTTTAACAATAAAAAGAATCAATATTTTCCTTCAAACAACCGATAAAACTAAAAAAAAAAAAAAGATTCGAGATTTTTATTGACGTTTATATAAAATAAAATGTTTGAAGGATTTTACACATTTAGAGAAAGAAAACAAATAGAAACAACTAACGAGGAAAACTTCGATTTTAAGAAGATAAAACAACGATTAAATTCAATTCTCTTTTCTAATTTAAAGTTTAAAAACACTTGACTTTCAACAGGAGACGGAGCAGGATGATAGTTTGAAGATTAATTGTCTTTTAGTTTTGTTTTTACTGCTGCTACACAACAGATTTAATGAGACGATTAATGACGATTTAATGTCGATGTTGATGAGAAACCAGGTTGTTTTATTGGTTTTTTTCAGTGAGTGTTGATACTTTGCTGTTGGCAGCGAGAAATTAAGGTGGTAACAAGTTTCTGTAAAACTTGTGCTCTCATTGTGCTGATGTGAAGAACCTCCTCGTGATTCACCTTCTCCTCCCGGCTGTAGTCCAGAGACACCTGCAGGTCAACGACACGTCACAAACAAACACGTCACCAAACGAAGCTTCTCAGTCAACAGGTTATTGGTTGAACATTCATTGATTTGCCGACGTTTTATAACAGAGATGCAGCGATTGATGTGATCTTTTCTTGAACTTGAACATCTGGATCAAGGTTGTAATTATCATTAAAATATGATAAATACTGACATGTTGGGAAATTCACACACATCCCAGATATTAAAGATTGGTTGTTTGTCGTTGTTGGATTCATTCAGTCTCAGAGGAAGCAGGTGAAGGTCGTTGGTTTGACTATGTCAGAGTGATGTTTAACTACACTAGTTAAAAAGTAAAGGTCAGCAAGACTTTTGTCTTGACTGTGGTGATGTTGGACTCTTTTTGGGGCCAGTTATAACTACGTTTTGGAGTTCAATAATTGTTTTTTTAGGTGAGTTTTGGCGTCTTTTTGTTTTTTCTTTTGCACCTCTAATTTGGACCATATAGAGGTCGTTCATCCTTCTGAACCTTTTGAAAAAATTGGGTCAAATTTGACCCGAGATTATTTTTACCATCTGGGATAAAAAGACCATTGTCTTCTTCTTCTCACATTTAATATTTAACTAGAAATACAAAAACATCATGGAACGTTTTGTTGTATTTGACAAACTTAGTGTATCAGACGACAGTTATTATATAATTTTGGTTTTGCACTTTATAGACGGTCCCTAAGTCTTAGGTCCCCACTGTTAATGGACCAATCTAACAGGTCCTCAACTGGTCTCTACTCAGTCTCTAGTGTTTTCACTTGGTGCTAGTTCCTGGTTCCAGCTACTGTTTTAGTTCCTACTCTGTGGAGGAACCAATGGAGCTGAGTCGATACTAAAACGTGTGACGTGAACAGGCGCCGCCACTGATTGGTCAGAGGGAGTGTCTTCACAAGCTGCCACCAGACGCCAGTTGAGTTGAGAGAGCGTCAACAAAATAATCAAGCTCCATTTTTAAACAGGACAAGAGTGATAGCCATCGTCGTAGCTACCTGGTCGTAAGCTAACCCAGCAACAAGTACAGCATCTCCTCCATGTCCATTAATGTTTACTGATGTTTTAGTGTCGTGACGTCGCAGCAGTTTGACTCCACTCACCACATTCACGTGGAGGAGGAACCAAACTGTGATGGAAACAACGTGTCTGCTACCAGACTGAGTAGAGTCCAGTAGAGTCCAGTAGAGTCCAGTAGAGTCCAGTAGAGTAGAGACACAACCATGTGGTGGAGAAGAGACGATGAAGAAGATTCACGTCCTCCTGAAGTCCTGGATCAGGTCTCAGTGAGTCTGATCAGCTAGCATGTTAACTGTAGCAACAAAAACTACCTGCAGGGTGAAACGGGGCTGTCTGACCTTTCAAATTAAAAGCCTTTAACAGCTGAATCATATATTTTTTTCCAGATTTACTAAACTCTAATCAGAGCCATTGTGTTAAAAGTTTTCAGTGTCGTCCCTCTGTGTGCTACTTTGGCTTTGTTGCATATGAAAACTTGTTGTTTTCTTCAGATTCACCATCAATCGGTGCGTCTCTTCTTTATAAACTCACCTTGTTGGTGATGAGAGACAAACCAAGAACTCTGATTCCACAATGTTTGGCCACTGTGACTTCAGGAACGGCGCTCATACCTGAAGAGGAAGAGATGGTGTGAAAAGAGAAGATGATCACATTTTATCACTAAATAATATGTCACTTTTGATTTGTTTAGGACAAATTGCACAATAGGAAACTGTAGGTTCTACTTTATATTATCAGTAGTTTTGTTCATAAATAAAACTAGTTTTACAAACTCTCCAGAAGAACAAGAACCTCTTCAGTGGCCTCCAGGACGTATTCAACCACTGACCTCTAACCTCAAAACCGACAGACACAAACGACTCGTCCTGAAGACAAAGTGTCGTCGTGTCTCAGTCCATCTTACCCACAGAGTCACAGCCCAGGACCAGCAGCATCCTGGCCTCAGCGATGGTTTCGAAGTTCGGTCCGCTCACCATGCAGTAAACTCCCTCTCTCATGAAATCGCTGCAGCCGAGCTCAGTGCCCACCTCCAGCGCCAAGCGCCTCAGATCTTTACTGTACGCATCAGACATACAAGGAAACCTGATCCCAAACCTAAAGACCAGCAGACCAACACGTTAGGACACGAGACGGAGACAAAACCAGACAGACTAGAGACCAGAGACGGATGTAACAGCATCACTTGTTGGACCAGGTCTCTGTGTTGATCAGTTGTGATCCTGTTGACGGTTGAATGACGTCACTTGATGTTGTAGTTAGTAAAAATGAATCATTTCATTGATTTTAACTTAATCAATCAACGTCTGACAGGTGACGGGGACGGTTGGAATAAAAACCTTTTATAGAAAATGTTCCAACCGTTTTCAACCATCGGATCAGATGATGTGTAAGTTAGAGGAAGAAGAAGAAACTTCTTCTAACGTCAGGATCCAAACCACTGACACTGTTCATCATTCATCATCAGTGATGACGTCTTTAGTGTCGACACGTCATATAAACTGATATAGATGAATATTATGACACTTTGTCTTTGACGTCACATAATTAATTCTGTGATTTAGTTGGAGAAGTTGGAGAAGAGTCGACAAATGAGGAAACTTTCTATCAAAACAGATACAAAGACTCAAAGTTTTACCATCAACCTTCTCTTCTCTCACCGTTCGTCGTTGGGTCCACACAGCGGATGTTGTCCAGCGAATCCCGGCAGGTTGATGTGGTCTTTGATGATCATGATGTCACCAACTTTAAAGTCTGGACAGATCCCTCCGGAGGCGTTTGTCACAAGCACCGTGTCGACTCCCATCAGCTTAAAGATCCGGACGGGAAACGTCACCTTGAGACAGACGATCAGATCTCATCAGATTCACTTGAATGAATGAATGAATGAATGAATGAATGAATGAATACTTTATTGATCCCAGAGGGAAATTAAGGCATCTAGTAACTTACACAAAAAACACAGACACAGATTGTTCTTATATTTATTATACAGTAAGGAAGAAGAATAAGAACACCAACAGAAGGAGAAAGTGACTTAGTAACTTGACTTCTAAAGTGGCTTCTTCGCTTCAGAGAGTTTGTTCTTTTGGAAACGATGACGACTCACCTGGCAGAGAGAGTAACCTTCGTACAGGTGGAAGTGACCCTTCATGAAGACACAGGGTGTGTCCTCGATGGTCCCGAACACCAGGCAGCCTTCATGACCCGGGACTGAGACGTGGAGCAGAGAGAGCAGCGTGTTGTCAGGACGTAACCATACTTTTGTGGAAATTTTTTACTGTAACACAGTAATTTAGGACATTACCAATAAATAGTAACAGCAACATTATACTTGTTACATATTTCAGTAACGTTACGACAAAGTTTAAACCTGAAATTTAGCTGTGTTTTGTTTGTTTTGCGAATAAAACAGCTACTTCCTGTTGGTGGAAGACGCTGGTTAAAGACGTCAGAGGATTGAACATTAACTATGAGTCGGACGAACTCTAACTGTTTTCAGTCGGTCTGACAGAAGAGACAAGAACATAATAGTCAAGTTTAATATCTGTGTAAAACAGAAAGAGGCATATTGTTTTGGTATCAAAACAAACCTGACACTAATGAGACATCATGAGAGGTGGAACCGTCATAACAGATGTGTCAAAGTAACTGATGATGGAACCATAGAAAAAAAAGACAAATGTCTTTTTTTGTGTTTTATAGCATATAACTCCTCTGAAAATGATCCTTTAGTTAAGCTGCTATAAGATTAGACTCTGACATCACACTGCTCCTCTGGTCTCTGTCTCTTTATATCAACATATTACATATTATTAACATCATCTGTTCTCTCTCACAGTTGTGTCCCCCCACCCACTTTCTCTTTACATGTAGCTTTGATGACGACATTATCATCATCATCATCATTATTATCATACTTGTAAACATGTATCTCTACTGTCTCTTCCTGGTCTCCCTCTTTCCTCCGTCTCTTCTCTTTCTCTTTTCTCTGTCTTCATTTCTCTCCAGCCGGTCGAGGCAGATCAGACCGTCCACTCTGGTTCTGGTTCTGATGGAGGTTTCTTCCTGTTAAAAGGGAGTTTTTCCTCCATTGTTGCCAAGAGCTTGCTCATTATGGAAATGTTGGTTTCTCTATGTAAAGAGTCTTGAGATAAATGTTTTATGACCTGGTTTTATATAAATAAAATTGCAGGAGACAAAAAACTAAAACATGTATTAATATATGAACATTGTCTATGCAAAGATTGATGCTGCTGAAGTAAAACTAGTTTGTCACCATCTGTCACGTTGAACTGCTCCACATCGCCCTCTGAGTCCTGCTTCCAGTTATTTAGGTCATGTAGTTTAGTTTTAATATTGTAATGTAACTAATTACTTTGAAACAACAGTGACTAATAATCTGTAACGAATCACATCTTAGAAGTGAGTCGACCGTCACTTCGCCTCCTGCAGGCTGAGGCGCGTCAGGACGATCAGATCGGAGCTGGACTCACCTGTGCTGAGAGGGAAGTGAGGGATGTCCTGGTACCTGAAGGTTTGTTTGTTGGCAGCTGCGTCAGCGAGGAGACCGAGTCCTGAACTACAGATCACCGCCACCTTCGGACGGTGACTCGTCTGGTTCATGAGCCATTCGGTGGTTAGTTTATAATCCTCGAAGGAACAGCAGCTGTGGAGCGGGACATGTTTAAAATACACATCCACCAACAGAGAAACATTAACAGTTTTATTGTTTGTTTATCTCTAAACAAACAAGTTTATCACTTGTTTATTTACTCCAACAAACCTTTTAAAACCTTCCAAATGGTTGAAAAGTGAAATAACAAGATGATGAAGACGTGTTTCCTCCTGTGAAGTTCAACTTCTGATCATATTAAATGACGAGTTACATGTTCATGTTATAAATCGTGTTGTTTTTTGTCAATAAAACATTAAATTTCATTTTAGCTCAGTAAGATTTTTTATCATCGATGGGACAAAGATGTGGATGTAAAGAAAACGTGTTCAGTCGTTGATGTTTGTCTCATGTCAGATGTTAAAACATGAAGAAACAAAACGTTTTTCCAGAGATGATCAGATGATCAGATCCACCTCAGACCTGGTCCACCTCAGACCTGGTCTATGTTCTTCACATGATGATCATTAACAGACAGGAACCTGCTGCTGCTGCAGATCTTTATCAGACACAAAGTTCGTAAAGATTTTACTGAAGAAACTGTAAAAAAAAAGTGCAGCTTCAAACTTGAACTCGACTCTTCTGCAGATTAAAACTGATGAAGATTTAAATTAAAGATTCAGACTGAGATTAAAAAGTCAATTAGATCAGTTTATGTTTGTTATTAATGTAACAAAATGTTACAGTTATTTCTTTGTTTTTAAGTAAAACAACATCAACGTCGTCTTTTTGTCAAAGTTCAGTTTGTTGATATTTCAACCAAATAAAACCAGTAAATATCGATTGTTTTATTTTATTAAAGTGTTGATCAGGAGTCTGACTGGTTCGTTATTGATTAACCCTCAGAGCTTCATCAGCTGTTTGTTCGTTAAAATGTTTGTCAGAGAAATTATTGAACAAAGAGCGACAAGTTGATCAATCAATAATAGATAAAGTATAAAGTGATCGTTTCTTACCACGAGCCTTCTTTGGTGTGCATGATGGAGCCGAGGAGACGCAAAGAGAAGAAAGAAAATGATGAATAATCAGAGTCAGAGTGAGAGCGTTTGCTCTGCTCTGATTGGTTCGATCTGAGTCTGTAAACACATCAGATGTCATTGACTCTTCACGTCTGTGACCTTTGACCTCTGTAGTTTCTACAGTTAAAGTTCATCAGGTCACGTGACAGAAACTGTCATCAAACATCAGATCAATAAACAAAACAACTGAATATTTGGACTAAATAGTTCATCTCATTAAAATTTGTTCCAGTTTTATTCACATTAGTTTGTATCTGATTGATCCATTACAACTAATGATGATGAATCTGTGGCGACATCTGGTGGCAGGAAGACACAAATACAACAAACACACACATCTGATGTGAAATAAAGTACATTTACTTTAGTCGTTTTTTTGGGAACTTTCACTTCTCTACATTTCTATCATTGTTCTTGTTACTTTCTCTTCTAAAAGGTGATGTCAGATGATCTTGTTTCAAACGTTGTTGTAAAGTCATGAAGTTAGAGGTGTTAGACCTGAGTTTTAAAGCTTCATTAACAGCTGTTCCACCGTCTTCATGATGAACATACAACATACATGTAACAACACTAACACGATGTTTAGTTACAATTCGTTTCAAACTATAAACTAACGACCTGCAGCTTCTACAAGCTGCTCTGAGACATTAGGTGTTGAAGTTGTTGTGGTAACGATGTAAGAAAGTGGACTTTGATCTTAAAGTGACGTCCAGAGTAACATGAAGAGTTATATTTCAGAGTCTATTTCACCATGAATATGAGTTGAGTTTGACCGTCTTTTGTTTTCACAACCAAATAGTTAACAATGAAAGTAAATGGGGCAGTCAGCCAAACGTATCTAAATTGTCATTTTTTAACCACTAATAAAGCTCAAAATATCACTTCACTTCAGCAGTAGCTGAACCCAACGTCTGGTTTTATAACAACTGGTGATGAAGGTTGTTCCACATCAGCAGATTCATCATTTTCCTCGTCTCTTCACAAACACATCAGCCTGTTGTTCAGGAAAATGATGAATCTGCTGATCTGAAACACCTGTTAAACAGAGGACAGAGTCTTTATCTAAATACCTTCATATCAATTCTCATTCACATGCTAATGGAGTATTTCGAGGGTTCAGTGTCTTGCCCAAGGACACTTCGCCATGTGGACTGGAGGAACCAGGAATCAAACCACCAACCCATTTACTGGAAGATCCAGTCCAGTCGACCTCCTGAACCATCCAGATATCTGGTGTTGTTACCTGCTCACTCTTCACAGACACATCAGCCTGTTGTTCAGGAAAATGGTGAATCTGCTGATGTGGAACAACCTTCATCACCAGTTGTTATAAAACCAGACGTTGGGTAAGTCTTGTAAAACAGTGTTTTTAATAAACTCTGGGTTCACTTACTAAGTTATCAGTACTTCAGTTTATGTGTAGGGACCCTATTCATGCTACTGCTGAAGTGAAGTGATATTTTGAGCTTTATTAGTGGTTAAAAAATGACAATTTAGATACGTTTGGCTGACTGCCCCATTTACTTTCATTGTTAACTATTTGGTTGTGAAAACAAAAGACGGTCAAACTGGATATTACTTCAACCAACATAACATATTTAGTTTGACTCATGTTCATGGAGTGTTTCTTGTTCAATGTTAATAAATAAAATCAGAATAAAATGTGAAATCATTCATGTAAAGTGTATTTTTATTATCAAACTGCCACAAAATGTTGGTGTGTTTACACTGAGCATGTGCAATCAGTCACATGACGGCTGCATAAGCTTCATGCTAACAGGCTAACTGATCAACTATTAAAACTTCAGTTCATCGGTTCGTCATCATGACGTCGGCACATCGAGACACAGACTCTGAGGTCACGAGACACTGAGGTGATTGGTTGTTGTCGTCCAGTGATGACGGAGGTTTTAGGATCCTTTTGTGCTTCGGATCATCGTCTCCATCATCTTCCACTGATCTGGAGTCACCTGAGACACAATCATTATCATCATTAGTAGTATCATCATGAACAAATCAATCATCATCGTCGTTGTTTCCAGGTAAACATTGATCCATACGTCAGTGAATCACTTCCTTGTTTCTTTTAGAAGACGCAGGAAACGTGAGATAAAAAGTTTCACATTTACCTTCAACATCACTAAGAACCAAGAAAAACAGTCTCTGGGCAGATTTCACCACCGAGGAGGAAACTGTTTTATATTGTTGTGGATCAACAAGAGGAAGTCGACTATTGAGAAACAACTTTATCACCGAGAAACAGACGGAGAAAGTTATAAACACAGGGAGGACATGAGACCAGACACGTCACTGGTTTATACCTTCACTTTAATTAGTTGGTAACGAAGAATTAAATTGTTATTAACTTTGATTTGATCCTGAAACTTTATTGCAATAAAACAACTAAAAACACCAAAACTTTCACTGTAATTTATTAGAAAATCTGCTGCAAAATGAGACAAATTAGACGTCAACGATCTGAACTTCATCCTCATATTTAGTCCTGCAGGATTCCCAGTCCACATCCTCATTATTTGGTTGTTTTATTTGCTCCAAAACCACATTTAAAAGTAATTAAACTTCACTATTTGTCCACACAAAAGACGAGAAACATCAAGAAACGGTCTCCAGGCAGAATTAACGAAAGACGAGGAAAACTTTTTAGTTTCACTTCTTTTCTGACACTAAAATGAAGCAAAAAATAAAACTGAACCTCCCTGTGAGCTGCAGTGGTTCAGTCCAGTTTGTGACAAAAATAAATAACCTGCAGACTGAACCAACAGAGAATCAACAACCAACGAGGAAACGTGTCGGTTCATAAAACTGACTCACCCTCCGCAGCTCGTTGAACTCTCCCGCCATCGACACGTACTCTCCTCCATCGAACCGAATCACCTGAAACACAGAGACTTTACTAAACCTGATCCAGGATCAGTCATCAAAGGTCTGAGGTAGATTTAGTTACAATCTCTGGACCAAGATGAGTCTAACTACTGATCCAGGATCAGTTTCGACTCACGGCTCCAGACATCCAGGTGGCGTAGTCGCTGCTCATGTACGCCGCCAGGTTGGCGATTTCCGCCGGTTTACCGAGTCGACCCGTCGGGATTCGACCGATCATCGATTTCTCAAACGCTCCAGTCGGGTCCAAGCGACTGAACGCTCCCTGAACACAAACAACAAGTCAACAACTAAACAACAACAACAGTGTGAGCTGCGGTCAGGTGGACGGTACCTTGGTTTTGATCGGTCCAGGCTGGATGATGTTGAATCTGTGACCGTAGCGTCCCCACTCTGCTGCCAGAGACCTGACACACGAACCACAAAACACTGTTACCATGGAAACTACGACCGATCTGATCTGAGGTCAGCGTTTCCAAAGGTCAAAGGTCAAACTAACTTGTAAAGAGCTTCGACTCCGGCCTTCGCCGACGCACTCGGGACCACGAAACCAGAACCGGACTCAGCGTAAATAGTAGTGATGGCCAAGAACGACGCACCTGTAAACAACAACAACAACGAAGAGGAGGCAACAGATGTAACCAGATATAAATAAAACAAACAGTAAACAACACAAACAATAAACAACAGAAATGTAAACAACACAAACAGTAAACAATACAACCAATAAACAAAAAACAACACAAGCAATAAACAACAAAAATGTAAACAACACAAATAGTAAACAATACAAACAAACAATAAACAACGCAAACAATAAACAACAGAAATGTAAACAACACAAACAGTAAACAATACAACAAATAAACAAAACAAACAAACAATAAACAACAGAAATGTAAACAACACAAACAAAACGTAAACAACATCAGTTTTCACAGTGAAACTGAATTTAGTACCGACGTCGATCAAACACTGATCTCACTGCGTAGTTCAATATTATGAACTTCCTGGTTCTGGACCTGGTTCTAGACCTGGTTCTGACCTTTCTGGTTCTGGATCAGCCTCTTGCCGAGCTCCAGAGTAACGAAGGCCGTCCCGTTCAGGACGATGTCGGTGATGCTCTTCCAGCCGTTCGGCGACAGACGCTCTGACGGACAAACGAAGTTTCCTGCTGCGTTGTTGACGATTACCTGCAACAATCAGGACGTTCTGTGATGTCACACGTTCACCTGTGATCTGGTGATGTCATGATGATGTCACACCAGCGTCTGTGTATGTGTCTCCTTACATCAGGGAGTCCAGTCACACTCTCCATCTGGTCGATGCAGCGAGAGACGGCCTGAGGGTCTCTGACGTCACACTGAACCACGTGGACCTGAGGACGGAGAGGGGCAGGGTTCAGACCAGATCAGACCAGATCAGACTAGGTCAGACTAGGTCAGACCGGGTCAGACCAGTCAACGTTCTGGTTTCACCTTGTTTCCGGTCTGGCTGCTGATCTCTTCGGCCGTCTGCTGCAAAACGTCCAACTTCCTGAACCACAACAAACATGACGTCACGATCAGAGACAAAGACACAAAGAGACAAAGACACAAAGAGACAAAGAGACAAAGAGACAAAGAGACAAAGACACAAAGACACAACGAGACAAAGAGACAAAGACACAAAGACACAAAGACACAACGAGACAAAGAGACAAAGAGGCACAGACACAATGAGACAGTCTGAAACTGATAAACATCACATTTTTCACGTGGGCCATCACCAAGGTGACGTCTCTGACCAGGACGACATGTCACGTCACGTGACGTCAGGTGACGTCAGGTGACGTCATGTGACGTCATGTGACCTCTGACCTGCTGGCGATGACACACTGAGCTCCGAGCTGCGACAGGACGGTCGTCATGGCGCGGCCCAGCCCGGTCCCGCCTCCTGTGATGAACGCCACTCTGTTGTTGAAGGTTCCCGGCGGCAACATGACGCCTTCGACCGCAGGAAAGAACCCGGTCTGAGGAGTAGAACCGGACTGAAGCGGTGCCGAGCGGTGGAACCATGACTGGAACAGAACCAGAACCAGAACCAGAACCAGAACCGGTTTTAATTTACTGACGGATTTAACATTAAATAACTTTTACTTTAACATTAAATAACTTTTACTTTAGTTTTCAGACACTTTAAGTAAAAGATCAAACAAACATCTCGTGCACTCTCTGACTGGAGTGTGCGCGTGCTCGCAAGACACAGAAGTGGGTCAAAGTTCAACTGAGGTTAAACGTCATTACGTCACAAATTACAAGAAGTTTGAATTGAAACTTTTAATTGTTAAATAAGTTTGAACACACACACACACACACATTGGCTAATAATTGATTATTGAATTATTGATTGATTGTTGTTCAGTTCACCGGTGACGTCAGATTTAACGACGTCATCGCTCATCTTAAATAAGTTGAGTTTGTTTGTTTGTTTGTTTTTGTTTGTGTCACCTGCTGCTGCTGCAGTGAAGTCTTCACAGTCCGGCAGAGTCCGGATCCTCTTACAAACACCGCCATGTTGTTCAAGACCTGAAGACGCACGATCCGGATCAAACCAAGAGGAGACCGAAGAGGGGGTGAGACGTTTGAATTAACAAGAAATGATTAAACATGAAATAAAACCAGATGTTCAATGAAATAATCTTTCTTTTAATTTAATATCACAAAATTATCGATGATGAGATTAAAAATTATATTTTAAATTAATTTAGTTTTAAAGTTTCACTTCTTTTCTGTCACAAAATGAGTAAAAACTAACTCGCCCCCCCTCTACGAGCCGCAGTGGTTCAGTCCGGGTTGTGACGTGATCACGTGTTACCGTAATGTCTCTACGTCATCGCGCATTTAAAAAATAAAACCGATTTATTTTCTAATGTTTCTTCACAAACTGACGTCATATGTAACATGATCGGTGATTAATCGATTTTTTTGGCTGATGACGTCATTATCTCTTATTTTTAACGATAGTTTGATCAGACTTTTATTTTGAAAGGCTCCATGTTGTTGACAGTTACGGTACCGGTCTGATGTGGTCTGACAGTCGGAACATGGATCAGCTCATAAAGGATCCGGGATCAGTATCAATAGACAGAAACGAGTATTGATGACAGATGGAGGATCGAGTCTCTGAACCCAAACTGGTCCTGGTCTTCAGCGGGAAACGGAAGTCCGGGAAGGATTATGTGACGAACGTGATCCAGGACCGGTAAAGACCCGCGGTTTGAGTCGTTGATGTCAAATATCGATTAATTTAAACATTTTAATGAATGAAAATGACTAAAACTGGCAACCGGAAGTGACCAACTGATCACAGATATTGATTAATGAATGTACGGTGGCCTGCAGGGTTCATGTGTCAGGAATTGTCTTAAAGTTTGGTTTAATGTCAGAGGTCAAAGGTCATCTGACCACAGTGTTACCTGAGTCCAGATCCAGTTCCTGTGAGAACCAGGACCTCAGACCAGATGGTGGTTTTTCTCCTGCAGGTTGGGACCTGACGTGAGCTGCGTCCTGCGTCTGTCTGGTCCACTCAAACATCAGTACGCTGAGGTGAGATCTGCTGACACACACATTACATCATCATCATCAGCCGTAACATAATGTGGGCTCTTAATTGGTCCTGCAGGAACATGGTCTGGACCTGGACCAGCTGCTGGGTCCTGGTCCTTATAAGGAGAAATATCGAGCCGATATGATTCAATGGGGAGAAACTCGACGACGTCAAGATCCTGGATTCTTCTGTCGCCTGGCGACGAGAGGAGCACGGCAACCGGTCTGGGTACGACACGTCACCAACTGATGACATCATCAGAAGTGGACAAAGTCTCCAACTTCAGTTCAGATCCACTTTTCAAATCACTGGTTTCTCTGATCCAGTTACTTTCTTACATTGAGACCACAACAACTTCAACACCTAATGTCTCAGAGCAGCTTGTAGAAGCTGCAGGTCGTTAGTTTATAGTTTGAAACGAATTGTGTTAGTGTTGTTACATGTATGTTGTATGTTCATCATGAAGACGGTGGAACAGCTGTTAATGAAGCTTTAAAACTCAGGTCTAACACCTCTAACTTCATGACTTTACAACAACGTTTGAAACAAGATGATCTGACATCAACAGAAACAGATTCACATCATTAGTTTATTGTAACAAACTGGTTTTATAGTTACAGTTACAGACGTGACGTCACCTACTGATCAATGATCAAACAACCAAGAACAATGACAGAAATGTAGAGAATTGAAAGTGAAAAAATACTCAAGTAAATTACACCTTTGATCATCAACAACTTCTTCTTCTTCATAAACTAAACAGTAGCCAAATGTGTCAGCTGGTGAGTGACGCTGTGTTGTCATTGGTCAGGTGGTGAGTGACGCTGTGTTGTCATTGGTCAGGTGGTGAGTGACGCTGTGTTGTCATTGGTCAGGTGGTGAGTGACGCGCGGAGGCTCTCAGACCTTCACTGGTTCTGGTCTGAGTTTCCTCAACAGACTCGAAGTGTCAGAGTTCAAAGTTCAGAAAAAACCAGGAAGCAGAGGGGGTGGAGCTTCACTGCAGGTAACGACGAGTTGTGACATCACGAAAAAAGGGGGCGGGGCCATGAAGGAGTTTCACCTGGTGATCTTGTGTGTATCTGTCTTGTCTCGTCTCTCAGGTGTGGATGATGCCGAGTCGGAGTGCGGGTTGGACAGCGGGGTTGAATTTGATTGGATAATCACGAACGAGGCCGACGCCCCCTCGTTAGACGAGCAGCTGGAGCCGATCCTGAGGCTGGCGAAGGAATCTGTGTCGTCATCGACCAGCCACAGATGATCAACACTTTTCTCTTTCCAACGATCATTGAGTTTTTTATTGTCGACTCCTGAGGCTGGTGACATCATCGCTCTAAGGCCGATGACATCATCGACGTCCCTCGTGACGAACATAAACAACTCTAGTGTGTGAACTCTGGTTCCTGCAGCAGAAACATGACGAGGCTCCAACACAGCAACATATGATGTCAAACCAGACTCCTGGTCTGTGATCTGGGTCCAGGGTTTAGAGAAACCTGGTCTGAGGAGGTTTTCTCTGGAGAACTGATCTCTGACAACGATGTAAAGCTTTGACAAAACTCGTAAGAGATCTAATTTTTTTTTTTTTTTTTTTTTTTACAAGATCTGACAATACTTTTGCAACATCTGCAGCATTTGTTGGACAAACACTTGATGATGTAATGCAACACAATAAATATGTCATTATTTTAAGATAAACTATGAAAGTCTGGTTGCTTTTTTTGTCTATGAAGTTTCTCCTACAGTCTCAGAGTAAGAACAAGTTCAAGATACAAAGATATCAAAATGTTTAATTCAACAGAAACAGAGAAGCTGAACGTCCTGTTACACCTGATCTTACAAGACTCTTGATTCACCCTGTAAGGACTCGTTTAACCTTCACAGTTACTATAAAGACGCTACATTAAAGTGACGTCGAGAGCAACATGAACCAGAGTCTATTTCACCATGAATACGAGTCAAACTCCCCTCAACAGATATGTTACGTTGGTTGAAGTAATATCCAGTTTGACCGTCTTTTGTTTTCACAACCAAATAGTTAACAATGAAAGTAAATGGGGCAGTCAGCCAAACGTATCTAAATTGTCATTTTTTAACCACTAATAAAGCTCAAATCACTATCACTTCACTACACATAAACTGAAGTAGCAGTAGTGAACATGGATAGGGGTCCCTATGAAGGTTGTTCACATCAAACAGATTCATCAAACAACAGGCTGATGTACTGATAACTTAGTAAGGTTTGAACCCAGAGTTTATTAAAAACACTGTTTTACAAGACTTACCCAACGTCTGGTTTTATAACAACTGGTGATGAAGGTTGTTCCACATCAGCAGATTCATCATTTTCCTGAGGGGGAGTTTGACTCGTATTCATGGTGAAATAGACTCTGGTTCATGTTGCTCTGAATTATCACTTTAACTTAAAAAATCGTCGGAAATCAGGATCTGGACTAGTTCTGATGAATAAAACCAGCGAGTCTCAGTTTGGTTCTACAAACCAGTGACGGTGCTTTTATTTTATAAAATCCTGTCATGATTTATTACAATGAGCTGTGACATCAGCGCAGTGATGACATCATCATGGCTTCCAGGTAAAAACATTTCTAAACTTTATTCATCATGTCATCACGTCAAAGGTCACCTGTAGAAAAAAAAAGAAACAAAAACACTGGGGGTGTGTGTTTTACCTCTGATTGGCCCCTTGTTCACCATATATGGCAGTGAATTTCCTCACTGTGACCATAAACCACAACCCCCCAGGAACAAAACGCAGTAAATCAGTGGCAAACAGGAAGTCGACTCATTAATCAATTATTAATTAATTAATTATTGTGGCAAAAAATAAAACTAATCAGAGCAACAACAAACCGTTGAGACAAACATTTCATTAATTATCTGTTAATTAGTTAATTAGTTCTTAACGAGGGAATGTTGTTAAGTCTGTTAAACTCCCTTATAGACAAAAAAACATCCAGCAGCTCCTCGTCTGACCTCCCTCACATAATACTGAGGAGGAAGAGGGAGGGGGAGGAGGTGGCGGTAGGGGGTGGGGAGGTTGGCACCGTCAGAGAGAGAGAGAGAGAGAGGGAGGGAGAATTAAAGCAACACAAATGTGATTCAGAAGGAATGTGTGAAAGCTGGAGGAGGAGGAGGAAGAGGAGGAGGAGAAAGAGGAGGAGGAGGAAGAGGAGCAGGAGAAAGAGGAGGAGGAGGAAGAGAGGAGGAGAAAGAGGAGAAAGAGGAGGAGGAGAAAGGAGGAGGAGGAAGAGGAGGAATGTTTTGGCCCTGACCTCCTCTACATCCACCAGGAGGTGAGATAGAGGAGTAACAGTGGAAGGAGGTGCAGGTGTGAGGACGAGTAACAGGAATGTTTTGATGTTTGGCCACGTTTCCCTGACAACAAGAGCAGGGGGGGAGGGAGGAGCAGCAGGGGAGGAGGAGGAGGAGGCTCAGCAGGAGTTCAGCTCCTCCATCGTCTGATTCAGAGTCGCCTGAAGTTCCATGTTGGCGTTTCTGGCTGAAGTCAAAGCGTCTGAAGAAAACAAACAAACAAACAATAAACGGTCACATGATGCGGACAATGCGATCAATACGCAAAGCATTATGGGTAGTCATAAACATAATAGCCTCGTATAGCCTCTTCACAGAACAACGTCCTTTTTCAAGACAAACATGAGTTAAAATGAACCGTAACGACATTCTGACTCCTGATCAATAAATAAATAAATCATCTGACTCATCACAGCAAAGACTCAATAATACTTATTAATAATAATAATAATGATATGATTCGTATGTGCTGACATGAGATGACGTCCAGAAAAACCAACAATCAATCACAACGTCTGCAACAAAACCGATTCTCTATCAAGAAACGTGACGACCAGCTGACATTTACAGACGTCACCTGTGTCGCGTTGCTCTAATCAATAAGATCAGGCTGAACCCAACAGGCTACTCAGCTCCGAGTCCAATCTGTTATCTCTCTAACAGGCCTCCAGACCTGATCCAGAACCAGCAGAGCGTCTGGTCTTCAATCAGCCTAAAAGGTCACATGTCACTGGCTGCCGTTAGTCGCCCGCATCAAATTCAAATCTCTAACGCTCGACTACAAAAAAGTGCTTAATGGATCTGCTCCAAACTACTTGAGCGCTCTCATAAAGGTTGACGTTACCACTCAACTACTCAGCTCGTCAGAGGAATGTTGTCTGGCGCCAACACCACAAACCAAACGGTCCAGACTCGTTCCACGACGATGGAATCACCCAGCGATGCTACAGAACAGGAGCGTCTCTGTCTAACTTCAACAGCATCTCCCGTCCCAGCATTTACCCTGGACTCCTCTACCTCCCTCTACTGCACTTGACTCATTTTTTCCCCTCACTCTCACCCTCTGGCAGTTCTTAATTAGTGGTTTTCCTTCTAAGACGTCTTCTATGTAGCTTCATTGTTAAATCCTCATCTGCTAAATGTATAAATGTAAACGTCATGTAGTACCTTTTCTGGACAGTAGGTGTCACTTGTGCACAACGTGTGGTTTGTGTAGGTTTGTAAAGTTTAAGGTTTTAGGTTCTGGGGTTAAACCAGAATCTCTGAGCTTCTGTTTCAGAGGCTAGCTAGCCGTTAGCTTCCACTAGCTAACAACGTCTGGTCCGTTGCCAGGTTACGTTGCTACATGAGGTGAATCATTGTTTATTTTTGCGTTACCTTCCAGGTCGTCGATGGTTTTCTCCAGTTTTGCCACCGTGCGCTCAGAGAACTCTGCTCTGGTCTCGGCCTGAAACACACAACGTTTCCACAAACGTCAACAAAACAAACAAACAAACAGTTGTTTATTTTTATTTATTATTTTCATAATTTATTCGTTTCACCTCCTTCAGTTTGTTGCTCAGGTTCTTGATCTCCTCTTCATACCGATCTTCTTTCTGAGAATACTGAGAGGAGAACAACCAATCAGAACAGAGGCTTCAGCCAATCAGGTACAAGGACACCTGACCGTGTCCCTCAGGCCCCGCCCCCCTCCATGGCTCCTCCCTCTGCCCCCCCCTACCTTCTCAGCCTGGGCCTCCAGAGACTTTGAACCAGTGAAGACAGTTTTCAGCTCCTCCTCCAACATTCGACTTTTACTGCAGGTCAAAGGTCACATGATGTTAGAGGTGTAGGTGTTGTTTTAGGTGTGTGTGTGATAAGTTTGGAGGTGTGTAGAGGTGTGTGTGTGTGTACAGGCGTGTGTATAGGTGTGTGTTAGGTTGGGGTCATGCAGCGAGCAGTGTTGGAAGAGGAGCTGAAGCAGCAGCTAGAGATTAAAGGTCAGAGGTCAGAGGTCACTGGAGGTCAGGTGGAAGGTCACATGACCTCGGTACCTTGTCCTCAGACGCCTGCAGGCTCTTCAGTGAGTGGTCGAAACTTCTCAACTGTTCTTCCAACCTCCGAACCTCACTGTTAGACAGACGGGTGGAGACAGACAGAGAGAGAGACGGGTGGAGGATGCAGCAGCAGAACATGCAGCAGCAGCATCAACATGTTACCATGGAAACAGACAGGGAGAGAAAGACGGATGCAGCGCCGTTAGTGAAGCAGTGACATCATAGTGACATCATTAGTTTCATTATGATCCTCATCAGTTGAATCAGAGCAGCTTCAAGCTAAAAGCAGCAGTTAGACATGCAGAGAGTGTGTGAGTGTGTGTGTGAGAGAGAGAGAGTGTGTGTGTGTGTGTGTGAACCTCTCAGACTGCTCCGCTCTGTCTTCAGCTCGCTCCAGTTCTCCTTCCGCCATCACCAGTTTACGTGCGACCTGTCATCCAGACAAACTGAGCGGTGAACAGGTGCATTATGGGTAAATCCGCCACATCATCCAAAGCAGCGACGAAGCTTCTCACCTCCTCGTATTTACGATCGGCCTCTTCAGCGATGAGCTTGGCCTCACGCAGCTGAACCTCCAGCTGCTCCATCTTCTCCTCGTCCTTCAGCGCTCGGTTCTCAATCACCTTCATGCCCCTGAGAGGACGGACGAGGACACGTGAGGACATGCGAGAGGATAGAAAGAGGACATGGAAGGACACGTGAGGGGACATGTTAAGACATGTGAGGACAGAGAGAGGACACATTAAAACACGTGAGATATAGATTCATAGAGAAACGACATGTCAGAGAACACGTCAGGACCAATGAGGACGGATGAAGACAGAGCTAAGACATGGGGACATGAGGACACGTCGAGGGCGACGTCCCTGCAGCAGCAGAACGTCTCTGACCTCTCGCTCTCGTCCGCCGCCTTCTCCACCTCGTCCAACTTGTGCAGCGCCGTCGCCAGTCGCTCCTGAGCTCGGTCCAGGTTCTCTTCACTGAGCTGAAGACGACGACTCAGCGCCGTCACCTCAGACTCCGCCTATCAGACAGACACAGAGAAAGGAGGCGGAGCTTATAGATCAACAGGACGACAACAACAGCTGGACACATCTGCTGCTTCAATAAGCAGACGACAGTGTGAAGAGGAAGCTGCTGACAAGCTGTTATCACACACACACACTCACTAAGACTCAGTGAAGTGTGTGTTATCAGCTACTGCACATTTCCTTATCTCATAATGTTGACACACACACACACACACACACACACACACACACACACACACACACACACACACACACACACACACACACACACACACACACACACACACAGCTGTAGTAAACAGCGTGTGTGTTTCAACATACCAACCATAGCTGAACAGATGTAAGTTATTCGTGGAATCTGACAAAACCTGACAGCAGAACCCTCAGAACCACTAAAGAACCACAGCTCAGAACCTGCTCCTCCTCCTACCTCCTCTCTGGTCCTCTTCTCCTTCTCCACCTCCTTCTGCAAGCCTCTCTGCGCGCGCTCCTCAGCCTCCTCCGCCTGCTCCTGCAGGACCTTGATCTTCTTCTTCACGGCCTCAATGCTGTTCATACCTCCACTCATCTTGTTCTTCTTCTACTACAGAAAAAAAACAACAAAATAGGAAACGTTAGTTCAACTGACTTTAATAGAAACAAAAAAATGATTGGACCAGGACCAGAACCCGAACTACAGAGTTTCTGTAGGAACCAGTTTCATGGCAACTAAATTTAAAACACAAAAAACTGTCACTTTAAGCAGAAACTTCCTGTTGCTTCAGTTTTATGTCTCAATAAACTGAAACTTAAGACAAAATGACAAGAACAACAGCACTGATCAGAGTCCTGATGAACCCAGGTCCTGGTGAACCTGAGTCCTGATGAACCCGGGTCCTGGTGAACCCAGGTCCTGGTGAACCCAGGTCCAGTCCACATGATGACCTGAATCTGACAGCTTCCAAGAGAAAATAAATAAAACTCAATTGATTATTAATGAATCGGTTTGATCAATCATTAATAAGTTAATTATCATCCTGACGTTTTCATCAATATCACAGTAGCAATTACAAATAATACAATAAATAAATCAATAATGAAAAACTTTGTTTGTGACGTCAAATCGTCCACAAACGTTAATTAATCCAACTTCTGTGAGTTTGTGAACTTTAACTTAAAATGTTTCATTAAAAAATCTTTATTTTCATGTATTTATTTATTGAATTAACTCTGGCACCACCTGATCAAATAGCTCAGTCAGTGGCCTATTGATTATTGATCAGTTATTAGTTTCTGATGAGTTCTGATCGGTAGTTAGCATGTTAGCATCTAATGCTAACAGCGGACCACCGCCCTGTTAGCTTGTTAGCATGTTGTGGAGTCTCGGAGCGAACAGCGGCCGGGTGTGGGCTGGGGTGTGTCTGTGTAAACCCCGCTCACCTGCCCCGAATCCGGAGAAGCAAACACACCTGAGGCTCGTGCCCGACTCACCTGAACCGTCACTTCCCGGTTAGCAGCAGCAGGTTAGCCGTTAGCTGTTAGCGGCTACTGCAGCGGCGCTGCTGTCTTACCTTTTTTTAAAACTTAAGAAAGTTTGACAGCGGTCTGGACCGGGTCGCAGATTCTGGTCCCTGGGTCAAGGTGGTCTGAGGCTTTTACGGATCCTGGTCCCGGTCTCTGTAGGTCGTGGTCCTGGTCTTGATCCTGGTCTCCGCTGCTTCCTGATCCAGCCAACTCCCAATTCGATCAGAACCACACCTTCTTCCGGGTTAAATTCCCCACAGGAAGTGACGTGTGCGGCTTTCAAAGTAAAAGCACATTAAATATTTTAACTCAAATAAGTAAAATAAATAAATAAGTAAAACAAGTAAAAACTGTCACATTTACTCAACAAAAGTAGAAATACAACAGTTAAACAACTGCAACAGTTCATTTTTATTTATCATTTATTTTTTAAATCTTAGGTCCAGAAATAAAAAGACATAAACAGCAAGATGTTTTTTTTCCAGCCGATTAGATTTATAAAGCACACACAGACAAGTCAAGAGCATAAAAACAATAAACTTACAGCAGAAATCATGTACACTCTTTTTTATCATATTTCTATACAACAAACAACTAACTTCACTTCTATGGTTTAAACAGTTAAGATACATTAACATAAGAAGCTACAGTTTGTTATTGATATTGAATCACTACAGTTTTAATGAATGAGCCCAGTCTGGATTTAAAACTGCTGTCACAAATATTACAGCATCTTATTAAAAAATATTACAGCATCAAGTTGAAATGTTTCAGCATAATTACACAACATCTCCTTCAGTTAAAAAAAAGTGTCAAACACAAAAAAAAACAAAACGTTTTCCTTTTGGAGAAATGATCAAAAATTGAATCATTAGTAAGAAAATCATCAGGATCATTAATGTTAAGAAAAAAAAACAAACAGTAGATTCAACTTGCAGGTAAATCACATAATAAAACAAAACACACGTCGTTCCTCAAACTTTTCGCTGTTAAAAGTCGTTTTCATCCTTTTACTTTACATATTTACAATTTGGCAGCAGGAGATATAAAGTTTAATTCAAACAGTTGATGGATGGATGGACAGGTGAGTGTATCATGTGACCTGCAGGTGAACTCAGCTGATGTTTGTTTGTTTTTTTTTTTTGTTTAAAGTAAAATATAACAACATTTAAAAACCTTCATCTTTATCTTCTACAATGTTGTGGCAGCTTTAGGTTCATAATTTTCCTTCAGATGAATCATCAAATCATCCAACAAGTGCAGTTTTTAACAAGTTCCTGTATTTTTTTTTTTTTATATATATATATAATTAAACATCAGAACCCGTGTTCACAAAGATCATCAGTCTCTCAGAGATAATAACTCAACCTAAAACTTCCTGACAAGGAAACGTAGCTTAAGAGAGATTCAGGAAGTTTGTGAGATCAACTCTGATCGAGGAGGAGACAGAAACTTTTATCGTAGTGAGGAGGTGGTTGTGATTGGTTGATACAAAAAGAAAAAAACAACTGTGCTCCTAGTGATGAATGGACGGTGAAATCAACTGATCATAAAACAATCACAGAACATAGAACATTAAGAAATGTGTCATGATGATGAAACTAATTGTTACAGCTTCAACATGTTTGAACGTACCTGGTTGACATGACTGTTACGATGTCTGTTTATTGTCATGTTTACTCTCTGGTGATTTTACTGCTTCATCTATTTGATATTAATGGACATTAGTGGACAAGACTCAGGTTTGATTTGACAGAGCAACAACAACAAAAAGAAGGATGAAGCCGGTAGCGTCTTATTAAATCACTGTGGTTCAATATACAGAGAACATCTTTCCTCCATCTTCTCTGTTTCAGACTCTTAGGATGTTAAAGTCCTCCTCCCTCCTCTGAACAGTGTCTCACCTTAGCAGCTCTATTAAGGTCTAAGATGCTTTGAGAAAAACTTTCTGAAAATCTGAACAACAGAAAACTTGATCAACGACGTCACTAAGAGACTCTTAGTCTGATGATTCTTTGTGAAAACGGGCCCTGGACACTTTGTAGTAGATGTTTTGGTTGGTCCAGGTCTAGGTCTTGATCTAGGTCCACACAGACCTGGTCCTGACTCTGAACTCGTCTCTTTACATCGTCAGCAGTCGAGACAAACTGAAACATACGTGACCGTTTTATATATATATTTATATATATTTATATGTATCAAAACAAAACAATAAAATAAAATAGAACAGCATCGATCAATTCGTCCAACTGATCAATCAGTCAGACAGGAAACACGAGAGAGAAACAACCATGCTAACATGCTACATGCTAACAGACAGGAGCTGCTCAGCAGTTTTTAATCTCAGACAATAAACACTCATCAGCAGCAGTTTACTTTCACTTCTCGCTGCTGTGCAACATGAAGTCGTATAAAACCTTTAAACATATAAACAAGTGAAATTTTTCACTTTGTTCCCAAATTTTTCAAGATTTTTTTTTTTTTTTTTTTTGGTTTCACATTTTTACAAACAACAAACCCAGATTTCTGTTCTTTTCTTTTCTTCTTTGTTTCTTTTTTTTTTACTACCTGAAAAATAAAATCTAAAGTTTCTTCTATTGAACTTTATAAATATTTAAACTGAGGCTCCTGTTCTGTTGTTTTCTGATTCACAGATTAAAACATATCATAACCCACTGAGGGACTAACCTGCCCCCCGACGCCCCCACCTCACCGCTCAGTCAACCAACAGACCCCGACGTAGAGATTCAACATGGCTGCTTTGTTTTCTGTCTTATGTGTTTCGTGTTAATCAGCCATGATAAAAGCACGGTTCCCCTTTTTACCCGTGGACGTTTGTTTGTGCAAAACACCGTGATCCTCTGATATTGATCAAGGCGGCCATGTTTTTCACGGTTCATTTAGAGGTAACGTCCTAAAACGAATGTAAGTACAACGCAGCATTAATGTAATTATTGTAGATATCCAAAGGCATTCTGGGTAATGTAGTGTGTGTCTGTGTGCCACAGCCACCGGGTTCTGTGATTGGTCCGCTGAGTGGAGGAGGCAGTGGGCGGAGTTTTAATGTCCTTCATAAAAAACAGTGAAAGAAACGTGACGGAGACAGATTTGTTTCTTAAAGAGGAAACTTTAACCTGTTGCCACGGCAACCAGACAACAGGACAGACCCTGGGACTCAAAGACTCAGACTCAGAACTTCAGATCCAGAGATTCAGAGACTCAAACTCAGAGATTCAGAAACTTAGACTCAGACTCAGATTCAGAGACTTAGATTCAAAGACTCAAACTCAGAGACTCAGATTCAAAGACTCAAAGCCTCAGTCTCCGCCCCCCCTCCTAGCGGGGGGCTCCAGCTGACATGATGTTGTAAACTGGTCACACAGATGTATGTCCTGTGTGTTTCTAACCTCTAACAGCAACATTCAGAAAAACACAACAGCTGAGATAAAAAGTGTCTGTAAAACAGGAAATGGCGTCATCTCCAGCTGACAGTGACATCACCGTGACATCACAGTGACATCAGCAGTCCCTGAGGTCATCAGGTGGAGGTGTGACGGTGTTAACTGGGATCAGCTCCACACTCGCTCTCCTCTGGGATGTCCTGCAGATCTGAGGTCAGAGGTCACAGGTTAGTTTGGCTTTTATGAATCAATATTTATTAGAATTATAATAAAAACAAATCACTGGTGTATGACGAGGAGGTGCATTATGAGGAGGTGAAACAGGAAGAGGTGCCACATGTACACACAGAATAAATAAACAGATATTTGTTGCTCGTCGAGGTAATAATAATAATAATAATAATAATAATAATAATAATAATCATGATAATCACCTCTGGGGCTGTCGGAGCGAGGAGAGATCTTCATCACTTGATCCTCTTCCTCCTCGTTTCCTTCCTGGACTCCGTCTAATTGGTCGACTGGATCCTGACTGGCCAATGGGGCGAGGGGGTGGAGCTCCAGCTCCCTGCTGCCGCGCCTCCTGCTCACCTGCTGACAGACCTGAGATCAGTTTACCTGACTTGGCTTTATTTTATCTTGTTCAATAAAAACACCTGATCTACCTGTTTGTCCTTAACGACATCACTGATTTCTCCGTTGCTCCTCCTCCTCCCGTCACCTGACTCCGCCTCTTCCTTTTCAGGCCCCTCCCCCCTTCGACGAAGCCGCGTCACCTCCTCCTGAAGGAGCTCTGTCTGCCGCCGCAGCAGCACCACCTCCCCGCCGGCGTCCAGCCCCGTGTCCCTCGACACCGAGCGAATGAAGCGAGGGACGTTGGTGGGCGGAGCCGTGCTGAGTGACAGCTCCAGGAGAGAGTCCTGACGAATCACAGCAGCCTGGGGGCGGAGTCAGTGACTCGTAAGACTTGTATCGTCATCAATTATTGTAGAAAATAAACAACAAACAGTAAATAAATCACCGACCTGCAAAGCGTGAAGCTGGATGCTCAGATTTACGAGTCGCTGCCGCACGTTCTGTTAATACAAGATATTCACATCAAAAACACTGACCTGGGAACAGTTTAGCTAATCTGAGAACAGTTTAACTGACCCGACTGAACATAAACTGACAGATGCTGAGACGTTCGTTACCTCGTTTAACGTTCGTTCCTGCAGCTGGTTCCCGTTTCTATCCTGAGAGACAAAATTTAAACAAAGTTTAAATTCATCTTTTCTATTTTGACACATTTCATCTCCATCTTTGTTTCCTTCCTCCTTTTTTTTTTTACCTTTGAGGAGGTGCTGTTCAACTCAAAAGACCCGTTCAAAGAACCAGAGTCTCCATCTGAGAGAAAGAAAGAGGAGAAAGTTTGTTTTATATAATTAACTTTTATATTTAACAACGAAAAGAAACAAAACTCTGGAGGATTAAACTGTTTATAACAAACAACAGAAATTAATATAAACACTCAACATCTACTCCTCTATTAGGAGGAGGTGCAGCAGGAGGAGGTGCATTATGGAGAAGTATATGATGAGGAGGTGCAGCAGGAGGTGAACATGCATTATGAGGAGGTGTATTGTGAAGATGTGCATTAAGAGGAGGTGAAACAGGAGGATGACGAGGTGTATTATGAGGAAGTGTATCGTGAGGAGGTGCAAGAGGAGGTGAAACAGGAGAAGGAGGAGCAGCATTATGAGCTGATGCAACAGGAGGAGGTGTATTATGAGGAGGTGCACTGTGAGGAGGAGCAGCAGAAGGAGGTGTATAATGGGCAAGTGTATAATAAAGAGGTACATTAAGAGGAGGTGCATTGTGAGGAGGTGTTTTATGAAGAGGAGCAGCAGGAGGAGGTGCATTTGTTGTTTACAGTTTCATTAAGATCGTTAAGATGCTGATGATTTTATATGTGGATGTTTGATTCTCACACAGGTGAGTAACATCTGTCACATCTGTAACATCTGTCACATCTGTAACATCTGTAACATCTGTAACATCTGTCACATCTGGAGAGGACGGTCATGTGACTCACTGCTGATCCGCTGGTTGCCGTTGGTTACGGTCGCCCTCTGGATGTTGGTGTTGAGCAGCAGCTCCGTCAGTTTGTCGACTGAAACAGAAACAGCGTCGGGTCAGTTTGATTCGATCATCAGGGTCAGAGAGGTTTGGGGGGGGCGGAGCTTCACCTTCAGTGATGGCGGCCGTGAGGAGCGGCTCCGCCTGAGGAGCGTGAGGAGTGTCGGCCCTGAACAGGTTCCTGCACGACGAGGAGCTGGTCCTGGAGGAGGAGGAGGTGCTGACCTCCAAACCTCCTTCTTCTTCGTCGGCTCCTTCTCTGCTTGTCGCCTCCACCAGATCGGAAAACAGAGTCACGCGCTCCTGAAGGAGCTCCAGCACCTCCCTGTCCTTCTGCTGGATGTCAGCTGGGGAGGAGGGAAGAGAAATGACATTGAGGAGAAAAACATTAGTTAGCTCTGAAATACCGACAGGATTATGAAGAGGTGCGTCAGGAGGAGGTGCAGAAGCAGGAAGAGGTGAATAATGAGGAAGTGCATTATAAGGAGGAGCAGCAGGAGGAGGTGCAATACCTCTGAGTCTTCGAAGTAAAGCTTTGTCTTCAGTCTCGATGAGAGGAAACTCGTCTCTGGACGGACAGCTGCACAGAAGACAGTTTTACTGACCTGAGAACAGTTTAACTTTTAACTGACCTGAGAACAGTTTCTGACCTGAGAACAGTTACTGACCTGAGAGCAGCTTGTTGGATCCGGTTCATCCAGGTGCGGCGGCCATCTTTAGACGACGCGTGCAGCTCGTACATCTCCGGAGGCGTAGACGCACTGATCAGGTACATCCCTCGCTCCTGATTGGCTATATCTCTGACGATCAGGTTGGTCAGCGAGACCACGGGAGACTTGTCCTGCTGCAGAGACACATCACTGTCAGACCGAGGAGGAGGAGGAAGAGGAGCAGCAGGAGGAAGATAATGGGGATGAGGAGCAACAAGAGGAGGAGCAGTAGGAGGAGGTGTAACTCACCAGTGACACGAAGGTGAATTTCTGATCTTTCTCCTGAAGGAAAACCAAGATGTCTGACATGAGCAGGACCTGCACATCTGGACACAACAGAGTACAGCTGTTAGCTCCGCCCACATCAATAATAAACGTGTTAGCTCCGCCCACATTAATGATAAACGTGTTAGCTCCGCCCACACAGGTGTGACATCAGAGCAGGTGACACATTCGCCTCCTTTACCTTTCAACCTGGAGCCCTGGACCTTCCAGAGGAGCGAGCCATCGTAGAGGAGCCTCCTCCTCATCAGCTCTCCTCCTCTGAACACTCCTCCTCCCCGGACTTCCGTCTGCGACCTGGGATCCAGACGGGCCTGGATCTCCTGCAGCCTCCTGGTCCGGTCCAGCTCCAACACCTCCTGGTCCACGGAGCTGATCAGCTCCTTCAGGAGCTGCAGCGCTCGGCTCAGAGACTGAGCCTCCTCTTCACTGCCTGTGGGTCAGAGGTCAAAGGTCACTAAAGGTCACGGCACCTGGACATGTGACTCAGAGGTCAGAGGTCACGAGAGGTCACCTTTGGTGTTGTCCAGGATTCTCTGGATCAGGACCGGGTACTTTGTGATGCGTTGCGTCACCAGCAGGATACACTCCTGGACGCCATGACGACGCAGCAGAGGACCACGAGAGACACGCTGAGCATCATGGGAAAGAGACACAGTCAACATCAACACAGACACAAACCAGGTTGAAGGTTTAGTCTAATCATGTTCTCGTTCTGGTCCTGGTCCTGGTCCAGGTCCTGGCCCTTACCCTGATGAACTGCTGCAGTCTTCGATCTCGAGTTAAAGTTTCTTTGTAGAGTTTCACGGCCTTCGGGTGACGACTGCAGAACTCAGAGTAAAGTTTCTTCATGTCGTCTGCACACGGACCCGAGAACTGAACACACACATGATACATGTTAAACATACATGACACTTATCACACACACAACACAGACATGGTCCTGAGACCTCCTGGTCCTGTACAGACCAGGTCCTGAGACCTCCTGGTCCTGTATAGACCTGGTCCCGGTCCCGGTGCCGTACCTGTCTGAGCAGCAGGTCTCCAATGCTACGGACGGTGAAGTTGCTGGTGCTGCCGGCCGCCAGCCCCTCCCTCCTCCTGGTCAACAGCTCAGACAGGAAGTTGGTGTGGAGCTCCAGCAGCTGGTCCAGACAGGGGAAGATGGTGTGGACCACACCCGCCTCCAGCATCACCTCCTCCAGCATCCCACGGCGGTAAACCCCCTCCATGATCCGCAGAGTCCGGACGTGATGGAACTCAGTCTGGATCAGTTCTAGAGACGGAAACAGTCTGAGTCTGTGTGTGTGTGTGTGTGTGTTTCTGTGTGTATGTGTGTTTCTGTGTGTTTGTGTTTCTGTGTGTGTGTGTGTATATGTGTGTGTGTGTGTATGTGTGTGTGTATATGTGTGTGTTTGTGTGTGTGTGTGTGTGTGTGTGTGTGTGTGTGTGTGTGTGTGTGTGTGTATGTGTGTGTGTGTGTGTGTGTGTGTGTGTGTATGTGTGTGTGTGTGTGTATATGTGTGTGTTTGTGTGTATATGTGTGTGTCTGTGTGTGTATGTGTGTGTATATGTGTGTTTCTGTGTGTATGTGTGTTTCTGTGTGTTTGTGTTTCTGTGTGTGTGTGTATATGTGTGTGTGTGTGTGTACCGTAGATCACGTCCTGCTGTTTGATCAGGTCTTTGTGTAGTGTCTGCAGGAAGCTCGGCTCCACCGCTGTGCTCCAACTGTCGGCCTGAACACAACTTCCCTCCACCTGCAGCTCCTCCAGCAGGGGGCTCCACCACCACTCACCTACACAAACACAAACACAAACATACACACACAAAATCAGTGATGTAACAGCTTCAGAGCCTCCTGGTGGAAACAGGAAGTTCCATGAACAACACACACCTTCATCGGTCAGAGACTCCATGGATAAAGTCCTGCTCCTGAAGTTCAGAGACTCGGTGGACTGAGACAGAATCCTCTTGAAACCGACAGAGTCCTCAGTCCCCCTGATAGACAGACAGGTCAAAATGTTGTTAGATTATTAAAAACCTGTCTGTTCGCCGACTGGACAAACACAACAGCCAATCAGATCGTTGCTCAGCCTCACCCTGCGATGTTGTTGGTCGACACGCTCTTTGCCAGCGAGAGTCCGGACCGAACTCGTCTGGACCCGAGCAGCGACTGACGGAGACTGTCGGACGGATAGATCGCCGAGCTCGGACGCTCCTTCATCATCGGAGCTGCGGACGAACACACAGAACTTTATTAATATCACTACGTTTCCCATCATGCAACAGGACGTTATCATGTTACCATGTTATCTGTTATCATGAGACAGACATGTGGACTCACTTTTGGTCCTCATGGCGACGGTTGGTAGAGCTGAACTGTTCCTGGACATAGTCAGTTTCTGTTGCTGTTTGAGAGAAGACAGACAGGTTCTCAGAGAGGAAAGACAGGAGGACAGACAGGTGGACAGACAGGTAGACAGGGAGACAGACAGGAGGACAGACAGGAGGACAGACAGGTGGACAGACAGGTGGACAGGGAGACAGACAGGTCTTACCTTCTGCTTCATCTTGGCACAACTGGCCAAACTGTCTCTGCAGCGATTGTGGATGGTGACATTACAGGCTGAGAGAGACAGGTAGAGAGACGGGTAGAGAGAGACAGGTAGAGAGACGGGTCAGTGACAAGTCGTTCATGTGGACTCAGCTGTTTAAATCATTATCGATCGTTTATTGATGATTTGTTTGTCGATGACCTCGTCTCTAATCATTTCCACATTTAGTCTAAAAACAATGTTTGAGTCTGAACCGAGGAACGTGATTGGTTCATTCATGTGATCATGTGATCGTGACACCAGGTGAGAAGGTTTCTGTTTGATCCAGATCACAGGATTTAGATCCAGATCTAGACTCAGATTCTGAGTTATTCTAGACTCTAGACCCTGAGAAAGCTACAGAAAACACACAGGAAGTCCACAACCCTGCTGCACAGACCAGAATCAGAGACCAGAAACCAGAACCAGAACCAGAACCAGAACCAGACTCTGTTGGTCTTTCTCTCTTTCACTGTTAAAAATGTGACTTTACTTTTTCCAGCGTTCAGTTCAGCTGATGTCATCGCCTTAAACCAACAGTGTTATAAATAGAGAGAGAGAGAGTGTGTGTGTGTGTGTGTGTGTGTGTGTGTGTGTGTGTGTGTGTGTGTGTGTGTGTGTGTGTGTGTGTGTGTGTGTGTGTGTGTGTGTGTGCGTGTGTGTGTGTGTTTCTGTGTGTGTGTGTGTGGGTGTGTCTATGTTTGTGGTCGAACTGTTTTAGTCTCAGACTCAGTTTCTCGGTTCCCGTTTCAGAAGCTTTACATGTTTCTGAGATTAAATCACTTGGATACTGGTCTGGGTTCCACATCAGGTCTGGAGTTGACATCAGGTCTGGAGTCGACATCAGGTCTAGAGTCCACATATCAGGTTTGGAGTCCACATATCAAGTCCAGAGTCCACATTAGGTCTTGAGTCCACATCAGGTCCAGAATCCACATATCAAGTCCAGAGCCCACATCAGGTCCAGAGTCCATATCAGGTCCAGAGTCCATATCAGGTCCAGAGTTCACATATCAAGTCCAGAGTCCACATCAGGTCCAGAATCTCAGAGTTCTATTAATAACGTGTGTCATGTGGATCCAGTTCTGAAAACCAGACAATGTTGATAAAATCCAGTTTGTCCTGAAACCAGGTTCCCGAGACCTGCAGTTGGACCAGGTTCTGCTTCTGGTCCTGGTTCTAGTTCTGGTCCTAGTTCTAGTTCTGGTTCTGGTCCAGAGGTCGACTCATCAGATTAATCTCAGTTTGTCAGAAACAAAGCAGCTGCTTCGATTACAATGGCTCACACACACACACACACACACACACACACACACACACACACACACACACACACACACACACACACACACACACACACACACACACACACACACACACACACACACACACACACACACACACACACACACACTAACTGAATGAACAAACACATGTGTCCATTCGACCCAGTTCTCAAGCTTCAATCCCAGTAGCCAATCACAATGTAGGTCAACAGGTCACACACACACACACACACACACACACACACACACACACACACACGTCGGTCCATTGTTTTCCCGGGGGCAGAGTTAACAGAGTTAACATGATCTCAGCTCTGTGTGTGTGTGTGTGTGTATGTGTGTGTGTGTGTGTGTGTGTTAATCCTCCTTCACAATGAACAGATGTACATCTTTAGATTAACACACACACACAAACACACACTCACAGGCTGTTTATATTTACATTATATTCATTTGTCAGTTAAACAAACTAAACAAACACAGATGATCAATTCACATCCTGGAACCGGTTCAAGGATCCAAAACCACTTCAAACCTGAGACCTGGTTTGTGTTTATATGTCGTTTACCTGTTGTTGTTTATATGTTTTGTTTATACATTGTTAACATGTTGTTTACAAGTTATTTATGTGTGTTATTTACATGTTGTGAACATGTTGTTTATGTTTTATTTACATGTGTTGTTTTACATGTTGTTCAGGTTTTGTTTGTGTTGTTTACGTGTTGTTCAGGTTTTGTTTGTGTTGTTTACATGTCGTGTTGTTTACGTGTGTTTACCTGGGCAGCTGAGCGCCTCCTTGGCCGTGATGCTGCGGTGGCAGGAGGAGCAGAGCGTGGTGGACGACACCGTCAGGGAGGTGAACAGGTGACCGTTACTGGAACGAGCCTCCCGCTCTCGCGCCTCCTTCTCCCGCTCCTTCAGCCGCTCCTTCTCCTTGTTCTAAACACGGGACAAGAGACAATCAGTGTCATTGATCGGCCGATCGGGTATTAGTCGGGTGCCGAGAATCAAACTCGTCTGTCATTGGTTCACCAGAGTCACGTGACCTCAGGTGTTCTGTGTGAACAGATGAAGGATCAGGTTCAGTTCTGTTTGGATCTTTGTTCTCAAACACTGAACCGGTTTTTAGTTTCAGCAGAACAAAGACGAGAAGGAAGGAGAGGCAGAGAGCAGGGTGATGTCCAGGTCTAGTTCCTGGAACCAGGTCTAGTTCCTGGAACCAGGTCTAGTTCCTGGGTTGTGAAACATGTTACAGATCAAATGTATCAAACTGTTTCAAACTGTTTCAAAAGTGATGAGTTGTGTTTTTTTTCCTCAGATCAGATCAGTAGTGATTCAACGTCGACTCTTCGGTCTCAGGTTCAAATTATATATAAATAAACAACCAGTCTGTAAATGTTGATATTAATAAGTAACAAGTTAAGTAATATAATTTATTTATCTAACCCTTTACAACCGCCTGCAGACAACCAAAGATTAGACAACTCAAAAACAAGAACATAAACAAATAAAAAATCATCAGTGCGTAAAGTATAAGTGTCACCACTCTCCTGGGTATTAAAAGTCATCCTGAGTAAATGTTTTTTAGTTTTATGTTTTGATCTGAAGTCGTCCTAGAGGAGTTTACCTTGACAAACGCTGGTTGGACAAACAGTTCAAACCTCAGCTAAATAAAAACAGGCGAGGCCATAAAGAGCTTTAAGAGCTTTAAAAACAAACGTGAAACGTTTAAACTGAAGAGCATATAGATGTGATGTGTTGCTGCGACTGGAACGTGTCAACATATAATCCACATGTAATCAAGTCTGGAAGCGATTAAAGTTTCCTCGAGGTCGTGACGACTCAGATGAGGTTGAGCTTTAACCAGCAGACGTAGTTTGACTCAACAACACTGTTGATTTGTTTGTCAAATCTCAAGTGGCGGCGTTAGACTGAAGTCTGAAGACCAGGACAATCGTCACGGTAACGCCAAATATAAAAGATCCTGTTTTATCTTCATTTAAATGAAGAAAATTCTGACTCAACCAATATTTAAAGAGGAACTCCAACACATGTGAGCCATGTTGGTCAGCCAGGAGCCTCACCAACATGACACCACGTCTCTTCTCCACCATGTGGTTGTGTCTCTACTCTACTGGACTCTACTGGACTCTACTGGACTCTACTGGACTCTACTCAGTCTGGTAGCAGACACGTTGTTTTCCATCACAGTTTGTTTCCTCCTCCATGTGAATGTGGTGAGTGGAGTCAAACTGCTAAACTACTCGCTTGACAGTGAAGTGAAGTGAAAGTGATTACATTGTCATTGAGCACACTGCTGGACAGCGCCGGGGTGCATGTGTGGGGACGGTACCTTGAGCTTTAAGTGCATTAGTGCAGTAGCAGTTGGTGGATTCGAACCTGTGACCTTCCTTAGCCACCACTGCCCCAAATGATGACCACTTCACGAATTTGAATGTCACCCTCGTGCAGGGCCCGAGCTAATATTCTCTGTATCGTTCCAGTTTTTAGTATATCTGCTACTGAAGTAACAGTGTTTTCACTTGGTGCTAGTTTCTGGTTCCAGCTACTGTTTTAATTCCTACTCTGTGGAGGAACCAATGGAGTCCAGTAGAGCAGAGATACAACCACGTGGTGGAGAAGAGACGTTTGTCTCTTTAACTCATTAGTGGTAAAGAAACAAGAAGAAGATGTTTGTTGAATCAACCACTGATACAAACCAACACCTTTTCCTGCTGCTTCATATTAAAACCTTCACTCCGGCAAACTAGCTGGAGGCTTTTATTGTGACGTCTAGACAGGAAATGTTTTGGACTTTGACGAAGGCGTCAGAAACCAACAGAGGTGTGTGACAGTTGATTAAACTCCTGTTTTCTACCGGTTCTTTACTACTGAGTTAAACAGACGTAGTGTTATGTTGGTGAGGCTCCTGGCTGATGTTGAAAGATGTTCAGCCTCTTTAGTGACACAACATCACTGTTTACTTTGACTTTAGAAATCTGCCCTGATCATTTAGTTTATCAGCTGCCTGGTCAGACTCACCACTACCACCACATCTACACTAACGTAGACACTGTTTGTTTCACTGACATCAACTCAGAGTTCAGAGTTCACCTTTAACATCAGTGAAAACATTATGAGTCAGGTTGAGAATAAAGTTGATAATATATATATATAATATAATGATTAATAAGTGCATTTATGATCCTGAGAAAAGTGTGAAATGTTCGAAATGTTCTTCACACTCAGATACGATTGACCTCTTTCTTTCTTCACTGCAGCAGCTTTTCCCTTTTTAATAAACAACCAGATTGTAAAAAAATATATATTGAAGTTGATTATTGATTGATATCATTCATTGATTTATTAGATGATCTTCTTTAGACGGTGAACTTTAGACTAAATATTCAAAACACAGTTTGTTTGTTTTATATGTGACATAACATTTGTTTTTACTTCAAACAGCAGATGAAGCACTAACCCACATTACAGGAAACTTGTGACACTGAAGATAATGAACCGGATGATGATGATGATGAAGCTGTAACAGCTCATTTGTCCCACATTTAACACTTTATCTCCTGAGCTCAGTAACACACGAAGCTGCTTCGTCAACACGTTTATAAGAACACGTCTCCTGCGTTTTTGTGTTAAATCTAAAGACGCTGCTACAGACTGGTCCGGTCTACAGACGTCCATGATACTTTATTTAACTGTCTGGTTGTTTGTTTGTGTTGTTTTTGTGTTAAAGCTCGTTGTTAAAATCAGCGCACAAATGTTTTTAGACTCCAAATCTGAACTTCTCTTTTCTCTGGACTGTTTTTCACATTAACTTCTGCTCTGGACAGGGAGGGGCAGGAAGAGGAAGTGTCAGACTGTGTGTGTGTGTGTGTGTGTGTGTGTGTGTGTGTGTGAGACAGTTAGAAAAACGACTGAGACCTGAACCACATAAAACCAGGCCCTGAGACCAGTCTACTTCCTGAGACCAGTCTACTTCCTGAGACCAGTCTACTTCCTGGGACCAGTCTACTTCCTAGGACCAGTCTACTTCCTGGGACCAGTCTACTTCCTAGGACCAGTCTACTTCCTGAGACCAGTCTACTTCCTGGGACCAGTCTACTTCCTAGGACCAGTCTACTTCCCAGTTCTCTGATGGTCATTAAAAACTGAAGGAAAGAATCAACTACAACTCCCAGGATGCATTTCTGCACAGACACACAGCCAATCACAGAGCTTCAAGTCAAAGGTTCTGAAAAATGATTTGAATTTTGGTGAAGGCAGCGAACTTGACTGTGTTGATACGTCACCGACAAGTGTGTGTATTGATCGATCGGTGCAGCGACGCTGTGTTTAAACAGGTTCAGTGATCTGCTGATTGTCAGTGATCAGCTGATCAATAAAGAAAGAGCTCAGTGATGGAGGAGAATAAAGAGACCTCTGTCTGAGGGAGGGGGAGGGGGTCATGAGACTGAGACGGAGAGACACAGAGACAGAAAGAGACACAGAGACAGAAAGAGACACAGAGACAGAGAAAGAAAGAAACACAGAGACAGAGACAAGGAGGGAGTCATGTGAAAAGCAGGTAACTCATCGACTCCGTCATGTGACCCCAACACACTGACCTCTGATCAGGTGAAACCAAAACTAAAACCAGACCAGGACCAGACTCAAGACTCATACCAGGATGAGACTCAGAGCAGGATCAGTAAATATCACAGACGATGGTTGATCTGTGTTTCCAGATCACTATATTTGACTGATATTGTCGCCCAGCGGACAACGAAGACCAGACCCACAGAGACTAGACCCATGAAGACTAGACCCACAGAGACCAGATCCATGAAGACTAGACTCACACAAACCGGACCACATGATGTCCAGTCTAAAGACAAATTTCCTGTTTACGTCTGTGACGTATTTATGTCTCAGCTCAGCGTGACCTTTGACTGAACGTGCACATCACACATCACCTGCTGCTGCAATGAATCATGGGATAAGAATGACGGACCGGTCTGCACTAGTGACGGAGGAACACGTTAGTTCACATGAGACCAGGACCAGACTGTGACTAGGACCAGACACAGACCAGGACCAGACTAAGATCAGGATCAGACTAAGACCAGGAATGAGACTAGGACCAGATTTAGACCAGGACCAGACAAGACCAGGACTCAGACTAAGACCAGGACTGAGACCAGGACTCAGACAAGGGCCAGACTAAGATCAGGATCAGACTAAGACCAGGAATGAGACCAGGACCAGACTAAGTTCAGGATCTGACTAAGACCAGGAATGAGACTAGGACCAGACTGAGACTACGACCAGATTTAGACCAGGACCAGACAAGACCAGGACTCAGACTAAGACCAGGACTGAGACCAGGACTCAGACAAGGACCAGACTAAGACTAGGAATGAGATCAGGACCAGACTAAGACCAGGAATGACACCAGGACTGTGACTAGGACCAGACACAGACCAGGACCAGACTAAGATCAGGATCAGACTAAGACCAGGAATGAGACTAGGACCAGACTGAGACTACGACCAGATTTAGACCAGGACCAGACAAGACCAGGACTCAGACTAAGACCAGGACTGAGACCAGGACTCAGACAAGGACCAGACTAAGACTAGGAATGAGATCAGGACCAGACTAAGACCAGGAATGACACCAGGACTCAGACCAGGACCAGGACTCAGACCAGGACCAGACTCAGCAGCAGAAATTAAATTGTTTCATTGTTGTGACTTTAATTTGTTTCAAAATAGTTTCAATTTGTTTCATCTTCACCTCAGAGGTCAAAGGTCAAATACACGTACACTTCCTGTATGACACACACACACTTATAAACACACACCCCCATAAACACAGACACACACACACACTGATATGTAGACACACACTCATACACTGACACACACACTTGGCCTCCCCTCCCCCCGCTCGTTTCCTCCTGCAGGACAAAGCGGCCACGCTGCTGTTTAACGGACACACGAGACCCACGAAACACGGATAAAGTCACGGAGTTCACACACACACACACACACACACTGTAATACACACACACACACACACACACACACACACTGTAATACACACACACACACACACACACAGTAACACAAACACACACAATGTAACACAGACGCCATAAAAAAAGAGCGAAAGAAAAGAAAAAAAGTCCGTTTCCCGTTTCTGAGCTGCGTCAACTTCACGTCTGTTCCTAAACACACCGATCGATGATCGATCACCGATCGATTACCGATGACTGGGCTCAAACCCGAACACAACTATTGATCCGTTCCAACATCTGCATTAACGGAACCGACGTGTTTCCAGATGTGAAAGAGACAAAGAGCGAGAAGAGACAGAAAGTGAAGCGGACTCCTTCAGTCCGCCTCAGTCCGCGGTAACACGCCGCAAACTGTCCGACCCGTTTCCAATCACCAATATCGATCTGTTTCGATCACTAAAGTCCGCGTGCACGCGCCGGGAGCGTGTTTCTTTCTTTTTTTCCCGGTGAACTCACCTTCAGGTTGATTTCCTTCATCCTGTCCTGTCTCCTGCTCTCCAGCAGCCGGGACATCCCTCACACCACAGCCGCCTCACCTGCCGCACGCGCTGTCGGCTTATTGATAAATAACCGATAACTGATTGATAACTGATCGATAACTCTTCTGAACCTGATAAAGTCAGGAGCGCTTGGTTCTGGTCCCGAAGAGTCGCCAGTCCAACCTTCAGTGGGCGGAGCCTCCGTGTGATTGACAGCCGCTCTCTGTACTTCTGACCAATCACAGCTCAGCCCGCTGCCGGAGCGCTCAGCCAATCCGCTGTCTGCTCGCACCTCAAGCCCCGCCCGAGAGCATCTGCCGGGGAGCGTTGGTTTTTGACGTCGGGGCGGTGGCGTGGCAGGTGTGGGTGGGGTTAGTCTCTATGACAACGTGTCGACGTGTCATGTGACGTAAAACAGCCAATCACGAGCCACAGGGATGTCACGTGAGTGAAAATCTATACGATCTGGACAGGATCGATTAACTCCGCCCACCGCCGCTGCAGAGGACAACATACACTGTGTGACGTGGAACCACGGAGCCCTGACTCCACCCTCCGCGTGCAGCAGCGGTGTAAAAAATGAAACGCACCGCGACACAAAGACACAAAGATACACGGAGGAAGTACTGCGTTACTGTACTGCGTTACTGCGTTACCGTACTGTAGTACTTGATTCACTACTGCAGTAAATAGCCAGTAGTGCTGCAGTACTGCATTGAACTATACAACTGTATAACAAGTAGTGCAACAACCAGTAGTACTGTAGTGTACTGTAGTACTGCAGTAGTAAAATGACCAGTAGTACTGTAGTTCTGCAATATATTACTGCAGTAGTACAGTACAACAGTGTAGTTCTGCAGTAGTACAATAACCAACAGTGCTGTGATGTACTATAGTTCTGCAGTAGTACAGTAGCAAAGAAGTACTATAGTACAGTACTACTGCAGTACTGTACTATAGTACTGGTTATTTTACTACTGCAGAACTGTAGTACCTATTTACTAGTTATTTTACACCTGTAGTAGTACAATGAAGTATGGCAGTAGTGCTGTAGTACTGCTCTTGCAACTGAACTCTTGCAGTGCAGTACTAGTAATATCACTAGTACTAGTAATAGTAAAAAAAACACACCACTACAGTGTTGCTGCAGTAGTACTGCATTGAACTACAGTACTGTTGTAGTACAGTACTGTACCACTGTAGTTCAATGCAGTAGTACTGCAGTACTGGTTAATTTACTACTACTGTAGTTCTTATTTACTAGTTATTTTACTACTGCAGTTGTAAAATAACAATAACAAGTAGTGCTGTAGTACTGTATTGTACTGAAGTACTACAGTACAATAGTGTACTACTATAGTACAACACAGCACTCTTGCAGTACTGCAGTACTATACGTCATTGTTGTGGTTGTTACATGACCAATAGTAACAGTACTACTGTAGTTCTGCAATATAATTACTGCAGTAGTAAAATAACCAGTAGTACTGTGCTGTACTATAGTTCTGCAGTAATACTACTTTTGTACTACTACAGTACTGTAGTACTTATTTACTATTTACTAGTTATTTTACACCTGCAGTTGTAAAGTAACTCGTAGTGCTGCAGTACTGTATTGTACTGAACTGTACTACTGCAGTGCTACTCGTTGTTTTTGTTGTTACATGTTTATTATTTATTGTTGTTTTTGTTTGTTGTTTACTGACGGAGCTGATTTTAACGTTGAACATGTTTTTCAGGCGTTAGACTGACACACACTGAACCCACTGTTACAGACTCTGACTATCTCCTGAAACAAACATCTGTTCACAGCTGTCGACTGGTACAGACCGATACCACGGTTACCACGACAACCACGACAACACGAAACACACACAGGAAGTGACATCATCCCGCTGACCTCAGGGGAAACTAATGGCTGACAGCGCCTCCTGCTGGTCACAGATACAACCTGCAGCTCAGAGCTGAGGAGATCAGACGCCTCCTTCTGGACCAGGTCTCACAGAAACCAGGTCCCAGGTAGACCAGGTCTCACAAAGACCAGGTCTCACAGAAACCAGGTTGTAGTTAGAACAGGTCCTAAAGAGTCCAGGTTCCATATTGCCAAGTACACACTACTACACAGTACTACACTGTATTATACTGTACTACACAGTACTACACTATGCTGCAAAGTACTACAAAGTACTACACACTACTACACTTCACTACACAGTACTACACTGTGATCACCTCCTTACTAATGTACTCAGTTGGTCCTAGTAACTGGACGCAGTATTTGTACTTTTACTTTGTGTCAGAACCGCTCGGTTTATTTTTGAGTCTGTTCCTTTAAGAAACTTCACCTGCCACGACCACGTGACGCGGCCACACCTGAGCTGGACTTCCGGTGAATTTCACAACAACATCAACATCAACAACAGAAGAGGAGGAAGAGGAAGAGTTTCGGTCAGTTTTTAATCTGTGTCTGTGAATCATTCTGGACCAGGTTTAATCCGGGTTTATTAATCCGGATCCGGTCTGTTCAGACTCGGGTCATTTTATGTTAGCATGTTAGCATAGTAGCATGTGAGCACGGAACTGTTAATGAAGTCTTCTCCTCCACTTCGATTATCGATCGATTTAAAGTTTATTTCCGGTCAGCGATCATTTACACGTGCGGTCGATGTTAATGACGTCGTCGATGACGCGATGAACTCGAGCGGATCTCATTTCATTTCGCCTGTTTTGATATTTTAAGTTTATTCTGAAACATGTCATGTCCGCCATGTTGCGCTCGTCGAGTGACGTCATATAGACGAAAGGTTCAAAGGTTTTTTTTATCACGTTTGTGTAAAAACAGCATTTAATATTAGATCAATTCAAAATTTTATTTAATATATTATAAATATAATAATTAAGTGAAATTAAATTGAATTACAGTTTCATCCAGACTCCAGAGACAAAACCTGAACCAGATCAAGACCAGGTCACATGTCCTTGTCTCTGTCCTCTCATGTGGTCCCGGACTGACATGATGCTGAGACCAGGACCAGGACCAGGACCTGGATTATGGGTGTAACAACGTGTCAGACGTGTTAACCTCATCTCTGTCTCTATCAGGTGACGTTAAGATGGACGACAGCGGAGGAACAAGGGGAAGAATGAGCGAGGGAGAGGAGACGATGAAGACGGCCAGGATGGAGCCCAGTACGCTACAGTGGCCCGGAGACAGACAGACAGACAGACAGAGGTGGACAGACAGGAAGGGGCGACCGGTCGAGTGTGAGGTCGAGCGCAGCGGCCAGTTGGACCGAGAGCGAGAGAGAACTGATGGCGGAGGGGAAGAAGAGGAGGGGTGGAGGGAAGGGTGGGGACGAGAGGGCGGGGTTAATCGGAGAGTGGGCGGAGACTACGACACACCTGGGTAAAGAGCACAACGAACCTGAGGAGAATCACCTGCCGGAGAAAGCAGCTCAGGTGTTCAACCCTGCAGTGACCGTGCTCCCTACCCCCACCTCACCTCGAGGGAGTGAAGCATTCTGGGAAATGGAGTCAGAGAAGAGTCCCTTCCTTGGTACCCGAGGAGCCAACCAGGACTACAGCCAACATGGCTACCAGTTCGAGTGGACCGAAGACACGCCCCCTTCCAAATGTAAATATACCTTCTTCTTTAACCAGGCTCTGTCAGGTGGGCGGAGTTTAACCAGAGTCTCTTGTGGGCGGAGTTTAACCAGAGTCTCTTGAGGGCGGAGTTTAACCAGAGTCTCTTGTGGGCGGGGTTTCTCCCGTGTCTCCCTCAGGTGGGCATTGCTGTCCTGGCCGGGATATCCTGAAGATGGGCGTGTCCCTGGTGATGTCAGCGATCTTCTTCCCCTTCCTGGTGTGGGGGGGGTTTGTGTTCCTGCCGTTCGATGCCCCCCTGCTGGACGGCGCCCCCCTCCGTCTCGTCTACACGCTGCGCTGTTCCGTGTTCGCCACCGCCCCCATCGTCCTCGGTAAGTACGAGCTCATTCCTTGTTGTGTGTCCCCATGGCAACTGTCTCACCTGTCCGTCCGTCACCCTCAGGTTGGCTCGTGTTGGGCGCCATTCGGCTGCGTTCGGGCGCGCTGCAGCCTGCGTTTGATGAGGAGGTAAAGGAGGCGGAGCCCCAGGAGGTCACCATCCACCGACGCTTCGTCTCTGACTCCGCCTCCTTGTTCCTGATCTACTTCCTGCAGCTGGCGGTCATGGCGATGTACATTAGCCAGGAGTACCTGAAGCTCGTCCCGCTGCTGACCGTCATCTTCGCCCTCGGACGGTGAGTCACCGCTGCCGCCATCAAACCGCCGCCGAACTTGGTTCAGGTGTGTAAAGGTGCGTTTGTTTTGTACGTAGGTTGATTTACTGGGTGGCCGCCGCCTTCGGAAGCAGCATACGCAGTTTCGGGTTCGGCCTCTCCTTCCTGCCGAGTCTCGTCATGATGGTCGCCAACATCTACTTCATCTTCACGGTGGAGGCATCGGGCTCCATCTTCAGCGTCCCGACGTCCTGAGGTTCTGACTCCGCCCGCCGGCAGACAGAGGTTCTGGGGATGAGATGAAAGCTGATCAATAATTAATAACAATCAGAAATATTTCTAATCACATTTGTTTGTTTTTTTGTAGAAACTTTATTTTTATGAAACTGTCAAACAGAAATCAGTGTATAAAGCCCCGCCCACCTCTCGTATGACCCCGCCTCCTCGTGTTCATGTGATTAATTATTAGTAAAAGTTTCTATTGATCTTTGTTCTTCGTCTTGTTGTAAACTGTTTTGTCCTCGTCAGGCTCCTGTAGAAGAATAATCCAGTGATGTGATCGGTTTGTAGCAGCGGTTGTTTGTTTGTTTATGTTATTTTTGTGTTGGTTCATTTTTATAAATTTTTATTTTGTAAATTATTTGACTTGTTTTACTTTAACATTTCACAATAAAAGAACCACCTCACTTCCTGTGTCTCGCTCCTCATCGATCATCATTTCTTTCTCTCGTCGTCGTTTGTTTCTCCGGTTGAACCGGTTGAACCGACATACGACACCAAGCGCTTACATGTCACAGGAAGTTCTATAAAGCTGCCTTCAAAGTAAAAGCACAAGTTTAAGCATTTGATGTTGTTTCTAATGAGTTTTATTAACCCTTTTTTTATTATTAGAAGTTTTAGATGTTTGATAATAAACAACAAAAATGAAACAATATGAATGAATCTGAATGAGCGACAAGAAAAGTAAACAGGATTTAAACTTTTACAGAACAGAAGTGAAAGTTTATTTAGTTTGATTCTGTCACATTGTTTCATCATCATTATCATTAATTAAAATGATTATTATTATTATTGTTGCTGGATCAACAGCTGATGATGAATCTTATCTGCATCCGTCACTAAAGAGGAACATTTAAAGAGGAAGTGTAAAAAAAAAAAAAAAAAAAAACCAAAAGAAACTCTGTGACTCTCTAGTCTGGTTTCATTTCTCTGGAAATTTATGTTCAGTCTTTTTCATTTAAAACAAACAAACAAACAAACGCTTTATTTATTTATTTCTGTAGCTCCTGACAGCAGGCAGGACTCTTATTTTGAAAGCTCAGGTGTTTGTGAGGTGAGTGTGCGGAGACACACACACACACACACACACACACGGTGTCGGTCTTTGTGAAGTGAGTGAGGTCTACAGACAGAAGAGGCTCTGAACTGTGGAAACATTGTGTTTCTTCAGGATCGACGCGTCAAAACAAAACGACGAGTCGAGTGTTTGTTGTTTTTTTTTTTTTTTTTAGTTTGTTTTTCTATGGAGCCTGTGACTGTGAGGAGGAAGTCGTGTTTACTACGACTGCGAGAAAACTGCCCCTTCAGGAAGCTACGCAGACAAACATACGGTCAGTGTTGACATTAAACTTAAAGAAAAGAAAAAAGAAACTTTAACTGAAACTAGTTTGTTCCAGTTTAAAATAAAAGATTAAATCTGTTGTAATGAACATGTTGTTATTGTTTGTGATAATTGTAACGATGTTTCAGGCTGACTGACCTCTGACCTTTCATCACTTCCTGTTTCCAGCTTTGTCGTCAGCAGCCTCGTCTCCTATTGGTTCACACTGGAACAACGCTGACCCGTCGACCGCCAACCGACCAATCAGCACGGTCTACGGCTCGCAGCCCCTCCCACCTCTGGCCAACGTCCGTTCTCTGAACCAATCACAGGCCGTCGTAGGTGAGTCCATCACTTCACTGATTAAAAAGAAAAAACAAACAGAAACTTTTAGTTTGAAGCAAACTGTTTTCTGCAGATATTCACATGGAAGAGGATCCTCAAAACCACCACAATCAGAACCGGAACCAGAACCAGCAGAACGTGATGTGGGACAGGATGGGTACGGATGACGGGACCGACACATCAATAAACGTCAAAATAAAAGTTTGTCTCTTTTTAAAAGTGATTGTTTCGGTTTTATTGTTTCAGACCTCAGTGATGACGTCGACCCTGAGACTGGAGAACGAGCTCAGGATTGACTCCGCCCCCTCACCTGTCGCTCTCAGGGAACAGGAAGTGTACATGTTTGATGCGTTACTCTTGACTTGTTTTAAAAGTTTGAGCCATAAATGTTGATAAAATAAAGTAAAGATCAATCGTCACGTAGCGTTAAGACGTTTGATCGTCCGGTGACTGTTCGGATTATTTATGTTTTACTGTGAAGTTTGTTTTTAACCTTCAGGGACAATAAAGTTGAAGTGAAACAGTTTCAGTTTCCTGTCGAAAGTTGTTGACGTTTTATTCTGAAAAAATTAAATGAAAGAAGGAACTGTTGATTCTGATGAAAAATGTTTTATTTTGTAAAAAAAAAAAAAAAATCATATTTTTACAAAAAAAACGTTAAATAATCTGAAAGTTTCATATTTACATTTTCTCATTTACAATAAACACATGGTGATCTTTAATCAACCCTTTCACAATAAAAGTCCTTGTGGCTGCAGCTCTCCTGATTGGTTCATATCAATCTTCCTCCTCATTGGCTGCTGTAGACTCAGTGGGCGGAGCCTCGTCTTCAGAACTCGTCTGACGAGCCGCCGTCCGAAACAAGCGCATCAAATCTCGAAACCTGCGAGAAACCTGGAAACAACAGGAGACGTCACATGATCGTATGTCACACGATCGGTATCGAAACTGACGTGAAACACGTGTTGTGTCGTCGCTTTGACCTTTGACCTTGGATCATATGAACGTGTCAAAAGTTCAACGACACGAACATAAAACAACGTGAAATCGAACAAATCACAGCAACAGCAGAATAACAGCCAATCACCTCAGTGGGAGTCTTGTTGCCGAGCAGAGTAGAAATCGCCTGGAACGTGTTCTGATTGGCTCCTTCCTGTTGACATGTGGTCAGGATGACACGGTCGGCCTCCCTGTAACACAACAAGGTAAACATCAGCAGGAGGAGGTGGGAGGAGCAACATGAGGAGGAGGAGGGCGCGGGGCAGAAGGAGGAGCAGTGGGAGGTGTGTACCTGGTCCAGAGAATGACTTTCTCTCCACTCGCCGTCAGCGAAATGTTCTTGGCGCAGACGGGGAGGTCAGCAGGAGGACTGGGCCGAGGAGGAGCAGAGGGGGGCACTGATGTAGAAGGGGAGGAGGAGGTGTTGACAGTCACAGAGGGGGAGGAGTCTGTGTTAGTAACAGAGGGAGAGGAGGAGGTGATAGTAACAGAAGTGGGGGAGGAGGTGATAGTAACAGAAGTGGGGGAGGAGGTGACAGTAATAGAGGTGGGGGAGGAGGTGACAGCGACGGAGGGGGAGGTGGGGGAGACAGAGAGAAGGGGCGGCGCCTCCTCTCTCCTCCTCTTCACTGCCGGGCTGTTCTCCTTGTCAGTGTTCTTCCTCTCCTCCTCATCTTCATCTTCCTCCTCATCATCCAGCTCCTCTTCCTCCTCTTCCTCCTTTTCATCTGTCAGAGGGAACGGGACTTCCCATGATGCACTGCTCCGATCTGCTGATATAAACAACACTGGTAAAGAACACACACGCACAAATACACACACACACACACACACACACACACACACACACACACACACACACCTGGTTGAGGACTGTCGTCGTCGCCCTTCATCTCCAGGTATTTGTCACCTGTGTCTCCGTGGGCGGAGCTTATGTGCGAGTACAAAGGATCCAGGCTCTTCATGGCTCTGGACACGCCCCCTGAGGTCTGGAGGGGAGACAGGTGAGGTCAGGTGTGTTCAGGTGGGGTCAGGAGGGAGGAGGTGGATTCAGGTGGAGGACTAACCTTGTTGCCGTGGCAGCGAGAACATCCTTTCCTGCGGTAGCGGCGGATCTTAGCGTCGCGGCAGGGGCAGGGCCAGTCTTTGTCCGACCAATCACAGTCCTGCAAACACACACACACACACACACACACACACACACACACACACACACACACACACACACACACACACACACACACACACACACGGTCAGCGATGGCGTCCGTGACAGAAAGTTCAGCACAGCTGCTCCTTGTTCTCACCTTGTAGTTCCTGTGGGCGTCCATCTTCCTCCGCTGGCGCCGGCTCGTCATTGGTTGGATCTTATGCCCCTCCTCTTCCTCTTCGAGCTCCGGCAGCGTCACTTCCTCGAAGCCGTCGCTGACTCCGCCCCCCGACATCTGCCCGACACCGTCTCCACCGTCTGACCCCGCCCCGCCCTCCTCCGGCCAATGAGCTTCTTCGAACTGTCCAGGGCGAGCGGGAGGGGGGCGGAGCTCATCGAAGAATACCCAGAATTCAGCTTGAAGGTGGGTGTGGCCTTTCAGCAGCGTGGCCATCTGAGCTTTGAGCTGGAAAAGAGAACGAGAGCTGATCAATAACGTTTATAGATAAAGTGAGATGATCAATCAATAATCGATTAGTTATCAGTTATATACTAGTAATAAAATACTAATTAGTGATTGATTGTGACCAATCAATCATTGTTTTATCAGCGATTGATCTGTGATAGATCACTACCCAATCGGTGATTGATAATGATAAATTACTTTTATGATAAATCAGTGATTGATCGCAATTGTTAGATAATTACGATCATAATAGATCAGCACTCGTTATCAGTGATTGATCAATCCTCAATCAGTAATTTCCGTGACTGATGACTGATTGTGCTAACTTCATAGATCGATCAGTGATCAATAACTGATCTATCACCGATCAGTGAGATATCAATTGATCACTAACTGATCACTGATGGATCGTTCTGACCTCGTGGATGCTGCTGGGGCTCAGGTCCGGTCCGGTCTGCAGAGCTTTGATGATCTTCTGATAATGTGACGGATTGTCTCCGAAGCTGATCTCCAGCTGTCGCAGGAAACGGCGACTGCGTTCGAACGCCTGCTGCTCCTCCAGCTGCAGACACCAGAGGATTGTGGGTAATCGACACTTCAATGCGGTCGGTTAGACGATCAATACTTAGATGATCTGATCAGACGCTCACCAGTCCGCACTGCAGCGCCTGCTCAGGGTGCAAGAAAGCGGCGAAGTCTCGGAGGAGGTCGGTGCGATCTCCCAGGATGCAACGCAGCTTCCTGAACAGCAGCACCACTTCCTGCCCGTCAGCCACCTGCTCGAACTCGCTGAGCAGAGACACAAACTCCTCCACCTGACCAGGTGCGTCCTGCAGCGCCTCCCTCACCTGTGGACACACACGGTGACACGCAGGTTAGCTCCTGTAGGGGTGGGCGGGGCCTCCCAGAGCTTGTGATACAATATTCTAATCTAAGATCAATAGGATTTCACAGACTGAGGGTTACAACATGGCGGCCTTTTAGACAGTCTCTATATTAATGGCTCTGGGCGTGACGACGGCGGCGGCGGCGCCCTCACCCTGCTCAGGTAGCTCTGAGCGAACGCCACGTCTTTGCTCTCTCTCTGCGGGTCGTTGTCCAGGATGTGTTCGTCCAACAGCAGCAGGAGTTTGGCGGCGTCTTTGCTGCGTCGCTCCTGACGACACCTCTTCAGACCGCGGTGAGGTCGGCTGCGACCTGGAGACGCACACAGACGTTAGCGTTAGAAATAGCCGTTAACGTTACCGGAAAACGGTGACCACAGAACGACTTCGGACCTCGTCCCCGTCCAGGACAGCGTCCTCCTCCTCTTGGCGTCCCTTCTCCTGACGGCGTCTCCTCCTCGTCTCCTCCAACCTTAGCGTTGTTTCCTTCTCCTGACTCCTCCCCCTTAGGCCCCTCCTCTTCCTCCTCCTCCTCCTCCTCCTGAGAGCCGGGGGAGGTCGGCGAATGGTCCTCCTCCGAGTCCCCGTCTCCACAGAGACGACGCTCGGCCGCTAACCAGGTCAACTGCTTCATGGTCTCCTGAAAGGTCAGAGGTCAGAGGTCAAACACTTCCTGTCTGTCAGACTTTACCTGACAGAACAACTTCCTGTTTACCTGTAACTCTGGAACCGACAGCACCGACTCCTCCGACGCTGATGACATCACTTCCTCTTCGTCTTCATCCTGAGTGAGGTCATCAAAGTCCTCCTCTTCCTCCTCCTCCCCCTGCCGGTCCTGATCTTCATCCTTATCTTTCTCTCCTTCCTCCTCCCCCCTCTGTCCTCCCCCATCCTCCCTCTGTCCCTCCTCCTCTTCCTCTCCCTCCCCTCCTTGCTCCCCACCTCCTCCTTCACCTGCTTCCTCCTCTGCACCTCCTTCTGAACCTCCTCCCTCTCTCCCCTCTTCCTCATCTCCACCAGTGTTTTCTCCTCCATTCAAAGTGACCACACCCACAACAGTCCAGTTCTCCTCCTCCTCCTGCTCCTCCTCCTCTTGCTGCTGCTGCTCCTCCTCCTGTGACAGTGGGCTCAGTGTTGATGCTGTTGAAGAAGCACTTTCTTCCTCCACCTGTCTCTCCACCTCCTCTAGGGGGTGGCGCCTCTGCTCCACCTCCTCTAGGGGGCGGGGCCTCTGCGCCACCTCCCCTTGCTCCTCTTGGTTTCTTCTGTGAAGCTGCTGCCCCAAAGCATGCTGGGAGGCAGTAGTGGGTGGAGCCTGGGATGGCATCACCATTTGGAAGAGGAAGTAGCTGGGCCTGATGGCGGCAGCTGAGCAGGGCATGATGGGATTTGTAGTGTCAAGGTTGGAGAGGGATGGGAGAGGGAGGAGGAGGGGCCTCGGAACACTCTGCTGCGTATTCTGGCCAATAGGAAAGCAGGGCTGGATGATGTCAGCATAGACGGGGTGGGTGGGGACTTGGTGAACAGCAGCCAATGAGGCGGCTCCACAGACAGAGGGCGGAGCTAATGAAAGCGCTCCTGAAACAGCGGGAGAGTGGGAGAGAACAGCGACACCTGGAGGCCGCAGGCAGATCTGCTCTACCTGTCTGTCTGACGGAGCTTTGGCAAGAGGTGGCAGAGATGCATTATGGGCCAGGGTGAAGAGGCGTCTGTGGTGTGTGGGTGGTGGCGGTCGCCGTGACGCCTTGTTCATCCAATAAGGATGAAGTCTGAGGCTGCAGCCGCGGGGGAGCGAGGGGGGGTAACAGCTGGAGCCCAGGCGGGTTTTCTGGATGATCAGCTGACTGTTCTACAGGTGAGAAGGAGTCACATGATGACGTCATACTGGTACTGACAGAGGTTAGTTAACATGTTAGTGACTGGTTAGTTAACAGGTTAGTGGATGGTCAGTTAACTTGACAGGTTAGAGACAGGTTACTTAACATATCGGTGATGGGTTAGTTAATGTGTCAGTGACGAGTTAGACAAGTTTGACAGTTTTGTTCATATGTTAGTGATGGATTAGAAACAGGTTAATTAACATGATGATGGACAGTTAACATGTTAATGACTGGTTAGGCTACTAGTTAGCAGTGGGTAGTTAGTTATCATGTTAACGATGGGTTAGTTTACTGTCAGTAAAGAGTTAGTTTACTGTTAGTAACTAGGTTAGTGAAGAGTTAATTTATTGTTTATTAACATGTTAGTGATGGTTTAGTTTACTGTTAGTTAATGGGTTAGTGATAGGTTAGTTTACTTATTGTAACTAGGTTAGTGAAGAGTTAATTTATTGTTAGTTTACTGTTAGTTAATGGGTTAGTTATCATGTTAATTAATGTATTAGTTTATTGTTAGTTAATAGGGTAGTTATCATGTTAGTTAGTTTACAGGTTTTTGTTTCAAGCTCATTTAATCCTGTAATCCGAGATAAAGACACCAGACTCTGGATCTGGATCTAGATCTAGACCTGAACCTGGATCTGGTTTAGTCAGACCTTGAGCCAGTTGGGCATGTTGGAGGTGTTTCTGTCCACCGGGGGCCGCTGGTCTCCAGGCTGAACTCGGCTGCAGGCGAGTGGCAGCGGGGGGGCGACTTTCTGTGTAAAGAACATCTGAGGACAACAAGACAAGTTTAACTTCACCCGTCCAACCGTTTCCGTGACTTGTAGTGATGATGTCACGCAGCCTTTGATTACATCACAGTGATGTCACCTTGATGACGTTGTTCGACGGCCCTCGTGGGCTGCTCATCTCTCTGACGTGTTTCCTGAAGTTCCACCGGTTTTTACACAGAAGGTAAGAGCTGATCAGCTGATCCGACTGAATTGTCCCCTCGAAGTGCTTCAATCCCAGAACGATCAGCCTGTACAGAGGCATCATGGGAAATATGACACATACCCGAGATAGATATCAGACTGATATATCAGGATGATGTTCGTCTGTGACTGTACCCGTCCTCTCCTGGGGTGTAAACGCTCCGGTGGTGGCGGCCATGGACGGCGGGGTCCAGACTGCAGACAGGAAGCAGCTCCGGGTAGAGGAACACGGGTCGGGTGGCGAATAGCCAGGCGGCGTCGGCGGGCATCAGAGGGAAGGCGTGGCCTAAAAAGAACCAAGACGAGCTGAGAGAGTGACGGACGAGAAGAACAACACATTTCACCGCACAACTGAGGTCCGGTTCTCCTCCTTACTGCTGGTACGAGGAGTCATCCTGGGGAGCCAACGTCTGGAGGCTGCAGGAGCAGCAGGAGCAGCAGGAGGATTCTCTCTCTGCTCCACCTCCTGCAGGAGATCTAGCGCCCCCTGCAGGTTACACACTCGGAAAGAGCTGGAATAAAACATCTGCTCCTGACGGCTGGCAAACTGCTGCAACTCCTCCTGGAGGGAGGAGAGAGGAGAGAGAGAGAGGAGAAGGGGAGGAAAACAGGAGGAAAAAGGGAGAGAGGAAGGATGGGGGAGGAGAAGGAGGAGAAAGAGAGGACGAGGAAGAAGAGAGAAAGGAGAGAGGGAGGTTAAAGAAAGAGATGTGAGAGAGGAGAGAGGGAGAAAACAGGAGGCGAGAGAAAGAAAGCAGGAGGAGAGGGAGGAGAGGGAGGAGAGGGAGGGAGGAGAGGGAGGAGAGGGGGAGGGGCGGAGTTTTTGTCATTTGCATCCATATGTTACTATCAACATAGTGATGGTGTCTCACTGACCAGGTAATGTTTGGTGACGGAGGCTTCATGGTCGAGGGCGGAGACACGACGACTCAGCAGGTGAACCTGAGTGAGCAGCTGGACGTGCTGCGACAGAGACGGAGACGTGTCACATGTTACATGTCACATGTCACATGTCACATGTCACATGTCACATGTCACATGTCACATGTCACATGTCACATGTCACATGTAATGCAGGAACCGTGTGACCACGTGATCCAGCTCTTACCTGCTGGATCTGTTGCTGCAGCTGTAGCTTCTGGTTCTGGTTCAGGTGCAGGACTGGACCCGTCCGTCCGGGAAGAACCAGGACGGGGCGGGTGTTGGTCTGCGGGGTGGGCGTGTCTTTCAGGTGTAGGTTGTCATGGTGATGGTTGGTGGTGTCCTGCAGCGCCCTCCTCTGCTGCAGAGCTTCGTACTGTTTTCTGACTGTTTGCCGTCGCTCTGTTAGCATCCCAGCTAACGGAGCGTCGAAGCTGCACAACAAACAACAAACGTGATGAGAAAAACCAGGGACCTGAGGTCACGTGATGACGTCATACTGGTACTGACAGAGGTAGTGATAGGTTAGTTAATGTGTCAGTGACAAGTAACGAGATGAGTTCACGTTAATGACGACAGGTTAGTGAGTTAGAGACAAGTCAGTTAACAGGTTTGCAACGGGTTAGTTAAAGTGTCAGTTAAGGTTGGTGGCAGGTTAGTTAACGTATTAGTGACGGGTCAGTTAACTAGTTAGAGACGGTTTAGTTTAGAGGTTAATCTATAGACTATTTAACAGATTAGGTGGGTTAATTAATGTGACTATTTAACAGATTAGTGATGTGGATTAGTTAACAGATTAGTGATGGGTTAGTGGGTTGTTTAACGGATTAGTAAACATGGTAGTTAAGCAGGTGAGGTCGTCATGGAGACGAGGACGGAGCAGGATGTCTCCTCACAGCTCGACTCTTCTTCATGTGTCTGAGTGAAGAAGCAGCAGCGGAGGACGTTTCTCTTCCTCCCGACCCAAACGGTCGCAGCACCACTCTGCTGCTCCGTCCCAACGGGAGGATTTCCCATCATGCATCAGACCAAAACACACATTTCGTCTTCGTACTTCCTCCTCGTCTTACCGTAAAGCCTGAGGGACATTGAATTTGGGTCCATTCTGCAACGGGGCCTCCTCTTCCTCCTCCTGCTCCTCCTCTTCCTCCACATGCTCCTCGGCCCTCACCTCCTCCTGGAGCTGCAGAGACCAGACGTCTGTATTTACCTGACAGTCAACGACATATGTGACGGCGCCTCAGCACCAACACCACCAACACCACCGCCATGTCATCGTGGCGTCAACTCACCGTGTCGAACAGCTCCTCCAGGAGCTCGTTCACCTCCCGCTCTGAAACACACGAAGAAGAGTTTACACATAATCAGTGTCTGACATCACTTCCTGTTTCCTGTTGGACCGACCTGCACTACAGGTCTGGACCAGGTCTGGACCTGGTGAGGGAGAGAGGAGAGTATCCGGACCTGGTGTTGTACCAGGTCTGGACCGGGACACCTACTAGTGATCTGGACAGCCCGGTCCGTCCTGTAGTCCTCCATGTCGGGTTCATCCATGTCGTCCAGGAAGTTGTATTCTGGGTCGTCATCATCATCAGCTTCCTCTGAAAGAAACAGAAAAACAAATTCACTTCCTGCTTGTTTGTCTGAACTTTGAAGCTCAGGTTCAGACTATTTGACCTCTGACCTTCGTTGTCGGACGCCATCAGACCCTGCAGCCACTTCATCCAATGGCGGTCCTCCTTCTGCGGCTCGTACATGTCAGCAGTGATGTCAGGAGCCAGAAGCTCCGCCTCCAGCTGACCCAGAGGAACGTTAACCAGACGCAGTTTGGAGCGTGTACGGTACGCGAGACAGCCTTCGTCATCATCATCGTCATCGTGATGATCGACTGTTTTTCTGTCCAGAGACTGAGAGACACATAGACGACGGGTGAGGACAGACAGGTGGGTTGGTGGGTGTATGTTGTGGGGGCGTGGCTTAGTGAGGAGCATCACCTGGTTGTAAGAGTAGGCGGGGCTACAGTCCAACTCCTCCTCCACAGCCTTCAGTCTCTCCAGGAAGGAGAGAGGAGCACAGGTGGAGGTCTGCTCTCTCAGGGGTCCAGGAGGTCTCTGAATAAAAGGTCAGAGGTCACATGGTCAAATGTCACAAAGGTCTCAGGGGTCAAAGGTCACATGGGTCACTGGGGTCATGTTACCTGTGGAGGCCCGTTAGCCTTCTGGTCTGAGTTGAGCTGCTGGAGTCTGAGAGGTGAAGCCAGACTGTCTGCATCACTGAGGAAGGTCTACACACACACACACACACACACACACACACACACACACACACACACACACACACACACACACACACACACACACACACACACACACACACAGAGTTACCATGGTTACTTTTTCTTCCTGTTTCCAATGGTCAAAGGTCAAAGACTCACTCACCTCCTCAGCTGTGTCTTCTTCCTCCTCCTCATCCTCATCAGGACAATACTCTTCATCTGACGAGTCTTCATCATCCTCAAGATCAATGTCCACAAACTGAGGAGGCTGCAGGAGAGACAGACAGGTGGACACTGAGACAGGGACAGAGACGGAGACAGAGACACATCTTGTACGAGTTAATTTACCTTGACTGTGTTCACCGCTGACAGACTCCAGTCCAGTGGCTGTAACCAGACAAACAGACAGTTAGAGGACAGTCATTAAATAAACTAGTTTCAATCTCCAGGTAAAGTAGCAGAGAGGATTATGGGAGGTGGAGTTCACCTGTCCCTGTTGGACAGCCTGTCTCAGTCTGGACCGAGTCATCTTGGGTTCCTGGAGGACAGAGAGACAGACAGTTTGAGGACAGGAGGACAGACAGGTGGAGGACAGACTGACAGACAGACAGAGAGGTGTAGACTCACAAACATGGGCAGGTTCTGTGTGTCTCTGATGGCAGCTTTCATCATGGCCACCACGCGCTCATGGGTAATCACCTCCTGTCAAAGGACACACAACTTGTTACATGTTACACACGTCAACTTCATCACAGAGGAGGATCTTTATGAGGAACGTGTGTTGCTCACGTGCAGGATGGCCCGCACGTTACTGGATGTCAGGTTATGCTGCTTGGACTTCCTGTCCAGGTCGATGTCCAGTCGTCCCAGCTCGTCCTCACTGGACTCGTTGGTCTCCATGGTGACCAGGACGCTCGTTGGTCCATCTGTCCTCAGAGACTTGAACTGAGCGGGACAAACATCTTCTCCTGCTGGACGCTTCCTGTCTGTCCACTGGGACACAGAGAGAGGACGACCATCAATAACCGATCAAGTCTCTGAGCAGGTGAAGTTACAGTGAGAACAGTCTCTGGTTCGTTATCAGTCAGTTAGCTGAACTAAGAGTTTGTTACATCTTTAAATTAACTTTGAGACTGACGGCGGTCGTCTCTGGGACAAGACGTGTCTTTTCCTTGAAGACGAGTTGATACGAGTGATCACACCCTGTTTAGACATTTTATCACTAACACTCACAGTCAGGTATTTATTTCAACAATATTCAGACACTAGAGTAGAAGTAGAGACACTAGAGTAGAAGTAGAGACACTAGAGTAGAAGTAGAGACACTAGAGTAGAATAAAATAACTTTGGTAGAAGTTCAAGTCGTCACTAGAATGATTCTCCAGTAAAAGTCTTAAAGTATCTAGTATTTACTGTACTTCAGTATGACAGTAATCTATAAGTAAATGTAGTTAAGTGTAGAAAGTAAAAGTACAAGTACATGTTAATAAAACAGAAGAATATTATGAAGTTTATCCAGCACTTTAAAACATGGAGCTACAACAATCTTCATAGACAATGAATGAGTCTGAACTAAAGAACTAAAGTTGTTCTTTTTTCACTAAATGTAAATTAGTGTTTGATATTGATATTGTTGAAGTTTCTCCATCATCCACCTTTAAGATGGAGCCTCCATCAACCCTCAGACATGGTGTTGATGGTCTAAACAGTCACAGGTCGACTTAGAGTCAAAACACCACATTTACTGAGTCACTGAACACTGACGATGGATCAGAGGAAAAGTGTCATTAAGTCAGGAAATGAACAGAACATACTGAAGTACAGTAGTGAAGTATTAGTACTTTGTCACTATACAATAGTTTTGTCTTCCTTTAATTAACATATATACTCATACTCTTTATCTAGTTTATTAACTCCCCTGGTTTAACTGACCCGGTTCATCCTCTGATCATTCAGTTGTTTGTTTAAAACAACAACAACAACAACAACAGAGGTTAGCTAACCCGGCAGCTAACGTCAGCTAGGCTAAGCTAACACGATCTGAAGCAATGAGCGCGCGCAGAGTCGCGAGTTCGTGGCGCCAAGTTCGGCGCTAAGATCAATGAACAGAACCCGGATCAAACAACAACAACAGAAACATCGTGACAGATGAACATTTACCGTCAGACTAGTGTCCGCAGCCATCACTCACTCCAACATGTTAGCTCCGTTAACTCCGTTAGCGCCGTTAGCTCCTGTTCCGCCAACAACAATGACGACACTTCCGCTCTGAGTCCTTCACAATAAAAGCATACTGTCGTTATTTCTTCTGCTGTTGGTGTTTGTCGCCACCTGCTGTTCGGATGATGTAAACATCAGTGTATGACAGTTTCTTGTGGATATAATAAAGTGTTTCCAGCTCTTATAATCAAATAGATCGTGTTTTGTCATCATATAATTAATTTAATTGTAATTTTAAAAAAATGAATAAATAAAGTCTTTCTACACATTTAATCTTTTTTAACTATTATTATTTTAACAGTAATCTATCGACCTCTATGAAATGTTACATAAACTTTCAGTCATTAAACATCCAACAAAAACAGCTGATTGACACGTGTTTAATGGTGTCATGACGTCATTTCTTTCAGAGTAACAAACATTAATGTCGTAACAACATGAGGGTGGACCTTTCACAATAAGACGCATGTGTTTTAATGTTTTAAATGTTTTTAATGTTGTGATGTCAGACAGTTTTTGCTACGTCAGCAAGAGACAGCCTGCTGTCAGTGTGTGTGTGTGTGTGTGTGTGTGTGTGTGTGTGTGTGTGTGTGTGTGTGTGTGTGTGTCACCGTGGGAACACTTCTGCAGGAATCCAGCACATCAGTTACCATAGAAACTGTGTTTCCATAGTAGTAACAGTGTGTGTGTGTGTGTGTGTGTGTGTGTGTGTGTGTGTGTGTGTGTGTGTGTGTGTGTGTGTGTGCGCGCGCGTGTGTGTGTGTGTTGCAGTATTTTATTTTTGCCATGATAATAATAAAATATCTGCTGAAGTGTGAACACACGCGAACACGATGAAGCCGTGTGTGTGCGCGTGCGTCTCTCTCTCTCTCTCTCTCTCTCTCTCTCTGTGTGTGTGTGTGTGTGTGTGTGTACCACGTTAGCCCCCCCACAGTTCATATGTGTTAACACCGTCATGGTTCATCACACACACGTGTGTTCCTGTCTTTATCCTGTCTTTACTGGTTGATATCGATCAGTGATTATTAATGTTTGGATCAGGGAGGGGGGGTCTGTGACGCTGAGACCCTGAGGAGGAAGAGGGAGGAGACACAGGAGGAGGAGGAGGAGGAGGAGGTGGAGCGGTGTCGGTGCAGCGGCTCCATCAGTCAGTGAATAGACGGTGACCGCCAGTAACGGTCGGTAACGGTCAGTAACGGTCGGCGACGGTCGGACAGATGAGGAGGATGATGCTGCTTCTTCATTCTGGCGGTAAGATGTTTGTCATGTTTCCTTTAACAGCCCCGTCATCATCATCTTCATCATCTTCATCTTCAGCGCTCTGCTCTGCAGCGACTCCTCCATCATCTTCATCATCAGCTGTTAACGGTGCGAATCGCGTGGTGTGTGTGTGTGTGTGTGTGTGTTCACGTTGTGAACTCACCAGATGTGTCGGTTCAATGATGAAGATGATGATGATGATGATGATGCAGCAAAAATAACGTTTATTTCTCTCTCACACACACACTCACACGCACGCGCACACACTGCTGCCGCGTTAACTTCGCAACCGGTGTGTAAATATAGAAATCACTGCGTCAGAGGACGATGACGTAAAACAGGGAAAATCTCCTGGTCTGAGCTGCATTCCACCACAGACACCTTCATCATCATCATCACCACCACCACCATCATCATCATCATCATCATCACAGCAGGTGACCTGCAGGTGAATCTCACACGTTGTTTGGTGCAGGAAGTGAAAACACTGAGTCTGTTATTTTTATTATCACGTGTCAGGACGTGAATATAAAACCTGTCAGAATGATGATGATGATGATGATGATGTGACTTCTTCCTGTTTCCCTTGTGTGTTTGTGTGTTTCTGATGATCTGAAGCTCGTCCAGATGTTATACAGTTGCTGTTTAACAGCTGCAGCGCTAATGGACGAACAGTAGATGGCGCTGTTTTCATCTCCAGTTCAGGAAACAGATTCAGTTTCCTTCAGGATCAGAGTTTCAGTTTGAGTTTGTCGATGTGAGACACACAAATACAAAGGAAATACAAACTCACTCACTGTAACATTCTACTTCCTGTTTGATGTTGCCAACGTCTCTTCAGCACAATAACGAGCACAAAGAGAAAACTACAGGCCGGTGCTATGGTTACATAATCATGTCCTACAGATATTAACTGATGATCAGATGAAAAGAAAACCAGAAGCATCATTCTACAAGATCAAAGGGACAAAAGAGTTCATGATGAAGTAACAATATTAAAGACGAGAAGTTGTAATTTGTTGGATGATTCGATGTTTGTTCATTGAAAAGTCAGTAACAATTCAGGAGATGAGTCGGAAAACTCAATGTGCAGTTTAAACCAACAGTTGTTTTAGTTTCCTATGGAAGGAACCAAATGTCAAAGTCCAGATCCATCTGTAAATGTTTCTCTGAAGCAGTCACATTGTTACATCGTTACCACAACAACTTCAACACCTAATGTCTCCAAGCAGCTTGTAGAAGCTGCAGGTTGTTAGTTTATAGTTTGAAACGAATTGTGTTAGTGTTGTTACATGTATGTTGTATGTTCATCATGAAGACGGTGGAACAGCTGTTAATGAAGCTTTAAAACTCAGGTCTAACACCTCTAACTTCATGACTTTACAACAACGTTTGAAACAAGATCATCTGATATCAACAGAAACAGATTCACAACATTAGTTGACTTGGTTTTATAGTTACAGTTACAGACGTGACGTCATCTATTGATCAATGATCAAACAACCAGACCTAAACCAGAAAATCAAGTTCACTCAAGTCAAAAAATCAGTAACTGAGTCTAATGCTAAGATAGTTAGCTTCATCTTCGTCACTGTTGCTGCTGCTTTATTAATTCATGAGGTAAAATGTTAATTTATAATGACAACAGGTGAACTGATGTCAGTTATGTTTCTCCTGCAGGTCATGTGACTTCTCATGGAGGATGGCTGGTCAGCGTTAAGCTGGGTTGCAGCGATCAGGAGGTCTGAGGTGAGACGAGGGATCATGGGAGATGGAGGACCCCTGCAGACCGAGGGGAATGCTCTCCTCAAAGCCGTCTTCCAGGGGAAGCTGAGGCTGACCCGCCTGCTACTGGAGGGCGGCGCTTACATCAATGAGGGAAACGAACGTGGTGAGACCCCCATCTCCGCCGCCTGTCTGGCGAGTTATGACGACCCACAGACCCGGCAGAGGATGGTCAGGTACCTGCTGGAGAAAGGCGCCGACCCAAACATCCCTGACAAGAGTGGGAGGACGGCGCTGATGCACGCCTGCGCCGAGCAGGCGGGGAAGGAGGTGGTGACACTGCTGCTGGAGAACGGAGCTGATCCCAGTCTCAAAGATTACTCCGGCTCCTCCGCCCTTGTCCACGCTATCAACAGAGGAGACCGCGACACCCTGCAGGTCCTGCTGGATGCTTGCAAGGCCAAAGGAAAGGAAGTGATAATCATCACCACTGATACCTCTCCATCAGGCACCAAGAAGACCAAACAGTACCTCAACTCTCCACCCTCCCCGGGCATCGTGGATAAACTGTCTCCGGCCTGCATGTCTCCCTCTGAGGTGGAAATCGGTACGTCCTCACCGGCAGGAGACAGGAGCGATGAGGGGATCTTCAGCTTCGCTCTCACCTCGGCTTTACCTTTGCCTTCGTCTCGACCCCCAGGTGAAAAGAGACCACCACCGCGTAAGCTGCTAAAGAGGCTGAATTCGGAGCCTTGGGGCCTGGTTGCACCGTCAGTGCTGAGTGGAGTTCCTCATGACCGGGTGGATGGAGGTCTGGAGGAGGAGGGGGGCTGTGATCTCAGCAAGGCAATCACTGAGATGAATGGCCTGTCCATCACAGAACCGGTGAGACCTCTGCTGTCACGGCGACACAGCATCGAGACCCACGACCCCTGCTCCCCCAAACTCATTGACCGGTCTTGCTCCGAGGATTGCGCTGCCCTCTCTGGCTCCTGGGCTGACAAAGTCCAACAGCACCAGATCCTGTACCGAAGGAACACAGCTCCCGAGTCCCAGGAAAATGCTGGAGGACCTGGAGTTGTGGGCCGAACCCTGGCTCACCCCAAACTGACCCGGATGGAGCACTATGAATCAGACACCCACCTCTGCCCAGAGTCCATCCCTGGATCTCCAGACTCTGGTCGGGTGTCTGTGGAGAGGAGGAGGTACAATGCCTCCCCCCTATCCCTGGTCACCAGCTCCTCCAGGGAGTCCCTGGAAAACATCCCCAATTCGGTGTCCCCCATCACCATGCGGCGGCGCCCAGCGGGGCTCCTGGAGCGACGGGGCTCTGGGACTCTCTTGTTGGACCACATCTCCCACACCAGACCTGGCTTCCTGCCTCCGCTCAACATCAACCCCCAGAGACCTATCCCTGACATCCGGGCCAACGGTAAGCTGACCTCCCCAGTCCATTCAGGACACAAGATCCTGATCCCGCAGGCTCCGGCTTCACCGAAACGAGGTCCAGACTTCAAGATGAAGAAGAAGCTGATGAGAAGACACTCAATGCAGACGGAGCAGATGAAGCAGCTTTCCACCTTTCAAGAGATCCTGGCTGAGAAGGTCATCGAGTCCAATGGGGATTGATGACAGGAGGTATCGGAGCGAAGCATGATGGGTAGCTGCCGAGACTTGTTTCTGTGAAGCTTCTGCATCTGATCAGCACCTCACTGATGAACTCTGTGACACATTGAAAACCATGACCTGGTCTTTATGGAGGGCTGCACCTACTAGGACTTAAACTAAGAGAAGAGTTGAGCCAGGATTTCGATTTAAATTTGAGTTTTATTCTGAAACTAGTTCTGACATTAAAATTAATTTGTTTTAATGGTTCAATCCCAGAATAAATGTCAAAGTGGGATGTCAAATGAATCTTAAAGTCCTGATATTTCTGTAGGTATCTGACTATCAACACTGATGATCTAAGAGACAGTCATCTTTTCCCTCCTACGTCACCTAACTCACAACATGACCAAATTAAAGATTTAATGATTTCATGTAATACACAACTAAAACATTTGACAAATCCCAAACTAAATTAGTTAAACTATGAAATCAGAATAAAACTTTCAGCAACTTCTGTGAAATAAGAAAAAACTAAAATGCAAAACTAGAAAACAAAGCTCACCAAGACAAAAGTTTAAAAACTTTCAGGTCTACAACACAGAGTTTAAATCAGTTTCTAAGATGAAGATGTGGACTTGATATTATTTGAAATTGAGACTGAAGCCTAATAAATTAGTGGAGAGTGATTTAAAACAATAAGGAAGTAACTGAAATATGAATAAATCTTCGGTACTTATTGTTTGCAGAAGACGACTCTAAGATTTAAAGAAAAGTTTAAAATGAATCTTGTTGCTGATGTTAGATACTGAATTGTAAAACAATTCATCAAATGAAAATATTTGATCAAACTGTTGTGTGATGCAGGGCGCCCGGACAGCTGAGTGGCTAAGGCGCAGCACGTTAGCGTATCTGCTTGTTCACCAGTTCAAGTCCCGACCGAGTCGACCTTTCCTGCGTGTCCTTCCCCCACTCTCCTCCCTGTTTCTTGTCTCTCTACACTATCTCTGATTAAAGGCAAAAAAAATACTTTAGAGAAAAAAAAACTGTTGTTTGATGCTAAAAGTTTTTCCAGATCAATCTGAGAAGCAGGTAAAAGGGTAAAGGTTAAGCCGTTGTCGGTGCAGCTCTCCTCCCAGTTTCCTCCGATCCACAGGAAGTTCTGGGTTGAAATCGGTTTACATTCCTGATGCTTCCTTGTCATTTATCCGCTCCAAGCAAAAACTGATGAAACTATAAAGTGATCAGACTTGTCCAATGTTTACAGATGCACTATTTGCACTGAGGTTGTGTCCATTTCCTGCTGGTGACATGAAAACATGAACTTTCTGCTGATGAACTGAAGTTTATTTAATGGTTTGGCTCTGAAAACTAATCCTCATCTTTTCATTAACAAAGCTCATGTATTTCTTTTCATTCAGTTATAAGCTACTGTTCTGACCTGCGCTATACGTTCTGTACTTATCTACACTAGTCAATATAATAGTTGGTATTTCTGTGTAAATGAATCGTCTTTATTTGAACCACGTCTCTGCTTTAATCCACAGTGCTGACGACACTGAGCCGAGATCTGGATGAAGTGATACAAAGTCTGGTTTTATTGTTTAAGAAATTCCAAAGAAGTCGTGTGGACGATCTGAACCAAAACCTGCTGAGACTGTAAATACTGTAAAGATCCGTCTGTGAAACACCTGTAATCACTCAGTCCTGAAGCACTTTGTCTGGTTCAACAGCTGGAGGCGCTGGAGAAACGTCCCACATTTTCTCTGTCTTTTCCAGAGTCCAGGACTGAAACTGGTCAGTCCAGTTAAAGTCCAGAATCTAAACATTTCTAAATGAATGATAACAACATAACAAAACACAGAAGTTAACATAGTGAGCTAAGCTAACATAGTGCTACATCCATGTGACATCAGTGTCCTTGTGAGTGTCACAAGGATTTTTCTAAAATGATAACCCCACTTCTGCCTCACAGTCTCAGAAGTTAATAACCTAAATTAGGTTAATTTATGTTCTATATTTATATTGGCTTTTTTTTCCCAACACTGTAGATTATTTAGGCAGATCTGTCAGAAATTCAGCTCTGTCTCCAACATCTGAATGTTTGTGCCTCAACACTGAAAATCATCTAATCTGGACAAGACACACAGCCATGAAACTGATTTTAATCTGAAATTTCAGACTCTGGAGAAGGCAGAGATTTATAGAAATGTTAAAATGTTCCTTTTTATATAAAGTTAAATAAGATTTAACAGAACAGTCAGAGGCTCCACAGCGCCTAGAGAGGATTTACTGAAAGGTTTAACTGTTTCGATGAAGACCAATCAAACAAAAGTCTCTGAATAGCTCCAAGAACCGTGGATAATTAGCTTCAACGTCTCTTATGACGCCTCAAGTTGATGCTCAGAGCAGAAGTTATAATTAATGTGAATTAATGTTTCAGCCTCTCTGATACTGTTAAAGTCCTTAATTCAGGACTGAACCTTCATCAGTCAGGAGGTTGGGAAGTTCATCCCAACGAAGCTAAACTATGTCTGCTCTCCAGTTTGATCAGACTGGTTGAAACTAGACTAGATAGTGGTTTAATCAGCATCATGCTGGTTTAAAGCGGATCCAACAGGCTTGGACTGTGTCAGAAACTGGTTTAGACTGCTTCAGACTGGTACAGAATGATTTAAACTGGTTTAACAAAACTGGATCAAACTCAACAACAGACAGGTTTGAAATGGATCAGACTTGGGTTCAGACTGGTTTCAACTGGCCCAGATTATCTGACACTGGATCAGAATCAGACTGGTGGAATCAGACTCAAACTGGCCTAAATTGGGTCAGACAGGTTGAAACCCGACCATGTTGTTGTTGTTGGTAGATACTTGAAGTTTAAACTAAAACAAAGTATTTTTGTAAGTCAACTGATAGAAACGTCTCTAATGACTCTGTGATATATTTTTCTTCTTTCACTTTGATTGTAACTCAGATTGTGGAATAAAAACATTTGTTTCCTGTTCAACAACTGTAACATCGGTGTGTTGGGAGGGGATTGGTGGTCTTCACATCCTGAAAGGAAAACCTACAGACAGTACTCAGGGTTGAAAACTCACTTAACATTTTGTGACAATGACAAAATATCAAACATGAAATCAGAAGTCTTTAAACCGATCAAGTCCAGGATTGAGAGACAGACGTGAGCAGCTGTTACAAACTGAAAATTACAGAAACTTTAACAACTTAACCACCAGATGATACAATGAATCGGTTGTTTTCACTACAAGAATCATTTCACCCTGACGACAAAGTGTGTTTGATGTAAGTAATGTGGTTTATTGCTGCTCGAAGCCACAACCACAGCTTCATCAGCCTCACAAAGGATTTAACATCCGAGAGACGAGACGCTGTCTCTGTCACATGAGACATCATAAACTGCTTCTTATCAGGTTTAAACACATTAACATTGTACCGCTGTTCAGCTCTGTTCAAACAAACTCAATAACCTGCAAAACACCTGTGCCTGAGTTCAGGTCTCTGTCTTTAGCAGGTTCCTGGTCTGACCTGGTTCATGTGGTTAAATCTGGAACAGATCAGTGCAGCATTAAAATGTGAAGTAAAACCAGCGGGTACTACACTTATTAAATACATCATGTTTATTAGTTTGTCTTCAAGTTTCTGTGTAAATGTGGTTCTCAGAACATCTCGTCCACGATGTTTATTTTCTGGTTAATGATCACAGCCATTAAGCCATTAATCCACATTTACTTCCTCTTAAATTTAGTTTAGCTTATTGTGTTTTCATCAATCAATAGTGTTATGGGTCATCACACAAGTTTCCCTCTGTCAGCTGTAGACAGAAACACCAAGGTTTTTATGATCTTTTATCAAAACAGACTCAGGGAACTTTGATATTTTGGTGCTTTCAGATCTTAGTGCAGCGTCTGGACCAGGGGTCGGCAACAACCTGCGGCTCTTTAGCCTCCTTGTAGTGGCCTTGACAAAAAAACACATGAAAATAAATATTTTAATTTTTATTTAGAAATAAAAAATAATGGTAGTAAATAAACATAAAAAATAATATTTTACTACTACTGCTACTGCTATTTTTAAAAAGTCTTTTTAAAATAATTTGTCAACTAAAATATGCGTCACATCAACGTCTGTAGCCCTCGCCCTTAACTAGCTGCAGGCGGCTTCTGGAGTGTGCGACCCCTGCACTAACCATGAGTAAATCCCAAAAACGAAAAATCTCAGAGGAAAAAAGAGTTTAATTCTGCGTAGACTGATGCATTTGCCTTCACCGCCAACAACGCTAGATTAGCTGTGAGCTTAATATGTGACGAGAAATTATCGAACAACAAAAAATGTAACGTTGAAAAACATTTTCAAAACAAGCATTCAGCATTTGCTGAAAAATACCCAAGTGAAGATGAACGAAAGAGCAATTTCAGAACTGCAACGAAAAGTTGAACAGAGCAAACATACTTTCAAGAAGTGGATCACCTCTTCACAGTCAACAACAGTTGCTAGTTTTGTGGCAGCTAAGGAGATCGTAAGGAGGGGTAAGCCGTTCACAGACGGAGAATACATGAAAGAATTGATTAAAACTTTTAAAATTTTATGAGCTGTTATGTTTTGCGGCTCCAGACTATTTTTCTTTGGTGGAAGAGGGGGCAAAATGGCTCTTTTGATAATAAAGGTTGCAGACCCCTGGTCTGGACAATCAGGGATCTGGTTGTAGTATGATCCCCAAAAACATCTGATCATTAGACCCATTTCTCCAGACTGTTGCTCTCTCTTATTGAAGAAGTAACTCACCTATACCATGTCTAACCCTTAACAACCATATTTCCACCATACTGACCAAACTGTCTTTAGTCTCTGGCACTTTGGTTAATCTGAGGTTTTTAAAGATGGCTGCTGAAATTTCATGGTGCTGCTTAATAACGTATCTGAGAGTCCCACTAGAGTAAGAGTACAGATACTAGAGTAGAAGTAGAGACACTAGAGTAGAATAAAATAACTTTGGTAGAAGTTCAAGTCGTCACTAGAATGATTCTCCAGTAAAAGTCTTAAAGTATCTAGTATTTACTGTACTTCAGTATGACAGTAATCTATAAGTAAATGTAGTTAAGTGTAGAAAGTAAAACTACACGTACATGTTAATAAAACAGAAGAATATTATGAAATTTATCCAGCACTTTAAAACATGGAGCTACAACAATCTTCATAGACAATGAATGAGTCTGAACTAAAGAACTAAAGTTGTTCTTTTTTCACTAAATGTAAATTAGTGTTTGATATTGATATTGTTGAAGTTTCTCCATCATCCACCTTTAAGATGGAGCCTCCATCAACCCTCAGACATGGTGTTGATGGTCTAAACAGTCACAGGTCGACTTAGAGTCAAAACACCACATTTACTGAGTCACTCAACATTGAGAAGAAGGAAGTGTAATTAAGTTAAGAAATGTACTTTGTAACATTGTCACTATACAACACTGGTCTTTGGTCATTGTTCTTTTAATGAGTAATTCCCATTTTGTCATTGAGCACACAGCACACAACAAAATCTGACCTCTGCATTTATTCCATCACACATGAGCAGACAGATTCGTTGGTGGTTTCGAAGCCATGACCTTTCAGACCCAAGTCCACTTCCTTAGCCGCCAGGCCACCACTGTCCCAATCACCTGCAGCTCAATTTTCACCATGTTCTGAGTCAGTTAACTTGTCTGTGCTTAGATGAACCTGGTACCTGTACATGTGAGTGTGAGTCAAAGGCTTTGGTTTGTGTTTCAGAGTATGTGTTTCCTCTTTTAATTTGGTTGTAGACATAAACCATCAGATGACAAAAGCTGTGCCTAAATCCACGCTACTTGGATTGTGGTGCAGAGAAAGGAGCCTGTTACACCAACATTACAGACGTCATGAATAACAACAACGTTGTCATCGTTTTTAACAGGAGTTACGGTAAAATCAGGTCTAGGGAAACTCATTCAGGCACATAGAAGCTGTTTAAACACTTCTTAAGGACAATCAACCTGTTTTCCTGAGAAGTTTCTGAAATGGAGCCAAAATTAACTTAAAGTAAAGTATTGGCCTGTGGCTGGAAATCCCCTGGTGCATCAGAGGAGGAAGTGGTTTTTGATTTTTGATCATTAACTCTGAGTTTAAATATAAAGCTGGAATTTTTCTTCCTTCAGCTCAGACATGTCAGCGTCTTCATCAGTACAGACGGCGGCCGGTGGTGTTCTTGTCATCACCCATGTGATCCCAGCACCGCAGAACTCTCCGGAGAAAAAGGATCTCCGTCGGCTGCATCTGGCGGTGCTCGGGGTGAGAGACACCATACGATGATTTTACTAAGTGTTTGTCCAACAGGACATTGACCCTGTCGGTGTGTTGTCCCTACAGACGGTGCAGCTCCTCATCGGCCTGGTGGTCTTCCTGTTTGGGTTCATCGAGGTTTTATGTCCAGGTCTTGGTGTTATTAGTGGTGTTTTCGTCTGGGGAGCTATAATTGTCAGTTGGTTTAATTGGCATTTTCTTGTGCTGCGTTTCAGTCAGATCTTCTGTCCTGTTCACAATCTGTTTCATCTCACAGTTCATCATATCTGGATCTGTGACAGTGACTGCTAGCAAGTCATCGAGTCGTTCTGTGGTCAGTAACTCGTCATCTTCACTTCACTGCAGCTCAGGTGTTTGAACAAAGTCCACCTGAGTCCTACTATGATAACTCTGATTCAATGAGATATTAAATCCTTGAACAACAACATTTGTCGAATCGATTCAATTCAGAGTCCAAAGTTTGATATAAGATATAATTTATCTATTTAACACAATCAGTTCATATCAACTAAAATATGATGTGATCATTTTATTTCTTCTCTCTTCCAGATTCTAAATGTTTCCACTATAACAAGACTCAAATTAGATGTTGTGTTGTTGATCAGCTGTGATACTCAAGAGTCTTTTAGATTTGTAGCTCAGTTTTAGTGGAAAACAACTGGTCAGAGCTGGTGAGCAGGTATCTGACACGTTAACACAGGTCAACGTCCTGCTGCTTCTTCAGGTGCCTGGACAGGTTGATCGTTTCCTGGCAATTTTACCTCCTACTGTGTTTTATCTGTTGACTCGTCTTTTCTCTGATTTATTCCTGAGAGGAGACTAAACATCCTCATCATCTTTTTCTTGGCTAACTGTCGTGATCTGCCTGACGTTCAAACTAGCATTGTTTGAATGTTTAGGAAGGAGCAGTAGGAGGTGGAGCTCAGTTGGATTGGATTGGATACAGTAACACAGATGTGTCACAGGAATTTATCTTAAAGGTGACAGAGAATCAAAAAAACGTTTTTACCTCGTTTTTGTTGTAGAACAGTTGCCCGCTCGGATTCCGGAACATGCGCTAAGTTCTAGAAATTCTGAACATTGTATTTTCATAGAAATTCCTCTTTTAGAAATGTCTTCTAGAAAATGAGTCGATTTCCAAAACAGTTGTTTGTGACGTAAAATCTAGTGTGAGTCCATTCCCTCCCCTTCAAAGGTGATTAAAAAGAGACGGTCTGTCCATGTTATGAATCTGATGATGTTACATTCATTTGTGTGGCAGTGAAGGAGCCAATCAGTGTCAAGTGCTTCCCTTTCATAACGAGGTTGCCAGTTAAGCCTTAAAGGAGCTAAATGTTGTGCAAAACAACACATTCCCACCGTAAAATATCTTTCTGAGAGGTTTTTATGAAGCTTCTGAGGTGTTACACATCCAAACAACATTTTATTATGTATATGTCACATCACAGAACAAGGATCAAACCGTTCAACCGCTCTCAGTCACCTTTAAATATGACGACACGGATCCATGTTTTCACTTTGTATCAATAACATTGAATCTTCAGTCACTGACTTGTTGTAATAATCTAGATCAGTGGATTAAAGTCTTATGTAGATCAGAAATCCTGAGGGTGGAGTGGTTTCCTCCCAGTCCACTGTTGTTAATCATCATTACTCTTCTAAAATCAATATTTTTCTCATTATGATAAATTGGAGAAAGAATGTCTTTTGTTACTTTTTGAGGTGAGGATGATGATCAGGTGACAGGAAGTAGATCAAGGTGTGTTAATGTGTCTCTGCAGGTGTTTGCAGCTCGTGGCTTCAGTGTTGCTGCTGTTCTTGCTTCATCCATCTCCACCATCATCTACATCATTAATGCTGTTACTTTTTATGGAGTAAACTGCGACTTCTATTACTCAATTTATGATTACCCTCCGGTGAGACATGACTCCCTGATCCTGCTTCATTTCTTTATTTCATCTGAAGGTTGAGGAAACTGTGCAGTGAAACTATAGAGCCTGGGAAAGACCACGGACAGAACAATATTAAAAATGTACTCTCGTAATTTCTAAAGTATAAAAATAACAAAACACTCATGAACTGATATTTACAAAGTAACACTGGTAAATAAGATGAATTGGTTCATAATCATTCTTATATTACCTTCTATAGACTCGTGATGAGTAAAGCTGCTTATTTATTGTCCTTTGTTATCGGTTATGTCCTAAATGTAAATGTCACGCATATGATGATGTGTAGCCTCTTTTTTTGGACCTCAAATGTTACTCGTGCACAGTGTGAGTGTCACATGTGAATGCTATTTGATTTCCATATTATCAGTCCATTGATATGTTATATTGTATACTGTAATTCTATTGTTTTGGTTTTGATTATTGTTAAAAATTTAAGTTTGTTTAAGTTTGTTTTATTGCTATTTCAGACTAACAACTATACTGATTGGCAGAATCCAATGTGCACAAGTGACATCTACTGTTCAAAATTGGTACTACATATCATCCTAAGTGTTGGTACATTTTATTAGATCGGTGCTGGTTCTTCAGCACTGAACTGACTCTGACATCTTCTCTCCAGGGTCAGATCCTGTCAGGTCTTCTGGTATTGTTCTCCATCGTGGAGTTTATCGTCTCCATGGTCGTCATTGGAATCAGCTGTGATGTTTCTGCTCTACCCACAGATCAGGTGAGTTAACCTGCAGCAGAAACATCCTGTTGATACATGATTTCTGATCAAACACCAATCAACTGTTTGTTCGTCAGCAGTTGATCATCACGAACAACCAAACACACGAAGCCACTGCGCAGACATCCGAGCCTACGCCCACGTATGAAACGCTGAGCGAAGAAACAGTCCCGTCCCTTTCAGTGAGCCAGCATGAGGTACAGTACATCATCAGAGTGGGAGGGGTCACATGACGTGACAGCAACAACACACACCTGGTGTGTTTATTTTTCACTATTGTTGTTGTTGTTTACAGATGACGAAGCATCCAGAGTACAACACTACCATCATCAACGCCTAGACTCCGCCCCCAAAGAACAACAAAGAGTAAAGACTCCGCCCCCCTGAAAAACGAGACAGGACGGACCCACAAACATCACAGACCAAACTGTTTCCTGTTATATAAAAACTGGTTCACTTGATCAGCCAGCTGGTATTGATCAGTATTGATCAGAAATTTGTGACAATCCAAAATCTGTTTAATCCCTTCAAAATAAAAGTATTTTCTATTGAATTAATTTAACAACAAACAGAGATATGTCTAAGGACAGATGTATCACTCCGTTGACATTTTCTGCAACATTTCAAAAAACAGGAACTACAGATCATGAGTTAAGTGCAGAGATAAGACTAAAGGAAGATGTCTCACTCTGTCACATAGTGTGATATAGAAACAGATTATGTAGTGATATAAAAACAGAGATAGTAGTGTGCAGAAGACATCTCACTCTGTTATAATTCCAGTGGGATAAACACTATATAAAAACGGATTTAGAGATAGGAGCGACTCATAATGTTACTTCTAAACTCAGACAAAACTGAAGTTATCATACTGGGCCCCAAACAGTTGAACATATGATTTTCAGAGCACATAGCTACTTTGGATGACATTACTGTTTCCTCCAGTTCAACTGTGAAGAACCATGGAGTTATTTTGAATTGAAACAAGACTGAAAAATCCTGTCTCAAAACAAAGCTGAAGTTAATTCATGCATTCATTATCTCTAGACTTGACTACTGTAACTCTTTACTATCAGGGTGTTCCAGTAACTCCATCAAAAACATCCAGTTAATCCAAAATGCTGCAGCACAAGTACAGACAGGAAGTAGGACCAGAGATCTTATTTCTCCTGTATCGGCCTTCATTTGCTTCCTGCAAAATCTACAGAAATAAAAATTCTTATGCTAACGTATAAGGCTGTTAATGACCTGGCTCCATCATATTTCAAAGAGCTCATACTTCCCGATTAATCCCTCCCTCTCCCTCCCTTTACTCTCTTTTTACTTTTAATCTTTTTACTTTTCACCCCAACCAGAGGAAGTGAAGATAATCACTAGAAGATTATTTGTATTAAAAAGTTTTATTGTTTTTTTCCCTGAAATCCAGTTAAAGTCAGTGGAACAGTTTTCCACCTGGATGACTTGAATATCTGGTATTAAAAAAAGTTAAAATGTTAATAAATGTTTCAATATTCATGTTGTGTAAATGAATAAATGAAATATAAACACAACAACATCCAACACTGGTTTGTTATAAACAAGCAGGCACCTCATGTAAAGATCCTGCAGAGGGCGCTGTTCACTTTCTACATCAGCCCATTAATGAAACCTGCTCATGATGAAGATTCATCACACAACAGTGATGATGATGGTTGTTTGACTTCAGCACTGAATCTAATTCAGCTGCAGCAGTTTTCCAGCCTTAAAGCTGCTGAAGCTTCAGTGATCAGTGAATATTTACAATGTGAAACATTTAAAACCACTGAACTGTGAAGGAACAAACGTCTGCTGCTGCTCTGTTCACTGTCTGATTCTTTTATGTCAAATTCAAATGTGAAACCAAAGATTCAGGTTTGCTGCTGTTCACTCTGTGACAAAGGGTTTTCTCAGAGCTGACTTTACACCAAAACCCAGAGATTATCAACAGTTTAACTCAGTTAAAACATCTCAGTGAAGCTTTGATTAAATCCACAACAAAAAATGACTGATGACTTGTAGAAGGACAGAGCAGCAGCAGAGCAGTCCGCATACACTGAGGGTACTGTCAGATCCAGATGAACACACAGGGATGATGGCAGACTGGACATTGTGTCTGACAGTGGAGCTGATCTCAGAGCAGTTCAGGTTGCAGCACTGAGAGTCGTCTCCAATTTTTCAGATTCCTCTGTCAGTCTCTGCTGGATGAAGCTTCCTCTCCACTCCACCTCCCAGTAACATGGTCCAGTCAGAGCCTCTGTACACACCAGCTGCTGCTGCTGCTGCTGCTTCAACATCTGGATCATCAGGACACAGCTGCTCCTCTCTCAGATCACACTTCCTCCTCTTCATCACTCCCACCTCCACCTTCAGAGAGAAGGAGACAGAAGAGAGAAGTCCACATCCAGTATAAAGAGCAGCAGGGACTTCAGTCCTGTTCAGACCAGAGGTGGAGCATAGCTGCTTCCTCTCAGCTCTTGTGTTAACTTGTTGGAGTGAATACACTGAGACCTGCACACACTTTTAGCATCAAGTCTTTTTCCTTTGCACATATGACTGGAAATAAAGAGTCATGAAGCTTCATCACTGCACAAACACTTAAGTGATGATTCACTGTTGTTCCATGTGAACAAAGAGTCTCTGTGTTAATCTGAAATATCGGCTGTGATCCAGCTGTGATCACAACCAGCTGCTTTGATTGGCTACCGGCTTTTTTTTTTCTCACAGCTTCACTGAGGAAATCAGCCACTGAGAAGGTTAAAGCTTCACAGGAAACACTGGCTCTTCACTTTGATACTTACTGGGTTTAGTGCAACAGAGCTAAAGGCAGCATGGGCTGACTCCAACCCTCTACTGACCTCAGAGTTTCCAGTCCAAAGTCTGGACTCTTCTTAACATCACACAGATCCTCCATGTCTGAATCCCTCAGGTTGTTTCCTCTCAGGTCCAGTTCTCTCAGATCAGAGGGGTTGGACTTCAGAGCTGAGACCAGAGAATCACAGCTGATCTTTGATAAACCGCAGCGAATAAATCTGAATAAAGAATAAAAGATGTAGATAAAATGGTGAATGATCTGATCAGATGTGTCCTGATCAAAGATGTTTTCTTGCAGTGAAAGAAGTGAAATTTATAAAACCAACATGTCTTTTTGTCTCAGTTTCTTGTGAACAGTACAATATGTGTCTTTATTTCTCATTGCCATACTTGTTTTACTTTTACTAGTTATTATATTTCATTTTTATTTTTAAGTTCATTGATTGGAGCTGCTCCACCAATTTCATTGTATAACTGTGTATAGATGACAATAAAGTATATTTTACTCCATTTCTGCGTAAATCTCTTACCCAGGTTTTCATTATGTTCTCTCTGCACTTTTCTTCTTGTCTCCTTCTGTCTGTCTGTGTGTGTGTGTGTGTGTGTGTGTGTGTGTGTGTGTGTGCGTGCGTGCGTGCGTGTGTGTGTGTGTTTGCATAAATTCATTTAAACTCACCTTAAGCTGACTACATGATCGGAACCTTTAGTCTCTTTTCACAGATAAAAAACAACTTGTTTGAAAGAGCCACAATGTTCAGTTGTGGATTAAATATATAAAATATAAAATATATAACAGACAGTGAACTGACTTCAGAGTCTCCAGTCCACAGTCTGGACTCTGTAGAAAACCACACAGATCTTTCAGTCCTGAATTCTGCAGGTTGTTGTAGCTCAGGTCGAGGTCTTTCAGATGGGGGGGGTTGGACTTCAGAGCTGAGACCAGAGAATCACAGCTGATCCTCGACAAACTGCAGTTCCACAATCTGAATAACAAATAAAAGATAAAATAGTGAATGATCTAATCAGATGTGTCCTGATCAGCGATGTTTTCTCTGACATGAGCACAGACACTTTGTTCATGTGTTATTGTGGATCATAATAATGTCAGCCTTCTACACACATCATCCAAATGTTACACACGTTCATGTCTTTTCATGAAAATGATCAGCACAAACATCAAACCAACTTTCAATTCTCTACTGACTGTCAACCTGATATTTGTCACTTTGTTATTTGTCTTCTTGAGGTGCAGTCTGACATCCACTTTAAAATTCAGAAAAAAACATTTTTCTCATTAACACATTAACAGTTTAATTCAGTACCATGGAAAAAGATACTGAATTGATGTGGTTAAGGTTTAAGATTTATTTTTGAGTCAGGCTATAATGAGGTTGAGGTGAAGTATTTATTGTTGTATTTATTGTAATGGTTTGGTTGCGATGGTGGTACAGTGGTGTGGTGGTCAGCGCTGTGACTTCACAGGAAGACAATTCTGGGTTCCTACTTGAGCTAGGATCTATCTGTGTGGAGTTCACATGTGTCTCCAAGTACTCCGGCCTCCTCCCACAGTCCAAACACATGCAGATTCCTTGATTACTCTAAACTGGCAAAAGGTGTGAATGTGGTTGTTTATATGTGTTGGTCGTGTGACGGACTAGTGACCTCTCCAGGGTGAACTCTGCCCTTACCCACAGTCAGCAGCCACCAACAGCTCAGGGAGTGAAGATTATGGATTCATTGAGTTTATTTACATGCAAATTTTTTTGCGCAATTGGATTGAAGAGCCGTTCACATGGCAACAACTAAAGTGATCCATGTTCCATCTGCGTTTACATGGCCCAGAGCAATTAATCAGATTCGTCACACATCGCTTCAAACACATCAATTCTAACCTGTCATTTCTTGTCTTGCAACCATCAAGCTGCTCAACAATTTGCATATGTCCTAATATGGCACACATGTACAGTAACAAGACATGTACTCTAACAATCTGATTGCATGTTTACATGCATATATTTTCCCATTTGATTAGATTATCAAAACACCTCTCTCAATACGATTCAAATTTCAATCCAATCAAGCCAAATCTGATCGGATAGCATGGATACCTGAGGTATTTTGACTCAGATTAGGCCTATAATCGGATCAGCACAGTGCATATAAACATACTCACTGTCATGGTTAGGGTAAAAGGGGAATGTCTGTCTAGAAATTATAGTTAATGAAAGTAATTAAAATAAATTGATTAAAGTTTTGAAAATGTTTTTCACTTTTAACCAGGCAGAAAAATGTTTGTCTTTTTTCATAGAATTAAAAAAAACACAAACAAGTTAATGAGAAAGTTTAAAGAGCTACAATGTTCAGTTGTGGATTAAAGATATAAGATCTACAACAGTAACTGGCAGTGAACTGACCTCAGAGTCTTCAGTCCACAGACTGGACTCTGTAGAAAACCACACAGATCCTTCAGTCCTGAATCTTGCAGGTCATTCCAGCCCAGGTCCAGTTCTCTCAGATGAAAGGGGTTGGACTTCAGAGCTGAGACCAGAGAGGCACAGCTGATCCTTGACAAATTGCAGCTCATCAATCTAAATGAAAAATAAAACATGTAGATAAAACGGTAAACCACAGGGGTGTGGTGCATTGTAGGTGGGCGGCAGTGGAAGCCATGAGGCTTGGTGGTCAGATGTGTGTGCATATAAATTGGCCTCTGGATCTCTGCCTGTGTGTTGGAGTTCACCCTGGCGAACAAAAGCATTCTTTCCCTGTGTTTTAGGGTCAAGGAATAGTTCCTGACTGTTGTTGGTGTGCCAAACGTCCCATACCCCACTACCATTTTTGGTGTCCTTGGGATAGGTACTGGAAAGTACACCAACCAGGAATCCAGTCAGAATAGTCTTTAACTCCCATATGGAAAGATGGACAGATAAGATGGACAGACGAACAGACAGACAGACAGATAGATCGATAGACAGACAGACAGACAGATAAATAGATCTACAAAAGTAACAGACAGTGAACTGACCTCAGAATCTCCAGTCTACAATCTAGACACTGTAGAAATACACACAGATCCTTCAGTCCTGAATCCTGCAGCTTGTTCTCACTGAGGTTCAGTTCTCTCAGATGGGAGGGGTTGGACTTCAGAGCTGAGACCAGATAATCACAGCTGATCTCTGACAAACTGCAATCCTCCAATCTGAATAAAGAATAAAAGATGTATGAATAAATGAATCTAAATTCATTTGAACACAGTATAATGAAGAAAAAAAAATAAAGAAATTTATCTCAATTTTCACAATTTCAATTTTATCCAGATAAAATTGTGAATGATCAGATGTGTCCTAATCAGTGATGTTTTTCTGACAAGAGGACATAGACTTTGTCCTTGTGTTATTGTAGATCATCATAATGTCAGTCTTCTACACCAATCACTCAAATGTCAGCACCACATTCATGTGTGTCATCAGGGTCTTTGTGGTTTCAGAGTCAGTGTGAGAAAATGAAAAGAGAAGAGGGTTGCACTGTTTCTCAGTTACCGGAAATATCTGAAGCTTTATCTTTCACCCTGAGTGTTAATATCAATGATCTTTTGTGGTCTCTTTGACAGCACAGTTACAAAAATGAGTCAATGAGTCAAATGAGTCAAAAAATCAGAGAAAGTGTCTCATCTGTTTGTTACAGCTCTTTCTGTACACTGTTCAGCTATGTGACTAAATGGTTCAACTGTCACCACCACCCTACCCTCATACAAGCTCCAGATCATTACGTCATCACTTTCTTCTCGTCATCATTCTTGTTGGCCTTAAATAAACCCTGCTCTCATCTTTTGTTATGCTGCTCCTCCATTGGTCCAATTAACTGTCAGTCAAAGAACCACAGAACCTTGATGCTGTTTTTTTAAGAGTTTCATGAATCACTAATGAAAACTGACATTGTAAAGTGTTGACACTTCAACTTTTAGTGAGTGGTAAATCAGTGCGTTCATGTCCTTCAGTCATCAACTTGAACTGAATAAAGGTAGAACTACAACATTGACAGGAAGTGAACTGACCTCAGAATCTCCAGTCTACAGTTCGGACTCTGCAGTCCATCACACAGAGACTTCAGTCCTGAATCCTCCAACTCGTTCCAGCTCAACTCCAGTTCCTTGAGGTGGGAGGGGTTGGACTTCAGAGCTGAGGCCACGACTTCACAGTGAGTCTCTGAGAGTCCACAATATTTAAATCTGTGATTTAAAAAAATTAAAATCTGTTATTAGAAAAGATCTGGTATAAACACAGACTTAATGCATATGATGACATAAGATCAGTATTTATTGGTTTTACTGGGAATCTTTGGTTAGTTTTAATCTTCAGGTGAAAGGAGGAAAAATGGCGTCACCTTCAGGTCCATAATGTCCGTGACTGTGATCTGATCCAGAGTCAGGATGAAGCATCTCATTTAGAAAAACATTTCTAACTGAGTTCAACTGAGACAAAACTTACATTTGGTAAAGATAAGCTCTCTTTGTTGCTGCTATCAGCTGATACTGTTCACATCAATACAAAGGAAACATTTGGTCACTGTTATCAAACGCTGCAGAAATGAAACTAATCACTGATAATAATGATCAACGACTCACAGCTGCTCATTAAATATCTGATCTTAGAGCAAAACAAATAAGGACACAGACTAGAAACAAACTCAAAGTCAAAAATCAAACTCTTTCTGAAGCTAAAACATCTCAAAACAACAAACATCAGGCTGATGTTTCGTGTAGTCTGAAGCAGACATGAGGGGGCGCTACAGAGCTCTGCTGACTTCTCTAACTCCACACCACATTTCACACATCCACATTTGTTTCCTTCTAAAACTAATGATCTTCAAACTGAAGTTGACTCAGGTGAAATTACTTGAAAACATTTCTCAGACATCACTCAGCGCTCTGTGGAGGGCACTGTTGATCATTTGATCAAGTTGTATGGAACCAAAAAAAAAACTCAAAATAACACAAACAGAAGGTTCAATGTAGAATCTAACTGTTTTATATAGAAACAGTAAAACTGTTTTCATTACCATTAAAATCACTTTAACACAAACTGACCTGTAATTTTTCAATGTCAAACTAAGAATAATGAGAATCATTTCATTCTGTTTCTGTGAAGAACTAAACTAATGATACACTGACTGATGATGTTAATGATAATGTCTGGACTCACCGAGCCGTCCTGCAGTTCCTCACAGCTGGGATCAGTCTCTGTCGTCCCTCATCTGATGTGTTGAACTTCCTCAGGTCCAACTCATCCAGAACCTCCTCTGATATCTGCAGCATGTAGGCCAGAGCTGAACACTGGATCTCAGAGAGTCTCTCTGATCTGGTCTCTGACTTCAGGAACTTTTGGATCTGATGATGAACCGAGTGGTCATTCATCTCTGTCAGACAGTGGAAGATGTTGATGCTTCTGTCAGGAGAAATATCATCACAGTTCATCTCCTTCAGGTTGTTGATGACTACCTGGATGATTTCTGAACTGGTCTCTGTCTGACCCAGCAGACCTCCTAAGACTCTCTGGGTGGACTCTAGACAGAGGCCATGAAGGAAACGAACAAACAGGTCCAGGTGACTGTTTTTGCTCTGAAGAGACTTTTCCATAACTGTCTTTAGGACTTCATCCAGAGACAACTCTTTGTAGTCTTTTCCCAGGAAGTCCTGCAGTACCTCAGGCCTCCCATTGCTGCAACAGTGAAACATGTAGACTGCAGCCAGAAACTCCTGAACACTCAGATGAACAAAGCAGTAAACTGTTTTCTGGAAGTTCACACTCTCTCCTCTGAAGATCTCAGTACAGACTCCTGAGTACACCAAGGCCTCTGAGACACCAAGACCACACTGATCCAGGTCTTCTTGGTAGAACATGATGTTTCCTTTCTGCAGCTGTTCAAACGCCAGCCTCCCCAGCTTCAGGAGAACTTCCCTGTCAGCCTCCGTCAGCTCCTGTGGACTCGTCTCATCATACTTGTGCTTCTTCCTCTTTGTCTGAACCAGCAGGAAGTGTGAGTACAGGTCCGTCAGGGTCTTGGGCAGCTCTCCTCTCTGCTCTGTGGTCAACATGTGCTGCAGAACTGTAGCACTGATCCAGCAGAAGACTGGGATCTGACACATGATGTGGAGGCTCCTGGACGTCTTGATGTGTGAGATGATTGTGTTGGACATCTCTTCATCACTGATCCTCCTCCTGAAGTACTCCTCCTTCTGGGGGTCGGTGAAGCCTCGTACTTCTGTTACCCTGTCCACATACGATGGAGGGATCTGATTGGCTGCCGCAGGTCTGGAAGTGATCCAGACCAGAGCTGAGGGAAGCAGATTCCCCTGGATGAGGTTTGTCAGCAGCAGGTTGACTGATGACGTCTGTGTGACGTCAGACACGACCTCCATGTTGTTGAAGTCCAGTGACAGTCTGCTTTCATCCAGACCGTCAAAGATGAACAGCACTTTACAGACAGACAGCTGCTCTGCTGTGAGCTTCTGTAATGTTGGATGGAAAACATGGAGCAGCCTGAGAAGACTGTACTGCTCATCTCTGATCAAGTTCAGCGCCTTGAACGAAAGCAGAACCAGCAGACTGAGGTCTTGGTTTTCTGAGCCCTCTGCCCAGTCTAGAGTGAACTTCTGCACCAAAAAGGTTTTTCCAACTCCAGTGACACCGTTGGTCAGAACCACTCTGATGTCTCCATGTTGGTCAGGTAAGACTTTAAAGACGTCGTGACACCTGATGGCAGCGTGATGGAAGGTCTTCATCTTGGAAGCCGTCTCCAGCTGCATCACCTCATGTTGGGCATTAACCTCTTCACTCTGCCCATGTGTGATGTAGAGCTCAGTGTAGACCCTGTTGAGGAGGGTTTCACTTCCTGTTCCGTCAGTTCCTTCAGTCACATGTTCACATCTTTTCTTCAGACTGATCTTATGTTCATCTAAAACCTGCTGCAGACCACTATCTGCTGACAGAGAAGACAGCTGCTCCTCCATAGAAACACCACTTTTCCTCGTCTTCTCTCTGTGGAGACACGTCTTTATCAATAAACTGTCATAATCACAGCTATTCATTTTGATTGGTTGGCAAACTCAAGGGGTGTCGGTCTTAAGTTACATAAGAACAGACACTAGAAGAGGAGAGAGAGAAACTAGAGAAGAGTGCTGGTTTTAGTGCAAAGAGTATTTGTTTGTCCACAGTTTCATGAATCTATCTCCTGACGTCTTCCTGTTTCCTTCACATGTCTAATAACTGAATCATCTTTAGCTCAGTTCACAGTAGAAACAGTGTCTAACTTTGTGTCTGAGGGTCCAGGTTCATAAATACCAAATAAGTGAACGTGATGTTGAATGTTGTGTCGTCATATATTTGTTGTCACTGCCACTGCTCACCTCACTGGTACCTGGTGAACTATGCTGCCCCCTTTTGTTCTTGACAACAAACCTCATAAAGACCAGACCAACAGTGGGATCGTTCTTCTCTCAACACTTTGACTTCTCTACACTGTCTGTGTCTCTCAGCTCTGAGCCCATTGGTTCCTACTGAAGATGTAAACCTTTAAAAACACCTCCCAGATTTTTAGTTTCATTTTTTAAAAGGCTCAGTAATTTCCTACAACAAACTAATTGTCTTCATTCAAACTTCTGACATGTGAAACTCATCATTGAGGCTATAAAATGATCAAAGTGTTGTAAACTGTGTTAGCTCATCACCAGCTCATCAAGATTCACCAAAACACTGTTTCCTTCTTCTGTGGCTGCTTTACATCTCTATCGTGTTCATCGGCTGCAGTAAAAATATGAACAAGAAAAAAATTTCAAAGTTCTTTGATCAGAGAAAATCACATGAAACAAGTGACCTTAGCAGTCAGTATTACTATACTGATACGGTAGAAGAACCAGGAAGAACTTCTCTCCTGCAGACGCTACAGCAGCTGTTCCAGGAAGTGACATCAACACCACAACCTCAACACAATAAACACTGTTACAGCCGACAGTCTGGACGTTCACAGGAGTGTAGGAAGAAACTTACGTTGTGTCTGAGGGTTCAGGTTCATTACTGAAGACTGGGTCATCACCTTTGGACTGGTGATGACCCAAACAGCTGGATCCTGGATCTGTTCTGTCCTTGTCTTCCTCCACACAAAGATTCATCTTGTGTATTTCAGTCAGTCTGAGAGGGAAACCAGTAACACTGACTGTGAGAATCACACACAGGAATCAGGACAAACACAAACAAGTCTGATCAAGAGTCACAACTAAAAAACACACCAAGGAAACAAAACACACGAGTTTCCCTTTGTCAATGTCTTTATATCCATTCATTTACTTACATAGACATAAATGTGTTTAGTTTCCTATTAACTCCATATTTCTACACCAGTGATGATGTGATGATGAACAAACTCAGAAACCAGCCACTGATGTTAGTAGTTTCACTGCATCACCTTTAAATGTCGTCAGCAGCATAAAACCATGAGAAACGTGTGTAAACAGATGTGAAGTTGGCACCAAAGAATAAACTGTCACGTTCATTTCATTTTTCATAAATCTGACCGCACACATCGACTACTGACTGTGTTACATGTCTCATATCAGCATCTTTACACACAGATAGGTACAGTGATGGACTGGGAACAAAAAACGGTTGCGAGGTTTTGCACAACTCGCAGATGATGATTTGATAACCCCAGTGATGGTGAATGTAACCTCTCCTGCTATAGGCCTCAACAACTGTACCAAAACATGGATACATATCAATGCATAAACACAATGTATCAAAAAAATTAATAAATCATCAGAGCCAACTGCTCCCAATCAAAACATGTCTGATCTTCATGCAGTTAACAACATATGAAGGAGATCCCACTGTATCAGTAACAAACCACCGCACCTGAGCCGCTATTAATTAATAACGACCTGAATAAAAATCTAAACTCTCCAACACATCAACACTCTGAAGATCGTTTTCTGACGTCCACAGGCGTCATTTATATTTTTGAATCACCTTTAATAGCAGATATTTTCTGTAACAAAATGTTAAAAATCAAGTGATGTTCATTATAATTTAGACCCGCGCTCTAATCAAGTCTAATCACAATTTATTTAACGCGTTTCATCAAAGTTTGCGGTTCACACCGTCGGATCCCCAGGAACACCAGAAATAAGCAGATTCAGAAACGATTTAGAAAATAAAAAATGACTGAAATGATTGGAATCACACATGAACTACATCTATAGAACAGATCAATGGAGAAATATTAACAATATTTATATTTGTTACAACAGTAACAATGGTAAACATCAGAGAATCGATTTTTAATCGAAAATTAAAACTTTTTAATCAAAAGAATTAACTTATTTTTGATAATTCAAAAATATTCAACGACAGATGAATTAACTCAACTCACATTGTTTCTTCTTCTTCCGGAGAAAATCAAACCTTCGACTCAAAACACCGTCAGTTAAAGTTTCTGTCACAATCTAGTTTCTGGTTTTTAACTGTTGGTCACATCCGGTTGAGTTCCTTTCAAAATAAGCTTCACAGGAAATACAAAAATAAAAGCATCGCAGCGAAATTCACTAATGAACTTGCAGCAGTGTGTTTACTCAGGAGGCCTACTACACTTCTACACAACTTTTCAGAATTTATTAATGTATAAGTGAATCATCTTCAGCTCAGTTCAACAGTAGATAGACTAATAGATTTACTTCATTTATCCCACCAGAAATGATTGTCACAGCAGCATAACACAAAGAGACAAAGTGGGGATTGTGCAGGGAAAACACGCCAGTGACATGATCTATTACCAGTATAATGTTCATCTCTCTGAATGGGTGAGTGAGTGAGTGCAGATCAAATGGTGAGAGATTGTTTGAGCTTGTAAATATTTGTGTTTTATCACAGTTAATGGTATATGGTGTGTATATAAGGGTCCACTGTTGTATTCTGGTGTGTGTGTGAGTGTTAGCTTGTGTGTGCAGCCTTGTGGCTGCTGGCGTCTCAGACGTCACCACGACTGACATGCAAACACGGCATCAGAGTTGTTGCTGAGTTTACATGCATGCAGCGTTGAGGAAGTGGGTCTGGCTTTTATTGTGTGGTCTGGCTGTTGAGGGTGAAGGTGTGACTCACAACTTGACCTGTTTCTAGGTCAGACTGTGGTGACAATTTTATTTTTTAAATGAAATAAAATTGAGCAAAAGAGAGTTCACACTTGTCCTTCTTGTAGTTTAATACACAATCATGCATGAAAGGATCCAAACACAAGGTGCAACCATATGAACAGTCTCAGCGAATGAGTAAAGTCGACCTTCACATCTCAGTTTTTATCCTCTTCCCAAAACAAAAGCCGTCAGCAATCAAAACTCAACCCAGATGCCACTGTCGATTACAGAAAACTAACTGTACTAAACACTTGCGCTACAGGGTGCCCAAAACAGGAGAAATAATATCCTGGAAGAGGTCATAGGTCATAGGCATAGCCAAGCCACACATCCTGGCTGGAAGCTTGTCTGTCTAGTTACACTACTACTATACTAACAGGGAAAAAGCATCAGAAATTAAGACATCATGTCAAAATGAAAAAAACGTGAAAACAATATGAAATCAGTGAGTATAATAAAACCATTAGAATCATCCCACCTCTGGATCAAGAGCCAGTAACACTCATATCATCCAAGTTAACAACTGACTCAGAGATTATGACTCTCACACCCGTAGGATAATTCACAACTCTGAATTTTCTGAATATAACAAAAAAAAAAAGAATAAATAAATAAAACACTTTAATACAGAAGCGTATTGTTGCTACACCGAGAAAAAAAGTGTCTCAGTATCACTTAATTACGTGAAAAGTTTATTGTTATAACAACATCTTTTTCACGTTCAAGCTGCTCCTCTCTCAGATCACACTCCCTCCTCTTCATCACCACCTGCAGAGAGAAGGAGACAGAAGAGAGAAGACTCAGAGTTGACAGAGACTCACTTCATCAGCTTCAGTCAGTGAAGCAGCACATCCAGTATTAAGAGCAGCAGGGACTTCAGTCCTGTTCAGATCAGAGGTGGAGCAGCTGTGGAGCGTAGCTGCTTCCTCTCAGCTCTTATGTTAACATGTTGGAGTGAACACACTGAGACCTGCACAGACTTTTAGCATCAAGACTGTTTCCTCTGCACATTTGCCTCAGTCCTACACGTGGAAATAAAGAGCGTATAGAGAGAGTATACTTCTTAGCTTTACAGGAGTCTCACAGGAAACACTGGCTCTTTGTTTTGATACTTACTGGGTTCAGTACAACAGAGCTAAAGGCAGCATGGACTGACTCCAACCCTCTACTGACCTCAGAGTCTTCAGTCTGTAGCATCGTCTCCTCTTAAGATCACACAGATCCTTCATGTCTGAATCCTTCAGGTTGTTTCCTCTCAGGTTCAGTTCTCTCAGATCAGAGGGGTTGGACTTCAGAGCTGAGACCAGAGAATCACAGCTGATCTTTGACAAACTGCAGCTCCTCAATCTGAATAAAGAATAAAAGATGTAGATAAAATGGTGAATGATCTGATCAGTTGTGTCCTGATCAATGATGTTTTCTTGCAGTTAAAGAAGTGAAACTTTAATATTTTTGTCTGTTTCTTTTGAACCTTTTGAATCTATTTTAAACTGATCATTATGTGTCTTCATTTCTGACTGCTCCACCAATTTCATTGTATAACTGTGTATATAATGACAATAAAGGTTATTCTGTATGTGTGTGTGTGTGTGTATCCTTTTAAACTCATCTAAAGTTTGATTTAACAAACGTTAATTGATCACAACATTGTGTCTCTTTTTACAAATAAAAAAAAAAAAACAATTTGTCTGAAAGAATCACAATGTTCAGTCGTGGATTCAAGACTATTAAGTCGTGGATTAAAGAGAATTAAAGATCAGTGGCGACTGTTGGTCTTTCAAAAAGGGGAAGCTCATTGTTGGATAACTTAATTCTAAGTTTCTCCTCGTAAGCAGACTATCAAACGGCTTTGCCAAAATTAGGTCGACAATATTAGCATTGACTGCCATCATGTGCACCTTGCTAGCTAGCTAGTTCAACGATCTAACAAAACGATATTAAACTCAAACAAGGTAACTTTGAAATTATGTTTAACTTAAACAAGGAAATACTATGAGTGTGTTTTATTTACAATGTAAGAAATAAACAAGTAATTTTGCCAAGCAAATACCAACAAATGGGTTGCAGTTTGTCTCTGACTTCGCTGAGCTGTCAAGTCACGGTGTATATCTCAAAATACCTGTCAATCAAAACGGGATTCAGCCTTTCGACTGATCCTGCAATCATCATGCGAAAGCTCAGCGTCCAGGCCAACCGAGGCCCGCCCACAGCTCCATTCACCCCCAGGGACACTGAGCGTCCAGGGGCAGAACAAAATTGTGACATTTATCTAATGACTGTAGAGTTTTGAGACAATGACAAAAACTGTTCCATGCAATCCCATTGAAGTGCATGGATGCTCAGCTTCTACGGGCAAATGCATTGACCATAGACCGTATAAGAAAATGGCGCTATGGGAATGTATGAGAAAATACAAACATCGACTCATGACAAGTAGCTGATTCTGAATGAACTTGTCTTCAAGATGAACGTGTTCTAACGCATTTCTAGTCAATGAAATATTAACACAACTGTAAATATTTGACCACTTAATTTTTTGACATTTTAGGGGAAGCTGAGCTTCCCTGGCAGTCTTAGAGAAATTGCCTCTGCATAAGATCTACAAAAGTAACAGACAGTGAACTGACCCCAGAGTCTCCAGCCCACAGTCTGGATTCTGTAGAAAACCACATAGATCCTTCAGACCTGAATCCTGCAGGTTGTTGAGACTCAGGTCCAGGTCTCTCAGATGGGAGGGGTTGGACTTCAGAACTGAGACCAGAGAATCACAGCTGATCTCTGACAAACCACATTTGTTCAATCTGAATAAAGAAGAAAGGATGTAAATAAAATGGTGAATGATCTGATCAGATGTGTCCTGATAAATGATGTTTTCTCTGCCATGGGCACAGAGCATTGGTCCTTGTGTTATTGTGGATCATCATAATGTCATCCTTCTATACACATCATCCAAATGCCTGCACAACATCCACACACCTGTTGATCTCTTTTCATGAAAATGATCAGCACAAACATCAAATCAACACAATTCTCTCCTAACTCTGTCAACCTGATACTTGTCACTTTGTTATCTGTCTTAGGGCGCAGTCTAACAGCCACTTTGAGTTTCAGAAACATAAAATATTTTCCTCATTTAACACTTTATTTCAGCTCCATGGAAAAAAAAACACTGAATTTGTCCGTTTAAGGTTTAAGATTTATTTGTGAGTTCAGGCTATAATAACGTTGAGGTGAAGTATTTATTGTAATGATTCAGTTAAGATGGTTGCTTCACAGGAAGAAGGTTCTGGCTTCCAACTTCAGCTGGGATCTTTCTGTGTGGACTTTACACGTTCTTTACATTTATCCCTGCTGTTCGCTGTAATGATTAGGATAAGTGGATATGTCTGTGTCTAAATTATTGTAAACTTAATTAAAATTTTGAAAATGTTTTTCAAATTTAACCAGACAGAAAAATGTTTGTCTTTTCTGTAGAATTGAAAAAAGTTTTGGACTTAAATAAATTAATGAGAGAAGGTTTAAAGAGCCACAATGTTCAGTTGCGGTTTAAAGATATAAGATCTACAACAGTAACAGACAGTGAACTGACCTCAGAGTCTCCAGTCCACACTCTGGGCTCTGTAGAAAACCACACAGATCCTTCAGTCCTGAATCCTGCAGGTCATTCCAGCCCAAGTTGAGTTCTCTCAGATGGGAGGGGTTGGACTTCAGAGCTGAGACCAGAGAATCACAGCTGATCTTTGACAAACTGCAGCTGTTCAGTCTGATTAAAGAATAAAAAATGTAGATAAAATGGTGAATGATCTGATCAAATGTGTCTTGATCAATGATGTTTTCTCTAACATGAGCACAGAGACTTTGTTCTTGTATTATTGTGGATCATCATAATGTCAGCCTTCTACACACATCATCCAAATGTCAGCACAACATTCATACACCTGTTGATCTCTTTTCATGAAAATGATCAGAACAAACATCAAACCAACACAATTCTTTCCTGACTCTGTCAACCTGATACTCGTCACTTTGTTATCTGTCTTCTTGAGGTGAAGTCTGACATCTACTTTAAGTTTCAGAAACAAACATTTTTCTTGTTAATACATTAACAGTTTCATTCAGCTCCATGAAAAAAGACACTGAATTGATGGGGTTAAGGTTAAAGATTTGTTTTTGAGTCAGGCTATTATCAGGTTGAGGTGAAGTATTTATTGTAATTGTTTAGTTCAGATGGCGGCACAGTGGAGAAGAGGTCAGCACTGTCACCTCACAAGAAGACAGTTCTGGGTTCCAGTTTGACCTGGGATCTTTCTGTGTGGAGTTTGCATGTTCTCCATGAGTATCCAGGTAATCCACCTTCCTCCTACAGTCCAAACACCTGAAGGTTCATTGATTACTCTAATCTGGCCACAAGTGTGAATTTGATTGCTTGTATGTGTTGGTCCTGTGATGGATCGATGACCTCTCCAGGGTGAACTCTGCCCTCACCCACAGTCAACATCCACCAACAGGACAGGCAGTGAAGATTATGATTTCATTATAATGGTTAGGATAAGAGGGTATGTCAGTGTTTAAATTATTGTAAACTTAATTAATGTTTAATCAGACAGAAAAAAAACTGTCTTTTTTAATAGAACAAAAATGTTTTGGATTTAAACAAGTTAATGAGAGAAGATTTAAAGAGCCACGATGTTCAGTTGATGATTAAAGATATAAGATCTACAACAGTAACAGACAGTGAACTGACCCCAGAGTCTCCAGTCCACAGTCTGGACTCTGTAGAAAACCACACAGATCCTTCAGGCCTGAATCCTTCAGGTTGTTTCCACTCAGGTCCAGGTCTCTCAGATGGGAGGGTTGGACTTCAGAGCTGAGACCAGAGAATCACAGCTGATCCTTGACAACCTACACCACTCCAAACTTAATAAAGTATAAAAGATGTAGATAAAATTGTAAATGATCTGATCATATGTGTCCTGATCAATGATGTTTTCCCAGAGAGGAGCAGAGCAACTTTGTTCTTCTGTTATTGTGCATCATCATATTGTCAGCTTTCTACACACATCATCCAGATGTCAGCACAACACCTGTTGATGTGGACATAGATTCACAACAAGCAGCTGACATCAGATACTTCTAAAATCCTCTAACGTCTAAAAAACTAAAATCGTCTTCATCATTTCATTTATTCCATCACCTTCTTCTTCTATCTGAAGCTGAGCAGGTTTGTGTCATTAAACATGTTAATGGAGCAGTTCACATTTTTTGTCATCCTGTTGTCAGCCTTTAAATAAACCCTGCTCTCATCTTTAGTTATGCTGCTCCTCCATTGGTCCAATTAACTGTCAATCATATCCTACAAGGAATTCTGGGAAGTGATCACAGAACCTTGATGCTGATTATTTATGAGGTTTCATGAATCATTGATGAAAACTGACATTGTAAAGTGTTGTAATTTTAGTTTTTAGTGAGTGGTAATGCAGGATGTCTTGTGCCTTCAGTCATCAACTTTAACTGGATAAACTAAGAACTACAACATCTACAGGAAGTAAACTGACCTCAGAGTCTCTAATCCACAGTTTGGACTCTCCAGTCCGTCACACAGAGACTTCACCGATGAATCCTGCAGGTCATTGTTACTCAGGTCCAGTTCTCTCAGGTGGGAGGGGTTGGACTTCAGAGCTAAGGCCACAATTTCACAGTCAGTCTCTGAGAGTCTACAGTTAATAAATCTGTGATTAAAGAAAATAGAATATCTGTTATTAGAAAAGAAGAAAATATGGAATACACACAGAATAAATACATATGATGACAAATGATGAGACGTGTCATAACTCTATTACCACATCTGTGGTTCAGTTCATCAGTTCATCTTATGTTTGACATGACACAATAATTCCCACGTCTCTCTCAGAGCATCAGAGTTTTAATGAGAATCTTTGTTTAGTTTTAATCTTCAGATGAAAAGAGGGAAAATGGCATAACATTTAGGTCCATAATGTCCAGAGTCTGTGACTGTGATCTGATCCAGAGTCAGAATGAAGAATCTCATTTAGAAAAACACTTCTAATGAGTTCAACTGAGTCAACAGTTACAGTTGGTAAAGATGAGCTCTCTTTGCTGCTGCTGTCAGCTGATACTGTTCACATCAATAGTCATCCTCAAACTGATGCCGAATCAGGTGCCATGACATTTCTCACACGGCGCCCTCTGGAAGCACTAAAGTATTTATACTACTTTTTCCTTATTGAACTGATTGATCAAGTTGTATGAAACCAAAAAGACTCAAAATAACATCAACAGAAGGTTCAAATGAATCTAACTATTTTTTTTTCCCCAAAGAAACAGAAAAACTGTTTTCATTAATTGAACAGCAAACTGACCTGTAATTTTTCAATGCCAAATTAAGAATAATGAGAATTATTTTATACTTTGTTCATGTGAAGAACTAAACTACTGATCTACACAGATTTTAATGATCATGTCTGGACTCACCGAGCCTTCTTGCAGTTCCTCACAGCTGGGATCAGTCTCCGTCGTCCCTCATCTGATGTGTTGTACTTCTCCAGGTCCAACTCATCCAGAACCTCCTCTGATATCTGCAGCATGTAGGCCAGAGCTGAACACTGAATCTCAGAGAGTCTCTCGGATCTGGTCTCTGACTTCAGGAACTCTTGGATCTGATGATGAACTGAGTCATTCACCTCCGTCAGACAGTGGAAGATGTTGATGCTTCTGTCAGGAGAAATTTTATCACTGTTCATCTTCTTCAGGTTGTTGATGACTCTCTCAATGGTTTCTGGACTGATTTCTGTCTGACCCAGCAGACCTGCCAAGACTCTTTGGTTGGACTCCAGACAGAGGCCATGAAGGAAACGAATGAACAGGTCCAGGTGACCGTTTTTACTCTTAAGGGACTTATTCATGACAACCTTCAGGAACTCATCCAGGACCTCATCTAGACAAGGGTTACAGTAATAGTTTCTGAAGAAGTAATCAGTGTCATCATCATTATCATCGGGAAGTCTCAGGAAGTCCTCCAGTACCTGTCCCATCCCGTCGTAGTAACAGTGGAACATGTAGACTGCAGCCAGAAACTCTTGAACACTCAGATGAACAAACCAGTAAACTGTTTTCTGGAAGTTCACACCCTCTCTTGTGAAGATCTCAGTACAGACTCCTGAGTACACCAAGGCCTCTGAGACACCAAGACCACACTGATCCAGGTCTTCTTGGTAGAATATGATGCTTCCTTCCCGCAGCTGTTCAAACGCCAGCCTCCCCAGCTTCAGGAGAACTTCCCTGTCAGCCTCCGTCAGCTCCTGTGGACTCGTCTCATCGTACTTGTGCTTCTTCCTCTTTGTCTGAACCAGCAGGAAGTGTGAGTACAGGTCCGTCAGGGTCTTGGGCAGCTCTCCTCTCTGCTCTGTGGTCAACATGTGCTGCAGAACTGTAGCACTGATCCAGCAGAAGACTGGGATCTGACACATGATGTGGAGGCTCCTGGTCGTCTTGATGTGTGAGATGATGCGGTTGGACAGCTCTTCATCACTGATCCTCCTCCTGAAGTACTCCTCCTTCTGGGGGTCAGTAAAGCCTCGTACTTTTGTTACCCTGTCCACACACCATGGAGGGATCTGATTGGCTGCCACAGGTCTAGAAGTGATCCAGACCAGAGCTGAGGGAAGCAGATTCCCCCGGATGAGGTTTGTCAGCAGCAGGTTGACTGATGACGTTTGTGTGACGTCAGACACGACCTCCATGTTGTTGAAGTCCAGTGACAGTCTGCTTTCATCCAGACCGTCAAAGATGAACAGCACTTTACAGACAGCCAGCTGCTCTGCTGTGAGCTTCTGTAATGTTGGATGGAAAACATGGAGCAGCCTGAGAAGACTGTACTGCTCATCTCTGATCAAGTTCAGCTCCTTGAACGAAAGCAGAACCAGCAGACTGAGGTCTTGGTTTTCTGAGCCCTCTGCCCAGTCCAGAGTGAACTTCTGCACCAAAAAGGTTTTTCCAACTCCAGCGACACCATTGGTCAGAACCACTCTGATGCGTTCATGTTGGTCAGGTAAGACTTCAAAGACGTCGTGACACCTGATGGCAGCGTGATGGAAGGTCTTCATCTTGGAAGCCGTCTCCAGCTGCATCACCTCATATTGGGCATTAACCTCTTCACTCTGTCCATGTGTGATGTAGAGCTCAGTGTAGACCCTGTTGAGGAGGGTTTCACTTCCTGTTCCGTCAGTTCCTTCAGTCACATGTTCACATCTTTTCTTCAGACTGATCTTATATTCACCAAAAACCTGTTTCCGGGATGAGGTGATCCATGTCCACAGCCGAGAGAAAATGGGTCTTTTTGAATCCTTTGGAACATCTCGACGTAAGGTAAAGTGGGACAGCTGCTCTGCTACAAAGGCACCACTCCTCTTCTCTCTGTGGAGACAAGTCTTTATCAATAAATTGTTACAGTCACAGTTGTTTGTTTTAATTGGTTGGCAAACTCAAGGGGAACAAACACTAGAAGGGCAGAGAGAGAAACTAGAGAAGAGTGTTGTATTGTCTTTTTGTTGAGATCTGGTGCAAAGACTGTGTTTATTTGTCCACAGTTTCATGAATCTATCTCCTGACGTCTTCCTGTTTCCTTCACATGTCTAATAACTGAATCATCTTCAACTCAGTTCACAGTAGAAACAGTGTCTAACTTTGTGTCTGAGGGTCCAGGTTCATAAATACCAAATAAGTGAACGTGATGTTGAATGTTGTGTCGTCATATATTTGTTGTCACTGCCACTGCTCACCTCACTGGTACCTGATGAACTATGCTGCCCCCTTTTGTTCTTGACAACAAACCTCATAAAGACCAGACCAACAGTGGGATCGTTCTTCTCTCAACACTTTGACTTCTCTACACTGTCTGTGTCTCTCAGCTCTGAGCCCATTGGTTCCTACTGAAGATGTAAACCTTTAAAAACACCTCCCAGATTTTTAGTTTCATTTTTTAAAAGGCTCAGTAATTTCCTACAACAAACTAATTGTCTTCATTCAAACTTCTGACATGTGAAACTCATCATTGAGGCTATAAAATGATCAAAGTGTTGTAAACTGTGTTAGCTCATCACCAGCTCATCCAAGATTCACCAAAACACTGTTTCCTTCTTCTGTGGCTGCTTTACATCTCTATCGTGTTCATCGGCTGCAGTAAAAATATGAACAAGAAAAAAATTTCAAAGTTCTTTGATCAGAGAAAATCACATGAAACAAGTGACCTTAGCAGTCAGTATTACTATACTGATACGGTAGAAGAACCAGGAAGAACTTCTCTCCTGCAGACGCTACAGCAGCTGTTCCAGGAAGTGACATCAACACCACAACCTCAACACAATAAACACTGTTACAGCCGACAGTCTGGACGTTCACAGGAGTGTAGGAAGAAACTTACGTTGTGTCTGAGGGTTCAGGTTCATTACTGAAGACTGGGTCATCACCTTTGGACTGGTGATGACCCAAACAGCTGGATCCTGGATCTGTTCTGTCCTCGTCTTCCTCCACACAAAGATTCATCTTGTGTATTTCAGTCAGTCTGAGAGGGAAACCAGTAACACTGACTGTGAGAATCACACACAGGAATCAGGACAAACACAAACAAGTCTGATCAAGAGTCACAACTAAAAACACACCAAGGAAACAAAACACACGAGTTTCCTTTTGTCAATGTCTTTATATCCATTCATTTACTTACATAGACATAAATGTGTTTAGTTTCCTATTAACTCCATATTTCTACACCAGTGATGATGTGTGATGTGGTCCAACAAACTCAGAAACCAGCCACTGATGTTAGTAGTTTCACTGCATCACCTTTAAATGTCGTCAGCAGCATAAAACCATGAGAAACGTGTGTAAACAGATGTGAAGTTGGCACCAAAGAATAAACTGTCACGTTCATTTCATTTTTCATAAATCTGACCGCACACATCGACTACTGACTGTGTTACATGTCTCATATCAGCATCTTTACACACAGATAGGTACAGTGATGGACTGGGAACAAAAAACGTCTGCGAGGTTTTGCACAACCCGCAGATGATGATTTGATAACCCCAGTGATGGTGAATGTAACCTCTCCTGCTATAGGCCTCAACAACTGTACCAAAACATGGATACATATCAATGCATAAACACAATGTATCAAAAAAATTAATAAATCATCAGAGCCAACTGCTCCTAATCAAAACATGTCTGATCTTCATGCAGTTAACAACATATGAAGGAGATCCCACTGTATCAGTAACAAACCACCGCACCTGAGCCGCTATTAATTAATAACGACCTGAATAAAAATCTAAACTCTCCAACACATCAACACTCTGAAGGTCGTTTTCTGACGTCCACAGACGTCATATTTTTAATCACCTTAATAGCAGATATTTTCTGTAACAAAATGTTAAAAATCAAGTGATGTTCATTATAATTTAGACCCGCGCTCTAATCAAGTCTAATCACAATTTATTTAACGCGTTTCATCAAAGTTTGCGGTTCACACCGTCGGATCCCCAGGAACACCAGAAATAAGCAGATTCAGAAACGATTTAGAAAATAAAAAATGACTGAAATGATTGGAATCACACATGAACTACATCTATAGAACAGATCAATGGAGAAATATTAACAATATTTATATTTGTTACAACAGTAACAATGGTAAACATCAGAGAATCGATTTTTAATCGAAAATTAAAACTTTTTAATCAAAAGAATTAACTTATTTTTGATAATTCAAAAATATTCAACGACAGATGAATTAACTCAACTCACATTGTTTCTTCTTCTTCCGGAGAAAATCAAACCTTCGACCCAAAACACCGTCAGTTAAAGTTTCTGTCACAATCTAGTTTCTGGTTTTTAACTGTTGGTCACATCCGGTTGAGTTCCTTTCAAAATAAGCTTCACAGGAAATACAAAAATAAAAGCATCGCAGCGAAATTCACTAATGAACTTGCAGCAGTGTGTTTACTCAGGAGGCCTACTACACTTCTACACAACTTTTCAGAATTTATTAATGTATAAGTGAATCATCTTCAGCTCAGTTCAACAGTAGATAGACTGATAGATTTACTTCATTTATCCCACCAGAAATGATTGTCACAGCAGCATAACACAAAGAGACAAAGTGGGGATTGTGCAGGGAAAACACGCCAGTGACATGATCTTTTACCAGTATAATGTTCATCTCTCTGAATGGGTGAGTGAGTGAGTGCAGATCAAATGGTGAGAGATTGTTTGAGCTTGTAAATATTTGTGTTTTATCACAGTTAATGGTATATGGTGTGTATATAAGGGTCCACTGTTGTATTCTGGTGTGTGTGTGAGTGTTAGCTTGTGTGTGCAGCCTTGTGGCTGCTGGCGTCTCAGACGTCACCACGACTGACATGCAAACACAGCATCAGAGTTGTTGCTGAGTTTACATGCATGCAGCGTTGAGGAAGTGGGTCTGGCTTTTATTGTGTGGTCTGGCTGTTGAGGGTGAAGGTGTGACTCACAACTTGACCTGTTTCTAGGTCAGACTGTGGTGACAATTTTATTTTTTAAATGAAATAAAATTGAGCAAAAGAGAGTTCACACTTGTCCTTCTTGTAGTTTAATACACAATCATGCATGAAAGGATCCAAACACAAGGTGCAACCATATGAACAGTCTCAGCGAATGAGTGAAGTCGACCTTCACATCTCAGTTTTTATCCTCTTCCCAAAACAAAAGCCGTCAGCAATCAAAACTCAACCCAGATGCCACTGTCCATTACAGAAAACTAACTGTACATATGGAAATTCATCAGCATCTTACGACCTTATGTCCCATGAGTTCTGCCTGCTCAAACTAAACACTTGCACTACAGGGTGCCCAAAACAGGAGAAATAATACCCTGGAAGAGGTCATAGGTCATAGGCATAGCCAAGCCACACATCCTGGCTGGAAGCTTGTCTGTCTAGTTACACTACTACTATACTAACAGGGAAAAAGCATCAGAAATTAAGACATCATGTCAAAATGAAAAAAATGTGAAAACAATATGAAATCAGTGAGTATAATAAAACCATTAGAATCATCCTACCTCTGGATCAAGAGCCAGTAACACTCATATCATCCAAGTTAACAACTGACTCAGAGATTATGACTCACACCCGTAGGATAATTCACAACTCTGAATTTTCTGAGTATAACAAAAAAAAAAAAAAAGAATAAATAAATAAAACACTTTAATATGGAAGCGTATTGCTGCCACACTGAGAAAAAAAGTATCTCAGTATCATTTAATTACGTGAAAAGTTTATTGTTATAACAACATCTTTTTCATGTTATAACGTGATAAGATATTTTCACGTGTTATGTTCCGGCTCAGAGACCATAGCAAATAAAGGGAACACGTGAGGAGTTACATCAAAAGAAAGTATTTATTTTAACCAAAGCTAATCTCCAAAAGTAACCTATATAACAAAATATGTAACAGTCAATGACAGTAAACTATCAACCTTGACCAACCTAGGAAAATACAAACCAAACTTATACAACAACTTAGAAGAACTTAAATGACTGCAGCATGATGCCAGGGATGAAGAGAGAGACTGGGCTCCCAGGGGGGCGGTGTTTTATGGGCCTGGAGACAGTGAGAGCCATGGAGCCTTCTTGAATCCTTCTTAGAGTGAGCATGCTGATATAAATCTCATCCATAGAACCCAATAAGTGCAGAACCTCACCATGTCTCAAGCCAAGCATGAAGTAAAATTTCTGCACTAGGGAGTGAATCTTAAATTGAAATGACATAAAACCACACTTTCATGTGTGGTTTTATGTGAAACCATCACGTTTATAATGTGAAAACATCTTAAACGTGAAAAAGATATTTTTATAACAATAAACTTTTCATGTAATAAGATACTGAGGCACTTTTTTTTCTCGGTGTAAATAAAATAAAAAACATTTTATGTAATGAATAAAATGATGACATTATAAGAAATAAAACATGATTATGATTACAATTATGATGATGAAATGATTATGAAGATGACAGATACATGAACAATAATGAAAAAAATCGAATCGAAAAATCACCAGGGAAATATCAAAACGGCTGACTGACTATGGGAGCCTCCTGCTGTCAATCTACGCCTGGTTTTCCTCCAACTGCATGAACTGAACCACAGTTTTGGACACCATAGTAGCAATCAGAGATTTCACACAGGGAACAATACAACTACTTACAATGTAGAGTATTATCAGAATCAGTGATTGAAAACAAAGACCAGAAGTCATTTCCTGTATCAGTGTCACAGCTCTTCTCTATGTGCAATAGATCATTAAGATGAGCTACCATATGTGTCATGTTGTCAGTCACACAGGAATGTGCAGCAATCAGTACCCACCCTGACCAGCAAGGAGTAAATCTAATGCCATCCTATTTTGTAGTGCTACATTTCTGAGGCCCTGAAGTGTTGGTGTGAGTGACTCAACACCTGGAGATACTGCAGCCGTGAGGTTTTCCAAATGGCAGGACAAACCCAGGCCCCTTCTGTAAGAGGGACTTTCGAATCGTGTCTCTCCCCCTCCACTTGAAGAATAGTCATGATCATATTATTATATGGAAATGTGTCAAGTCCAGACACTCTGGTCCAGACTTTTCCGCATCAGGTGGCCGTGGAACTTGCGCATTAGCCGACAATATCAGAGCTGCTGCAGGTTGCTGGTTTGATGGACCTCATTCTCACTGTGTTGCCATGAATTAATTCAATCCACCAGAATTTTCTTTGATTCATGTACAACAAACAAGAATGAAGCATTTAATGAACACAATCATGATTTATTCAAGTAATGTAAGCATGTTATAAGCTTGCTGATCAAACACATGCCCTAGTTGATTTGTTTCAGTGTAGGATATTTGTAGCAAATTTGTCCCTCATTAAGAAGAACAGCATTGGCTGCAAATCCTGTTAAGATATTTTTGTTTCTCATGGAAGAGTCATGAAGATTCATGGTCCTAAACAATGATGAAGAATTAGATGTGTTTCCGTATCAGGATCGATGGTTTTGATTAGGTTGTCTACAGTAGGTTCGCTACATCCTCTGTCATGACCCACAGACAGACCCACTTCCTCAACGCTGCAGGCATGTAAACCCAGCAACAACTCTGATGTTGTGTTCGCACGTCAGTGGTGAGCAGTTGGTACTGGTGGTGACAACCATGTTGGCGTCTGAGACCCCAGAAGCCACAAGGCTGCACACACACCACACACACCACAATACAACAGTGAACAAACATACACACTATATGCTATTAACTGTGATAAAACACAAATATTTACAAGAAAAAAGTAAGAAGAGTTTGGAAAAAAGGTCAAACACACTTTCACTGTTTCACTGCACACACTCAGAGAGAGAGAGAGAGAAATTCATGTTATACATTTATGTCACTGGTGACATTATTATTATTTTATTTTATTATTGTTATTTGTTTGTGTATTAAAATCACTAGAAGATTATTTGTATTAAAAAAGTTTTATTGTTTTTTTTTTCCTGAAATGCAGTTAAAGTTACAGTATCTTCATTGTAAAGTCAGTGGAACAGTTTTCCTCCTGGATGACTTGAATATCTGGTATTAAAAAAGTTAAAATGTTAATAAATGTTTCAATATTCGTGTTGTGTAAATGAATAAATGAAATATAAACACAACAACATCCAACACTGGTTTGTTATAAACAAGCAGGCACCTCATGTAAAGATCCTGCAGAGGGCGCTGTTCACTTTCTACATCAGCCCATTAATGAAACCTGCTCATGATGAAGATTCATCACACAACAGTGATGATGATGGTTGTTTGACTTCAGCACTGAATCTAATTCAGCTGCAGCAGTTTTCCAGCCTTAAAGCTGCTGAAGCTTCAGTGATTAGTGAATATTTACAATGTGAAACAGATTTACTGTTAATTGTCACAGAGATCATCAGCAGTTTGACTCAGTTAAAACATCTCAGTGAAGCTTTGTTTAAATCCACAACAAGAAATGACTGAGGAGTTGTAGATGGACAGAGCAGCAGCAGAGCAGTTGCTGCAGCACAGCTGCTCCTCTCTCAGATCACACTCCCTCCTCTTCATCACCACCTGCAGAGAGAAGGAGACAGAAGAGAGAAGACTCAGAGTTGACAGAGACTCACTTCATCAGCTTCAGTCAGTAAAGCAGCACAACCAGTATAAAGAGCAGCAGGGACTTCAGTCCTGTTCAGACCAGAGGTGGAGCAGCTGTGGAGCGTAGCTGCTTCCTCTCAGCTCTCATGTTAACATGTTGGAGTGAACACACTCCAACATCCTCTGCATTTGACTCAGTCCACAGTGGAAATAAAGAGCCGAGAGTCATGAAGCTTCATCACTGGACAAACACTTCAGTGATGATTCACTGTTGTTCCATGTGAACAAAGAGTCTCTGTGTTAATCTGAAATATCAGCTGACACATCAACATGGAAACTGTCACTGAAAACACCTGACACATGCGGACTGGCCCTGAGCTCAGGTTCTGGTCTCTACAAAGAGCACATGGGTCCAGAGCAGGTCCCTGCAGGCTTCAGTCACACTGATCTCAGAGCTGTGACAGATGAAGCTCATCAGTTGTTTAGTGTTGAAATGAGAGAACAAACAGTGTGAGATCAGTTAAATGAGCGACCACATGGTTAGGGCCGGGTATCAATCAAAAATTTTCGATAGTGGTACCAATAACAATACCTTCACTTACTTACGACACCTGAATGATAGTTTTTTCGATACAAATTTTATAATATCAATTCTAACAAAAAGAAAATTACATTACACATTACAGTACAAATCTTGAGTTTTATTTTTCAGCTTTGGTATTACAGTCTTACAGAAAAAATAAACAACAAATAATTTCCAGTGCAAAAGCACAGTTGCAAACAAGTGACGGATCAGTGTCTGACGCTCACTGCTACATACCGACGACCTTTTCACTCAACAGTTTTTCTTGAGAAAAATCAACATGTCTGCTTTCTCTTTGCTCTCTGTTAACTAAAGCCATACTTTTTTTATAACCGGGGTGGCTTCTGGACTATGTCGAGAGCCGTTGAGCCGTTGCCTGATTGTTTACACCCGCGATCAGCCGATGGCACTGAGCTGCTCAAGGATACGACCCAACGAGAGACAACAGATCCCAGAGGAAATAAGGAGGAGGAGATGTCGGGCCAGAGTAAAGCGGCGTGAGAGGAAAAGACGGTACAGACCATCATCACTGTCTGTGATTATGGGGAATGTACGATCTGTCGCCAGCAATGTGATCAGGTCTTGATCATGTGATTAACCTCTGGCTACCGAAACTTGGCACCAAAAGACAAGGTATATTTTGACACTTGGTACTACTGAAGCATTTTGATTGGTGCCATAAAAGAACCGAAGTCTGGTACCCAGCCCTACACATGGTCTCTATACATCCTGTCCATACTTCCTGTATACTTCTTAGCTTCACAAGAGCCTAACAGGAAACATTGCCTCTTTACTTTGATACTTACTGGGTTTAGTACAACAGAGCTAAAGGCAGCATGGACTGACTCCAACCCTCTACTGACCTCAGAGTCTCCAGTCTGTAGCAATGACTCTTGTTAAGATCACACAGATCCTTCATGTCTGAATCCTTCAGGTTGTTTCCTCTCAGGTTCAGTTCTCTCAGATCAGAGGGGTTGGACTTCAGAGCTGAGACCAGAGAATCACAACTGATCTCTGACAAACTGCAGCTCCTCAATCTGAATAAAGAATAAAAGATGTAGATAAAATGATGAATGATCTGATCAGCTGTGTCCTGATCAATGATGTTTTCTTGCAGTTAAGAAGTGAAATTCATAAACCAAAATTTTCTTCCTAAAATATTTTTTCTCAGTTGCTTTTGAGTTTAAACTGTGCAATATGTCCACATATAAAAGACAATGAGGGATATTTTATTCCACTTCTGTGTGTGTCTCTCATCCAGGTTTTCATTATGTTCTCTCCTCACTTTTCTCATTTTTCTTCTTCTGTCAGAGTGTGTGTGTGTGTGTGTGTGTGAATTCTTTTAAACTCACCTGAAGTTTGACTTAAAAGACGATCACAACATTTTGTCTCTTCACTGATTAAAAAAATAACAACTTGTTTCAAAGATGTTTCCACAATGTTCAGTTGTGGATTAAAGATATAAGATCTATATTAGTAACAGACAGTGAACTGACCTCAGAGTCTCCAGTCCACAGTCTGGACTCTGTAGAAAACCACACAGATCCTTCAGTCCTGAATCCTGCAGGTCGTTCCAGCTCAGGTCCAGGTCTCTCAGATGGGAAGGGTTGGACTTCAGCGCTGAGACCAGATAATCACAGCTGATCTTTGACAAACCACATCTTTTCAGTCTGATTAAAGAATAAAAGATGTAGATAAAATGGTAAATGATCTGATCAAATGTGTCTTGATCAATTATGTTTTCTCTGACATGAGCACAGAGACTTTGTTCTTGTGTTATTGTGATCATAATAATCAGCCTTCTACACACATCATCCAAATGTCATCACAACATTCATACACCTGGTCATGGCTTTTCATGAAAATGATCAGCACAAACATCAAATCAACACAATTCTCTCCAGACTCTGTGAACCTGATACTCATAACTTTATCTGTTTTCTTGAGGTGATATCTACTTTGAGTTTCAGAAACAAACATTTTCCTTATTTAACAGTTTAATTTAGCTTTGTCTGTTTAAGCTCAAGCTACAATAACATTGAGGTGAAGTATTTATTGTAATAGTTCAGTTCAGTTGGTGGTACAGTGATGCAGTGGTCATTGCTGTCGCCTCAAAGGAAGAAGGTTCTGGGTTCCAGCTAGAGCTGGGAGGTTTCTATGTGGAGTTTGCACGTTCCCAACATTTCTCCAGGTACTCCGGCCTCCTCCCACAGTCCAAACACTTGAAGGTTCATTGATTACTCTAATCTGGCCACAGGTGTAAATGTGGTTGTTTGTATGTGTTGGTCCTGTGATGGACTGGTGACCTCTCCAGGGTGAACCCTGCCCTCACCCAGTCAGCAGCCACCAACAGAACAGACAGTGTAGCAGACAGCATAGATTATGATTTCATAGTCATGGTTGGAATAATACGATACATCTGTGTCTAAATTATTGTAAACTTAAGTTTGGAATTTTTTTTTCACTTTTTGTTAAAATATTTTTTTGGCCATTTTGCCTTTATTGATAGTTAGTGAAAATAGGCAGGGAAGTGGGGAGAAAAGTGGGGGAATTACACGCAAAAATTATTGTCACAGCTGGGATTCAAACTGGGGATTGCTGCAAGGCTATTGCGCCAAAGTGGTGCATGCTAATGGCTATCCAGGCGCTCCATGTTTTTAACTTTTAACCAGACAGAAAAATGTTTGTCTTTTTTATAGAATTAAAAAAACATGTTGGACAAATGAGAGAAGGTTTAAAGAGGCACAATGTTCAGTTGTGGATTAAAAATATAAGGTCTACAACAGTAATAGACAGTGAACTGACCTCAGAGTCTCCAGTCCACATTCTGGACTCTGTAGAAAACCACACAGATCCTTCAGTCCTGAATCCTGCAGGTCATTCCAGCTCAGGTCCAGGTCTCTCAGATGGGAGGGGTTGGAGTTCAGAGCTGAGACTAGAGCTTCACAGCTGATCCTTGACAAACTGCAGCTCATCAAGCTGAATGAAAAATAAAACGTAGATAAAATAGTGAATGATCTAATCCCTTGTGTCCTGATCAATGATGTTTTCTCTAACGTGAGCACAGAGACTTTGTCCTTGTGTTATTGTGGATCATCATAATGTCAGCCTTCTGTACACATCATCCAAACATCAGCACAACATTCATACACCTGGTCATGCCTTTTCAGGAAAATTATCAGCACAAACATCCTGGGTGAACCCTGCCCTCACCCACAGTCAACAGGCCCCATCGGGACAGGCGGGATAGATTATAGCTTCATTGTAATGGTTAGGATAAGAGGGTTTAATTTAAATTTGACAAATTTTTTTTTAACTTTTAACCAGACAAGAAAAGACAAGACAAGTGTTTTGAATTTAAACAAGTTAATGAGAGAAAGTTTAAAGAACCACAATGTTCAGTTGTGGATTAAATATATAAAATATATAACAGACAGTGAACTGACCCCAGAGTCTCCAGTCCACAGTCTGGACTCTGTAGAAAACCACACAGATCCTTCAGTCCTGAATCCTTCAGGTTGTTTCCACTTAGGTCCAGGTCTCTCAGATGGGAGGGGTTGGACTTCAGAGCTGAGACCAGGGAATCACAGCTGATCTTTGACAACCTACACCACTCCAAACTTAATAAAGAATAAAAGATGTAGATAAAATTGTAAATGATCTGATCAGTTGTGTCCTGATTAATGATGTTTTCTCTGACGTGAGCACAGAGACTTTGTCCGTGTGTTACTGTGGATCATCATAATGTCAGCCAGTCTTCTACACATCATCCAAATGTCAACACAACATTCATACACCTGTTGATGTGGACACAGATTCACAACAAGCTGCTGACCTCAGCCATGTCTGTCATTAGAAGACAAATATTACATTTCACATATTGGACTAAACTAAAAGCGTCTTCATCATTTCATTTATTCCATCACCTTCTTCTTCTATCTGAAGCTGAGCAGGTTTGTGTCATTAAACATGTTAAAGGAGCAGTTCACATTTTTTGTCATCCTTTAAATAAACCCTGCACTCATCTTTAGTTATGCTGCTCCTCCATTGGTCCAATTAACTGGCAATCACATCCTACAAGGAATTCTGGGAAGTGACCACTGAACCTTGATGCTGTTTATTTATGAGGTTTCATGAATCATTGATGAAAACTGACATTGTAAAGTGTTGTAACTTCAGTTTTAGTGAGTGGTAATGCAGGATGTCCTTGTCCTTCAGTCATCAACTTGAACTGGATAAACTAAGAACTACAACATCTACATGAAGTGAACTGACCTCAGAGTCTCTAGTCCACAGTTTGGACTCTCCAGTCCGTCACACAGAGACTTCACTGATGAACCCTGCAGGTTGTTTCCACTCAGGTCCAGTTCTTTCAGGTAGGAGGGGTTGGACTTCAGAGCTGAGGCCACAACTTCACAGTCAGTCTCTGAGAGCCCACAGTTAAAAAATCTGTGATTAAAAAATATAAAATCTGTTATTGGAAAAAAAATATGGAATATATATGGAATATGGAACACAGACTAAATGCAGATGATGAAATATTATGAAACGTCATAACTTTATTAACACATCTGTGGTTCATCTCATCTTATTATGTTTGACATGACACAATAATTGTCATGTCTCTCTCAGACATGCAGAGTTTTAATGGGAATCTTTGTTTAGTTTTAGGGGCACTTTACATGATAATGCTCGGGGTGAATAATGCAAAATATTTTATTGGATATGCATATCGTTTAGATGGTCAAAGCGTTTTTGGGAGTTGAAAACGAAAGTGAAACCACCCTCCAGAGTGGAAATATTAAAAATGCTCCACACTCGTGTCACCGTGTAAAGGATTGAAAGTGCAAAACTGCGTTTCTCATCACATGGAGTTGGCGTGACAAGCATGTACCAGTGTCGGAAAAAGATCAATAAATAAGAAATTTCACACACTTTTGCATGTCCATCTGCAGATTTCACCCCAAAACGCTTGTCTAAATGCAGAGATTCACAGATGTCACACAGCCCTCTGGAGCCACTAATGTCTTCTTACTGCTGATTCCTTATTGAACCGTTTGATCATGTTGCATGAAACCAGAAAGTCTCAAAATAACATAAACAGAAGGGTCAAATGTATAATCTCATCATTTTTACAAAGAAACATAAAAGCTGTTTTCATTAAATGAACAGCAATAATCGCTAGCAACTGAAACATCTGTGTTTTGGCTCCAGCAAAATTTAAATGAGTTTTAAACAGACTGACATGTAAATCAATGTCAAACTAAGAATAATCAGAATCATTTCATATTGTTTCTATGAAGAACTAAACTAATGATCTACACTGACTGATGATGTTAATGATCATGTCTGGACTCACCGAGCCGTCCTGCAGTTCCTCACAGCTGGGATCAGTCTCCGTCGTCCCTCATTCGATGTGTTAAACTTCCTCAGGTCCAACTCATCCAGAACCTCCTCTGATATCTGCAGCATGTAGACCAGAGCTGAACACTGGATCTCAGAGAGTCTCTCTGATCTGGTCTCTGACTTCAGGAACTTTTGGATCTGATGATGAACTGAGTCATTCATCTCCATCAGACAGTGGAAGATGTTGATGCTTCTGTCAGGAGAAATTTTATCACTGTTCATCTTCTTTAGGTTGTTGACGATTCTCTCAATGGTTTCTGGACTGATTTCTGTCTGACCCAGCAGACCTGCCAAGACTCTTTGGTTGGACTCCAGACAGAGGCCATGAAGGAAACGAATGAACAGGTCCAGGTGACCGTTTTTACTCTTAAGGGACTTATTCATGACAACCTTCAGGAACTCATCCAGGACCTCATCTAGACAAGGGTTACAGTAATAGTTTCTGAAGAAGTAATCAGTGTCATCATCATCATCATCAGGAAGTCTCAGGAAGTCCTCCAGTACCTGTCCCATCCCGTCGTAGTAACAGTGAAACATGTAGACTGCAGCCAGAAACTCTTGAACACTTAGATGAACAAACCAGTAAACTGTTTTCTGGAAGTTCACACTCTCTCTTGTGAAGATCTCAGTACAGACTCCTGAGTACACCAAGGCCTCTGAGACACCAAGACCACACTGATCCAGGTCTTCTTGGTAGAACATGATGTTTCCTTTCTGCAGCTGTTCAAACGCCAGCCTCCCCAGCTTCAGGAGAACTTCCCTGTCAGCCTCCGTCAGTTCCTGTGGACTCGTCTCATCGTACTTGTGCTTCTTCCTCTTTGTCTGAACCAGCAGGAAGTGTGAGTACAGGTCCGTCAGGGTCTTGGGCAGCTCTCCTCTCTGCTCTGTGGTCAACATGTGCTGCAGAACTGTAGCACTGATCCAGCAGAAGACTGGGATCTGACACATGATGTGGAGGCTCCTGGACGTCTTGATGTGTGAGATGATGCGGTTGGACAGCTCTTCATCACTGATCCTCCTCCTGAAGTACTCCTCCTTCTGGGGGTCGGTGAAGCCTCGTACTTCTGTTACCCTGTCCACATACGATGGAGGGATCTGATTGGCTGCCACAGGTCTAGAAGTGATCCAGACCAGAGCTGAGGGAAGCAGATTCCCCTGGATGAGGTTTGTCAGCAGCAGGTTGACTGATGACGTTTGTGTGACGTCAGACACGTCCTCCATGTTGTTGAAGTCCAGTGACAGTCTGCTTTCATCCAGACCGTCAAAGATGAACAGCACTTTACAGACAGCCAGCTGCTCTGCTGTGAGCTTCTGTAATGTTGGATGGAAAACATGGAGCAGCCTGAGAAGACTGTACTGCTCATCTCTGATCAAGTTCAGCTCCTTGAACGAAAGCAGAACCAGCAGACTGAGGTCTTGGTTTTCTGAGCCCTCTGCCCAGTCCAGAGTGAACTTCTGCACCAAAAAGGTTTTTCCAACTCCAGTGACACCGTTGGTCAGAACCACTCTGATGTTTCCATGTTGGTCAGGTAAGACTTTAAAGACATCGTGACACCTGATGGCAGCGTGATGGAAGGTCTTCATCTTGGAAGCTATTTCCAGCTGAATCACCTCATGTTGGGTATTAACCTCTTCACTCTGTCCCTGTGTGATGTAGAGCTCAGTGTAGACCCTGTTGAGGAGGGTTTCACTTCCTGTTCCGTCAGTTCCTTCAGTCACATGTTCACATCTTTTCTTCAGACTGATCTTATGTTCATCTAAAACCTGCTGCAGACCACTATCTGCTGACAGAGAAGACAGCTGCTCCTCCATAGAAACACCACTTTTCCTCGTCTTCTCTCTGTGGAGACACGTCTTTATCAATAAACTGTCATAGTCACAGCTATTCATTTTGATTGGTTGGCAAACTCAAGGGGTGTCGGTCTTAAGTTACATAAGAACAGACACTAGAAGAGGAGAGAGAGAAACTAGAGAAGAGTGCTGGTTTTAGTGCAAAGAGTATTTGTTTGTCCACAGTTTCATGAATCTATCTCCTGACGTCTTCCTGTTTCCTTCACATGTCTAATAACTGAATCATCTTCAGCTCAGTTCACAGTAGAAACAGTGTCTAACTTTGTGTCTGAGGGTCCAGGTTCATAAATACCAAATAAGTGAACGTGATGTTGAATGTTGTGTCGTCATTTGACACTGACACTGCTCATTCGTCTATCAACAACTTTCTTTACCCTCAAAATCAAATCAAATTTTATTCATATGAAAGACGCTGCTGCGGTTTAGTTCATCACCAACATTTGTTCTAGTGACGTACGCTGAGTGGCTGGTGAGACACTGACTCTTTAACACTTAGATTTACACATATATGAACCCAATAGAAGCTTAAATTCACCATTCAACTGGCAGCTGTGTGTTCCAGCATCTTTACACATAAATAAATAGAGGGACGGACTTTTTACCTAAACTTTTCAAAAAATTTGAACTACAACGTTTTTCTTTTTTTATCAGGACACTGACTTTTCTGACACAAAAAAAATGTTAAAAATCAAGTGATGTTCATTACAATTTAGACCCGCGCTCTAATCAAGTCTACTCACAATTTATTTAATTCGTTTAATTAAAGTTTGCGGTTCACACCGTCGGATCCCCAGGAACACCAGAGATCAGCAGATTCAGAAAAGATTTAGAAAATAAAAAATGATTGAAATGATTGGAATCACACATGAACTACATCTATAGAACAGATCAATGGAGAAATATTAACAATGTTTATATTTGTTACAACAGTAACAATGGTAAACATCAGAGAATCGATTTTTAATCGAGAATTAAAACTTTTTAATCAAAAGAATTAAAAGAAAAGAATTAAAGAAGAATTAACTTAATAATAATAATAATAATAACTTAATGATAATTCAGTCAAAAATATGCAAAGACAGATGAAATAACTCAACTTACATTGTTTCTTCTGGAGAAAAATCAAACCTTCGACTCAAAACACCGTCAGTTAAAGTTTCTGTCACAATCTCGTTCCTGGTTTTAAACTGTTGGTCACATCCGGTTGAGTTCCTTTCAAAATAAGCTTCACAGGAAATACAAAAATAAAAGTATTGCAGCGAAATTCACTAATGAACTTGCAGCAGTGTGTTTACTCAGGAAGCCTACTACACTTCTACACAACTTTAAGGCTTTTATTAATGTACTGAACTATGTTATTCCTCTAAGGAAAATTATTCATAAAAAATAACTAAATATGTTGAATTGTTAGAGAAAAACTACAGTTCACAAACTTTTAACAGAAGAAGCCTGTTGTCACATTTTAGTGAGTGTGTACAGAACCAATTTTTTTTTTTTTTTTCAGATTTCTGTCTTTTTTTTCTCGTAATTATTTGTGTTTTATCACAGTTGATAGTATACGGTGTGTGTATATATGGGTTTACTGTTGTATATTGGTGTGAGTGTTTGTGTTTGTGTGTGTGTGCAGTCTTGTGGCTGCTGGTGTGTCAACATGGTTGTCACCATCAGTGGTAATTTTTCACAACTGACATGCAAACACGGCATCAAAGCTGCTGCTGGGTTTACATGCCTGCAGCGTTGAGGAAGTGGGTCTGGCTTTTGTCGTGTGGTTTGGCTGTTGAGGGTGAAGGTGTGACTCACAACTTGACCTGTTTCTAGATCAAATTAAAAAAAAGTAAATTGCGTCATAAAACTGCAAAAGTTGTTTATATTCCAATCCAACCACTGTCACACCCTGCAAATAAAATCACCCTGTCAAATGTCCCTGCTCCTCATCTCCAACCAGTTTCTGGCCAGTGAAGTCGGGAGTCGTCTCCCCCATTAAAAAGATCAAAATTGGCTGCAAATTCCCGTTAAAACATGTCATTTCTCACAGAAGACAACTATTCATGATCCTAAACAAACTGGATGGAGAATTAGATCTGTTTCTGCTTCAGGATCGATGATTTTGATTAGGTTCTCTTTTTCACATCCTCGGTCATGAAGTTGACTCATAATCTTACCCACAGCCAGACCACTTCCTCAACGCTGCATACATGTAAACCCAGAAACAACTTTGATGCCGTGTTTGCACATCAGTAGGTAGGTGGGTCGACAGACAACTTTATTAATCCCTTTGTGAGGTTCACTCAGGGAAATTGAAGCTCCATTACATACAGCAGTTAAACTTAACCACACACACAAACAGAAGAGCAAGAGAGAAAAAACACCCCAGGTACTCAACACCCATATAAAGACATAAAATAAAACTATATGAATACAAATATATACTGTATGTACTGTATATATATGTGTGTTATTGTATATTGCACAAGGTTGTGAAGAGTCCAGCTAGTCTGTAATATAGTAACTGTCTGAGCCACGTATCACTTGGCCTGCCGGTATCCGTCAGCTGCCTCAGGAGTCCTGTAAGCCAACCAGACCCTGTAGGACTCATGCAGCCTGATGGCGTCTCTCACCACTGGTGTCCACAAAGTGGTTCAGGGATTGACACCATGACCAGATGCCTGGTCTTGCCAGCATCCTCCTTCACTACCTGATCCTCACTCACCACCAGCTCACTCAGTTAAGTTCCCCTCTTCATCTGAGTGTCCAAAACATGTGGCCACAAGTCACATGATACAACTATAAAGTCAATCATCAGCCTACGGCCTCAGGTGTCCTGGTGCCATGTGAACTGATGAACACCCTTATGTTTGAACACGGTGTTAGTTATGGCCAAGAGAAGTCCAACAACTGAGCACCACTTGAGTTCAAATCGGGCGGGCCGTTCGTCACGATCACGTCCCTCCAGCTCACCCCTGTCATTGCCCATGGGAGCACTAAAGCTCCCCAGCAAAACATGGCCCCAGCAGGTGCATCTTCCAGTACCTGTCCCAAGGACTCAAGAAAGGATGAGAACTCTGAACTGATGTTTGGCACATATGCACCAACAACAGTCAGGACCTGTTCCCCAACCCTAAGATGCACGGAAACAACCCTTTCGTTCCCTGGGGTAAACTCCAACACATAGGCAGAGATCAAGGCAGTATCTGCCCACACCTTCCCTCCGCCTTTCACCTGGTGCAACTCCAGCATAATAGTGGGTCCAGCTTCTCTCGAGGAGTGTGGATCCAGAGCCAGAACTATAGGCAGAGGTGAGCCCAGCTACATCTACAGCCAATATCCTTCCACCTCCCACACAAGCTCTGGCTCCTTCCCCACCAACGAGGTGACGATATATGTCCCTAGATTTAGCTTCTCTAGCCAAGGATCAGACCACCAAGGCCCCCGTCTTCAACAGGACGTGGGTAGGCTCAATGGGCCCACATCCCTGCTTTGGGCTGGGCCCAGGCCAGGCCCAATGGGCCAGTGTCCCTCCAGACAGGGTACTCTGATTCCTTGGTGACTCAGTCATCAGGGGTGTTATTATTCCTTCTTTATAGAATTACATATTTTAGAATAATGTCTTTAGTTCAGTTTGTTTGTTCGTCTACTAAACTTAATGTATTAGCAGATGAACTTTTTTGATTTATTAAACACGACTGACTTGCCTGTTTTTGAACTTGCATGTGATCATGTCCATGTAGAGAAGAACTGTTGCATCAAACGTTGTCAAAACATTTTAACCTTAAATTAACCACATTATCATATATATAGTGAACGTCCTTGACTTTTCTAAAAGTTTCTGCTTGTTTTTCTTTTTTCAAGGTTTGGAAATTTCCATTTTTAAATTCCATTACTTTTTGAGAACCTTGAATAAATAATAAACAGATTTAGTTTAATCTTTTTTTTTGATGATGATTCTTAAAAATCTCAACACATAAGAACCATGTCACCTAATCAATTGATCAGCTCATCAATCAAATAATCAATCTATTAACTCACTTTCACATTGAATTTCACAAACGACTGAAAAGTATCAGACTTTTATTAAAGAAAAAAACATTTAAAAAGAAGAGAGACAGAAAATATTTACAGTTATTGATCAGTCAGCTGGTATTGATCAGTATTGATCAGTAACTGATGAAATTGGTCACAATCTTATTAATCCCTTCAAAATAAAAGTATTTTATGTTGGATCAATTTGACAACAATCAGAGATAAGTGTAGTGCAGGTGCCTCACATTTAAAAAACAGGACTACAGATTGGAGTTAAGTGCAGAGATAGGACTGAAGGAAGATACCTCACTCTGTTACATAGTGTGATATAGAAAAATTTTGTTTGACTATTTAGTGAAGTAAAAACAGGGTATAGAGTAATAGGAGTGTGTAGAGGACATCTCACTCTGTTATAATTCTAGTGAGATAAATACTGTATTAAAACAGATTCAGAGATAGGAATGTAGTGATGCTCCACTCTGTATCATCAGACACTAGTGATTATAAAGTTTTTTCTGATAATGAACAAAGATAGGGTGTAAATATGTGTCACTCTGTGGGATATACTGGCACATAAACACTGAGATAGGAGTGTAAGGTAAGAGTGTCACTTGGTTCATTTCTTGAAGAACTTCTTGTTGAGCAGGAAGATGAGCAGGTTGACGTTGATCTTCGCTTTATCGAACATCTTCATCACGGCCACACCCTCATACTGCAGCTGTAGCAAGTCCTACACACACACACACACACACACACACAACACAAACACACACACAAACACAAACACACAAACACAAACACACCATAATCAAATCATAATGCTCCTGATGATTAACTTGCAAGTAACAGGACTGTTGTGTCAGTTTACTGAGATATGATCTAACTCTAATCCTGGGATAAGCTCAGGATCTGATCTGGGTTTGGACCAGAACCAAGACCAGAATCTGTTCTAGACTGTACCTGGTATTTGAGCAGGAATTCTTCCATCTCGACTCCCAGGAATCGAGTTTTGACATTGAAGGTTCCGTTGTCGGGTCCAGGAACGATGTCGAACATCACGTTCTTAAACCTAAACGACACATGACGTTAACGTATCACATGAAAACACAACTGTACAAATGAGTTGTGTGTACGTGTGTGTGCATCCTCACTGCGACGCCGGCAGGTCTTCGATCTCTAACAGAACTCCTTTCTCCTGCAGCCGGGTGGCGCTGTAACTCAGAGTAGGAAGCTTCTTCTTGCCTTTGCCATCTGTCGCCTTCTTATTGGACGATTTGCTGTAAGACGAGATCAATCAGAACGAGCGTTTACAGTGTTTACATCGTGTATGGCTGAAGTCAGGCAGGTGAGCTGCTCCTGTACCTGTTGGTGGTCAGGTTGTCCAGACAGGAAGTGATGTAATGTCTGTAGTAGTCCACCTGCTCGCTGTGGAAGCTGCTCTTCACCTGCAGACTGCCCAGAGTCTCACGGAGCTTCACTAGCTCCGCCCCTCTGCGCTGGCGGTGCAGACGCTGCTGACGGATGTCCTGAATTGGATGGAGGAGTTTAGGGTCAGTGAGTGATGTCACACAGATAGAAACACCACTGTGTGTGTTTGTCTGGTGTTACCTTTGCAATCATCTGTAGGATCTGGTTTTCAGACTGAGGTGGTCTCAGGACTCCGAGTCCCTCCAAACGACGAAGACTCCTCATGATCTTCCTCTTCTTTTCATCCAGACTTAGGTTACCGTTGGCGACCAGCGACTGGTTCCTCTTCAGCTTCTCAGGGGTTTGAGCATCCTGCCGAGCTCGCCGCTGCATCAGCCAATCATGGCACACTTCCTGTTTGAACAGTCAAGTGATGACAGGTGAGTTACCTGAGCTTTGTTGTGTTTAACTGTGTGTTTGTGTGTGTGTTACCTGGTCATGTGACGTTGACGTTCTCAGGATGGCACTCAGTGAATCACCTGGCTGAGTCCTGATGACGTCGATGATCAGCTGTTTTGTGCTGAAAAACAATTTGATTTTAAATGAAGTTTTAAAATGTAAAATACGTAGAGGTGAAGTTTTCAGGCTATAACACGCTAAACTACCAGAGCAGGTGGAGATAACAGGCTAACATGCTAAGCTACCTGAGCAGGTGGAGATAACAGGCTAACATGCTAAACTACCAGAGCAGGTGGAGATAACAGGCTAACATGCTAAGCTACCTGAGCAGCAGTCCTCTGGCGTCAGGTTTGTCGTTGGAGTCATCAAAGATGTCGAACTTGTTGGTGAGAGTCAGAGAAACTTCCATCTTAGAGTCTGATCCTGGATCTGTTGACGAAGACTCTCCTGGAGGACAGAAGACACACACTTAGACCAGAAGGATCTAGAACTAGACTGACCCAGAAACAGACTCATGTTCTATGAATTCAGTCTTTAACAGTGCTGTAGTACCGATGAGCTCCTGCAGGGAGGGAACAGATCCGAGGTCCTTCAGCAGCAGCCTGAGCGGGTCGGCTGAGTCTGGACACAAAACCTCCTGATGCTCCAACAGCAGCTGAACCAACAGACAGAGGGAAAAAGTTAGCTATCTAGTCTTGGTCCAGGTCCTGGTTCAGACCGAGGTGTTCTCTGACCTGGTGGGTGTTGAGCAGCTCGCTGACAGAGATGTAGATGACGGGTTTGTTGACGATGAGCAACTCTGAGAACTCGTCCATGCTGAATCTGTCCTCGGGCTCGGGGACATCACACACACTGGACAGGAACTTCCTGTTGGACAGACGGAGCCTGATCACGCCGCCACCTACTGGTCCAAACACTTAACTTTTTTACTGTCGTCATTACAATTATCGTTAACTCCAACCACAGAGGTCAGAGGTCAGGCTGACCTGAACCTGGCATGGGTCTGGCTGATGTACTGGTTCAGAGTGCGGATGTGGTATCCGTCTCCATGGAAGTGTTTGTTGGCGGCGGCGTGCTGCAGCATGCGGGCGATGGAGCCCAGGATGTGGCGCTGCTCCGGCTGCAGGGCGGAGCCGGCCGAGCGGTCGACCACGTCAAAACCATCCGGAGCCACGATGGCCGGGTTCATGTAGCGATAGTAGACCAGGTTACCGACGATCTGTGGGGACACGTCAGAGTTTCAACAGGAAGTGGTCCGAGAACCAAACTTCACTACACTGGACTGGTCCTGGTCCCAGACCTTGTCCTGGTGGATTGGGCGCTGTTGAAATGGTGCTCACCTTGTAGAGTTCGTCCTCGCTGGCTTCAGGAAACTTTGTCCTCAGGGCGTCTCTGAGGACCTTCGCTGTGTAACGGAGACCGTACCTGAGAGGGACAGACAGGACCATGAGGACAGGTGGAGGAGGACAGATGGAGAAGGACAGGACAGGTAGTGGACATACGGCAGCTTGTGCAGGTTGGAGCTGATGGCTTTGAAGACTCGGTCCGTCAGGTTCTTCAGGTTGACCATGGCGATGTCGATACGTCTCTGAACTTCAGGGTGAGACAGAGCGTCTTCAGCTGAGACCTCGTAGGGGAGAGAGCTGCAGGGACACGGGTGAGACAGACAAACGGGTGAGACAGACAAACGGGTGAGACTCAGATCTGCAGGTCCACGTGTGTCAGTGGTGGTCCTGCTCAGACCTCTTGTGTCCGGTCTGCGTCTCCGTCTGGTTGATCCAGGTCTTGTAGACGTCCACTGGGTCGGTCCTGATGCTCAGGCTCCGGTCCAGCAGGACGTCCTGCAGCGCCGGGCCCAGCGCCTCCCGCAGGGCGTTGTGACCACGAGCGTGGCGGTAAAAGTTGACCAACATCTTGATGACAGTGGGGTTTCCTGTGACCACATCCTGAGGCTGATCCACCTTCAGCCTGAGACAGAGACGCAAGATCAATACACTAATCAATCAATACACTGGTCTGGACAATTAGTTTGATCTGAATCAGGTTTAACTGATGTAGTAGTAGTAGCAGTAGTAGTAGTAGTAGTACCTGATCTCGTAGCGTAGAGCCTGTGTGAACAGCTGCAGCAGTAGAAACGCTGCCCGGCGGTCGGAGCCGTAGTTGAACAGACTGAACACCAACATCTCCATGAAACTGGTGGAACGAGTCTGAGGCATCAGGAAGATCAGCTGGGCCAGATACACAGGCTGGGTCTGACACACACACACACACACACACACACACACACACACAGTTACATGGTTTGACACACACACATATAGTTACATTAGAACTGTACAATTAATCCAGTTCTGCCATTTTCCGCTTTGTAACTGTTCCCTTATGTGTTTTGTTCTGAATGACACACACTCTTCATACCATTTTGACAGGTTGAACTAGGTGTGTATTATCATGTGGCGTTAGAAACATGCAGTGTGAGTAAAGATGTCAGAAGGAACAGAGAAAGCAGCAGCGTTTAGTGGTGAAACACCAGCGATGTCCTCTTTTATACAATCGACGCTTAAAGACTCCATGATATGTGTCCAGCCGGCAATAATTAACATTTTTTCCAAGTTTAAGTCAATGCATAATCATTTGAAATTATTGTGATTTCACTTTCTAATCAAGCAGCCCTAAGTTAGATACATTACATGTATGACGCGTGTGTGTGTGTTACCTGCAGCAGGTAGAACAGGTGCTGATAAGCCTCCAGTCTTTCTCTTCGTTCTCGGTTCAGACCCTTCAGTCCCTTTGTTCGCTCCACATCCATCATCTCCGACAGAAGCTGCTTGTTCTTCTTCGTCAGCTTCTTACACTGACACACCACTTCCTGTTTAACACACAGACACACACACAGACACACACAGACCTTAGACCAGAACCTCAGAGACCAAAACTACAGAGGCCTGGACCGGATCAAGCAGGTGTACCTGCAGCGTGGCACGGTTCCGGACCAGCAGGCCGATCTTCAGGTCCATCAGGTCCAGGTCGGCCTCCAGCTGCCGGTTGAAGCGGATCGTCCGCACCACCTCCTCCCTCAGACGGAGAAGCTCCGCCTCCTCCTTGATGTCAGCGTTGCCCAGGTCCAGCAGGTGGACGAACTTCCTGACCACGGCCAGAGGGGGCGTGTCCGAGTGCACTGAAGCAGGTGAAGGAGGAGGAGCTTGTTAATGACTCACAGACGGGACTGAACGACCAATCAGAGGCAGCGTGGACTTACCCAGCATCCTGTACTGGTCTCGGGCTCTGCTCGCTCTGAAGAAGGCCTGGATCTTGATGATGGCGCCCACCTGTGGACACATGTTGTAGGGAATCATGAGCTTTCTGCTTTCTGATTGGACCACAGAGATGAGGAAGTCAAACTCACGTTACGTCTGAAGAAACGAAGCCGAGCTCGATATTTTCTTTTTGCCAACCACATCTTCACGAACGCCTGGATCTGTGACCACGGAGAGAAGCAACGGCAACAACATCAGGACACACAAGTTGTAGTTATATGCAGATGTGTGGTTTTATATACAGATGTGTTATATACCTTGACGACAGCTCTCCAGTTGCTGTAGAGGAACTGCAGCCGGCGTCTGTACGCCCTCTGCTGGACAAACCTCCTCCAGTGAGACTGAACACAGAGACAAAGACGAGTTGAGATCGTTGTACCCGCCACACCTGTTTCCTCTGGCTCCGCCCCCTTTCAGGTGCAGTAGCAGCGTGTTCTCACCTGGATGACGACGGCAGCCGGCGTCTGACTGCTCAGGTAGCGGCACCGGGCCTCCAGCCGCTGTCTGACCAGGAAGCCTCGACACGCTGCCTGCAGACGAACGATGAAGGCTTCGCTGCTCTTCCAGAGGACGCCGCGACTGTACGAGCCGGACACACCGTGGATGACTTCCTGCAGGTAGACACATGACATCACTGCTGCTGACCAATCCCGTCTGTGTGGAGGCAAACAGTTGAAATGTGAATGAGCCACGCTGCCTCACCTGGATCTCGTCCCTGTCGATGAAGACGCTGTTGTGTATGAAGCCGTTGGGTTTGTCCCAGAGACCCTCCAGTCTGCTCAGGTGGAAATAAAAATACGAGCCGTCGTCCTGTCGCACTCTAACCCACGGACTCCGGTTGTCTCCTGGAAACAGGTTAGACTTTCAAAATAAAAGACTTCAACAGAATAATGCAGCTCAGACACGTTGCAGGCAGATGCTCCTCCACATGAACAGACTAGGTTTAACAGTTTGTTTAGTGGACAACAGCTGTATACAGATGTGTAGTCGTATACAGATGTGTTTTATATACAGATGTGTAATTTCCTACAGATGTGACCTCCAGTGGCGGTGTGTCGTTACCTCTGTGGAGCCTCATTGTCATCAGAGCGTTCAGTTCCTTCTGATAATCAGTTGCACAGTCAGAGATCAAACCCTGGAGGTCGACCTCCGACAGAGACAGAACACGAAGTGTCTGTTTCACACGGTTCTCCTTTACTGCCTGGTTCACAGCCGCCACGGCCAGACACACTGAAACACACACACACACACACACTCTTTCAGTTCCTGTTCACTACATTTGTGTTTTTTTTAATGATGAATTGGAATTAAACCTCACATTTCAAGGCTCTCTGACTCTGCTGATTGGCTCTCCTCACTGCTTCCTGGATCTCAGCCAACCACAGCTCAGCGCCCGGGTCTCTGCTCACCTGATATGACATGAAGAAATCACATGACATCAGGTTCAAACTGCAACACACCTGGATTCATTCTACAGAAAGATTAGAGGTCATGGTTTGGTTCTGATCTCAGAACAAATCTCTGGTGAGCTGCATGGATCTACTAGTGCGGTTCTATCATTTTTTACTCTACCAGCGTAGTTTTTCGTTTTTTTGTAGTTCTAAGTGGTTCTGCCTCTGTGGTTCTACCTGAGCTTTCTGCTGTCTGGCTCTGGTCATCAGGGTCAGGTATCTTGTGCCATTGGCAGGTAGAACCTCCTCTAGTCCACTGGAGGGCGACAGCAGCGCAGACATCAACTGCTCAGTGTTTCCTCTGATCACGGCCTTGTTTATCAGACCCACCGCCAGCAGCTCTGAGGTCAGAGGTCATCGATTAGAGGAGTCATGTGACCAAACACAGAGGCTGTTTCTGTTTCATAGTAAACACACTCACGCTGGTGTTCATCCTGCGCCGAGTCGTTGACGGAGTTAATTTCTTCCTGCAGCTGATTCCAGGTCAGTAGATCTCTGCCACGTTGTTGCTTCACAGAGACGAGACGCTCAAAGTACCTGAACACAACAAGATAAAACAGCAACATTTAGACAAGCACAGAGACAGGTAGAGACAAAGAGGTTGTGTTGACTTGTGTCGTACTTGTCCAGCAGGGCGTCGTCCACGTCAGACAGACCAGCAGACGAACTGACCAATGAGGAGCTGAACTGCCTCAGATTTCCCGCCTCCACAGCCTGATTGATAAGAGCGACAGCTGACAGCATCTCCACGGCAACAAACAGCTCCTCCTGCTGCAGCTCCCCCTGGTGGACACAACAAGAAACTTATTCACCTGAGCTGTCGGTCAGCTGATCAGCGCTGTGTGTTTGTGAGTGTGAGGTGTCTGTGTATCTCTCAGGTGTGTGTGTGTGTGTGTGTGTGTTACCTCAGCCGTCTGTCTCTGCAGCAGTTGTAGTTCTCTGTGATAAAGTGCAGCAGCAGAAGGAAACACTTCAGGCAGCTGGAGGTCAGAGGCCATGAGGCAGCTGACCGTCTGTCTGGCGTCGCTGCCTCGGAGCGCGACATTCACTCTCTGCACGGCGACGTGCACTGAGACACAGAGACACAACCTCCTGGTCATATGATTCAGAGCATCAGTCGATCGAGACGGGAAATGGACACACACTCACTGTCTTTAGCTCTCTGAGCTTCACGGTTGGCGATGGCCACGCCCTCCTGCAGCTCGTCAGCATCCAGAGGGTCAACACAGCCGTGGTCCTGAGGTCAGAGGTCACAGAGTGATGACTCAGCGTGCACACCAGTGTGTGTGTGTGTGTGTGTGCGCACGTACCAGCGCCCTCTGCTGGCGGTCTGCTGTCAGCTGGTCCAGGTACCAGGGGCCGTTGTCGGTACGGAGGCCTCTGAGGGACAAACATGGCAGCTGCAGAGCAGAGAGCAGAGCGAGCTCATCTGCAGCGTCCAGAGCTTCATCCACCTGCTCCACCGCAGAGCGCACTGGGACACGATCAATACGATTAATATCATCAATACGATCAATACGCAATCAGTACCATCAATATCAACAATACCATCAAGATGATTGAGACCATTAATGCGATAAATACGATTAATACCATCAATATGATCAATAAGATCATTATCATTAGTACCATCAACGCTATCGATACCATTGGTACCATCAATATGATCAATATCATATTAATATTGATATATCATAATACGATCAATACAATTAATATGATGAATCCTATCAATATGATCAATACTATCAAGGTGATCGATACAATTAACACCACTGATATAGTCAATATCGTCAATAAGATAACTCTGATCAATACCATCAATAGGATCTAGTAGATCAATACAATCAATATCAAATCTCACCGTTGACAATGTTGATGTTTTTCTGGATCTCAGTGCGAGTTAGATACTGTTCATAGATCTCATCTGAACCTGCAGGCTACACACACACACACACAAACACAAACACAAACACACACACACACACAACACACACACACACACACACACACACACACACACACACACACACACACACAGTAAATCACATTTCCATGGAGATGTGTGACACCATCCAATCAGAGCGCTCCTCACCGCGCCGCCGGCCCGTTTCCTGTCCTTGGCGCTCCTCAGCAGCTCCTGGTAGACGCTCATCAGCGCCTCCTGCAGGTCGACCAACATGGCGTTTGGATTCCTCAGAGCCTTCGCCGTCGCCATGACGTCACCACGCTCCACCGCCTCGTTGATGGCGATCACCGCCGCATGGACTGATGGGAAAAAAAGGGGAAGTGGTTAGTTTAATACAGTCATATTCTCTCAGCCAATCGGACGCCGCCTCTGTACCTGCAGCCTCATCCACCGACAGCTCATTGGCCAGAATCCCTCCGATCTTACTGAACGCCGGCATCTGGATCCCGACTTTGTCTAAAGCCAGCTGCATGTTGGTGATCTCCTCCTCTACACACACACACACACACACACACACACAGAGTGAGACACAACCTTTACTACACAACTCATACAATTTCAAAATAAGGGTCTGAGAAAATTATTTACCTGTAAACTTGACTTTTCCATAGAGATCATGGATCTGAGGAGCTAAACCCAGTCTGAAGAGATACAGGCTGCAGACAGACAGACAGACAGGTGAGGGACAGACATGTGACAGACAGATGGGTGAGAGACAGACAGGCAGGTGTCAGACCTCAGGGCGTGGATACAGTACACGGCTCTTGGCATGTTCTTCTTGTCGTACACATCTGTCGTCTCTGGATGGAAGATCTGAAACAACAAGTGATCAATCAAAACATGTTCCAATCACCTGATCAATAGTCTGATCGATTGGTGTCTTCACTGACCGTTGGTAGTCCCAGCGTCGTCATGGCGTTCCTCCAGTGGTTGATGTTGTCTGTGTGACGGAACTGAAGACCCAGAGCCTGAACAGATCAATACACCGATTATTGACAAACCAATACACAGCTGATTATTGATGAACAAATTCAAAGCCAATTATTGATTATTGACAAACTAGTACAAAGCTGATTGTTGATTATTGACAAACCAATACATAGGTGATTAATTATAAACTAATACACAACTGATTACTGATTATTCACAAACCAATATACAGCTGATTATTGATAAACAAATACAAAGCTGATAATCGATTATTGACAAACTACTACACAGCTGATTATTGGTGTCATGTGATGTGTGGCCATGGTGACCTGGTATCGCTGCTGCTCAGGGTCGTAGATCTTCTTCAGGGGGACGGCGTTGGGAGCGAATCGATGACCCAGTTTGGCGAGAATGACGCCGTTCCTCAACGCCTCCTCCAGCTCAGTGGGAGCAGGAAGCTCCTCCCCCAGACACGCCTCTATCCACCTGAGGAGGAAACGCACCAGGATTCAGTCTCAGACCGGGACCAGGTGGGTGATGGAAGACCTGTCTCCATGGTAACCAAGATCAGGTGGTTGTCACTCACCGTTTAGCTTCTTCCAGTCGGCACAGATATTGATACGCTACCGTCTGAACACGCTGCTCATCCATCTGGTCTGCTGTCAGACGCTCATCTACACACACACAGACACACACACAGACACACACACAAATACACACAGACACACACACAAACACACACACAGACACACACAGACACACACAGACACACACACACACACACAAATACACACAGACAGACACAAACACACACACACACACACGTTAAAATAAAACATGTTAATATAACATGTTAATATAGGTGATTAAAATATAAATATGCTGCAACATATTTGTTGTTGTAACAGATTGTTTACTACATATAAACTTTAGACCCGTAAATAAAATTATAAACACAGAGCAAACAAACTTATTTACTGTATTTAAACTAGTAAACATAGTTAATAACCTCATAAATACTGTAAATAAACGTGTTTACTGTGAATTCATTTGTAAACACAGTTAATAAAGTTATAAACAAAGTAAATCAACGGTTTTATTTGTTATTTTCTCTCAGACTCACAGCGGCTGTCAGCAGCGGTTGAATCCGCCATGTTGGCTCCGTCTCCTCGTCTTCCTGATAAACTCGGTGTTTATCGAGTTAGAGTCTCAGTCTCTGGTTTATTAAATCAGCGCAGATTAAATTAAAAATTAAATCCGGATTAAACCTCGACAACAATCTCTGAACCGATGAACCGTCCGCTGCTGTCCGCGAGCTGCTTCCTGTCCGCAGTTTGAAAGCTCCCGCCGCTCTCTGATTGGCTGACCGGGCTTCCGGCTCTCCGATTGGCTGAAATTTTGCCGCATTGGATTATGGTCCGCATAGTTTTCAGATCTCATTTTTTTTTTTTTTTTTTAAAAGAATGTGTATAGTAAACTTTTTATTTAAAAGGAAAAAACACAAACAACACATATTTATAATATAATTAAAATACAAGCTAATTTTTAAAAACTTAATTACTTTAATGACAACGTACAAGTATTGACGCGTTACCATGGTAACCAAGACTAACGCCAGTCGCCGTTAGCTGTTAGCAGTTAGCAGTTAGCTGCTGCGTTTCTAGTGATGATATCTACGTTAACACGAGGAAAAAGCAGCTTCGTCTTCACCTGGTGAGTGTCGGTGTTTTATCTGTGACACGTGACTCACAGATGTTACATCACGGAAAGAGTTCGTCAGAGTTCGCCAGAGACCAGCAGACCGTCTGGTCCTGGTCCTGGTTCTGGTCCTGGTCTTGTTCTTCTTAAACCTCAAAACAACCTCAGAACAGAGTTCGTCATAATGTGAGTTTGTGTCTTTGCTTCTTCAGGTTGAGATTAAAGATTAATGGTGAAATAATAAAAAAGTTAATTAAATTTAATATGACTATAGAAATAGCAGGTAAATAACATCTTTAACTTGTGGTTAGACAGATGTTACAGTGTTTAAAACACCTGGAAATAAAACTATAACTATAATTATAACTGTAACTTAATGAGTAGTAATTTATTTACAGTTTCAGTGATAAACTGTGAAAAAAAAAAGGGAAATCAGCAATTTAATGTAAATTATTATAAAACTATAAATCTGTAATAAGAAAGAAAGATAAGAAAAAAAATACTGTAAAACATTTTATAGAATAAAACTGTTCAGTTTAAGTTTTTTAAATTATTTTTTTTCCACCTGTTGTCCTCAAACTGTCCAGCAGAGGGAAGTGTTGGATTTACAAAGAAAACCACATGTAGGTTTGTTTCAAAATAAATAAACAACAACAACTTTGATTAAATCAGATTTCAGTCTGAATTTTATTTTAATAAATGAACTACAATGTGTCTCCGTCCAGGTGAGACGTCATGGCGTCTGACGCCTCCACACCAGCTGAGAAGGAGGTGAAGGTGAGGAGGAAGAGGAAGGAGCAGGAGGCAAAGGTGAAGGTGAAGACGAAGGCGTCAGCGGCACCTGAGGGTCAGACGGCGGACATCGAGGAGTTAACGTCCGCTGGTCATCGCGCTCTGCAGGACGGACGAGCTGAGGACGCACTGAGACGCTTCAGAGACGCCCTGAAGGTGACAGAACAGGTGAGACGGGACGTTTGATGGTCTGATGATCAGACTCTCATGGAATTCTGGTCACTGTAGTTAACGAGTTTCCCATCATGCTTTGCTGCCCTCAGCTGGAGGACTCCCGGGTCCTGCGAGCCTGTTCCTTTAACCTGGGCGCGGCCTACGTGGAGGCGGGAAGACCCCAGAAAGGTCTGGACTTCCTACGGCAGGCTCAACCCGGTCCAAAGGCCGACCGGCTCCCGGACCTCCAGTTCAACCTGGCGCTGGCCCACAATGCACTGGGGCAGAGCCGAGAGGCGGCCGATCACTTCCTGCAGGCGGCGCAGCTGTACAGGTCGCAGGGAGACGGAGGCAGCGAAGGAGACGCCTGCATGGAGATGAGCCGCTGCTACATCACAACACAGGTCAGAACCAGGACCTGGACCAGGACTAGGACCTTGACCTGAACCAGGACCAGAACAGTTAGTGACAGGTGTGTGTGTGTATGTGGGTGTGTTACAGGACTGGACTCTGGCGGTTCAGGGTTTCCTGCGGGCGGCAGAAAGTTACAAAACAGCAGCCATGTTTGATTCTGCAGCCGGCGCCTTGAAGGAGGCTGGAAATCACATGATCCAATCAGATCAGTTCAGCCCTGATGACATCATTGGCGTGCTGACAGAGTGTCTGAGTGTGACGGAGAGCATCAGCGACTCGAAAACTCTGGGTAATTACTTCTGTCAAACATGTTATGTGATTGATTGATTGATTGATTGATTGGTTGGTTGATTTGCCTACCTGCTGCTGTGGTCCAGGTGAGCTGTACCTGTCTGTGGGCGTGTCTTACTGCTGGCTCAGGTGTTTCCAGGAGGCGCTGCAGTGTTTCCATCAGGCTCTGGGCCCTGCAGCTGAAGACCGCCCCCTGCTGGCCAAAGTGCTGCACAACCTGGGAGCAGCTTTAAACTCAGTGGGCCAGTTCACATCAGCAGTGGGCGTCCACCGCCGGGCAGCCGGGCTCTACGGTCAGACACGATCGGTCACCTGTCACTTTGATCGATCAGCTGTCACACAATAAATCACCGATCACCTCTGTGCAGGCACTCTGGGTTGCCGTGGCGACCAGGCTCGATGTTTCAGTAACCTGGCGTTCGCCTACAGTCAACTGGGTGATGAAGAGGAGGCAGCAGAGAGCTTCATCCTCGCTCTGCAGGGATTCAGAGACACCGGTAACCTGTCTGTCTCCACCTGTCTGTCTGTCTGTCTCTGTCTGTCTGTCTCCACCTGTCTGTCTGTCTGTCTCTGTCTGTCTGTCTCTGTCTGTCTGTCTCCACCTTTCTGTCTCCACCTGTCTGTCTGTCTGTCTCTGTCTGTCTGTCTCTGTCTGTCTGTCTCCACCTTTCTGTTTCCACCTGTCTGTCTGTCTGTCTCCACCTGTCTGTCTGTCTCTGTCTGTCTGTCTCTGTCTGTCTGTCTCCCCCTGTCTGTCTGTCTCTGTCTGTCTGTCTCCACCTGTCTGTCTGTCTGTCTATAGAGGACCACCTGGCCGAGGCTCAGGTGTGTGAGTCGTTAGCAGAGTGTTACCTGAGGCAGAGGAAACAGGTGAAATCAGTTCAGCTCTACCAGCAGGCACTGAGCGCATTGTCTCACTACCAGGTAACCAGCGATTGCTTACATCACCGACATCATCAGCCAATCACTGAGCACTTCCTGTTCTCTCAGTGTTTGTAAACACGTCATTGTACGTTGTACGTCCGTTCTCAGGACAGTTCTGGTTCTGATCGCGATCGTCTGGTGGAGCGACTGACGGCGGCGCTGCGGCAGAGTCTGACCGTCGGCCCGCAGGTCTGATCACATGATCACACCAGAAAAATGTTTGATTCTTTCTTTATTGATCTCTGATTGTTTTTACAATCCAGAGGCCACGGCCACTAAGACCACGACGAGCCAGGCCACACCCACACGCTTCACCTGTTGAGCAGCACGTCAGGTAGCGGCCAATCAGCTTTCACTGTGTCTCCAATCACAACCCACCTCTAACACCATGTGACTCACCTGAGCTGAGTGATGTCATCGTCTTCTTTACAGGAAGTCTGACATCATGAGTCCACAGTCCAATCAGCAGCAAGATGAGCAGAGGAGGGAGGGGCCAGGTGAGTCTCACCTGTCAGGTAATCACAGTGATCACTGTCATCACCTAACACACTGACCATGTCTTTAAAAAGAGGCCACAGGTAGACGGGAAGCAGCAGAGCATTATGGGTCGGCAGAGGGCGGAGCCACAGAAGGACCTGATTACATGTCACCTGGTCTGCACAGGTAACACAGTAACACCTCAGCTGGGTCCCAGTTCAACGGCCGCGTCCTACAGAGGACGAGTAGACCGTCGAGTCCTGTCGACGCCACAATGACCCGGGACACAGCTACAGAGTTAATGATCATCTCATCAGTTACTCTGACCTGCAGGTCATGTGACCTCACCTGGGCCCCGAACCACAGGTTGAACATCTGTCTCCTCTGTAACAAACAGCTGCTGATACAGATGTTTGTGTCTCTGTTTCCAGTTCGTACCAGTCGGACCAGTCAGACCAGCTGCAGCACAGTAAGTCACTGATCCAACATACACCTGGTGAACACCTGTTACACATCTGGTTAACATTTAATAAACATCTGGTGAACACCTGGTGAACATGTGGAAGGTGATCAAGAGATTTATTGATTGTTGTTTCCAGGTGAGCTGTGGTCGGACAGAGAAAACCCTCACACTGACAGGTAACTCACACCTGTCAATCAAATCTTTTTTATATAAAAATGATGAATCGTTGGGTCCAGCTGAGTCCTGATTGGTCGTTGTTTTCTTGCAGTGAAACTTCATTGGTTCGGGAGACAGAAGCCCCGCCCACCGACCGAGGTGACACCAGAGACGCTACGCCCCCTGGAGGCGGATGGAGGTCTCGTTTCTGTTCTCTGATGTAGACTCATGAGGTCCATATCGGGATCTCGATCCTGCAGCTGATGATGTCATATTGTTTCCACGGAAACGCAGTCATCAGAAGGAGACAGTGTTACTTTAATTGGCCTTTAAAGGTCAGAGGACATCAGGTGATAATTAGACTCATGACAGGTGTGATCCACGTTGAGCCGCTGCTACACACCTGGACGTGTGTGTGTGTGTGTGTGTGTGTGTGTGTGTGTGTGTGTGTGTGTGTGTGTGTGCAGTATGTGGTTTGATGTTTGAAGAACACGTTACTTTATTTCAACATGAACCCAAACATCAGCTGAAAAAGAACAAAAGAGGAGCAGGTTCACAACAGGAAAATCTATAAATACAGAACCTGGTCCAGGTCCTGGTCCTGTTCCTGGTCCTGGATCATCACAGACCAATAGAGAAGCTACATCTTCACTCACCTGTTATTATCAGAAAAAAGTGACTGATGTTTAATTTATCATTGATTCTGCTGAGCTGGCAGAGTGAGACCCAGAGCTCCTGCCCTCCTCCTCCTCCTCCTCCTCCTCCTCCTCCTCCTCCTCCTCCTCCTCCTGCTCCTCCTCCTCCTGCTGCAGTCCATCTCCGTCTTCAGTCAGTGTTTCAGGTCAGAGCTGCCGCTGTTGACAGAACCCAACGGATCCAGATCAGATTGTGCAGGTTCTCTGTTGGTCCTGAGCTTCTGTGAACATGAGGAGGAGATGAGGAGAACGAAGGAGTCCAACCTGAGGAGGAGCACAGACTCAGGTAAAAAGATTTCTCCTTTTACAATAAAAGCATCTCTGTTTAGCTGTAACCTGAGCCTCAGGTTCTAGTGGAGGAATGAGATGAAGAACGTAGAACAAACCAACTGGTTTTATACATTTTTCTAACAGAGAACGTGGTTCTCACATGTTAATGTGCTGGTTGATTATTCCAACAATAGAAACTGGAGATTTTAGATCAATATTACATTACCTACAGTAGTGAAACTGAAATAGAACAAACTGCTATTTAATCTCTACTCTCACAGATTATTATCAGATGAATAATCTGAAGTAATTAATCTGTTTTTGTCTCGATGCTGCTGTGACGTCACAACGTCACATAGATTTAAAGAGTTGAGTTTCATCAGTTGCTTCCTTCAGCTCGTTAGTTTAGTTTAGTTTAGTTTCATAACCACTGGAAACAGCAGGTGATGAGATGCCACTTATCGTCTGTTCATCTTGATAAAAAAGTAACAGAAATGTTCAGCCAATCAGACCCAGGAGGCGGAGCCTATAGCTCTGCAGGATCCTGATCTGCAGAGGTTACCAAGGTGACATGAACACACACACACACACACACACACACCGATTGTGCAGCCAAGAATAACTGCAGTAGCTGTAACCTGATCTGTATGTGTGTGTGTGTGTGTGTGTGTGTGTGTGTGTGTGTGTGTGTTGATAGGATTTATACACAAACTGCTGTGGTAGATGTTACACAACAATCACATGACCTTACATTTAAATTACATCGACGTACAACAGAACATGTTTCACTACAGTGAAGATACTAATAGTACAGAGTCTAGAAGTGCTCTGGCCCTGGTCTTGGTTCCTGTGAGCAGATCAATGTGAGTCCGTTGCCATGGAAACTCCTCAGGTTCTTTAACAAGACTCTTATCTCTGATCTTTAATTAGCACCAACAGACAGGAAGTCCCCCGTCACAATAAGAGCTGACCAGCTGTTAGCAGGTCGACGGACTTTGACATGACAAGGATCTCGGTTCGACCAATCACGTGACAGCTCACATGGACGCTCCCATGTTTTAAATTCATTGTTAACTGTCAAGATACAAACGTTGAGTCATCTGCATATCGTTACGTTAAACCTGTTCTGTTGTTATTCTCTCGCCCACAGGGGGCGTCGACCAACCTGACCTCTCCACCTTCTTCTCTGCAGGATGTCAGGTAACTGGTCCATCCTGAGGTCGCCATCGCTGGCCCCACCTACCGATTCTGTGACCCCGCCTCCTGTCATCACCAACACCTCCCAGTACCCGCCCCTCTCAGACTGGGAGGCTCCCAGTTTCACGCGGGCCGCTCAGTTCCGTGTTGGCGCCACAACCGTCCTCTTCCTGTTCGCCGCCTGCAGTAACCTCGCCCTGTTGGCCAGCGTGTGGTGCGGCCGTGGGCGGCGCCTGGCGTCTCACTTGCGGCCGCTGATGCTGAGCCTGGCGGCGGCCGACCTGATGATGACGTTCGTGGTGATGCCTCTGGACGCCGTGTGGAACGTGACGGTGCAGTGGTACGGAGGAGACGCTCTCTGTAAGCTGCTCTGCTTCCTCAAGCTGTTCGCCATGCACGCCTCCGCCTTCATCCTGGTCGTCATCAGCCTCGACCGCCAGCACGCCATCCTGCACCCGCTGGACGCCCTGAGCGCCCACCGCAGGAACCGCCGTATGCTGCTGCTGGCCTGGAGCCTCAGCCTGCTGCTCGCATCACCCCAGGTACAACTCAGGTTCTGCTCTGTGATTGGCCAATCTGAGAGCTGTGATTGGTTGCAGGTTCTGATTGGTCTTTATATATCAGATGATAATCTGATACATAAGTGTGTTGTGCTGCAGATTGAGATGATTTTATCAGCGGCTCTAAACCTGAACATTAAATCCCTACAGGAATGTTCTGCTTCCTGAGCAGGATTACACCTCCTGCTGTTAGCTCAGGCTAACATCTCCCCTTGGTTTCTATAAGGAATGCTAGCAATGCTAAGAAGTTGTGAACAAACAACATTAGTTTGACTGAGAAGGAGAATCCAGATTGTGACGATCCGGTTCATACTGTCCAGCTCACGTCACATCGGAGCCTCCGTACCTACAACCCGTCTCTCTGGACCCAACGTTGTGTTTTTATAACAACTGGTGATGAAGGATGTTCCACATCAGCAGATTCATCATGTTCCTCACTCTTCACAGATATATCGACCTGTTGTTCAGGAAAATGATGAATCTGCTGATGTGGAACATCCTTCATCACCAGTTGTTATAAAACCAGACGTTGGGTAAGTCTTGTAAAACAGTGTTTTTAATAAACTCTGGGTTCACTTACTAAGTTATCAGTACTTCAGTTTATGTGTAGGGACCCTATTCATGCTACTGCTGAAGTGAAGTGATATTTTGAGCTTTATTAGTGGTTAAAAAATGACAATTTAGATACGTTTGGCTGACTGCCCCATTTACTTTCATTGTTAACTATTTGGTTGTGAAAACAAAAGACGGTCAAACTGGATATTACTTCAACCAACGTAACATATCTGTTGAGGGGAGTTTGACTTGTATTCATGGTGAAATAGACTCTGGTTCATGTTACTCTGGACGTCACTTTAATGTTTCTCTCTTTCTGAACCGTGTCCAGCTCTTCATTTTCCGTGCGATCCGTGTTGAGGTTGTTGATTTCACTCAGTGTGCATCTCACGGCAGCTTCAGTCGGCGTTGGCAGGAAACGGTTTACAACATGTTCCACTTCACGACGCTGTACGTCGTCCCCCTGCTGGTGATGAGCTGCTGCTACAGTCGCATCCTGCTACACATCCACCAGCAGCACCTGAGGAACAAAGGTAAGACGGCGGCGAAGCAGGTTTCTATCACATTTGTGTCGCAGTGTGACATCATTGACTTGGCCCCTCCCTCTCTCTCTCTCAGCAGGTGAGTCGTACCTGCGCCGCAGCGGCACCGACATCATCCCGAAAGCTCGGATGAAGACGCTGAAGATGACGGTGGTCATCGTGCTGTCCTTCATCGTGTGCTGGACTCCGTACTACCTGCTGGGGATCTGGTACTGGTTCCAGCCCGCCATGCTGCGCGTCACGCCCGAGTACGTCCATCACGCCCTCTTTGTGTTCGGGAACTTGAACACGTGTTGTGACCCCGTCATCTATGGCTTTTACACACCATCCTTCAGGGCCGACCTCGCCGCCTGCTGCCGCCGGACGAACACCGACGCCTCGCCGCGATCCCCGGACCGACTGTCCGCCAGACAGGGTCCTCACAGCGGCGAGCACGAGTTGGACGCCGCCAACGACCACGCGGGAGACTGACGCCATCATTGACCAATCAGAAGACAGGACTTCACTGACACAACCAATCAGAGCAGAGATGTGTAGCTACTGGATTAGTGTTTAGAGCAGTTTTACTGTTGTTGTGAATAAAGTTCAAAGTCGTTACATCAGTTTGTTTTAGTGGTTTTATGCAGACCAGGACCAGGACCAGTACCAGTACCAGGATCAGGACCAGGATCAGGAGAGAACATTTCAACTCGATTGCAAACAAACTTTCATCAACGTCTGATATTTCTGGACACAGATTCAATAAAACAAAGATTCAACGTCGTTCGTTTTCTACTTCTGGTTTATTTGGTTTTTATGTGTCGATGTAGAAAAAACAAGTTTTTATCATTTCTAACAAACATCAGTTTGGTCACAAACAAACAAAGTGTGAATCTGTTTGTTTCCATCTTGTGTTTAAAAAGCAGTTTAAAGCTTTGGGGTCGTTTTTTTTTTTTTTTCTGACACATTATTGAAAATAAAATGTTTTGAGAGAAAAGAAACAGGAAACATTAAAGCATCACTTTTCTCATTGGTCCTAGCCTTCGTTCACTACGAGCTACATCTTAGTTTCAGTTTCTACAGCGTGTCGACAGCAGCAGGCGGCGGAAAAAACACCAGGTTTTTATGTAAAACACTAAATAACATCTGAATATGGCTTCGATATCACATGGCTCAGTATCAAACATGGCTCAGTATCAAACATGGCTCTGTATTAAATATGGCTCTGAGTTAAATATGGCTAATTTCCATTATAGAAAGTTGTAATTAAACCTGAGCAGTTTCACGTCCGCTCTGCTTTCAGCTGAAACACACATCTTTTCTCAAATTCTAGAAACATTTTCACATCATTCAACTACAAACAGAAATAATCAGAAAAGTCAAACAATATTTAAAAAAACATAGGAGAATGGAGGAGGAGCGGGAGGTAATAATGGTAATAATTATAATATTATTAGCAATATTAATTAAAAAAAAAGTAAATGTCCTTCTCAGGTTTTTATTTTGGCAGAATTTCCTCTTCACCACCGAACGGCAGCGACAGAAAAATAAGAACTGAGAAGAAAGTTCTAGAAAAAGAAGAGTGAAAATTATTATCAACAATTTTTATAAAACATTTTTAGTTTGTTCTGGTTTAAATTTATTTTAGAAACACTCAGCTCGTTTCAGAGCTGAGAGGAAGGCAGCGAGGAGCTCGCTCCTGACAGTGACCTCTGACCTCTGACCCAGCAGACAGCAGCACTCCGGACCAAAAGACTAGAAACGAGTCTATGGAAACTGGAGGAGACCGGACGGTGTAAGAGTCTCAGCGTCTCAGGGACTTGGAGTCTCAGGTTTTAGGGCTGAGAGTCTCAGGTCTCAGGTCTTTGGGTCTCAGGGTCTTGAGACACTGTCAGCAGCGGAGACAGAAGCTGTAAAGACATTCAACCACAAACTGAACACACAGACGTTCTGCGGTTCAAACTTCAAAGAACTGAGGTAACGTTTTATATCTGAGGTATTTTTATATCTGTTGTTATTACTGAACTTTGGGTCTTTGTGTTTATTTCCATCATTTATTTGGTTCTGACTCATTATTTAAAATCTTCCTCTTCATGTTAAAACATATGAAAATATAAATTCACTTTCTCGTTCTGCTGAATAAACTGAAGAAACGTTTTCTTTTGGTTCTGTTTGTTCTTCAGCTCTGGAACAGGAACCAGAGTGAAAACAAACATTTAAACATAAAATGTTAAAACTGTTTTGTTTTTTTTATCTTTGGACGTCGTTCAGCGTGTTTTGACAAGAACATTTGGCTGAAACTGTACAGCTGCTGTTCATCTGAAGGGAAGTTTAGAAATTCATCGTAAGACATCGGAGGTTCAACGTGGCCAACGAGGCTGTGGTCAGGTGACAGGAAGTGGTCACCTCCACCAAAATAAACATTAAAACTCATTAAAACTTCAGTAAATTCAAGTCCCAACCTCCGTGACGACAGAAGGGACGCTGCTTCTTCTTTTCTAGTCGAATCAACGTCTGCAGTCAAAGTCAACAACAACTGCTCCAGGACCAGCAGAGATTTTCTGGACTAATGTGGATCAGGACTCAAAACTGGGCTCTGGACGTTAACCTAGAACCTGACGGAGGGTTTTTGGTCTTTAAGTTTGGGTTTATCATAAAAACCTGAATCACATCTGCTGAAGAGGATCTGGATCAGGGTTTCTAGACCATGGACTGCAGTTAGACCTGGTCCTTGTCCTCCAGGGAAAAGATCTGGATCTTAGGTGTCTGAGTCATGAAGCTCAGGAAGACTTGGATCATTATTAGGTTCTAGATGCAACAACAGAAACCCATGTTTTGGTTTTCTGCCCTTTCTGGGTCCTTGAAGCGTCAGACACAAACTCAGACAGAGCTGAGCTTCTTGTTCTGGACTGAGATGGACTCGTCCATCATGGCAACATTCAGAGTTAAAGGTTCCTTGGCGACGGTCGGGTACCAGACATCAGCATTGGCACAAAAAGGTTGAAAAATGACAAAGTGGCTCCAGAGGAACCTTTTGGTTTCAGGTAGGTTTGCTTGACCAGCAGCAGGAGGCTAACGGTCGCCTGTAGCTCAGGCGTTTGGCGTTGAGCCCGAGGTAGATCTCTTTGGAGGTAAAGAGTTTGGTGGAAGAGAGGGGGGAGCAAAGGAGAGAAGAAGGGAGAAGGACAACCAGCTGAGAGTCACTTCCTCTGCATCCTGATCTGAGGCGAACTTGGTGAGACACATAAACACAAACAGGCTAAAGCAGAGCAGAGGAGAGTTAGCATCCTCCGCAGATGCCTGCTAACCAGAGAAATAATTCATCCCTTTGGCTCTGGGCCTCAGAGAACCAACACAACGCAGGTTGGACTGCCCGCGTTGGATCCTCTGAGGACCCGGACTCTGGTCAGACCGGCACAAAGGCCTCATCATATCAGGAAACTTGGCACCGATGGTGACAAACTCAAAAAACTGTGACAAACTCAAAAACTGAAGACAAAAGCGTCTGATACCACAGGTTTTGGTTTCAACAGGAAAGTCATCCAGGTCACCAGCCATGTGACAATGGCGTCAACAGTCATGTGACCAGTCATGTGACCTGATACCACAGGGAAACAGTCATGTGACCAGTCATGTGGCCAGTCATGTGACCAGTCATGTGACCAGTCATGTGACCAGTCATGTGACCGACATTTTTCACTTCTGACAAATGTTTGTTTTCGAATGGGGAGAATTCAGCTTTGGTTTCAGGTTTGGTTTGATGACGTATCATCATGAATTGGGGTCAAAGTAGACGGACATCTGAGCAGATCCTTCAGGTTTTTGTCCCCTGTGGTATGAGACGCTCTCTGGAGGCTCCTCTTCATCATCATCATCATCATCTCTCAAAGTTAACTCTAATCTCATTCGTAAAGGCTGAAGTGGCTGTAAGGCTGTCAGGAGCAGAGGAGGCGACACCAGGCTGGAGGAGGAAGAGGAAGGGGAAGGAGGTGGTTATTGTGTTTTATCCGGTGCCTGTGACGTGTTGGACGGGTGGAGCTGGTTCAACCATGACCATCACTGGAGGAGGGGTGGAGTCGCATCTCTGTGGGCGGAGCAAAGGTAAACTGTTCAACAACAACAATATTAACGTTTCAGTTCATAAGATGATGAGTCATGTGACTGGATTGAATATCAGGATCATGACCACTGTTATTGTCTCCCTGGAAACAAACTGTAAATAAATGTTTATACAACAATAATAAACAAATTCACCAACTTTCTAGAGAATCATGGGAAATGTAGTTCAGAATATAGTAGAAGGTTGTGTGTGTGTGTGTGTGTGTTACCTGGCTGAGCTCGATGTTCTCAGCTGTGTGACCTTTAGGAGCTCTGACGCCATTCAGGGTGGGCGGAGCCTCCCAGCTCGCCGCCTTCCTGCAGAACAAACTGAGTAGAGAACAAAGTGAGGATGATGATGATGATAATGAGGAGGAGGAGGAGGAGGAGGAGGAGGAAGGTCTTACCTGCGTCTGTAACCCAGAAGGACGAAGAGCAGACAGCAGAGGATGCAGGCGAGGCCGCTGTGAACGCCGATCAGCAGAGTCGACATCGAACCATCAGACCGGTCGCAGTCACAGCTCGGACCTGAGTCACAGAGGAAACACGTCAGGTTTTCAGGTCAGAGGTCAGGGGTTAGAGGTCAGAGGTCAGGGGTCACAGCTCCTACCTGCTGGAGTGTTTCCTCCCTCTGCCAGAGACACCAGGCGGCGGTTGGACGGACTGTCTCCGTTCCCGTTAAATGCCACCAGCTGGATCTCGTACACGGCCGCAGGTTCTACAGGAAACAAAGAACAAAACGTTCACAGGAAGATTTGGACTCTTATTCTGAAAGGATGCAACAGGAAGTGTTAGCTTTAGCTTTAGCTTTAGCTTTAGCTTAGCTAGGAATGCTGCACTGACCCAGGTGGGAGATGGTGTGAGTGTTGATGTGTCCTGGGAAAGTCTCCTGCCCGTGGACGTCTGGGTGAGAAACCCCGCGGTACTCCAGTCTGAAACCCTCCAGCTTCCCTGGTTTACTGGGCAGCTCCCAGTAAACCTGCATGGCCGTCTGGTTCAGGACTTTAGTGAAGAAACTGGGAGAACTGGGAACTGTGGGACAGGATGGACAGCGTTAAGGTGGACGGAGTGTTTTAGTGTGGACGTTGTGTTTAAGGTGGACACTGTGTTTAAGGTGGACGTCGTGTTTAAGGTGGACGTCGTGTTTAAGGTGGACGCTGTGTTTAAGGTGGACGCCGTGTTTAAGGTGGATGTCGTGTTTAAGGTGGACGCTGTGTTTAAGGTGGACGCTGTGTTTAAGGTGGATGCTGTGTTTAAGGTGGACGCTGTGTTTAAGGTGGACGCTGTGTTTAAGGTGGACGTTGTGTTTAAGGTGGACGTTGTGTTTAAGGTGGACGTACCTCCGCCCAGCGTGGTGGCGGTGATGGTGTTCGACTGCTGGCTGCCTCCCAGAGCGGAGTAGGCCTTCAGGTAGATGGAGTAGGTTGTGGCAGCGTCCAGGTTGTTGAACTCGTGTCTGAAGGTGGTTTTGCTGACGGCCTCCTGCAGCTCTGCACTGTCGGGCTCTGAGGTCACACAGGTCAAAGGTCAGAGGTTAAAGGTCACAAACTGTCTCTGGGATTCAACTCGGCTCATGTTTTGTCTCATATCATCTTTAATAATCTCTGTTGTTTCCCTGACATCATCTCTAATCTGGTCTGTGCTGATCTAATCTAACTTCATGTCAATTATTTTAATCTGGTCTAATTCTGTCTTTTTGTCTCATCCCACATCATTTTATTTTTTTTCTAATCTGTCTCATGTCTCTTCTCCTTTTGCGTAGTCTCATTTTATTTAATCCTGCATGTTCTTCGTTAATCTAATCTGATCTGGATTCTGTTAATCTTAGTCTCTGATAATCTCATTTTGTTGTCTCCCTGACATCATCTCTAATCTGGGTGTAATCTAATTTCATATCAGTTACTTTCATCTCATTTTCTTTAATTCCTTCTCATCTAATTTAATCTCTGAGCTAATCTAGTCTAATCCCATCTTTTTGTCTAATCTTTTCTAATCTGTCTCATGTCTCATCTATTTTTGCGTACTCTAATTTTACTTAATCCCATGTGTTCTTCGTTAATCTCATCTGATCTGGATTCTGTTCATCTCAGTCTCTGATAATCTCATATAATCTGATCATCTTGGCTCGTTGATGTGTTGTTGTATGTAATCTGACGTCAGTGTCGTACCCCCGAGGCGTCGGACGTGCAGCACGTATCCAATGATCTGCTGGCCACCGCGCTCCGTGGGCTGTTCCCAGGTCAGCGCCAGGCTGCTGGAGCTGATGGGCGTGGCCCTGAGGCCCTCGGGGGCCTCGGGCAGCTCGGGCCCCTGGTTGATGGCAAGACGAGCACTGGCCTGGTTGGTGCCGGCGCTGTTCTCTGCGATGCACTGATAGATGGCCTCGTCCTCGGGGGTGATCCTGGTGATGGCGAGCGTCCTGCGGGGGACAGAGACACGTGATCGTCCACGTCCTCGCTGACGTCGGATTCAACTGAAAAATCTGAGAAACTGTCTGAGTTCTTACGTGTTTCCGTTGGTCAGCTTCACGTTGCCGCTGGGCGTCAGTAGTTTACCGTTCTTCAGCCAGATGAGATGAGGTTCAGGGACACCGGACGCCGTACAGCTGAAGACGGCGCTGCCTCCTGCTGGTCGGGACACAGACTGAGGCCACTGAACGAACTCTGGAGGAGCTGAACAGAGACGAGGGCAGGTCACGTGTCAGTGTCCAACATGTCACATGTACTAGAATACTTGATATACTACTTGTACTATTTGGGATACTCGTGCTACTTAGGATACTAGTACTACTTGAGATACTTTTACTATTATACTTGATACTTATCCCAAATACTTGTAGTATCTGGGACTGACACACTCAAGATGTAGTTGCAGTAACAGTCCAGCAGAGAGCAGCAGAGGCTCATATTCACACACGCACTTTTACATGTTCTCAGCTTCATGTTGAATTTATATATTTATTTTCTTTCTTCTCTTTATTGTTTCAGTGTTTTCATTGAATGACTTGTCAATAACATTTATTGATCATTACATTCTCTGTAACACTTCTTATTGATTTCATGCATTAGAAAAAAAAAAAATTGATCAATATTTGCTTCATTTTTTTTTTAAATATCTAAATATTTAAACGTTTATAAGACATATAAACTTGTAAATATTCAGATATAATAACATACAGAGAGACTTTGTTTCTTTTTAACTAATTCTCAGATCATAAATTAAATTTAATCCACGTGTGAAAATGTGTGAACGTGAACTTGAACTTGTCTTTGTGCTTGAACTCCACATTGACCTCTGACCCCCGCCCCCTCCTCCCCTCGTCTCCGTCAGACAGACAGGTGCTGTCTCGCCTCCACCCGTCCATCTCCACAGCGACACACACATATATATACATATATATGTGTGTCTCAGTCACCTCAAATGCCCTCCTAAAGCCCCGCCCCCTTGCTCCTCTACATGTCAAAGGGAGGGGTCAGAGGTCAGAGGAGGGAGAGAGAGGGTGAGGGGGGAGGAGCCATTTATCAGAGGTGGCGGCGAGGGATGGGGGGGTCATTAACAGAGAAATAAAGTTGATTTGTGAATGGAGACGACCTTTCACACACTCTGAGACGACAACTAGTCCTTCAACACGTCATAGTGGAGAGCAAAACACACACACACACACACACACACACACACACACACACACACACACACACACACACACACACACACACACACACACACACACACACACACACACACACACACACACACACACACACACACACACACACACACACACACACACACACACACACACACACACACACACACACACACACACACACACACAATAAGACTCAGATATTAAATGGTAGAAAGTTAAAATCACAGAATCAGATGTAACATATTTCATATCTACATGTGGAAAACGAATTGAATCTGTAGGTGAACATAAGGTGAACGTAGTTAAAACCACACGACACATCTTTACTGAACCATTTATATGTTATTATATATATTTTATATATTATGATATTTTAATGTGAAAAGTCTAATTCATGAAAACAAACTGCTCAATTCAACCTCATGTTTTCAAACTCTGATTCTCAAAAAACGTAACGTAACATGTTTAATTAAAACGTGTCTTTTTTCCATGTATCTCGTTTATATTGTTACGACTCGATGTGTAAAAACTCGTTGCGGAACAAAGACATTATCATCATTATTATTTTATATTTTTTGTGAGAATAAATGTGAGGTTGTTCGTGTCGTCATGACGCCGCCGTCAGACCGACAGACCTGAGTTGAATGGAGTGAATAAAGTCCTTATTGTGAAGTGGTACTCTTCACATGCTAATCCATATTCTAATGAGACACACACACACACACACACACACACACACACACACACACACACACAATGAGCCTGTCTGACCTGTGATCTCTGACCTCTGACCCCACCCCCACAGTCTGAGCTGCAGCTGGAGCAGCAGATGAAACAAACGCACCCACAGTATCAGTGATGAGGAGAAGGAGGATGATGATGCTGATGATGAAGAGTTGGTGACTCGTTCATCAGGAAATTAACTGATGAACGAAATGTCCTGTAACTTCTTCTTCTTCTGTTGTTTTACTGATCGAGTCAGTGATGATGAAAGAGGAAGAGGAGCAGACAGTCAGAGGGAGGAAGGTGATGAAGACGAGTTTTTAAAACTAGTTTCTAAATGTTTTCAAACATTCAGATGTTCATGTTTCTGTTCATCCTGAAGGTTCCGGAACCTTCGTCTCTGATGGTTCGAAATATTCTAAACTGTTCTAATTCTAATTCTGTTTAAAACCAAATAATTGAATCACTGTTTTTAATGAAACACTGTCCTCAGATCAGTGTTGTCCTTGTTTCTATGTCCTGACAGACGCTGGGTCACAGGTCAGAGGTCAGAGGTCATAGTCGGACGGCAGCAGGAACCTGAACTTGACATTCAAGAGCAGACACACACACACACACACACACACACACACACACTCATGTGTGTTTACTCTTTCGATGAGTTCAAGTGCAGCAGCCGGGTGAAGTGTCAGGAAGTGATCACTACAGGGGGCAGAGCTTTAATGGACCATTTAAAGTTCAAGATGCACGATACAGATATGTAGCAAAACATTTCATTAAACAGAAACTGAGGTGCTGAACTACGGCAGCTGAGAAGGCAATTCTGATTTAATGAAACATAAAATGATCCAAACCAGTGCAAATAAACTGAAATAATTCCTTGATTTCTTATCAAACGTCCATCACGTCATCTACCCCCAACGATCGTAAAAATGATGAACGAGAGTCAATAGAGATAAAAAATTATCTCCTGGTCCAGTGTGAAACGTGTCCTGGTTTTAACATGTGATGTTAGTGAATGTTAAAGATAATGTTTGACATGGAGAGAGTCTGTTTAGTGACAGGCAGCAAACGTTACTGTAGGTTTAGTGTGAGACCACGTAGCGACTACAACGCTGGTCTGGCTACATTTACGTCACCGTCAAACTCTGACGCTAACGTTAGCTTAACAGCAGCTACGCTAACCTAGGAAATATCTGACCTGGTCAGTTTTATCACCTGCTCCTCGTTCTCTCTTCAGCTGGGAAGAAACTGTGACGTGACGTCACCTACCAGACTGTTGGTTTGTAGTCGAACCAGTTACGTGTTTTCAGAAGCAGATAAATCAACAATTACACCACAAACATGGTCTTGACTCAGTGATAGTTTCATTTAAATTAACATAGAGGACGTGTGTGATTCAGGGTAGAAGTCAAAGTGGATCAGAAAATCATTTTTATCTCTCCGTTGACAACCACTTGGCTGTGACTTAGGCTCCCTGTACATGTTGGTGTTGATTGGGTAACTTTTTGATCACACCCACCAAATGGGAGAAATCTACCTCAAAAACTACCATCACCCCAGGTTTCATGTTGTTGACGTGTTGTCGTCACGTGTTGTTGTGCGTCACCTTGAACCACGAGTCGTCCGAGCGCCGTCCTCCTCGACCTGCTTCCTGGTCTGTTTGCTGAACAGACGTAAACTCCTGAGTGTTGAAGTGTCGCGTCAGAGATCATCAGGTTTCCTGTTCCCAGCACCTGGATCCCCTCCACACCGATGGACCGGCCGTCTGTGGACACAAAGACAGTAATTGTGAACCAGGACCGGGTTCAGGATCTAGATCATAGAATTGTTTGGAGGATGGTCAAGTTGTTACCGAGGCGACTCCAGGACACGATGGGGCGGGGGTTTCCCGTGGCGATGCACTCTAAGATGGCGGTCTGATGGACGTTGATGGTGAGGTTCTGAGGACCAGACAGGATGACGGGCTCCTTGTAGATCCTGGATCCTGCAACTAGACCCACAGAAACCAGGGAACATCAACAACAGGGAAACACAAAGATCCACCTTAAAACCAGAGTCCTGAGTCTTGACTCTTAGACCAGGTCTCCCTAAATCCGGTCTTACCAGTAACAGACAGCTGGGCCTCGTGGCTGTATCGAGTGTTGGCGATGTTTGAAGCAACGCAGCGAAACAAACCACCGTCTGTTCGCCGCACGCCGGTGACCTGCAGCACGCCGTTAGGAAGCAGAGTGTACCTGTACCACGTCAAACACACGTTAGACACACGTCAGAGAAGAACTCAACATGCTTATAACATGAAACATGTTGTGAGTGTTGGACACACCTGGGGTCGTCTGTACTCAGTGGGAGGCGGTCTCTCTGCCAGGTGATGTTGGCCTCTGGGATTCCATTGACCTGACAGGTGAGTCTGGCCACGCCCCCTTCGTCCACAGCCACTGACTGTGGGTGAGACAGGAACTTGGGGAGGACTGGGGGAGAAGAGGGAGACACTGGTAAACACCTGACCCTGTG